>CM057722.1:2362312-3562312 GCA_030064385.1 Melaleuca quinquenervia
CCTGTAGCTCACACTAGAACATGCACCCTTTCACTTTTATGACTCTCTAAACTCTCTTAATGTGCAACAAGGAAAAGCGAAAACAAACTGTGAGTGCCAATTCAGAGGTTGAACTTGAGAATGACAGTTTATTTTTTCTTTTCCTTGATTTTGATTTTCAGAGTTACACTGTTTCAATCGCTCTTCCTGAAGGGAATCAAGATGACATCACCAGCAATGGCCACGGCCATGCCAAACCTCGCTCCAGGGCTGATCTTCATGATCGCTTGGGTCATTAGGTACTACTAGTCTATTGATCCCCATTTGACAATTCTCGCTCCAATCTTCTTGTCTGAGGCTTCTGAAATTCTCTGATTGTGCAGATTAGAGAAAGTTAATATGAGTTGCGTGTACAGCAGAGTCAAGATAGTAGGCACACTTTTGTGTGTGGCTGGTGCTCTCGCAATGAGCATAATGCACAGTGCAGGAAAGAAGGAGGCTAAACTTACCTCTGCCCCGTCTGACATCATCTTCGATAAAGAAAAGATCATAGGATGCTTGTATCTGATGGGGGCGGTCTTTGTACTGTCGAGCAACATTGTCCTGCAGGTATGCTTTGATAGAGCATAAAGATTTATTGTTTACTGTGTTTGCACTCTAGGGGACTCATTTTTTTGGGTGATCTTTGACAGGCCGTGACTTTGGGTCATTTTCCTGCCCCGGTGTCCCTCTGCGCGATAACATCCTTCATTGGGGTGTTCACAACTGCGGCTTTGCAGTTATTTGAGTATCACAAGTTGGTGTTTATTTTGCCACTCGTGAGCTTCGGAAACATACTCGGATTTTCGGTACTGGTGAGTGGCTATGAGTTCACTTCTTGTGTTTCCTATATTGCCTCACTGCCTTTCTTTGCTCCTGCGGACTCATCTTTTACGCCACTAGCTTAAAGTTGAAGACATGTTTGAAAGTTCTCGAGGAACAACTTTGTGGATCCTGCCCATCAGGATAAGTCCCTCGTCCAAAATGCTGAAAGTTCGCAGTGTTTTCAATGAGAACTGCAGCTCCCCAATTCACGTAGTTTAACGGATAAACAACCCTTGACTGCCTGTGATACATCTGCTCAGCCATTTTTAGCTTCATGAATGTACCTTTTGCAAACAGGCAGGTGTTGTTAGCGGACTAACGGTGAGCTTCAATGGATGGGCGATGAAGAAAAAAGGTCCAGTCCTGGTATCAATGTTTAGCCCCATTGGAACTGTGTGCTCGGTTGTTCTCTCCGTTATCACCATCGGGGACCCCATCAACCTGGGAAGGTAATGTCAAGTCTCGACTTATCGGTGTTCTTAAAGAGTGCTTGTTTTGCTGTGATTCTGCAATTCCGAGGAATAAGGTTTTCATTTTGTCAAAAGTACAACAATGAAATAAAACATGAACATTTGATGCGGCTCCTCTATTGCAGCCTCGGGGGTATGTTCCTGATGTTCATTGGGCTCTACTTCGTACTGTGGGCTAAAGGGAAAGAAGGTTACTCAGCTAGAGAGGGCAATGAAAGTGAGTTTGATGCAGAGAAGCCTCTTTTAACTTGATGACTTCCTTCATGATTTGTACTATAAACTCCCATTCATGCCCTGGTCTATAGTTAGACCTCCTCGAAGAAAAAGGAGCCTCGAATGGAAATAAACCATCAGGCAGTCCCGTGATCAGTTCATGTTAGTGCATCGGTCCCGATCCATGATGGAGTAGTAGTTTGCCGTGCAAATTGGTGACTGTTAATGTGGATGTTAGGCAGATGAGACAGTCCATTGCTTGCGCCTGGTCCGAATGCATAACGATACGATTCAACGGTGAACGTTGGCATGTATATCTCCAGCCAAAGGAATTAAAGGATGGCGAAAGAATCGTGTGATTTTGAATTGTGGTTTAGTCATGTATGAGTTCTTGAAGCTGACTCTGTTTTGCAGAGATATGATCCTGCTGCTCAGTGTTGCAGTTCTCTCATCTACTGCTGCTACTACTACTACTCCTACTGACATTCTTCTAAGCAAAATTCTTGACAAGAGATGAGAGCAGCATTCTTGCCAGGACAACTGACTTGGAGTTGGTCAACTCAAGACAATACTAACAAAGAAATCTCTTGTATAAATAAAAAAAAAAAGAGAGGCTTAAACAAGATGTTTAGGGGAAATGGGAGTGGGTGGCAGCTATGCAAATTCACTAAAATTCAGGATCCTGACAGAAAATTTAATAATTCTGAGGGGCTTTTGGGAGGGAAACTTGATTATATGCTACTATTCATTCGTTCGTTCGTTCATTTTTGCTTTTTGGATCTTGGGTCATTGTGCTAATTTGCTGACATGGCTAAAGGAAGTATTTTTTTCATTTTAATTTTGGGGTCCAAGGGAGGAGGAATTTCACGTTTCTGAGGAAGGGTACTTTGCTTTCCTCGGAAAGGATAATAAGTTCTTCATGAGAATTCTAGGGCAGGGGACATTTTATCTTTAGGATTGGCACACAAGTACATGAGAAATGAACCGAACATGAGCCAAAATGTAGAAGTTTTTCAGAAAGAATTCGAATACGACATGATACATTACACTTCAACGCGTATATTAATATCAGAATTAACGAGTTCTCATCTTAAGTCAATTAGTGTAGCTCGTGAGCAAGAGTTATAAGATTCGATGGCCAAACGAATCGATCATGACTACGGCATGTGAATTTCGAATTTCGATCGGGTCGTCACGAATCTTCAGGCAAGAAAAGAGACAGGGGGCCGTAATTTTCAAATTGATCGATACATGAGCTTAAAAACGGATGGAATTTGGGACCGATTTCTTGCTACATCCGGCACGGTCCACGCTACAATAAAGTTATTAATAACTGATCAATGGTGCTAGCAAAACTTGTAATACTAGTCAGTTTCCCACCTCCGAGTTTAATAATCAAATAGATGAGTTACTAATCCTAGGATTTTTTCTTTCATTCTTCCTGTATTGAAATGACCAACTAATTGGAGAAATTATGGGTGATGTATACATTCGATCTTAATTTCTTCTATATAAAAATTACGAATAAGATGAGAATGAAAAATTACGGAACAAAATAGAAATAGCTAATGGCCTATAAAATTGTTACTTTGATTATACAAACATTTAGAAATCACAGCCAATAAAGTTACTTCCTATAAGATAGGGTTTGTGAACCAATCCGATTGGACTCGATCCCACCGATTGCATATTAGAACCGATGGAGTTTACATATGTTCTTGACTCTAACAAGTAAGGTCGACAATTTATGTTTATGCATCATTATTGAATTTCGTAACCATATCAACTTGCACTATTGGAAAAATATCGTATTTTCATTGATTATGTTATGATATCCATGTAATTTAGAATTCGCATCATTTTCCGGCTATGTCAAATAATGATCCATGCCGATCCCTCTAAAAACTTATTAGCCATACTGTTAGTCTAAGATGGGTTTCGAGCAGCAAATCGCAAGTCGAGTTTACGATCTCATTAATAATTAACAAGAAATTATGGAATTAGGGACGGATTTGGGCATCACCAAACATGAAATCCAACATAAATATGTAATGTGCCAAATAGCTTTGCCAGTGTAAAATCTTATAGCTTCTAATATAATCTCATGGACCTTAAGAACGGAATTACTAAAAATTTAATCAAATATCTCCACTGTACAGATTTAAAGGAAATGATCGGTGTTTACAAATTCAATGCGGTCTCCCGTATATTTAGTGGAAGATTGAAATCTCAAAGTCTTGAAGTGCAAAATCGCAATATAACCACTCGACTAATCAATCGATCAATCCTCTCAACGATGGGCCGTGTTCAATGCATCCAAAGGTCATACACTAAAAGAAGGTATCAATGTAAAATTACTTTTTTTTTTGTGCGAAAGAAGTCGATTATTAATGAAATGAGAATACCTTAGAACAAAACAATTTGAGCATATTAACTGGTTGCGTCCCCTTATTTCCTATCTCTTTTCCCCGAAAAAGAGGAAACATTGAAAACGGGAAATTGAAAATGGGCCGAAACGAGCACCGTTCCTTCCCTCGCGCATCGACGAGAAGATGCCGGGAACCAAAACAGCAGTCGTCATCGTCGTCTTCCTCGCTGCCGATTCAGAAACCCTAACTCTGCAAATCCCACGCCCAACAACAATCTAATGGATCTCCCTTTCTCTCGCGCAGACCCCCAGCAATTTCACCATCGACGTCGACAGCGACAAGGGTATTCGCTGCCTCAATCGTTCGACCAGCCGGCCCCGTCCAGTTACAACCACTACCCTCAACGTCCGCATAATTACGGGGACCAGCAATGCTACCCCTACGATCAGTACTGGTACCCGTCGGCCTCTCATCGGACACTACGGCCCCCGCAGGAACCCGGGCCGCCGCCGCAGCAGCCGGTCGTGGGCCTGGGCCCGGGCCTGGCCGATCCAGCGAGCGGCGATGTCCAGGTTCAGCTCCCGCGGCATCTGTATAATCTGCTCCAGCAATGCGTCGTCGCCGGAGGAGGCGGAGGCGGAGCGCCGGTCTCGGGGGCGCCCGGAATGGGTGCGGCCGCGTCGGCTGCCGTGGCGGCACTGTCGCAGCTGAGTCAGTTTGCCGACACGATGAGCGTGGCGGAGAGGGTGGTTTCCGGGTTTGGCCAGCCGCAGGTGTGGTGTTTGGCTTAGCTTTTCGTTGGGTGTTTGGCTGGGGTAGACTGTTCTTGCATTTTAACTGTTTGATGAATTGCTGCGGTCCTATTTGTGGTGCTTTCTGTAGCCGCGCATATAAAACATCTTTTAGGTCTCCTTCCTTTCGTGAAAAATGAATTCTTTAAAATGCCAAAAATTAATTGGTTATATGTTTGATATATATATATATATATATATTTGCGTTCATGGTGATCTAAGTGATCATATTTAGGAAAATAAGTTTCAAATCGTGAGTTTATGACAAAACAAACGGACTCTTAATGTGATAATTTCGGTTGCCTCAGTAGATATACTTTCTTGATATATGAAATTTTCTTACGATTGTATCTAAGATGGCTTACTGCTTTGGGAGGTTGAGCCTAGAGGGATCCTTCGATTAGAATGATAATGCCGATCAGTGTGCGCCCTTAGATATTCTGTTGGAGAAATCGTTTGTTCGAGTAGTTCCCTGTAGTGGTGCTTCTGTTCTCTCATTTTGGCTGCAAGAGGATCGGAGCATGTCTTGATGGAAAGATTGTGTTCGTGAGATGATGCAGAGCGGGGTGCTGACAGACTTTTGCTCTTAATGTTCTCTTACCATATAATAGTTCTGATCTTGTGCATTGCGCAGAATTAAATCTTAGAAAGATAATATTATCGGATGTTTGTGTACACACCTACATGAAAACACTAGAAGTAGCTTTAGGAACTTAATTTATTATATAATTATGTGAGTGATGCCACTCGGTCTATGCTATCGCATGATGTGATATCTTATACCACTAATTGTCACTAATGAGGCACTCGAGTTTTTTTTTTAATTTAATGTGACTATGCAGTACAGTATTTAAATGTCTGTACAGAGAGAGTATAAGGTGGATCAAGAAAGAAAACTTGGATAAGATGAATGACATGAAGAGTGAAAGCCGGCACTTGGAACAGGGCACTATATTCACTGCAAGTTAGAATTACTTTAGAGCAGTTTCCAGGATGTGAAACCAAAGGCTCTTTGCGATGTCCAGACCTTAGAAATAAAATTAGAGGATGATTGATTCTACCGGTTTGGATCTTTACAGTCATTAGCTTAATCATCTTCTCTGATTTCACTTTCTCCCTCATCTATTCAATTTTCTGCTCAGTTCTTGTAGGATTTCAAGGATTGACAGGGTATGATGAATGTTTTGTTACTAATGCCTCGTGCTTTATTTTTTCTATAAAATTTGCTCATCCCATATGAGAAAAAATGACCACGTTTTTGTGTCATATGTGCAGAAATGGCTGTTTATTTTTCATTTTCTTTTCATAAGTATTGTATCAGACCTTTGTGATCTATATGCAGGTTAGTCACTCTTCATTCAGTGGTGGTAACCAGCCATTTAGGGGGTCTAACCATGGACACTTTGCCCACCATCATGCCAGTTTAGGCAGTCCAACAATTAATGGGAGAGTCCACAGACACAAGTGGCACAAGGGTGGCTATAATGCAAACAAGGGCACAACATCGTCTAACTACAATGGTAAACCATCTGTAGATGCACAAGCAGTGGAAGCTACAGCCGCATGTCAGGCTTCCCATAATGCTGTCCATAAAGCGCCAACTCAAGGAGGAAAAGCTGCTTGGTGTGAACTCTGTAGAGTTGAGTGCACCAGCTTAGAAATACTTGAGCAGCACAAGAATGGAAAGCGGCATAAGAAGAACATGCAGAGAGCTGAACAACTGAAGAGCGCTGCGAATAAATTAGAGGGCCCATCACCAAGTCACCAGGACGCTGGAACTGGGCCTGGTTCAGCAACTTCCCAACTGTGTCACAATGCTCCACAAGGAGACTTGCTTGCTAAAATTGATGGCCATGACAGTGCTGCAGTCATAGGTATGCAAATAAATACAGTAGGACAGGTGGACAACCCTACAGAGCCATCGCATAATTTGCATATCCAGAATCAAGTTGAGAATAGGAAGTCCGGCAAGAAACGAAAGATTAAGGGGGCTGGAGAAGGGAATCATCAGAAGAAGTTGGAAGCCGCTGCGGACCCAGTTAAACATCCTCAGTCTAAGGCAGTTGGCCCAATAGTATGTGATCTGTGCAATGTTAGGTGCGACACAAGGGAAGTGTTTGACCGCCATCTCTCTGGTAAGAAGCACATTGCTAGGCGTATACGCTTTGAAGGGCATCAAGCTCAGTATGGACCACTGGGACTGCAGGCTCTTTACCCTCCAAATCCTGCTGCAACGTCTCTTGTTTCACACCCTGAGGATCAGTTGGAACCACAAATTTTCAATGCCCTTCCTAGCGCAATGCCAATTCAGAATCACAATGCTGCTGCATCAGATGGAACTGCAGCCCATGGTTCTTGTTGAGCGCCAGAATGAGGTCCCACTGCTGTTGATCAAAATGTTGCTTCAGTAGCAGCTGGAGCTCAACCACGAGATCAAGATCTAGATGGAACGTTAATTACTTGAGTCTGGCGGCCACAGGGCATGTTTAATTGCTACAAACTCTTCATGAGCTAAAGACGGAACTTTACTGATAGGCAATACCTCTACAACCGACAATAATTCTTGTCGACAGAAGATGCTACAGCTCCTTTCCGCGACAATGGTTTTACCCTGCAAGCCAACAGTACACAACAAATGGAGGCGCGAAATGGACATTTAGTTCTGGTTTTTATATTGTGAGTAATTTCAAGAATTAGGATTGAATTTGCTAATTAACTGCTAATTTTGTCCATGTGTCAGCTACCACATCCACCCGGTTATGGTATGATCATAATTAGCACGATAGTTTGGTTTTGTAGGGGTGCATAATCATGGATCATGTTTCCTATGCTATGGCCGCGGTGGTGCTCGGACTGACTTGTAAATGCTTCTCTAGTCAAAATAGGACTGTCTTCTGACTCATGTCATGCCTCTGCGAAGAATTGATAGATTACATGAAATTCGACCCCTGGAATGTTTTTGGCTCTGTTGTTGAGAAGACATTGACGTGGGTTGTCGGAGCGGCTTTTCATCGCTAGGCGCAAGTCTCCCTGTCGACATAGCCGAGCTCTCTGCAACTCACAATACGTTGCGACGCTTTGTTCCCATGAGAGTGGATGCATTGGGCGTAGTACTTGCGATGTAGCTTGTGGTCAGTGGAAAGAACATAAGTAGCGAGTTGTTTCGGTATGCTCTTCCGTTAAGTGATTTTGTTAATTTCGGACGACTTTTGGACGACAATTATGCGAATAATCATCAAGAAGCGAGTGCACTGGAATTTATTGACATTTCAGTTTAGAAAACGGGCCACTTTTACGAGTCAAAATCGACATGAATTGGGACCTTAATTTACGAATCTGATGAACAAATCAAAGAATACTCTCCTAGAAACCCGCATGAAACTCAAAGAATTGTTGGTTGATGTAACGGTAGATTGGCGGTTGGACAGCCAGGTCCATCCATTCAGGCGTCATAAGGTGCGATCCAGTGTCTTCCGTTGACGAAACTCTTGACGAGGAAACGATGGGCGGCGTCGTAATCGAGCTCCTGAGCCCATGAAACGCCGCGCGTCGCTGCGGCCCCCGGACCGAAGCACTTGTAAACTCCGAAAAACGCAGTCCTGCAGTCCGAATGTAAAGAGAAGGTCAAGAAAATTTGTCCCGGGCCATATCAGTCGATGAAATTCATGAATGTGAAAGGATTTAACATCAGTCATGTCAACACAAGATTCTAACTCTTTGTGGAATTGGACTGTGAGGACGTGTTGTGCGACTCTGAAATTAGCGATGCTCGTTAAAGGCGACTTTCGGCTGTATTGTTACGGCCTAATCATGGGAACGTGATGATGGGTCCAGCTTAGCATTGACTAAGAACAGTATGTTCTTTGACTAATTGGCCAATTGCACATAATTAGCAAGTTGCCGAGACCTCGAAAGGCGAGAGTCCCTCCTCTCCTACCTTTGTCGGCATTAGGTTAAATCTTTGGAGCATCGTTAGCAATCATAAAGTCTACGTTACCATGTACTTTATGTCTGCTGTAATCCCGGGGCTCGTGATGTAATTGGAGAATAAGGGGAGTAAGGAAGGAAAAAGGGAGGGAGTTGGTATTGGTTTTTACTTGTTCTTGTTGCTGGCGTGGTCCCAGTCGTCCCAGCCGCCGTGGGCCACGAGGTCGTCGAAGTAAGTGAAGGAGTAGACGATCCGGGAGTACTGGCCCATGGCTCGCCCCACGTAGATCGGGCCGGTCCCCGTGACCCTGCACCGCACGAAGGCGAACCCCGTCTTCTCCTCCGGCGACTTCCTGCCGTGCGCCGCTATCGACCCGAACCTCGTCGCGATCGAGTGGAGCTGGCAATCCTGCACGAGCATGTTCTCCCCCAATCAATCCGACGTACGATACCAGTTCGGTCCTCCGACCTAAGTAATTTTACGGGAGATTAAGAGACTTTGCGTTGGTTAAATCATGCGCAAAGTCCGCCATTGCCGACACATAAAGGAGGGAGCTTTTGCAGAGAGAAAAGCTGGTCGTTTCCTTTTCTGTGTCGAGCCAGGGCATCTTTCTCGCCACCCCACACACATCGCTGTCGCCACCAGCTTTTTGCTGTTTCTCTTTGTTTAAGAGAACTTTTACTGCTCCCAAAAAGATGAACGCGAGAAAAAAATGATCTTCTAGTTTCCACGTTTCAAGAAATGATGTCAGGGTGGTCTCTTTTCTGCTTCATTCATCCAATTGCTAATGGGGAGGATGCGATGCAAATTTGCATGAAGAAAGTGAAAAGGACTCCAATTATTGCATCCATTGAGTGCTCATGATGAGTCCGATCTAATCTCAGTAATCGAATCATGCGGTTCTTTTCGGTGGAAATTGCAATCTCCCTGAACTATAGATGAACTAGATTGAGAGCGTCGCTTACTTTGTACATGGACCGGCCATTTCCGAAGATGAAGTCGATGGACCCCTCGATGTAGCACTCCCTGAAGTAGTGCCGGCCAGCGTCGTCGCACAGTGTGTCCTGCGCTCCGTAGAATCCGCACCCGGAGAAGTATGCCTTGTCTCCCGATATCCGGAACGCCA
The DNA here is from genome assembly GCA_030064385.1 of Melaleuca quinquenervia. Lineage (NCBI taxonomy): Eukaryota > Viridiplantae > Streptophyta > Magnoliopsida > Myrtales > Myrtaceae > Melaleuca > Melaleuca quinquenervia. Next base: position 2,372,053 of record CM057722.1, read on the forward strand.
CCGCTTGCCACCCCTGCATCCCCGGCATCGGGGCCGGTGCTGTGTTCTGCATAGATAATTTGAATTCAAAAAATGAAGGGGCAAAAAACTGACCTGAACTGATTGGATTTGTATGTTACGACGCATTCGGTGTAAATATGTCACTTCATAATCTATTCTGTCCAACTACGAAACAACCCTTGTTTTCAATATTGTCACTTATTTTCTTGGTTGCATTCACTTCTGCATTTATTTGGATCACATACATTGAAGTTTTCACAAGAAGAGCAGCTACGCCGCAATGACTTTCACTCTTTTCGTGCTTTGGTCGGTGAAATTATAACTTTCATAACCTAGAAGTAGAGCGAGGACATTTATATACCTTGAAGCTGATATTCCTAGCGGAGAAATAATTAGCAAAGACGGTGACAGAAGCTGTTCGGTAGGTGCGGAGCTGTTGGCCGTTGGAACCGCGGTCGCTCGCTCGGTCATGCCACTCGATCACCGTCACGTCTCTTCCCTCTCCTTGAAAAGTGATGAATGGCTTCGTCGCCGGCACAACCACCTTCTCACTGCAATTAACCACAGTTTGAACCCACGAAGTTATTATGCAAAGTGCAGAAGAGTCAAGTTGCCCTAACAAAACTATTCCGTTGAACTCGGTTTGCTAGCTACTCAAGCTTTCATTGATTCATTTCGAGCTTGTGCTCAACATGAACATACAAATCAGGTACTAAACCAATTACTCCGGCCTAACCTCATTAGGTTTTACACTCTAATTATTACATGTTCTGATAATAGAGACCGAGCTCAATCGCGTATGCCAAGCCAAGCTAGAGCTTGGTAAGCTCGAGCCAAGCATGGCAACTTGCGTTTTCGAGTTGAGCCAGAGCTCGCACATGAACATTCGCAGCTTCTTCAAGCTTCCTACACTCCTACATATGCATGAGACTAAACAAGTTGAAGAAAAGTAAAAACAAAAAAAAAAACATGCGAGGTCAGTTACATGTAATAACCGGCGCTGATCCGAATGGTGACGTTCTTTCTATTGTTCTCCGGAATCGAGTCGACGGCAGCCTGGACCGAGTTGAAGTCGGCAGACCCATCGATGCTGACGGTGATGAGGCGATGCCCGACCGGCCCGATCCACCTGTGTCGGTGCTTGGTCGAGTTGGAGGAAGCGACAACCGCATCCAAGCCGAGGCCATGGCCGCGAGAACCCGTGACCTGCAACAGCGAGTGAGAGAAGAGGAGTAAGAACAAGGCTAAGCAACAGGAAGCAAAGAGCGAAGAACTCGTAGGATCGGCCATTAAGCTAGCATCAAGATGCTCCACACAGAGAGCGAGAGAGAGCGCGTCTTCTTGTTTCGGAGCTCGGGGCTGCGGAGGAACGCGAGAACGTGGGATGAGAGAGCGAGTGGTGGTGTGAAGAATATATACGTCAAGTGGAACAGATCTTTGGTGTTCCCAACGGTCGAATGCGTAGGCTGGCGTTACCTTTTGGCTACGGCCTAAGAAAGGGTCTCCAATTTCAATGGTGGGGTCGTCATCTTCTTGGCGTCGCGCCTCCCTACTCAGATGCCCTCGCGGGCTCGCTCTCGTCTGTCGTTTAGCACTCGCGTCTTCATACCCTGATTCGATTAATTAATCTTTGATTAGTCGTTTAAATGAAGAAGGGTCTGGAGACACGAGTTCCATCGCGAGTGACAAGGAGGAAAAAAACGAGACTTTTGATGCGTACGGGGGTCCATCTGTCGATCTATCTCTCACAGTAGACTTCTGCAGAACTCTGTGAGGAGGAGGAGGAGACAACAATCGACGGAAGCATGTCGTCGTACGTGATATGTCTGCATGCAACGATGATAAATACTCACGGGCTGCAAAGACAAACTGTCCTCCCGCTTCGACAAGCCTTCGCGGACTTGTGCGCTTGTTGTCTCCCTCCAACGGTATTCCTTGTCAACCAAGCCCTTTTAACTTATATCCGTCTGCGCATCGTCCCGGGTTCGGTTTCAATTGGAATCGATTAAGCGCTTCCCTAGATCGAGATCCATTCGATTTAAGTATTCGTGTAATTGTTTGAAAATAATGTCGAGAATGGGAAGGACAATGAAATCATAGCGTGATAACACACTTTTAATGAATTATTTGACCCCACAGCGTTGCTAATGGTTACCGGCGAATATTCTCTAAGATATAACAAAGTCTCGATGAGAATATTATATTGTCATTTTAATATTTCTTCAAGAACTCTCGAAGGAAAATAATTGGAAACAATGATTGCATATTTCTTTTTTCTTGCATATTTCATTTTTTTTTTGGAAATGTTCCTTGAAAAATCAAATCAAATGCCAAATGACAGAAGAATATATTATAGTACATATTCATGTTTTAGCCAAAACAACAGAAAAATTTATCATTTTCTTGAAAAGTGACTCATTGAAAATATTTTTCAAACATGTCATAATTTCTACGAGATAAATGGAGCCTAACGGCAATACAATAAGTTATTTATGAACAAACACAACTTTCCAAGAATTATGAAGCTATCTTTAAATAGATACTATTTTGTAATAACCATAACCAAAGAAATAAAATTTGGACTAAAGTAAATAATAAATAACCATAACTCCTTTATGAATAGTCATACCATTTCCAAAGGACACTATAGTTAATTTTATTTTTATATAGATCCATATTTTTGAATTCAAATTCAAATTTTTTGATAATGTTCCTCAAAAAATCAAATGAAATGCCAAATGGCAGAAAAATATATTATATTACATATTCAGGTTTTAGCCATACATCGAAAATATTATCATTTTCATGAAAAATGTTTCTTGAAATCCAAACCTGTCACAAATTTGACAAAATGAAGCTACATTTGAGCAAACACAACCTTTCAACACGGCATGCAGATGTTATAGGGCTTAGCCTATTTAGGCCATTTAGCCCATTGTCTTCATTCTTAAGAATAGAAGACATCCATACACGTGCCTATATATTTCCATCTTTCCTATGTTGGATAAGGCACTCTTGTTTGTTTTACATACAAACTTCCAACAGTAACTATATGAGGTACGTGCATGCACCCGATGTTGAGCCTAGTTCAAAAGGGTCAGATTTACAAAACGAAGGTGACCCTACTTGTGTAAGGATTCATTTACATTTCGGCATGTCATTCTGTGAAAAGATTTCAGGTCAGGCCGTCGGACTCATTAGCTTATCAAGACGAGGAACGGGAAGTCCGAGTTTTCATTCCGGGGGAGATCTCAGAGGGAGCTCAAGCTCCGACTTTTTCACACATCTGGCCAGGCTTGGTATCTCCCTAAGAAACAAGCCTGAACATCAAGATGTACGAGTCAATTAGATGTACTAATTTCCCCCGCGCTACGACGTTTAGTCGATGTGAAGTTCGGTTCCACCATTCCCCTGGCACTTGCGCTTCAACAATCCGTTCCAATCGTGACTTTCCGACCAGGAGATAAGTTCTCGGCCGTCCGGTCAGACCAAGCATGCGGATGCGACCGAAATGTTTCAGAATTGCATCGAAGCGAACGGGTTGAGAGCACGTGCGGGAGCATCACAAACAGCATGGCTGGCTGCTCGCTGCTCTAACCATTGGCAGTCGGAAATCCAGGCGACTGTTGCTTTCTGAGTTGTCCGTGTGAAGCAAGGTTTTCCCCACCGATTGCGGGAGACGATATCGACAGTCGAACGCGCATCGCGTGCTCAATCTGTACGTACACGTGCCACCGTCTTTGACAGTCTTTTTCTCCCCACCTTCAAAAGGCCTTGGATCAAGCAAACCTCACCCCACCATGTCAAGAAACCCGAGAGGAAGAGAAGAAAAGAGTTGTTAAATGAGCTCACTTGGTCCCCCTCTCATGTCAGGCGTGCCTGAGCGTGCGTAAAGGCTGGTGATCAGTGAAACAAAGACAAAACTGAAGAACCAAAAGACAAAAGAAAAATTTGCCAAAACCTGCTCGTGCTGCTGCTCCTGCTCCATGGACTGGGACCGGGGTGGTGCAGGGTATGGCCTAATTCGTTTATTTCGGCCACACAGCTTGGACCACGTGGACCCCCACCGTTCTCCACCATTCCGAGGCGCAACATGTTTCTTTCGAACGTTGGGCGTGGGAGGGGGCTTTGGCTGACGTGGACAAAGAGTGACTCGGATTCGGACGAGAGATCGAGAACGACAGCACAGCACGAACTCGACCGGACAATGCACCGGTCGGACTCTTCCGGGAACGAAAATGGCGCTGAGGTGGAGGCGAGAGAGTTGTTCATGACGATTGCGAGTGATCATGGGGGGTCCGATACGCATCCTGCTCTATTGCCTTACGAGCAAAAAGATCCCTTTTTTTTCTCTTTTACTGTTTGATCATTTCGCATAAAATGGTCTAACCCAATGCTTTAAAAATATCGGAGAGAAAGATCAAACGGGACTCGTTAGCATATTTAGCCATACCCGCCTTCGCTCAAAAGCATAAGCCGTTAAGTCATGATGCAACAAAAATATATTAATCACTTCATATTAGTTTAAACTTTTTTACGATAAAATCTACATTTGCATGGCAATTTGCGGTACCAAGCAAATAAATCGAATTGCGAAATATAATATCCCTTCCGAAAGGTTATTGTCAACGAAGGTACAGTAAATAAAATATGGTAGGACCGGAGTCTCATCATTGCCGTCGCGTTTGGCTTTATTCCTATTTCGATGAGCGCGGAGCAGGACACAAAGGCTGGGAATTGAGGCGAGGGATGGCCAGAATTTGCGCCGAATGAATGTACCTCCTTAATTGAAAAAGAAAAGTGAACTTGGTCAAATCCACTAATTCAGTAATTTGTTCCCCTTTCTTTTTCCGATTTGAATGTGGGGTGATGAGTGTCGCCGGAAAAATCAGTCTCTTTTCTGATATCGGTCGTTAGCGCCCTGAACTTGAGGTTTAAATCATTGGCTAATCTCGTTCGGTGGAAAAACAATGATGTTGTCAACCCTTTTTCATCTTCGGGCAACGAGCACGGTTGACGTCTCTCTCTCTTGTCGGAAATGTGGACGAGAATGGGGACGCTCCTTTGCCCTAGCCAGTACCCGAACATGCGTTGCATGCATGCAACGTTGAGTGATTTCGTTTTATTTTGGCCAGAAGCTAGCTTGCCCTGTACCAATTGAATACAATGTGTGGCTTGTCGAGTCGCCAATCCGTGAATAGACGCATGAATTAATTGGAAATTGAGATCCGGTAGAATCATTCTCCGTGCCGAGCATTGTCCAACAAACGTCTCTCGCGCATTGTGGTTAAGAACTTGCTAAAACAAAACTAGGATCCCCGTTCACGCAAGATCGGAAGTCGAGATTGGTAAAAATTTCTCAAAAAATCCTAAGCCTATTGTATGATGGCTAATTTAGCCTATTATGCATTTCATTTGTGCATGTCTTGTTTTCAATCTTTTGACAAATTTATCAATTTAGTCATTCTGACTAATTTTGGCTGGAAATCACTAACGTGGCAATCTAATCAATGTCTACCATCCTAAGCGGCATGTTTGGCATTTTTTTTTTTGGTTGGGGCATGTTTGGCATTAATATGGACAATTATTATCATTTTTTTCAGGAGAAGGAAAAAGGAAAAAAAAAAGAAGAGAAGAAAAAATAAAAATAAAAACTGATTATATTAGTATCGATTATGTCGTGTAAGGCGGTTGGCGTTGATTGAGCCGTAACATCAACGATTTCCCGACTAAGAGGGTTAAGTTAGCAAATTGCGAGTGTTGCTGCGATGAAACGATAGCACAGCCAAATTCTCGTTCTGGAATTTTGTGGACTCACAGATCGCAAATGCAGTGGCAAAGAATAAAGGCCACTTAAATTTCAACAGCGTCCAAGTTCCAAAACCCGTTTTGATATTTGGGCCGTGACGGGGCAATAGAAACGGGACGGGGCTGGCCCTTCTCACTGCAAACCCTAAGAGCATAATCTGGAATTTCGTTTTTGTTATCTGGAAACTCATCGATATCTTGCAAGCCCGGTTCGGGCTTTTGTCCATGGTAGATACCTCTGACCCGATACAGTTTGCACCCAATTGATGGGCTTGCCTCCGCATAACTTGGAGACTCAGGGATGAGCGATTCTAGGTTATTTTTAGATATTCCACTTGAAATCCAAAACTTACCGGTCGGAACAGATTCCTCAATTTTAGAAACCTGAAACCTATCGTGCATACCCTAAAACTTAGAACTTGCCTTGTTACAGGTTTCAAGGTCTAACAAGTTCTATCTATATTATTAATTGAACGATTACATTGAATCAATACTTCTAATAACCATCATTTTCCGTTACAATTCACTTACTATAACTCATATTTGGACACATGAAGAATACAAAATATTAATAAAAAAATGTATGAATATCGTCAGAAGTAGAAGTTCGGACTAATGATTTTAGATTACCACTCATTATCGGACACCATGACATACCATAGCGTCGTACGAAAATATAACATGAGAAAAAGCTAGAGAATTGTTCTAGGTTCTATGTTTCGGATTCCAAGTTTAAAGTCTAGAAATTTAAAACTTATCCATTGAAATTGAGTTCCCTAAATTTTGAAATCCGGAGCCTACCCTATATATGTTGAAACTTGGAATCGGATCGCTTCGAATCAGTTTGGTTCTCATATTTTCAGTTCTACTCTGAAAAAATGTTCATCCCTGTGGGAGTCTTTCTAAGTATTAGAGACCTCATGGATATAGATTTTCCATAGACAAATGGTTTTATACTCATTAATGACTTCTCAGGCATTATAAAAAGCACCACTCACGAGGGCCGTACAACACTTGTGGCTAGGTCGCTTTGGTCCATGAAGACTCGGGCCGTGTTGGAGAGCCCGTCGCGGCTGTAGACTGTAGAGGAGGTGCTAACTCACAAGAGCCAATGGCAGGATCCGACGAATCATATCCGGATCTCCTGAGCCCCGAGGAATACCTACATGGTTACAATAGGAATTTACCCAAAATCAGACTTCCTGTTCATTCAATGTTCCTTCAGCTGAATGTTTGAACCGATCGTCCTACGCCTCTTGGGAATTAAATTGTTGAACATAATTTCAAGAGAAGTTTCGATGTGCAATCTTTTGGCTTTCAATGAAATTCTTTTTACATCATCCTATTATAAAACTTAAAAATAGAAGCGGACGTATGTAATGGTCGCGTTATATTAAACTAGGATGCGTGTTTAGCATCAACGTGCGGAGCAAGATCGCGTCTTTTGCCTTTCGTACTCCATATTGTTCGTCGTGGTGTGTATCGCATTGGCTTTGCTGCTTCATGAATTTTCCATGCAGCCTGCTTCATCTATGGCTCTGTAATTGTGACATGGAAAACTTGAAAACGTAATTGAATTTTTTTTTGTCTCACCTTCTTTTTCTTCTTCTTTGAATTACATGTCTCGGGGTATTGACTCCATACTGCTCACCGGCATCGCTTCTCACCGTGGTCTCGAACTACAGAAGGGTACTTTGACAAGACAGTTCAAATGCTAACATCATTAATTTCTACATCAGTTGCTAATACTCAAGCTTATGAACTTAATTACTTACTCGTCTTATATACACAAATGCATACGGGGTACGCATACATTCGGCAAAGCTCCAGTCACATGATGGGGTTCATGACCCTCTAATCACTTTAAGTTGGTGAAACCACATTCGAAATTACCGCTTTTATTACATCCAAACCAAATGCCTAGTAACTCAAGTAGCTCCTCGGGGATTTGCTTCAGCATTTTTACGCCATATATCGCAATGGTTATCAAATAGTTGCTCAAATAAATTGGGCACATAACTTGCAAGATTTATGGTATTTCATGATAGATTTTAAATGTCGAGTTCTCAAGTTGGAAAAAAAAAGTTTCATTTGGACTTATTATGGGCATGATAGACTATTTGACTTGTGAATTTTTACAAATGTCCATAAGTCATTCCGTCCATGTGTATTGGGCAAGAATTCCTTTGCCATATAGCAAGTTCCCAATGCTACTCTAAATGGGAAATGACATGGCTTGAGTAGCGGATCTATTCCACGCAAAGTGTCTGCTCACATAGCTGATGGGTTTGGTTGATAAAAACTTATCAGGGTACTTTCAATGTTTTTCATATCATTCAATTATGATACATAAATTCAAGACAAATGAAATACTCCGGCATATCTTAAGATTATCAATAGAAGAAAATTGCTCTCCTCTTTCTAATTCGCGTTGTTCCTAACTTTCACTCCCTTCATTTTCTCCCCTCTTTTTGTTTGCACGTAAATTTGGGGTTGTCGTTACATAATCACCATAAAAAAACCCACAACTTTACAAATCAATACGTCGCCTGAACATTACAATTGGATGAGGCCTCAGTTCTGATTTCTTATACGGAGTTGCGACTCCTATTGGTCGATCTTGCTTCACACAAAAGAATCTCATTCGAGCAAAAATTTACTCTCCTCTTTCTAATTTTTTTATGTTCCTAACTTTCACTCCCTTCATTTTCTCCCCTCTTTGTGTTTCCCCTTAAATCTGGTACGGCGGTTACGTAATCACCATAAGAAACCCACAACTTTACATATCAATAAGTCACTTGACCATTACAATTGGGTGAGGCCTCAGTTCCGATTTCTTATATGCTATTGTGACTCATGTTGGTCAATCTTGCTTCAGACTAAAAATTCTCATTTGAGCAGATTTCTACTCCCATCTTTCTAATTTTTTCTGTTCCTAACTTTCACTCCCTTCATTTTCTCCCCTCTTCGTGTTTCCATGTAAATTTAATACCGTCGTTACATAATCACCATCAGAAACCCACAACTTTATATATCAATACGTCGCATAACCATTGCGATTGAGTGAGGCCTCAATTCCAATTTCTTATATGGTGTTATAACTCCTGTTAGGCGATCTTGCTTCAAACTGAAAAATCTTGTTCGAGCAGAAATCTACGTGTATTGGACTTTGACAGCATGAAGATTATAGAAATGAAATAGGGTTTCGTTCCCTTAACATGAACAAGGACTCTTGCTTCAAGAAATCACCAACAGTTCCAAACGTGATCACTTCATTTCTTGTTAGCATCGTTCGTTCGTTCTTCTAACGTCAAGAAAATGAAATCGCTCGCCGACATCATGAGATACAATGTAACTAAAGAATGAATAGGCAAGAGAGGCCGCGAACTTACGCGCATGTCGCCGAGTGAATTAAAGCGCGATCATCGAGAGTGTGTGCAGGCTATCAGGGTCGCCGCCACCGCCGTCTTGGGCCTCCACTGATCGTCGGACGTTTGCCATGCTACGGTATACCAGACGGACGGCTCTACTCAGCCGGGTTTCATCACCGGGACTTGCTGGTTGCTCGGGGTCGACCACGATCTGCCTCAGCTGGAAGAAGAAGAGGCTCGAAGCATGCACCATGTCGCCGTAGCTGCTCCTCCGGAACAACCGGAGGCCGAGCGAGAGCTTGAGCAAGAACGGCCAGATCAGGCCGCCGGCTAGAATCGGGGCTAGACTGTGGGAAGCGGCCAGTGTGAGCTTGAGCTTTGCTAATGCCACCAAGTGCATCCCCATTTTAGAGAGAGACAGAGAGAGAGAGAGAGAGGGAGAGAGAATTTTGGCTGTGAATAAGCGTACGGAGAGAGAACAAATATCGGTGGAGAGGATGTGAATAAGAAAAATGGGGCCTTCGGCCATGTCTTATCTGGAACATGATCCATATTAAACCTAATTTCGATATCCGAAAGAATATACAAACAATTCAACTTTGACATAAATAGAAGGTCTGTCATTTTTCACGATTTAGCTAATTGTTACTAAACGCAACTTAAAAAAGTAATATTGAGATTACTAAAATCGATTTATAAAAATGATACGACATGTTCAAAAATGGATATATATATATATATATATATATATATATGATCGTGTAATGGCTAATATTAGTCGAGCATTTAGGTTTTTTTCTTGTTTCCATTCCTTTAGGCCGAAATTGGAGCAACCAAATTCCAACATTTCACTTTGTAAAGCAATTCTAAAGAATCGATCTTGTTATATAACTTTTAATATTACTCGGGGAGTAAATGAGCTTTTCAAATGTATTGATCGAGAAGGGTTCCAGACTGTGATTTTATTTTGGGGGAGGGGTGTCTCTTTTTCGAGCGAGCGGGTTGGAAAGCCTTCGCCTGAAGATTGAATTTTGCATGAGAAAATAGGAAAGCTTTCGCCTGAAATGTTTCAACAAAATCAGGAGCTTCGAGGCATATACCCTCTTTTTACCTTCTAGAGAATTGTATTTTGGCGCATGCACGAACTTACACATCATGAATACACACAAGCACCAATCCTAGAGAATTGCAAATATAGGTTTTGGATCTATAAGTTAAACGATTTGTGGGGGAGTATCAAAAGGGGGAATTATCCGATTAATATTAAATTCATCGCACGAATGTTAATTCAATTTCTGAATTTTCTAAATTTGTTCATCCAATCCTAACGATATGCACAAAATTTTGACTAACCCTATAATCACTATGAATCACCAACGTGATAGCATGCTGTTTAAGACGGCCAATGATAGCTAGATCACTAGGTAAATTATTTCGGGATTTAGTGTAAAAGCTTAGAACCAAACCAGAAAAATTATAAAATTTAATATCGAATCGACATTTGTACTATAAGTCGGGGACCAGTCAGATAGGTATCACGAAAAATCAAATATATGACAGGTTTTGAAGAACACGAATGTTTGGAGCTACGTGGGATTGATGCAGTAATGATCCTTTTCTTGGGTGGTGTTACGTGTTCAAACGACTGCAGAGAAATGCCGTCTCGTCCTGTTCTCCATCATGGGGTCGAGGAACGCGGCGACTAATGCTCGACGGAAACTTCCATGAAGCTTCGTGCTTGGCGCTTGCATGGGCTACAAAGATCATGGCTCGGCCTGTTTCTCTCGTCTTTTTGTTTTTTTCTTTCGACAGGAAATCTGCGAGACAAACCCTAACAAAGAGCCGATGTAATGGAGGTAATGCAGACAAGACGATCCACGTGATTCAATGGGTCGGCCAGGACAGAGAGAGTTTTAGACACACTTCCCCTTCTTCACGTTATGAAACGAAATGGATTTTAAAGTCTGTGTGCCCATTTCCTGACGAGATGAGCAAATTATTGGTAAAACAATGTGTCTGCAAGCTCAACATGTTAGGTTGGGGATCCAGATCACCAGCAGTTAGGATAGATGATAGGGTCCTTTATGCATTGGAAACCGTCCGATTTTTTATCAGATGATTCCCTTTAAAGTGGGGGCAGGCCCCCTTTTTATTTTTTATTTAAATAAAATTAGGGCCGTCACATAGTGATCAAAAGGCCCATAAATGAAGCAAATCACTTGCACTTAAGATAAGTGATCCGTTTCCATTGTTGGGTGGCTGTGTCAAAGTGTAAGTAGGCATTCATACAAGAGGATTGGCCATGTATGAGTTTCGAGACTGATAGTGATAACTCCTTTTATTTTTACCTTTTTTTATTAGCGATGTTCTCGTTAAATTGGTGTTTTGATTGATTTTACAAATGACGTTATTACCAGTATTCACTTTCACTAGACTTTGCATCCATGCGTAACGTCGATAACTTAGGGAAAAACAATAAAGTGTGAAAATTGTGTATGTCACCCACTTTAATGCTAAAAGTCATTTGCAGATCATTTAGGTGTCATTTTTAAAATTAAAAAAATATAGATCTCTTAAGTATCAATTATGATTTGTCGCTAATTTGCGTCTAAAAAAATATGTCACTAATTTGCGACTAAAAAAAAATCCATCGCCTCATCGCTAATTAGCGATGGAAAAAACAATTGCCACTAAATAAAGTTCATCGCAAATTAGCGACAGATCTCGCGACAAGAAAATATTCATTGCTAATTTGTAAAAATCCTTACACTAAAGTGAGCGCCTGAGGAATCTCTCACTCGCTCTTATTTTCTTCTCCCCCAAAACCTCCTTTCCATCCTTCCTCCGTTGGACCCAAAAACCCTAACAAATTTATGTGCATTTCTACTATTGTTGTCTTGTTCTTTCTATATTGGAGATTTTAGGAGATGGGGTCTTTGGGGCTTGGTCTTCATTTGTGTGCTTAGGAGAGAGATACACCATATCAATAAGAGAAAATTTGTAACACAGTTGGCACTGAGGAATATAACATTCCAATATTACGAGATCCATATGAAGCAATGATAGATGTAAATCTAACTGAAATTTGCAAATCCAATTTAAAAAGTTTTGAAGAATTTGATTTTGTAACAGAGGATGAAGATGATGCTCAAGACGAAGACGAAGATATTTGAAACTTTTTACTCATCATGTGCAATTATCATTATTATTGCAACATGTGTTATTATTGTTGTCATAATTATTATCATTGTTGGTGTTGCTATTGTTGTTGTTGTTGTTGTTGTTATTGATTATTATTATTAATGTAACAGAAATAGTGACAGATTTTGCCACAAAAATTAGCGATAAGTACAAAGGTTAGACAAATATTTTAAAAAATATGAACATGTATTAGAAACACATAATGACATTTATCATGAAGCTTACCATTTTGTTGCACAGTATTACGAGTTATCATAAAGGTTAGACATTTATCATAATGACCTCCACGGTGTTAAAGAGAAGAAGAGTTTCGACTCTTTTACTGCCTTCGTGGACTTTTACGAAATCAAAAGAAAAATGTTTTGATCAACTCCTTTTATCAACGCATTCACCAGAGACCCAGGAACAAGAAAATGAAAAATGGCGTCTTGCGCAATGCCGTCGCCGGTAGCCCTAGCACGCTCGCCGTCCTCCTCCCTATCCGCGACCCAGGAGCTTGCCCCCTCCCTCCTCTCTTTCAAGAACCATCGCTCTTCCTTCCTCTCTCCCTTGATCCTCAACTCCCTTAACTTCAGCTGCCCGGATGATTCCAGAACCAGGCACCACGGCGACTCCGGTCGCTGCGGCTCTCTCTGCCTTGTGGCGACCGCCATGCAGCCGCCGCCGAAGCAGAGGTGGCCGAGGAAGTTGCGGAGGAATTCAAAGAGGGCGCTGCCGTGTCCACCGTCGCCCCGCCCAAGCCCAAGAAAGGGAAAGCCGCTTTGCCGCTCAAGAGCGACAGCGTACGTAACGTGGAGTGGAAACTATCGGTTATACGTGTCTCGCTTGCGTTTGTGTGCTTTTTTTCTCGCTTGGTCAGCAGTTTTCTTTTGTTGGCACTAGTCCTTTTGCTCTTTATCTAGTACTTCTATGAGGTTGTCGTCTTAGTTAAACTGCTCGATTCGAGCGCTTTGCCTATGAGGAAGAAAGGTGATTCTTGATTACAGTGACAGCTAACATGGCTGCGAAACTTTTCATAACAAAACAAGAGATTTGGGCCCAGCTGAATGATCCTACCAGTCATTGGAAAAATGCCCACTGGAAATTTACTTGTACAGGGATTACAACAAAGGGCCTCTTAACCCTTTTCATGGTTTGTTGATTTTGTGCACCTTACATGTGCTTATTTCATGATGTTATCATCGTTTGTCTTGCTTCTTTTTCCTTTTTAACCTCTGATTTTGTTGTTGGATAGTTGGAAAAATCAATACTTGATGAAATGAAAGCTCTTGTTTTATAAAAGGGAGTCCCTTCCTAGGAGTAAAGCGCAGTCAAATCGAACCGATATGGTGCCAAACTTACTCGATAGTCGACTGACATGCTCGATAATTGAAACTCGATTTCAGTTCAATTGAGATTGAGCCTAACAAAATATTTAAATATCCAAATTCAATCTCGACCCCACGTTGACATAACCAAATTACGGTAACAAACTTAAGCATAAGCTTAATAAGCTTGGATTTTCTTCAATGTGGGGGCACACAAGATATGATAAGGATATGACTCGATAATATTTTAATGTACTTAATTTATAATCATCGCATGTAAAGTCTTACCAAAATGAGTTGTTTGTTCCATCTCCATAGATGGTCATCTTTAAAAATGGTTGGTAATTTTTAAAAGAATCTTCACTCGTAATTTTAGCTTTCTATGATTGAATGAATGAGGTATAGCGGGGAGATTTCACAAGTGAGTCAAACGATATTTTTGACTTAGTAAATACCAATTTGATTAAAAAATATCAATTCTATTGAAGTGAATCCTCACGAGTTCAAGTTTGCTTGATAAGGTACTCGAGCGGTCCGGGCTCGAGCTGGATCCGACCTGAGATAAGATGACCGACGGTGACCTCGGACTGGGGCCATATTTAATCGCTGAGTAGCTTAATCAAATTTCACTGCCGACCGTGCCCAAATGAACGAGTGGGTCGTCACACGGTCCGGTTCAGTTCACAAAACCCTTTAAACCCTTCGTCGCCGAGCGCAAAGAGACGCTCGCTCCCTCCCTCCCTCCCTTCCCCTCGCTTCCCTCTCCGTGGCATTACAGCGAACACCTCACGTCCCTTCTGATTTCCGCGTCTGTAGAAGCTGTGATTCGCTTCGCGGCGATCGAATTGGGAGCACCGTAAGATGAGCGAGGAAGAGGATATCACCGGACCCCCGCACAGGGAGCTGTACGCGCTGCTCCACGTGTCCCCGGACGCTTCGGACGAGGAAATCAGGAGGGCCTACCGCCAGTGGGCTCAAGTCTATCACCCCGACAAGTACCAGGACCTTCATGTATGCTTTTAAGCTCCTCCTACTTCGCGTGTGTATTTTTTCTTTTTTGGGCGGCTGCGCGGATTTAGGCAACTCCAGCTAGAACTTGATTTGACCCGCGGGGAGTGGGATTCGTGGTGACATCTATCGGTTGATTCGTGGGCAGTTTCTTGGGATAGATTGCTGAGGTTTTTGGGCTGTTGGGTTGTAATCAGTTTGATTTTTTTGGCATTTTTGGTTGATTGTTTTGTTCACGTTTGTGGCTGAATTGAGTTTGCCTTAGTTGCATGCGCGGTGAAGTCTATCCGTCGATGGGCATTGTGTACTCGGGAGAACTCTGTTCCGCTGTTCGTTCCCTTCTCCTGGAAAATTAATCGCTCAAATGCAGGATTACTTCTATCTCGAGAAGCTTGTGTGATTATCTGGTAAATGAATATCTATTTCATCCTGATTCACACCGCAACATGGTTTTCAGTGATCCGCTAACGAAAAAGCTTGTTTCTGTCTAAGGGGGAAATGTTTGGTCAATATAAAACGTTGACTGCTGAAAATGGCAGTTTATATTTGTTTTGAGGCACTAACAAGCTTTTTAGTGTCCTTTCGATTGTCCCATTGCTTTTGACAGAGGTGGGGAGGCCTAATTCATTGTGAATGATATACAAATTTTTTTTAACATCATTTAAAAGACAATTCAACTGTCCCTTCTCAGTCTATAATCTGTCCAATGCTCAAAACTAGATGTTGTAATTGTCCAAGAAGCAGTAATAGCAAGCCCATGCCTTCTCCTCTTGCGAAGATGTCTATTGTTTTGACTAGGATTGAGGGAGAGAAGGAATTAGAAACTTTTTATCACTTAATTTTCTTCTAATTTCAATTGAAGATTGATCCTCTAAGTGCAGCATGTCTTTGCACTTTTCATGATGGCTTCACTCAACTCTTCTTTGCATACGATTGGTGGTAGTTTGCGCTGCTCAGTGTATCTCATGGTATTATTATGAATAAATTGTGGTGCTAAGGCAATGACATTTTTTTAGTTACTTTGTCCCTGAACCCATTTATAAGTTTGTTCATCTCCATCTTTCAATTCCGATGCTGTCCTTTTCTTGGCATGATTATTGATGATCACAAGTCCTATTAATGTGGAATAAGTGACTGATTTTCAGATGAAGGAAGTTGCTACACAGAACTTTCAGCGGATATGTGAAGCATATGAAATATTGTCCGATGAGAATAAAAGGCAAATATATGACATATATGGTATGGAGGGGTTAAGTTCAGGTTTAGAACTTGGTCCAAAGCTGAGTAAAGTTGAAGAAATAAAAGAAGAACTTGAAAGGCTAAGGCGAATGAAGGAACAAGAAAAGAGTTTAGCGCATTTCCGACCATCTGGTACGATTATGACAGAATTGTCAGTGCCGCACTTTTTGGATGGCGACAGCTTCGTGAGAGGGTAGGACTCAACTTATGTATCTGCCAATTCATTTGAGGATCTTAAGTAAGATGGATTCTGCCTGATGCATGATGATGCAGGAGCACATGATCTGGCATCAAGTTTAATGCGTTTTTTTTTTTTTGGTTGGCAAATTGAGAATCGAACAGTGAATGGAATTCTGATTTTCAATATTGTCAATCAAGATGGATGAGATTATCATATTTAGTGTGACTATAGGACACTAAGATTGATGATAATGACAATTTGCACAAGTGCGCGATATAAGCAAAGATGTTGCAGAATGAAATGGTTTCACGAAAGCTGAATGACGACCAAGCTGATGGCTGTCTACCTATGATGTCAACATGATTTATCCTCCTTACAATGAATTTAGTTGTTCTTGGTTCTGTGAGATCAAATTTATGGTAGTCAGCTGTGATGCTGACTAATATCGATATGTACCACTGCATTACAATAATCTCAGCAAATCCTGTCGCCTAGGTTTGTGATTCTTATAGGAAATGGAAAAAATTAATTTGATACTTTCTCCATACGGACAACTTTTTGCCATATAATATTCTGCTGCTCAATGGTATCTGCTGAATTTATGTATTCATGTGTCTCAGAATGCAAATGGCAAGTCAATTCCAGTCTCAAATATCAAAAAAGAATACCCTAGCTCTTGGTGGAAATTTGGCAGTTAGTGAAAGTACTGGTGGCCGAGCCGCTTCTCTTGTGCTTGGACATCAGATTTCTCCTGCCGCTTCAGCAGAATTTATGGTCTCATTTGGTCTACAGGCCCTCATTGGTGTACAAACAACGCGGTAGAGCATTTAATAGCTATTTATATTACTTTTATGCAAATGATACTACTTTTTCTCACTTTTGTTTGTTGATAGGCATTTATCACAACACTCATCAGCGACAATGGGCTTAGCAATGTCTTTGCAGGATGGGTCAATTAATCTGTCAAATGCGTGGACCCGCCAGTTCTCAGAAACAGCAAATGGAAATGTATTCTACCTAATCAAGTCTCTTTTTCTCTACCGAAATGTTATTTTCCCAGTGCTGTTTGCCCTATTAAAATTAGAAAACTGTGTTAGGATTGACTTATAAAGGTTACTAGCAATACATTCTTGAAGGCTTAAAAAATATTATTATGTGGCTTAATGCCGGTAATTTGATTGGTTCCATAAATGATAAAACGTTCGTAGTGGGCATATGATTTGCAGTGTTCATGGAAGAGATTAATACATGGTAATGGGAAATTTTTATAAAATTGGGACATTTTCTTAGCTGCCTATACAGTGAATCTTGTGCTATACTTCACTGTCTTTTCCTGGCATCAAATATTTCTCTTATTTTGTTCTTCATCTTTTTGCAGATACAGCTTGTATTAGGACCAGAATCATCTATTGCAGTTGGATGGCAAAAGAGAGAAGAGAAAATGTCTGCTGCTGGAGAATTGAAAGTATGTCCAAATTTGCACTTCAGTCATGCTTAAAGTTTCATCCCTGAGTTTTGGAGATAATACAATGAAAGACATGCTTATAACTTAAGCATGCTCATGACTTAAGCATATTTGAATTCTCATATGCTTAGGTGATTTAACATTTATTTCCCATGGTCCTTCTTGCAATGCTCCTTTCCCCAGAAAACCTCCCTGAGCCAAGTTTCTCTTTTATCCTAACCTTGTTCATTTGTGATTATTCCAACCTTCTGCAATTTCCACAGCTTGGAACTAGTTCTTTTGGGGTATCAGCTCATTACACTAGGCGTTTTTCTCCAAAATCTCATGGCCGTGTTGCGGGCAGATTTGGGAGGTACTCACAGTAGATGAATTTCTCATTGATATTCCAAATGGACTGTGACTATATGCATTTGGACTTTGGCAATCACTTCTTATTGGATTGATCATCTATCCCGTTTTAAGTGTTTTCATAGCACTTCTGATTGAGTTAATTATTTGTCATGTTTCAAGTTCTTATGAGACATTGCCCTCCAGTTTAATGAAACTCTGTAGCATGTTTTATACATTAAAGTTTCTAAACCATGGTTTTTTATGACTGGAGAATTGAGCAACTTACGCATGGAGAAACACAGTATAAAGATGAGGGGCCCTTACAATCCTCTTCCTTGTGCTAACATTTGTAGATTTTGCATCATGCCTGCCTTAGTGACTTGCAATAAACTTTCTCATCTCTTCTTATAGGATTAGTCGTGTTGCTTAGGAGGAACTAATATTTGTCTGAATGGGACAATGAGGAAGGGAACTACTTTGATCTTTGTGTTATGGTTGACCAACATTTTTGTAAGATGAATGAATTGAAGTCGGGCCTCAAACTTATAGATACTTCAAGATTTTTATGTATGCTGACGCACTTTCTGTTTTAGTTATGCTATATTGTATTTTCAACAACTTTACTTGTTGCACAGCACTGCTCTAGAGATCGAAGTCGGTGGTGGAAGAAAATTATCCAACTTCAGCACTGTCCGGATGCTGTACACAATTGGGATACAGGTATAAAATGCTTCTTAAGAGTAATGACTAGATGATTATTTGTGTACTTTTGTTTTAGCCTCATGAAATGTTATTTTAGAAATCTTTAGATCTTCTGGTGCTTTTAATTTTTTTAAAAGGCAAAAGAACTAATTATTATAATACTATTTATTTAACATAAATTTAATGTTGAAGTTTATATTGAGAAAAAGATGGGATTATGTAGAAAATTGATAATAGGAACAGAAGGCTGTGCCATCAATGGTGTGGTCATCCATACATCATATCTCAAGGGGTCCACACCCTTGAATTGTTAAGGGGGCTTGACCCCTTGGGTTCTTTTTTTTTTTTGTTGGGGGTCTCTTTTATAGTGGGCAAGGCCTACCAATGATAAATAGTTGGAAGAATTGGGGGGGTTGGGGGGTGGGAGTAGGCCTCATGTGGTCATAATGCCATTAACTTAAGGGAAAATATCAAATAAGGGCCTGAAATGGAGTCATTTTCTTAAAAAAGGGTTCAGGATGGACCTTGTCTCAAATAAGGGTCTAGAGTGGCTAAATTGTCTCAAATAAGGACCTAAGCTTGCCAGCCAGTGAGCATGTGATTGTTCCAGCTGTCGGAGAACTACTGAGTGGTGCAATTTTGTGGTAAAGCTTCCTTGGAAGACTGAGCGAATGGGAGAAGCACAATGTGAACATAGAGAAGAGTTTGATCAGTAAGAATGGCCACGGTGAGGTAGGGATCATCAGTGGCTGAGTCACTTGGACAGGGACCACATGACGCCGGCGATCACAGGTGCAAGGACTCCAGGGCTTTGGGGGCTTCACCAAGTTGCTGGTGTGGCAAAAAAAAAAAACTTACTGGAGGACATTCGGAAGGGGTGTGGGATCATTGGGATTGCTGGTGTAGGTGTTAGGGTTGACGCCTGGAGGTTGGCAGGCACAGCAAAGCTTCACTGGTGCATAAGAAGTTGTTGAAAAACAAGGATGGAATCTTGCAGATGCTGGGCTGGACTGACAGGAGACTCTCTGGTGGATGATCTTCAGGGAGTGCTGATCACAGTGGTGAGGTGTATCAACGGAGGACTGGTTACTTATTGGTGTCACAGGTGATGTTGAACGGTCGCTGGTGTTGTCAGAAATGCATGGGTGTTAAACTGGAGCATCACAGATCTACATAAATTGGCTACACTGCAGGAAACTCATTGAGGGCAGTGTTGCTGGAATCACCGGAAGACCTGGAATGGGAAATTCAAGCATGGTAGCATGGCATAGCCAAGTCAGGCAAGTGAGAAGGGTGGCGAAAGTGCAGGAAGAAGCTCTTCGGCATAGGTGGGGCAACGAGACGCTGCAGATGTGGCAGGGGATAGTGGTGTGCTTTGTGCACTGTATTTGCATTAGTATTGCTGAACTTCATGGCAACAAACTCACCAAGTAGAACCAGTTGAATGCCAAGCATGAAAGAAGGGAAGTAATTTGGTGTGTTTTCAGTTATAGGGATTTCGATTTTTGACCTAGAATTATATTGGAAAAAAATAACCTTTCTCCGACTGCTGGAAAAGTCACATGCTTGTGGACCGGTAAAGTTTTGGCCAACCAGGGAGCTCACGCTTTTATTTGAGATGATTTGACCACTTCAGGCTCTTGTTGAGACAATATTCACTCTAAGCTTTTTTTTGAGAAAATTGCGCCTCTTCAGGCCCTTGTTTGAAATTTTCCCTCAACTTAATGGCATTAAGTAGGCCCCTTCTTGCGTTCTTATGGTTTTCTAGATGTCCGAAAATTTTCTGTTAGGTTGTGTTACATTTCGCCTGGATATGCCCAATGTTTGAAAAGATTCCATTACGTTTTATTACATTTAGGGTGGATTGAGTTTAAGACATTTCTATTAGTGGATTTGTTGTTTCCCTCTCAATTCACAACAGCAGGCTCATTATTATTATTATATCTGCATCGTCTACACTCATACTGCTTCTTTAATCTGTGTGTTGGCTTACCCTTCTTTGTGTAATTTTCTTGGCAGGGTATATTTTGGAAGTTCGAGTGGCGTCGTGGTGGCCAAAAGATAGTTGTTCCTGTAAGCTGGATTTAGCATTTTCATTTGCTTTCTTCCATTGGAGGCCTAACATGGATGCTTTAAGTGGTTATCTTCGTTCGTTATAAAAGTCAAGTTGATTTCTATGTATGAAAATGTGAAGAGGCTTAAATAATTGTACACCCCTTTGGAAGTTGTTATGAAGGATGGCCCATATTTTTCGAACTAAAAATTTGGACTTAAGAGCATTGTCATAAGAAAGCATTTCAGAATGTTTAGTGTACTTACATTCTGTTTGCTTTCCTCATGTACTCTCTCTTGTGGTCCAAATTATGATCTGGTATTTAGTGGAGAACATTAGGAAGGCTGTCCATTTCATGCATCATTTTTCTCTGAGATGTTTGCTTTTGGTTGTATGTGTGCAGATTTTGCTATCAAGGCATCTAAATCCTTTGTTTGCTGCTGGGGCATTTATATTTCCAACTTCTGCTTACTTCATACTCAAGGTTCTTATCTGAATCACCTTACAGAGAATA
Organism: Melaleuca quinquenervia; assembly: GCA_030064385.1. Taxonomy (NCBI): domain Eukaryota; kingdom Viridiplantae; phylum Streptophyta; class Magnoliopsida; order Myrtales; family Myrtaceae; genus Melaleuca; species Melaleuca quinquenervia. The sequence goes on from CM057722.1 coordinate 2,393,232, forward strand.
TTTTGTCGTGAATGGTGTCTCCTTATTGGGATTATTTTTGCATGTGGCACAGAATTTAGTCATGAAACCTTAATGGTAATGGGGAGGATACATTCCAACTTATATACTTGGCATTTCATATCGTAGTTTTTTAAGAAGGAATCTGTTTTCGAAATCTACTTGTTACAGAATTTAACTTTATAGTATTCTGAGTTATTAGGTGGAAAGACCTTTATGTGGGGCTCCATCATAGGCCATTTTTCGCAGTTGGTTGGTGGTTATACATAAAATCTCATGCTGGCTTAGAAGATCGTAATTTATTAGGTATTTAGCAGTTGGCTTTAATCTAGCTCTTAACTTTTATTGGGAATTGTAACTAGTAGATTTATTGGACAGAGTTGTGATGGCATTTTTGACATCTGGCTAAATGTTGACCTATTAATCTAGTAATTCATTCCGATTATACTCTGATGATGCACGGTGTTTTAAAGGGCACCTTTCCAGCTGACAAGGCCCATACTTACCTGTTTGATTATTTAGACATACTTCTGATTGGAAAGTCATTTGTTGATACGACCTACATCTTCCATGATTGCAGAAGTTTGTTGTCAAGCCTTATTACCTTAAGAGAGAAAGGCAGAAGGCTTTGGAGAATTTCGAGAAAACATCCACGCAGGTAAGTATAAAACTTTTACTGTTTTACAGTGTCGCGTGTATTCATTGGAAATGTTTAAATTAATCATCGCAACATGTAGGTACAAGAAGCAATGGCAGCAGCTCAGAGAGCTCAGAAGTTGCTAGAAAACGTGGCAAATCGAAAAAGAAACAAACAAATGGAAGTTGGTGGACTAGTTATCACTGAAGCAAAATATGGGAATCTTAAAAATGTGAAGAGATCTGATCAAACAGGAGGAGTCACCGAATCGGCTTCCCAAGTTATAGATGTTACTGTGCCTCTAAATTTCCTTGTTACTGATTCAGGGCAGCTTAAGGTATGCTACTCTTATCTTGTGCCATCTTTGTGCTCCATGTACTTTCTTTTTTGTCAAGTTCATCAGCGGTTACTGTTCTTTGACCTAGCATTGACTGCAGCCACCCTAAATTAACAGCCTAGAGCTTGCCATTTTTCTGCTCAACAGTTCTATTAATCGAAAGTAAAAGTTTCGTGATGGGCGAGGCCTTGGTGTGACATAAGGTTTACTTCAACACATATAGAAATTGCCTTTCTATTGTTATTTCTAAGACGGTTCTATTAACCGAAAGTAGAAGTTTGGTAATGGGCAAGGCCTTGGTGTGACATAAGTTTACTTTATTATGACTTGGAAGTCATAGGTTTGAGTCACAGAAACCTCTGCACCAAAGTCGGCATCAAGCTGCGCGCATCTCCCCAGATTCGGACACCTTCATTTGAAATCTACATGATAGGCACGCCCTTCAGTTTAGACTAAAACTTATGAGTATGCTCTCTTGAAGCAGAGGAGCCTGGACTTACGCCCTTTAGAGTATTTTCTGCTTAGTGTCAAAGGTCCAGTCATGTACTCACGGTCAGACTGATTCATGCATTTATTGGAAGTAGAAGCTTGGAAGCTGGCATCAGGATGCAAGCAATCCTTGCTTCCGCAACATTTACTTATTTAGGTTTTCGCATTCCTACGTCCCTTCTCATGAGCATTGAAAGCGAGCTGCACCAATGCCCCTCTCATCAAGGTGACACTTGGCTATTCACAATGGGCCAACAGATACATCTGCAGTCTTGGGGATTTCATCATCTGCCCCACGTGGGATATTTGTTCTCACTTGCCAATGTGTTCTTTGCAGCTTCATGAAGGCGTAAAGAAATCCGGAATTATGGGATTCTGCGATCCCTGTCCTGGAGAGCCGAAGGGATTGCGCATAGAGTATACTTATGGCGGCAAAAGATACGAGGTAATGCATCTTTGGCGATCCCTCAGTCCCTCTTCAAGTAAAACCGGCTCGGTCCGTAACTTGTGTTTCATGATCTTCGTGTTAATGCAGGTGACGGTGGGCGATGATGAGGAGCTGCTTATACCCCGCAAAGAGCACCGAATTTGAACGACGGCCTTCATATCTAGCTATTTTTTTGCTGCTTTATCATACCTCCTTAGATGATCTGAAGTTTGAAAATTTTCTACTCGGGTTCATTGTTCATCTTGATTTCTTGTAAAATTATTTTCATAATAGAAATAAAACAGTGCCTTGTAAAAGAAGCTTCATTTCTCATTTTAAAACAGCACGGAAGCATTTTCTGTATCTTTTCTTATTTTTGCTTCTTCTTTATTTTATTTTTATATAAGATAGTTGCAAGCTCAGTACTTCATCTTTTGTTTTGGGACAAGCATTAAAAGTTTTAAGACTTATCACAAAAGTTTATTTGAATTCAAAATTTTTTTATAAGTGTAATTTAGTCTTAAAGCTTATTACAAAATGTAATTAGGTCCTAAAACTTTGAAAAATGTATAATTGAGTCTTAAAAAACCTAAGTGTAATGAGCTGATACCTCAAAAGAACTTATCATAATGCATCTTCCGTGCCTCCTTTCTTTGTCTATGCGTTAATATAACCAAGAAGTTATTATTTCACTCTCACGAAAATGTAAAGTACAATATACTATTAAAAAATAATTAAGAATTATTTGTGAAGTTACGTGTTAATATTTATATACGAAAATCTCAGTTATTCCAAATAGGAAAAAAAAAAGTTTATTATATGACTTTGCCCTAACTCTACGACGACAGAAAAGGTCATCATTATCTATGGTTGTGATTTATCAAAATATTGCTGAGCATGAATTATCACGAGCACAAGGATATGTATTAGAAGCTTTAACTAATATCGTGAAAACTCGAGCCTATAGTAGAATCCAAAATTTAGAAGGAGGATGCTTTGGAAGAACAATCAACCAAGTAACCGCACATTCTCAGATGTCTCCATTCATTGCATATTGATAAAAGTATTTTAAGACTATCTCAAAAACTCGATTTGAAAAAAAGGAGCGATGCCACAATATATCTTTCATATCATTAATTACGTGTTCTCGACCCGAATGGTGTAAATTAAAGTAAGCTCATCGGATTAATGTGATTGAACTTAAATTTTAAGAATCCACATGTGTGTTGGTCGACCAACTCGTAGGTTGATGTTCTAGGCCCAACTATAGTGAATCCGTGCACATGCATTTGAAATTAGGGTCCAACATCAATGGACCTGGCGCAAGAGTAACTGCTAGGGTTCAAGCTGAGGCTTTATAGTCTCGGGATGAGATGCTAAGGAGTTGAGCACAAGCATCACGCTCTTGGGCTAGGGTTCGAGGGAATCCAAGATTAGTTGTTGTGCTATTGTCCAAGAGCCAAGGATCAAGACTCGAGGCCTAATGCCTATGTCGAGTTTTGTTGCTATTTATGCACATGTCATTAGCACTCGAACGTTATATGTATTAAATGATTCATTAATAAATGACGGGAAATATTATTTTCTAGTTTACTTTCGTGTCACAGCCTAATATTGAAAAAAATTTGCCATTTTGCTGAAAAATAACTTTCGAAAATATCATATGTTTTGCACGCGCACACAAAATAAAAAACGGAGACTATGTATAGGATTTTAATTTTTTTCATCTCTCTTATTAAGCGAATTACAATGGAAATTCAATATTATTTATCATCAGCATAATCTCTTCTCTCTCCTTCTGAGGAATAAAATGCGGCCGCGTGTCCGCCGTCATTTCTTTCCGGAGTGCCATGAAAAAGCTTTCTCCGGTCAGGCACGACGGAGAAGAAGAAGAAATGGCGGGACCGACGGCGGCTTGCATCTTCTGCCAAATCGCCCGCTCCTCTACCTCCACTTCTCTCCTCTACACCGTTCGTCCTCTCTCTCTCTCTCTCTCTCTTCTCTCCTCTCTATGTGCGCGTTTCTAGGTACCTGAAGCTGATCGGGGCTCGCTCTCGCGCTTGCAGGACGATCGAGTGGTTGCGTTCCAAGATATCAATCCCTCCGCCTCGAGGTAAGTGCTCATCATCGGATGCGCTTCTTCGAGACGAGAAATCTGCGATATGTGCGGGAAAAATGTGATCCAGCTCCAGCTGGTTGACCTGAATGGATTGTGCGTTAGCTCATGGAGGAAAGTTCGATTAGTGCTCTCTGGATTGTGCTTTGAGCTCCTGGTTTTGGATTAGCCGTGATGGATGCCTTTAAGTACGAGTTGCTCTGATTTTTGGACTTGTCGATATGCGATGTAGCTCGACTCGATCGAGATGATGTGTGGAGTGATCGATTCGAGTGCGCGCTGCTGTTGACTCTGGAGATGATGGGAGTTGGTTCGATCGAAATTTCGGATGAGTAATGTGCATCACGATTCCGTTGATTCCAAGGCAGTTTGCTGTTTTAGGCGTTCGTTAAATTAGAGTAGCGCGTATTGTTTTGAATGCTATGAATTTCTTCTCTTAGTTTTGACCAGAATTGTTGCTTCAAGTTCCTGAATGGTCGAATTTGTCAATCTACAAAACGGACTGCCAAGCGTAGAGTCAGTCTTATGGAGATTGCCTGGTTTAATTTGGGGCGTTTGTAAGATGAAATATTGGCCTGTTCTCTTCCTTTTGTGGTCCTGGTGGTCTTCAATGTGATTGGGCTGTTGATCACTTCCCTCTTGTGCTTTTCCTGTAGCTTTTATTTTAGTCACATCACAAGTTGGTGGTAACTACCAAGAGACATGCTATGGATATTGTGGAGTTTAAGATGTGTTGCCATGGCACGGATCACAGCATTGCTCAAAATGATTTTGCTCTTTGATTTGCAGCTCTTGTGCTGCACTCTCAGGATGACTGAAAATCTTAAGCTCAATGCCTGATCAACAGGCATTATTTGGTGATTCCAGTGGAGCACATTGCGACTGTGAGAGACCTCAAAAGGACCGCTGAAGATTATAACTTAGGTAATTATATATGTAGCTGAAGTTTATATTTTAGGTAATTATATTCGTTGTTTACAACTCATTTGAGAGCACAAGACATCTAATTCTTTATCTGCTTTTTTGTTTTCTGTTCATCCAGTGAGTCACATGCTGGATGTGGGGAGAATGCTTTTACGGAGAGATTTGCCTCAGTCAAAGCAACACAAGTACTTTTTCTTATCCTTTATTGACATGGAGTTTTGATCCCTTTCATTTCCTGTAACCATGTTATTATGGATCCATGCAATTGAACTGACATGAAAGACATGGTGATCAGCATTCACTCCTCTATTTGTTAGAGACTTTGCAATGTGTTTGAGGGAACAGTAAAATTGTGTTGGAGATTTTACTTGCCGGTATCCTGTTGAAGCATTAAATAGCCGGTCACTTTTCTGGAAAATTGTCCTTGTTAGATATATGTCTTTGTGTAAGATGAGTGATTGACAGCCAATCCTTATAGGGAAAATTTTGCCAAAAGCTTCTTATGTGGATCAGTGCTTATCCTATATCTTACAAATACTTTCTTTCGTGTACATATGCATTTCTTTATTTATGTTTTTTTTTTTACTTTAGAAAAATAGGATGAAAGTATCTTAATCTGAGGCTAATGATCATGGCCTGAACTCTATAGATGTAATTGTTGTTAATCGACCAGCTTGATTTGTTGGTCCTTGGTCATGCATTTGTTTCTCCTGTCTTCGCTTATGTGAAAGTGCAGTGTTGCACTTTGGACTATGCTTATACCAGTACTAACATTGTGAGCAGTTGATATGAACATAATAATGCTGTCATTTGCATAGGTAACGGCCATTTGCAATTCAATTTGTGTGCCGACGATTCCCTTGCTTGCAACTGGGAGAAGCTTTTGTGTCTAATTTCACCATTTTGACCAATTTGCTTTTCCTGTTCTGAATATATCTGTAACAGGTTTGGCTTTCATCAGCCTCCACTCAACAGTGTCAACCATTTGCATCTTCATTGTTTGGCACTACCTTTCAGACCCAGGTAACCTTGTTTCCTCTTTGAACTCTCAATAGTTCAAATATGTTTCGACAGTTGTTACTCTCTGTACCATAATCGGACTTAATTAAGTTATAAACATATTAGTTTAACCATTGAGAGCTTCTACAGATGGAAACATATGAAGTACTTGTCACTGGGACCACTTGGTGGGTTTATTGAAGCAGAGAAGTTATTGGACAAACTGAAACCAGAGTAATCAAATCATGCATAACCTTAGTCTTCAATTGAATTGTATTGACTTTCTGATTTGGAATTGGATATAGTGAACCACATTTATAAATTGGAAGTTCTCTTATATTGCTTATGGTGCAAATATGATGTGTTTAATATGTCTGATATGCCTCTAATCATAAAATGCTTACTCATGTGTGCTCAAATGTGTTTCTCTTTGTGCCTATCGGTGAAGACTTACCAACTACAATCAGTCCTATCCATGCTATAGAATGGTTTGCCTTTTTCCCCTTCTAGGAAATGCAAATGGTTTATTTAAGGACAAATTGATAGTTTTATTATACAAAATGATACCCTGTGCAATTGGTTTGTTCAAGGATGAATTGACCAAGATCTATGTGTCTATGGCTCTGGACTTTTTTTGTTGATAGAGAAATAAAATGGTTTCTTCTAACTGTTGTTTCCAATTTTTTGGAAGTAAATATTATAGTTGATATGTCAGATGAATGACTATTTTATTGGCAAGGCGTCCTATAATGTTATTTACTAACCCTGGCATGCTTGGCCTGTTATCTTTTGGAAGATGGGAAAATTGATATTACCATATTTGGAATTTTTTGGTGTTCGGTTAACTTTGCTATTATTCAGTTTAACTGCATGTCAATGCAACTAAAGGAAAGACATCTACATGGGGGGAGCAGTTTGTGCATTTATCTTAGAGATTTTGAAAAGAAGCCAAGTTGTTTGCTTTGAATTGATTCATGCGCAAACAGTGACCCAGCCAATGTTTGCATGCCATAAATAATTTACATTGGGCAAATTTATAAAAACCATCCACAACTTTATCGTTGGTTACATTTTGCACCCTGTTTTTTTTCAAACTTATAATTTGATCCTCTATTTTTTAAACCCCAGACTTTGCATCTTAAGGTTTCAAGGAAATTCTGCTTTGCACCCATGTGTAAATTTTTCAACCCTGTCCCAATGGTGTGTGTGGACTCCAACGTACGAATTTTAGGTCTTCAGGGTGCAACCTGTGGGATTTTGAAACTAGAGGTGCAAATTTGTTGGTAAGGAAAAGTTTAAGATGATATTTGTAATTTTTGCAATCCAACGAGTAATCATGACTAACTTAGTCATGATTACTTCAAAATTGGTACATGCATCGGACAGTAATCATGACTAACTTAGTCAGACTAAGTAATGAGTTGCTGTCCGATGCATGTACCAATTCTTATGATTTTCTGCAATTACTGCCTATGAGCAAGGGTCTGAAAGTGAGAATGGACCAATGACACTGTGCTCTTTATTTTTCCCTTTACTCTTTGGATTGATTAGGCCAGGAAACTACATCAGAAAATTTGTGTGAGATTCGCTTGATGATGTCACTTCTAGATAGGAATCAGTTTCGTAGCTCAGGTGATTGTAGGCATCAGTTTGTTACTTCAGTTTTAGAACAGTCTGCGGAATCTCCATGCATTTATGCACTTCAATATGGGATTAAAATCTGTTTATAAGTCGTAAATTTGTCTGCTGGTATGGTGCCTGCCTGGTGAAGTCTGTGGTTTGTTGTTTTGTCAGTATCTTGTGCAGCAGACCTTAGATGGATCCTCCTGACCTTTTCCACTATGTACGAATTACATTAGACTGGTGGTAACTTGGAGTTGAAGCTTTGATTGTTTGCTGATTTGAATTATTGATGGGTCTCACTTGGACAATGGTTCGATGGTCTATCCTATTTATCCAAAGCAGGGTGAAGGACATGGTGCACCTTGCGAGCATCCGTGGTCTGATATGATTGACCTGTGAAACTTGTGAAGCCAGCACCTACCATATTAACTTATTGGACTAAGTCCAAACATAAAGTTTCCGGTGCGTGAGAGAATATCACTTTTAAGAGTATTTAAAGATTTTGAAAATTCAATAACTGAATGGAAGGACGCAAGCAAGAGGCTGTGGTTTCTGGTATTAGCAATCAATAAGTTGGACTTCGTAGAGATGGTTCCCACAGTGGTTGGCTGATTGGCACTTTGAATTGGCACACGTCTCCTCTTAGAGCCCTCAAATTATTAGTGGCCCTGAGCATTGAACTGAACTGACTAGTCAAATCTATCGCCACCAGAAGTGTAGGTTATCATGTCAGCTCCACCAGACCATCCCGAGCAAGTTGTAGCTCAAACTTGATTGATGTCCCTCCAATTTTGCGAGCTCTCACATAGAGCGATAACGTACACATGATGATGGATTCTTGGTGTTAAGCCGTGTAATAATCCTAAATTGCTGTGATTTAGGTAAATTTTGTTCGCATCTCCTGAACTATATAAAGCAGAGGCTCTACTAGCTAGTGGTCATGGACGTAGGGAGGTGGATGTCTCCGAACTGAAAATATCCCTTTGGGACATATTATGGTAATGGTTGGTGGAACCCAAATAGGCTGTCCCTTACCGTGCGGCGAAAGCGACGGCAATTTTTGGACGTTTCATTTGTTGGCCAGTACGATTGATGCTTTGATGTTGGTGGATGACCAGAAAGAGAATTCAGCTAAACGATTGAATTTGGGGGAGGCTCCTGACGAGGCGGCTCCGGTTCTTCTGAACCCGTGTTGAGCAACCGCAAAAGAAACAAAAGATTGTCTTGGGCCACACCCGATACTCTGAAGGGGCGTGATCAATGTGAGGGAATCGACCACGCGGAACGCCACCGCAAATCGAAAGGGAAAGCGGCCTGCCGTCTCTCACTTTTGGGCACTAACTCGCGAGTCGGCAGGACATGAAGGAAAAGGCACTGTTTCTTTAGATGATGTCTCGATTCGTCCAGATGCAGTGCGTTGGTCGATTTGTCTCCACGCATGTGGAGATATACATACACGAAATCTTGTCGGGGGCGGACGATCCCGGTTGACTGGATTTGATGGGACCGGAGTCGCTCGAACTCGCGAACTCGGATTCCCCTCTAAAACTCTCGGAGTGGATTTGCTCGCCATGGCCCTACCCACCTTCATTACTGGTCCTCATCGAAAGATTTAACTCAAGGCGTCGGTTTAAATTCCTGATCATTGGAGCGAAGCTCGTAATAATATGAACAATCGCCGGTCTCTTTACTCGGCAATAATGCACGTGGGTCTCAGGTCAGGCACGTGCCTTGGCCGCATGGCCCGAGACCCGCGATTCTTTTCTGACCGGCTTAATTTTTTTGCTTATGCCATTCAGTGAACCCAAGCATGGGATTGCCAGCGACATGCATCCGCCTCGTGGGGCGACCTTAGATATGGATAAGCTTTGTCATTATTAAAGAAGGACTATATTGATAGGCGATGTTAAAATGTGAAGGAGCTTATCGTCATTTTACGTACTTTGCAGTAGGAGCAAAGCAAGCGCTTGGTTCACTCGGCTTCCCACAATAAAGCCTTCTGCACGAGGTTTCATGCTCCTCGCACATTTTTGCTGGCGACTCCTTTGCTCTCTCATCCTGTCTATTTCGATGGCATCGATGGGGATCCGGAATGGGTTCGTGCAGGTTGTGATATCTTCTTTTCTTTTCTCTTAATTGGTATCCGTCGAAGAGTGCTCTCAGGCCATTTGCCAAGTAAGTAATTGAGAAATCTCCAATGTTATGTTTTCCTGAGTGTGTAATTTTCTCACGGCGACATTCATCAATTAAAATTTTTTGTGAATTTCTCCGTTTCATTTCGGTTTCGATTGTTACGACGCCCAGTGTCGAATTTAATTAAATTTTGATTTGTCGTGTGCTTCTTCTTTATTTTTCACCCCCGGTGAAAGAAACAGGTTACAACTTTACCAGCAAAGCAGCCGAAGCCTTGGCCGCTGGTTTTTGAGTGCCGCCAAACTCTCTCACGGGTGCGTCGTCCCCATCTCCGTCCCTCCAAAATATTAAACGAACCGAAGCGGAAGCACTCACGATGATGAGTACTAGTCAACGCTCGAGAGCTTTAACCATCCATAATCCTCTTCTCTCGGCCTTTCTTTCTTAGGGTGCCGGTGGTGCATTCAGCGCGTGCGATTTCGATTTTGACGAACCTATGAGGCCATGCACGCCTTCCTCCCCCATCCCCAACGCCTTAAACTCAAAATTCAAAACACAGCAGAGACAAGCACCGTCCAATCGTCATCCCTCCCCCTTTAAAACCCTCTCAGACTCTTTCGCCCTCTCCTCATTCATCTCTCTCTCTCTCTCTCTGTCTCTGCAGTGGCGCCACGCCAAACGCCGGAAGAAACAGAGCACTCTGTCCTGCTCTCTCGTCCCCATCCCTGCTCCAGAAGCCACGAATGGCGTCCTCTCTCTGTCTCTTCGTCCTTCTCCTCTCCATCGCCCACCGCTTGCTTGTTTCATCCTCCGCCCCCATCTTCCTCCCTCTCGCCCACTCCCTCTCCGCCTCCCGATTCGACTCCACCCACCACCTCCTCAAGTCCGCCTCCGCCCGCTCCCTCGCCCGCTTCCGCCACCACCGCCTCGGCCGCCACCTCTCCCACAGCGGCCGCCGCCAGGTCTCCCTCCCCTTGTCGCCGGGCAGCGACTACACCCTCAGCTTCACCCTCAACTCCCACCCTCCCCAGTCCATCTCTCTCTTCATGGACACCGGCAGCGACCTCGTCTGGTTCCCTTGCGCTCCTTTCGACTGCATCCTCTGCGAAGGCAAGCCCAATCCCAACCGCCACAACCCCGTCGTTGCCCTCAACCTCTCCTCCACCTCCGCCGTCTCTTGCAAGTCCCCCGCATGCGCGGCCGCTCATTCCTCCCTCTCCTCCTCGGACCTCTGTGCTGCTGCGCGCTGCCCGCTTGAGTCCATCGAAATCTCCGACTGCGCCTCCTTCTCTTGCCCGCCGTTTTACTACGCCTACGGCGACGGCAGCTTCATTGCCACCCTGTATAGCCACTCCGTTTCCATCCCGACGTCTCCTCCTGCCTTAGTCCTTCGTAATTTCACCTTCGGGTGTGCCCACTCAGCCCTTGGAGAGCCGGTCGGAGTCGCCGGGTTCGGCCGCGGCTCCCTCTCCTTGCCAGCACAGCTCGCTCGCTTGTCGCCCCAGTTGGGCCACCGGTTTTCTTATTGTTTGGTGTCTCACTCTTTTGAGCCGGACCGAGTTCGCCGGCCGAGCCCTCTCATCCTCGGGCGGAAGGAGAAAGTGTTCAACGACGAGGAGGCGGAGTTCGTGTACACCGAGATGCTCGACAACCCGAAGCATCCGTACTTCTACTGCGTCGGGCTGCAGGGGATATCCGTGGGCCGGAAGCATATCCCTGCGGCGGAGAATTTGAGGGCTGTGGACGCCCACGGGAATGGCGGGATGGTGGTGGACTCGGGGACGACGTTCACCATGCTGCCTGCGGGCCTGTACGGCTCGGTGGTCGCTGAGTTCGAGCGGCGGCTTGGCAGAGTCCATAAGCGGGCAAGCGAAACAGAAGACAGGACGGGGCTGAGCCCGTGCTATTACTTCGACAACGACACGATCGCGAGCGTGCCTACTGTTACATTACATTTCGTGGGGCGCCGGTCCAGCGTGGTGCTCCCCAGGAGGAATTATTTCTACGACTTCATGGACGGCGGCAACGGCAGAGGGAGGCGGTCGCGAGTTGGGTGCTTGATGCTGATGAACGGCGGGGATGAGGCCGAGGCAGAGGGCGGGCCCGCGGCAATCCTGGGGAATTATCAGCAGCAGGGTTTTGAGGTGGTTTATGACCTGGAGAAGCGAAGGGTGGGGTTTGCTCGACGTCGCTGCGCGTCCCTGTGGGACAGCCTCAACCAACACTAGGCGCGCGGCTGCGTTGATGCTCGGCCGAAGGTCACCGGTCCGGGTCACTTGATCCGGGATGAATAAGATCCTCGCTACGAAAGTTATTGTAAAGTGTGTAGTGTACAGCTTCCATTTAGTACAGCAGTGAAGGAGTCGCTAATCAAATTGACGAATGTTTGGAGAAAAGTATTGTTGATAGTTTGTTCATATTGGAGTCAAACCAGAGAAGCGCAATAAAATCGATCGCACGAAGAGTGTCTTGATCGAGATGCCTCATGACTCTGCCCGTTGGCCAGGTCGCATCGGCCCTTTCCGGGACCATCCTTTGGTACTTGTGCTGCGTCACGGTGCTTGAGTACTAAACGTGTCATGTTGGAAGGCTGGGAAGTAAAACAGAGGTTGCATTGCGTGAAGAATCTTCATCTTTGCCAGGTGACCCGACGAGAAATCTGGACACGATCCGTCTGGTTATGACCCAAATCCCCCCCTTCTTTTCTTGACGGGTCGTGCCTTGTGAAGCAAGAAACTCCCATGCGTTGGGATCGCGAAGCTTGTACCTAAGTTCTTCGTTGGTTCGACCGCGGCGTTTGCGCAACCGGGTCAGGAGTGAGCAAGCAAGGGTTGTGCCTAGGTACGAGGAAGCACCGAACCTCCTCCGGCAGTGGCGAGGAGGAAGGAAAGACCTTAGGCAAAGTTGACTCTCCTCTGTTTCTCTTTTATTCTCCCGAGTCATATCAGCCACTGCTGCTCCAAACATCTGTTAAACATGTAATCTACTTAGAATTATCGAGCAAAATCGTGGGTTAAACTCACAAATCCCAAGAAGATCAACGAGAGAGATCTGCGTCAAAAGTAGCCTTGTGGGAGACAGAGAGAGAGAGAGAGAGAGAGAGAGAGAGAGAGTCCAAAGGCCAATGGAGCTGGCGCTGGGGGACAGTGCCGAGTCAAGCTCAACCCATGCCCAGTCCAGCTGTTGTGCAATTACTCTTCTTGAGGGGGCTCTTGAGGGGTTAGTACCACCTACATGCCTATCGATCAATAATGCCTCGGGGGTAAGAAGACAAGAAGAAGAAGAAGAAGAAGGGAACATGTCATTAAGGATTTTACGGACGAAATGTCCTAATGACGCTAGTTAAGACCGCTAAACGCAGTAACGCCGCTAATGCAACTTGAAAGTTGAGAAAACGCTTCTTTAATTGACAAATGCTTCGACCCACTCGTATTCGTATTTCTTGAATAAGTTTAATTAAGAAATGCCAGCACGTTGGCTGTTGTATTTTTTTTTGTCGTCGGCACTTTGAAAGCTAAAAACTTGTACCAATTTTCGAGCATCTATTCAATTGTGTCTTGTTCTTCCTTTTTCATTTTTCATGATGTAATAGCTCGATAGGAATTTTCTAAGTTTCGGATGATATAAATAAGAGGAATAGGCTAAAAGTTGTTCCGTAAAGTTTCGTTATTTCAATTCCAATACATTCGTGGCCATAGTATATGAATAATCGATATCTCAAAAATCGTACAATTCTTCTCATTATATATACTTAGTAAGTGTTCTAAAATCGCTCGTATCTCCTCTCCGATGGGGCCCGAATTGCGGCCGCCAATGAGATTTCAAACTTTTTTTGTCCGGTAGCTGTCAATTATGTGCATCATTAGAAGGGGAGAGCATCATTGCTTCGGTAGGTGACTTCCTGCTTTTCTCTTCGGTGGATAGCCCTTTCAAGTTGAAGATGCCCAGAATCCAATTGATTACGGCTTTTAATGTTCGTACCATGGAGTCCCTCGCCTCCCTCTCGTCGAATTCCCTTAGTACTTAGTGTTTCTCCACAGCGCTTGCTAATTTTGTACCTACTGTGAATTTAAGCTTCGATTTTCGACGTACCGATTGTGCATGACGACAGGAGGAGGAGGATAATGCTGTGAAAATGAACAAATGCCCTCGAGATGTTTATTAATAATGAGTGATCCGAGTAAAGAGAAGATTCGACGGTGGATAGCTGTGTTGATTGAGAGTCTCTCCCTCGCCGTCGAGATTAATCTTACGAAATTCATAATTGTTAACGTCTTAACTAAGAGAGTGTCGTCCGGGCACGGGAGACCGCGATAGATTCTTTGGTGAAAAAAAATAATAGCGTTTCCGAAATTTGAATCTCACGTAAGATCGGGACCCTGTCCAAACTGAGAACTTCACTAATTACGGTGTAGCAGTGGGCCCTTTCCCCCTCCCCCGCAAAAAATAAAAATAAAAATAAAAATCATTTACAGCGAGTCCGTGCGGCCACGCTGGGAACACGTGGCAAGAGACGACGACGGAAGCCGCCAATGAGGGATTTTGTCTTTTTGTTCGGGGGTGGAGGATGACGTCATGAATCGCGTTGACGTCGCCCGGTTCCCGAAGCGACCCAAGCGTGTGGGTTCTGCTTCCCGGGGCACAGCTGGCTGTCCCCGCACGTGAGATTCCAGATCGGTCCACACGCTTTCCTCTCCTGGGCCCCACTCTCCCCCCCTCCTCCCACGTCACCCACTTCTCGATGGCCGTCTACTTTGTCCGGCCGGCGAGATTTCGCCGCGAAATGAATTCGATTCGGAGACAATTATAAAATAACGATAAATATATTGAATGCCTTAAAATTTATTATGGAAATATAATCAAGTCCAAAAATTCATCAGTTTCGTGCAATCAAATTCTTCCATTCATTTCGTGAGGAAAGTACGAACAAATTTTATTATTTTAATTGCGCCGACTTTGTAAATTTAAGAAACTAATTGTTATGACCTGACGAGTTTTAAGATTTGATTACACTGACTTTTGATATACTTAAATGATGTATTTTTCCCATATTCTCGATGGGATGATAATTGAGTTCGTTATGTAAAAAGAAATGGTGATATAATAATCTTAAGGTTCTTAAGCAAGCAATAGTTGGCGCATAAATATTTACAGAAAAACCTTTTTAATCAATTAAGGCATGTGATTTTGTGTATTTTCTTAAGAATTTGAATGATGCTTTTTTTGTGTGCAATTCTAAAAAATTATTGCGATTAATGGACTAACATGGTTTTTACTTGCGATGGAAATTTAAGCATGCTCGTAATTAGAACGAGTTATGTTTCCAATAAGATTACAATGGCAAATTTAGTCAGGAAGGTCGAGCTCGAGACAACCACAAAAATAATAATTATCCTCGCGTCCGAAATTACTGAAGCTTGTAATGATTCTTAATTAGATAATCTCTAAGACGATGACGTTTTAAAAAGGCCCAGTAATCACTATTCTCAAAGTATGGAAAGTCAAGCTACATCATCAACTTGACAAGAAAATCGAGTAGGGCTATCTCACCCCCAGTTGACCAATCGGCTACCTTTTGATGCCTGGTTACAAAGGTTTTGAAAATTTGGATGTCGGGTTAGTACGATTATGAGATCCAAGTCGGGATTTCAATGATTTTAATTAGGTGAGAAGGCTTTCAGAGAAATCGTACAAAGCACAACGGGACGGGACGGGACACAATTCCTCTTTCGAGAAATCACTCCATTTGATCTTTCTTCCGAATTCAAAGGTGCCCATACATGGAGCTCGGTTACTTCACAGAAACTAACTACTTGCGAAGATGTTTTTTCTAAAATCGATTGCTCGTTTTGCTTAAATAAGATCGTTTAACGAAATGTATTATGTATAGATATTTTCTTTGACAATGAGAGCATTTGTACAAAAACAGAGGAATGAGGAGTGCAGGATTTTAACCTTTCCTGGCCTTTATTATGGCTAAGATCAGGAGAGGAGTGCAGACTGTTGGAAAAGAAGACTGACAGGATGACCCACATCCACATCTCAACCCATGTCCAGGCCTTATGAAATCCGAGGGCGGGTTCTTACTTTTTTCCCTTCTTTTTTTGCACGGACCAGTATCATCAGGAGAGATCGAGTATTGTCTACGAAATGACCGTTCAATCTTGGAATAGGAGAGATTCGTGCGGAACAGAGAGAAACAGAGGGAGAGAGGAAAGAAAGAAAGAGAAGAAAAGGGAAGGTGAGAGAGAAGGAGTCAGTCGAAGATTTGAAGGAGGTAACAGGCCAACTCCTAAGCCCATTAGCTTGTATTGGAGGGCCATGAGCCCATATCAGAGGGCCCATCGGAGGTACTTCGGTTTGCAGTCTCACCATTTGAAAAGATGAACTGGCTTTCATTCTTTTGGCGCCTCGTGTTAGAACGAACCTGGTGTGAGTAGCCTTTGCTTGCTTAGCTTACGGTTCTCTTGGTTTCCACACATTCCAAAATCCCAAACGAAGCATTGCACCCGATACCTTTTCATCCTCAACCTTGCCTAACCTTGCAAGTTTTTCTCTCTCTGCTAAAAGTATATAGACTCATCAATATGTTTCGTTAGAGCCTCCTTCGATCCGGATACGCAGCTGATTACAGATTAGGTCTGGATCCAACCTGTCATCAGTCACCGAATGGTTAAAGTTCGAGTTTCAGAAACCGATATTGCTACATGCTTAATGCGAGCGAATGGATAAGCGCGGACTCGATGAAAGTGATAAAGCCATGACCATAATAAAAGGAGAAGGAGCAAGGGAAGAGCTGCAAACTGCTGCGGAACAGCCCTTCACTCGAGGAGAGGCACAGTGTTCGCAAGCGTGGGGGAATAAAGAGAAAAAGGGGTCCTGGTTGTCGAGTTTAAGCATGAAGTCTGTACTGTCTCATCCGCTGAAGTTTAGGGAACCGTTGAAGAAGACGACCGAGAGCCAAAGCGTTAAATTGTATCCCGAGGGAGTTCCCGATAGTCCAAAGGACGTGCAAATCGTCGAGTCCTTTCGGGAACTGCTCTTTCTCGAGGGCCACACTATGGGGAAACAAATTAACAACCACACGCTTTTGCGGTAAGTGTATATCTGTCTGTGGAGTCGGCAATAGAAGTGTCTTTTCTGTCATTTAGTGACCAAGTACTTGGACATAGCTATCAAAGATGGTATTTTCTGGGTTTTGATGGTACTATGTTATTTTTCCTATTTGCAGGTTTCTAAGAATGATGGACTTTGATGTTTTGAGAGCAAAAGAGGCTTTTCTTAACTATCTCAAGTGGAGGAAAGACTATGGGGTCGACGCAATCTCAAAGGCGACACTTCCTATCCTCTTTGATTGCCCTCGTATTTTTGTTTGAACATGGTTGACTTTGACTTAGTTTAAAGCAGTACACCCGAGAGTCAACTAATTTGGCTTGCCTAGCAAAATTCAATCTTGAGCTTATCTAGCGAGTAGGATGGAACAGTGCCGCTTAATTTGGTCCACATGCCACATTTAATATGACTTACATTGTTATTTGTCCGTCTCTTACAAACACTTGTCTGTTTGAGATACTGCAGGAGTTCAAGTATGAAGAGTGCTCTGAGGTAAAGAGGTGTTATCCTCATGGTTATCATGGCGTTGATAGATCCGGTAGGCCGATATATATCGAAAGGATTGGCATGGTGGACCTCAATGCTCTGCTGCAAGTGACTACTGTAGAACGCTTTGTTAGATATCATGTATCGGAACAAGAGAAGACACAAAATCTGAGGTATCCGACATGTTCAATTGCAGCGAAGAGGCACGTGGCGTCTACAACAAGCATTTTGGACGTCAAGGGAGTGGTGAGGATCTGATCTTTAATGAAGATTTCCTGATTTCCCAGCAGCAAGGATTAGTCAGATGAGCTGCAGTCCAATCTGTTCAAGAACATCGATATATAATTCCTTCCTCTCGTTGTCTCAGTTCCAGAAAAATTCAGGCGTGTCGTGTTTTCCTGTGCCAAATATACTTAAGGGGAGGGTTGGTTCCCAAATTAGTGAATTCTGGCACCTCTCGCTTCTTGCGTCTTAGACGACCTCTATCACCCATTTTGATAGTCAGCTCGAAGTTGACAAAAAACTTTCTGATTTATGGAATTTTTTTTAGGGGACGTCAAATTTCTCAAAGCCCGCGAGGAATCTCTTCATGGAGATTCAGAAAGTCGATAGTAATTACTACCCAGAGGTATGTCCGGCAATGTGTTCACTACAAGCAAAGCCGGTGGTTATTGAACAGATTTGTTGCTGTTTTTGGGCATCCGACACAGGGTGAAATGAAAACAATTCAGTTCGATTGACTATGGCCCTAAGAATTGGACTGCGACGTGTTAGTAATGTACTACATTCAAGTATCGACTAACAAGGTCTTACCTTTCTAAGTAGATGACAATTTTTCAACGCAGACATTACATAGGCTCTTCATTGTCAATGCTGGATCGGGGTTTAAGATGTTGTGGAAAGCCCTCAAGACTTTTCTTGATGCGCGTACATTGGCTAAGATCAAAGTGAGTGTCATTAGTCCTTATTGGTTTACACTGATTGGAGGACTCAAAAGACTGCACGAGCGAAATGTTCAGTATGATCTGTATCCTGAGCACTCAAGACTTTCTATTATCAGGTGCTGGGATCTGACTATCTCAACGACCTCCTCGAAGTAATCGATCCTACGTATGTCCTGGTACTTGCATATTGGTGCTACATCCAGAAGGAGAAATTGGTTAATTACTACGATCCTGCATACATAAGCAGTTCTTTCATCAAATAAAAACAACCAAAGAAAAGTTAGTTGTATGCGCACTACTTGTTGTGCAGAAACTTGCCGAGTTTTCTGGGTGGAAATTGCACTTGCTCTGACTATGGTGGTTGCTTGTTTAGCGACAAAGGACCGTGGCATAATCCAGACATTGTAGAGATGCTTCAGGTCAGCTTTGGACATTTCAAAACCACTTCTCTTCTCAATTCCGAGGAGTATTAACCCCACATGATAGTACAGTTGAATATGAGACTAACGTGATAAGTGCAGGAACTTTCATCTGCAGGAGAAGAAAACACCAATTGGATCCAAAGTGTAGTGCCCGAAGACAACTTGGTTCCTATTTCTGTAAGCAACTTTCTTTTCCAGAAATTCCAATTTTCATCGTTACATACTAATTGGCTGAGGCACAGAGAGCTAAGATATTCAGTTGTCAACGTGTCTGTCGATAAGGCCTAGTTTACTTTGCTTCAGGCTCGAACCTTATGTTTGGATGATAACTATGTAATAATTAGACCTCTTTTCCTCAACGAAGAGAAATTCTCAGGAGGATGCGGGAACAGAACATTTGAGTAATTTGGAGTTTGTTAGGCAAACAGGATGTTCTTGCAGAAGATCCAAGCTCTGGAAGATGTCCTGCGGGACACCAAGAAAGTAAGTTTTAACCTCCCTCTCATCATGAAATCGGCCTGCAGACTTTCTTTTTCATCAAAGTCCTTCGCTTCCTTTGGCAAAACCAAAAAATTGTCATTTACTTATCCAAACTTCTATCAATCTTCGTTTGGCAGAAAATCCAAGAACTGGAAGCCGCAATCAAGAATACTAAGATGGTAACGACCCCCGTTAATTCATAACCTCTTTGTCCCCCGCGAGTTGATGCCCCTTGTGTTCTTATCTTCTGTGTCGCCTTTGACAGCTTCTGCAAGGACTTTTGCAAGAAGTAGAAACGCTGAAGACTTCCAAAGATTGGCAAGCTTAGCCTTAGAAAATTTCTCTAGTCAGTAATAATACTAGTCTCTTCATCTTCTATTGCTAGTGATTCCTTATTGATACCCAGATTCTCAAACATATACAATGGGCCAGTAACTCGAAAGATTCACTGAAGAAGCCATTTCTGGGTGCAGCGAGTTAGTCAACTCTCCTTAATTTCTCCTTCATCTTTTCCTTAGTTACAACTGTTTGTTTCCTGGGTTCTGTTTATATCTCCAAATGTGCATTGATTTTGACAGATAGACTTGTCTTAAGCTTTTTAACAAGTGCATCCTGTGATCTTTTCTTAGGGAATGCTGATATAGCCGGGTTGTTGGACGGCTATTTGTCTAATGCTCGTCTCTTCAACTTAAAAGCTGCCAAAGTTTCCAAGAACAAAAGCCATTTCAAATTCCTGCAAACTTGGAGGGAGGGGAAGCTAAAGAGAGAGCAGATTTCCAGCATCTGAGAAGACGTCAACAGCAACGAAAGCTGAAGACTTGCGATGTGTACATACAAGCTCAAGACTTCCCCACCTCCTGCCTTCTGATTTTCTTTCCCGATCAACCTTTGTTATCACAGAAGAATCAACCCCCGTTGCGGATTAAATCTGCTGGATCGAATCGATCGCATTTCCCCAGAAGATCTGCAAGATCCATGCTCGTCCACAGGGACATCTGGTGTGGTGGAGCACCCTGTCACCCGTTTTTTTTTTCGGTTTTTACAGTTTGCAGTGGCGCGTGGACGGGTAAAGAGAGAAAAATGTGGGCCCTCTGATGGTTTTGCTTAATGAGAAGTGGGGCCCCGGCCCATTTGATAGGCTCCGCTCCAACCGCCGTGTGAAGGACGTAGGACGGCGGTGGCGCCGATGCAATTCAATGCCAACCTTCACTTCATCCTCAATCAGGTCTAAGGGTCTTAGAAATTAAAAAGAAAACAAAAAATTGGGTCCGACAAAACCAGCCCAAGGCTATATTCGTTTCACGGGAAAAATTAATTTTAAAAAAAATACTTTCTGAATTTTCCGGCGTTCGTTTCACGGAAAATAAAGTAGTCAAAAATCAATGAAAAAAACAGAGGAAAATGTTTTCCGTTTTGTTTGTTTACCTTTAAATATCGTGGCTTTTAATAATGTACTTCAATCTGACTAGAGGCCGGTAAGCCTGTGGCTTTTGACAAATGAATACAAAAAAACATTATCATTTTCTTGTAAAATGATTTCTTTTAAAAAAAACTATATTTTCCGTGAAACGAACCGAGCTTAATAAACATCTAATGAAAATTTACTAATGTTTTCTTTTTCCTTGTTTCCCTCGTTATTTTGTCTTCAATCGCAATTTTATCTTCTTTTACTAATTTATCTTTCCTAAAATTTTTGTACTTGTTATGCAAGAAAAGTCGCGTAAGACCAACATTTAGGATAGGATTAAAGGAAAGAAAAAGAAACCAGGAAGAAATTCTTTTTCTAACTCCTTTCTTTTTAAGGTTCTAGTGTCCTTTGTCATGAAAACAGACACGCAAACTTCTGAAATTAATTCCAAAGTCTGAAAAACGTAAAAAAAATTATAATTCTAATATAAATGTACACAAACACGCTGCTTTTAAACAGCAAACTTAAGAAATTAGAATTTATTAACACCATGCCAAGAAACTCGTACCTGAATATTTAAGGGATACTTTTGCCGAATTTTTTTTTTCTCTCGATATATGTAATAGATATTCAAAATTAAGTGGGTGTGGATTGCAAAGTATGCTTAAGTTATGGCCTATTTGTTTACTTTTTAGTAGGGCTAAGTATAATCGCCGCTCGGATCGGACCAGTTGGGTTGGTCCGATTTTTCAAAATTTTAATCTAGTTCACGTTCTAAAAAATGGAATTAATTCCTAGGCGGTCCAATTCTCCATTTTTGAGAGAGTGGGATCATACTAAACTAGATCACCTAGACCAAAACTAGGACTAAACCACCATCCCTTTTTCTTGTGTATCTATCTCGTTTCCTTTTTTTCCTTCCTTGGCTCTTCCCACGATAGCGAAACAAAAACAACCCTAATTGGCCTCCTCCTCTCTTCATGCTCAATACACACACACACACACACACACACACACACACACACACACACACACACACACACTCTCTCTCTCTCTCTCTCTCTCTCTCTGAGTTGCTCTCTCGCTCGGTAATTATTTTCTATAATTTGTTCCTGAAATTTTACTGTAATTATTATATGCGAACTTGCTCATGGATGGGAATGTGGCTAGAGGTGTTTGCGAAGTGTTCAAGAATGGGTCCGCTCATGAGAAGGGGTCATCGTGGAGAATATGGAGAACTTAGTTGTTTTTCAGTTTCTTTCTTAAGTTTCATAGTATTGCACAACTTGCCATTTCTTGATCTAGTTCTATTGGACCACTCAAGAACCGAACTGGATGGTCTAATCCTAGGATTATTTGATTTGATCCCCAGTTCCGGGAGAAAATCGGACCATCCGGGGAACCGATCGCCCCTACTTTTTAGGTTTGATAAGCGTGATTTGAATTATTTCATCTCTCAAAACCAAATCATCCTCTAAAAGAAAAGAAAAAAGAAAATGCAAGAAAATAAAAAATTTAAAAAAGACATCCTTAAGTCAGGCCAAGAAGTGGTTTCGCAGCAAAGCGATCCCTTCCTCATAATTCACGCACGTTCGCCGCTTATTTTATTTCATCAATCTAAACAAAAACCAGCAATGAAAATAAATTAAGAAAAGCCAAAAAAAAAGGCATTTTCATTTCGCCAAAAACAACACAAAAAGAACGGCATCATCGTCGCCGATTTTCATCTCTCTTTCTCTCTCCCCCCCCAAGCTTCCAAATCTCGATCTCTCTCTCTCTCTCTCTCCTTCTCCTTTACGGAGCGAACTTTCGAGAACTTCAAAAAGGGCGAAAATTTTTGAAAACCCAGAATTTGTGCAGTCTGATTCTTCGACCATTTTGGCTCCCGAAGAAGATACCCGGATCTTTCGTCCTCGTTTCGCCCTGCCTTGCCCTTGATTTCTGCGAAGCTATTCTGCCGTTTCCCGAAAGGAGGAGAAGATGAGCACCGGCGAGCTGCTCGACATCGAGCCCTTGGAGCTGAAGTTTCCGTGTACGTTTTGATCTCTGCAGTTCTCTTTCCGATCTGGGCTTTTCGCGATTCTGGCGTTCGTGTTTTGAGGGTCCTTTTCTTTTTTGTTTTCTGGGTCCTTGTTTTGTTGTGGTTCGATTAGTTGAGCTGAAGAAGCAGATCTCGTGTTCTCTTCTGTTGTCGAACAAAACCGACAACTATGTCGCCTTCAAGGTATGCATGTTCTGATTCCTTCTCGTGTTTTTGTGCATTTCTTTTTCTGTGAATCTTAGAGCGGTAGATATTTGTTTGATATCGCCTTAGGAGGCGAATTTGATTTACCCCTGATCCTGCGCAAAACAGTGTGGGAGCGTGAGATTTGGCTGTCAAATTCGAATTGTGTTTTGCCCTTTTAACGTGTTTCATATGTGAAATAATAGGGAGAATGCAAATGGGATGGTTATTTGGATTTCTGTGGCTTTGCTCTTGATGTTTTAATGTTAAGATCTTCGTGTTTAGGTGAAAACGACCAATCCAAAGAAATACTGTGTTCGTCCAAATACGGGGATTGTCTTGCCTCGGTCAACATGTGATATAATAGGTACTTGGAGCTATCATTTCGTGGCCAAGTTTATTTGCTGTTGTAGATTCTCCATTTTGTGTCGCCCTTTGCTTGCAATTGCAAGGTGGGTGAATTGCTGTATGTCACCGTGTTCCTTTTTTTTTTTTTTTTTGGAAATGTGTCTTCATGTAGTTACTATGCAAGCTCAAAGGGAGGCTCCTCCCGACCTGCAATGCAAAGATAAGTTTCTTCTTCAGAGTGTGAAGGTAAATGATGGCATAACTGCGAAGGATATTACTACTGAAATGGTAAGTTCATTGTAGCATTCATATTAGTTTATTTTCAGTTTCCTATCTTCATGATCAGGCTGCTAAAATTATGGATCGGGGTTGCTTAGTTCAATAAGGAGGCGGGCAATGTAGTCGAGGAATGCAAATTGCGGGTGGTTTACG
Source organism: Melaleuca quinquenervia (assembly GCA_030064385.1). NCBI lineage: Eukaryota > Viridiplantae > Streptophyta > Magnoliopsida > Myrtales > Myrtaceae > Melaleuca > Melaleuca quinquenervia. The sequence goes on from CM057722.1 coordinate 2,416,771, forward strand.
TCGCACCTCCTCAACCACCTTCGCCAGTTCCAGAAGGGTCGGAAGAAGGTTCTTCACCAAGGGGTTCCGTGTCCGACAATGGCAACATCAATGGCTCTGAGGTAGCTACTGTAAGTATTAAATAGTTGCCTTATCTGTTTAGGCTGCTGAACTCAGCTAATTTTTGCACCTAGCATAAGAAAATGTTTGGATTATGATGTTTTCCTTGGTGACTGCAGGTTACAAGATCGTTTGATGAGCCTCAAGATAAATCTGTTGAGGTAATTGCTTCTTTGTGTTTAATACTATGTGCATTGCATATGCAAACTTGCAAGCGTGCCCATATTCTGTCTGGAATTAGTGATGGTTGTATATTACTATTGATGTTAATTGGCTCAATAAAGCATCCAGTTTTGGTGGATATGCATATTTGATAAATCACATTTGAAGCTGTTACCCTCTCTCCTATATTGTTTGTTTTCGTGTAAGATGAGGTTAAGCAACTTTTTAATTATCTGCAGAGACTATCAGTGTTTCCACTGGAGTTTCAGAATCTTGCTCTGATATTGTGTGAGATTAAATCTATTTGTCTCTTTCCTCCTTTGCCTAATGGCTTCCCGTAGACGTCAATTCTCAGACCTTACCACAGAGATCACTGCTCCTATCCTTGTCCATTTATCACACTGCAGGGGCCGATCTTTCATTGTCCTCCCTCTCTTCTTCCTATACAATGGTACATGACAAGCTCCAAGGAGAATTTATAAAAAAAACTTCGTAATACACATTGCAAAAAGCAGTGTGAATTACAGGTTGGCATGAACTTTTCCGGACAAATGTTGCTGACATGACATGGCGTTCTTTAATTGAGTCTTCTGATGGGGGAGAAGTAATATTACCTCTAATGCAATGGCAACTGATCCAATAACCTGTTTATATTTTATGGGTAACCTGTGCATGTTTGCTTCCCCCCCCCCCCCCCCCCCCCCAAAAAAAAAAGTAGGAAGATGCATACCTGTTTGAAGCTATACATTAATTTTGATCCGTAAGGAATGATGATGGTGCTGTTGGATGGGAGACATTGGTTTAGTTCTTGCTTTAAAAGGAGGCAAGGCATGCCATAATGTTAATGATCTGCCAGAAATTTCTAAAGGAATAAGCATGATAGCAGTTCAGAGTTTTGGATGGAGAGCAAAAGATCACTAGTTACATAAATAGATGAGATGGTAGTTCATATATAGGATCGTGTCTTTGTTTTGATTCCTTCGCTTTCATGATGGTGCTTGGATTGCGAAAAGTCTGACATTTTGATCCATTAGCAGGCAAGAGCTCTCATAAAAAGATTGACAGAGGAAAAGAATAATGCTCTTCAGCAAAGTAACAAGCTTCGTCAAGAACTGGTGAGTTACCTTATGTGGGACTCTGCAGTTTGCTTCACTTTGCCAAATGGTTGTTTGGGTTGATGTCGTATGCTTTTAGTGATGGTGACATTTCCAAATCCCCCCCACTTCCTTCCCTCCCTGACCAAACCCAAATCTCTTTCCCATGCACATGTCAACGGCCATGGTTAAATACATGTATATGGCACATGCCCCGAATCCGTGTGCTTAGTTTGGTTAGGTGGTTATTGTGGAATTCCAATGGCCATGACATGGAAGTTAACATGTTTGGCAGTGCAGTCTTTTCTGATAGGTGCTTCAGGGCTCTTTTGGCTGCAAACCCCTGTTCTGCATAGAATCTTTTGGTGTAGCAATTGGCGACATCACACATAAGGCTAGACAGCCTACATTTCATTTTCCTGCTCTGTGTATTTTTTTATGTTATGTTCCACTGTCTTGACCCGTTATGGTCTATGCCCCCAAAAGGGACACTGTCTTTGGTTTCTAATCTGAAAAAGGAAATTGCCTTGCATCTGCAGTTTTAGGACATTGATATGAATTTGGCATGTGACTTTACACATTCCTCGTGTGATATCAGGGGACTGAGACGCGTGCCATTTTTTACTCGAGAGTCAGTGATAGTAATTTATAGAACTCTGAAACTTCACTATCATCGCGTTAAATTATCTGGCCTTCTTCCTGTCGGCTTGAAGATCATCCTCTACTTTTCTTCATTATATTTCTTTCTGGGCAGGAGGTGCTACGGCGGGAGGGGAGCAGGAGCCAAGGTGGCATCTCGTTTATGATTGTTGTTATCATCGGTCTGCTTGGCATCATCTTGGGATACTTCATGAAGAAGACATAATGAGAAGTGCCTGATTAAATTCTCACAAAATTATCTCTCCTGGCGTACCTCTTTGTTTCCGATCTTCAGGGAAGCAACGACGAGAGGAAACAGAACAATGGACACGGGGGGGTTTTAGTGCTCTTTTACTTTGTTTTCTTTTTACTTTTTTTTTTCCTGTTGGGAAGTTAACCAATTGAATTCAGGTGGAGTCGCAACTCTCTAGCTACCGGAACTTGGGATCGGTAGTTAACGAGTTCTCTGTCGCTGCATTCTTTTTTGCTGTAACTTGAAGCGGATGATTCATCAGTCTTGTTTATTTGTCTCCTTTCTTTTTGTTTCTCTTTTTTGGTTTTTTGGGTGGTTTAGAACTTTAAGGATATAGCTGTGAAATGTCCTGACTAGTTAACCGTTGAATAAATCCATCCTTTCTTGATGCTCTGCCTGCGTCCGGAGCGATCCGCTCTGCTCATCAATTGAAATGCTGGCGGAGAAAGTGCTCCCGGGAAGCAAAGGTTGGCACGGCGTGATGTTAGATAAGGCGGTTGGCCCTTGGCCTCAACGAGAGGTCTCGAGCTTGTGCTGTGACTTCTGGTGCCGGTTTTGCTGTTGAATCTACGCGTTAAATTCTGGAATCTGTCGAATGTGTACGAAGATGATTCTAGCAGCTAAGTTTTTGCTCGACTATTACTGCGTTTGGTTTAGCTTTGAAAATGCGTTTGGTTTAGCTTTGGAAATGAATTTAGCTTTAAAAATGAATTTTAGAGAAATGTTGAAAATTAGTAAAATTTGCTTTCATCTTTTTCAGCTTTTTAGCATTTTTCAAGCTTAGTTTTTCTTCTCAAAATTATTTGAAAATGATTGTGAAAAATTTCATATATTCCTCAAGTGATTTTGAGCCTTCAAAATTTATTGGGAAAGTTGAATCAAATGAACATTATGTGGAATAGAGTCGAGAGGGCATAGTATAGTTTAATATTAAGTCATATTTGAAGAAATATAATTAAGTTTTAAAAATTTACGAAAGTGTAATTATATCATAAAATTTTAAAGAAATACATAAAGTTTGATTGTATTTTGATGCTAAATTGTATAATTTTTAAAATTATTACAAGATTCTTTTTCATGTATTTACCCATTAAAAGAAGAGCATCCATACCAACCGTGATTTCAAACCTATTTTCAATGGGGTGAGGAAGCGAATTTATAGTTAGAAAATGAAGTTTGCCAAATGAATTTCCTCGAAAATGGGGGTGAATAATGGTGAATATTTCATGTTTATTCAATTGCTTTTATTATTCCGGGAAATATAAATGGGGAGAGCAAAGACCTCTCCTTCACTCGCTCCTGCTCGCTCTCGAAGTTTCTCCACCTCTCTGCATTTTTGCGTGATGACCTCGCTTCGCTTCCAGCCTTCCACGTAACATCTCTGCATAAAAGGCAAAAGCACCGCATGAAACGAACCCCCGGCGATCATCGAGTCGTGCTGCCGCCATGGCGTTCCCGCTCGCCCTCAGGAGAGCTCTTGCCTCCGCTGTCTCTGGCAACAAGCTCGCCAGTCCAGTCAGGTCGGCTTTGGTGGCTCCGTTTCTGACGCCGGCACGCTCCTTCAACAGTGGCGACGCCCAGGTGACCGTAGTCGACGACGGAAGCAAAGCCGTCGACGTCGACCGCACCCCCGACCGCTCTGTGTCTCGCCGCCGCGATAGGTCTCTCGCTCCTTTCTCTGGTGCTGTATCGACTCTTTTCTCTTTAGCTGGCTTTTCATTTCATTTCCGTCAACTTGTCGTTGGATTTGTTATTTTTTTTTTCGTTTTCTCTGCTGTTAATTTTCTGGGGTGAGATACCGTTGTGTAAAGTGGTCACTTTTCAGAAATCCTTCTCGGTGCTTCGAGTTTTGGTTCTCTTTACTCTGTTTCCTCATTTAGTTGCTTCGGGAAAGACAGTAAAATTCTTCTTAATCTAGTATTCTTGTATGTATTCAAGTGTCGCGGAAAACTATGTTTGCCCATCGACAGAACTTGCTAATTCGTTTGTGCCGATGAATGGTTCGATTATGGGTGATTCAGATGTGATCGATCCCTTCTCTCCCACGAAGAGCTTGAGCCAAGTCCTGAACCTTATGGACCAGCTAATGGAGGACCCGTTCCAGGCATCCCGCGGCTTCAGCGGCGGGTCGAGGAGAGGTTGGGACGTGAAGGAGGACGATAAGGCCCTTCAACTCCGGATCGACATGCCTGGGCTGGGCAAGGAGGATGTGAAGGTGGCGGTGGATGAGAACACCCTGATCATCAGGGGAGAAGGTGGGGAGCCGGGAGCGGGCGATGAGGAGGGCGGCCGGAGGTATTCCTGCAGGATCGACCTGCCCACGAACCTGTACAAGGTGGACGAGATAAAGGCGGAGATGAGGAATGGAGTGCTGAGTGGTGGTGCCCAAGGTGCAGGAGGGAGAGAGGAAGGATGTGTTGGAGGTTCCAGTGGAGTGAAGACAGCAAGCACGTGTGCTCGTGTGCATAGGTTTGAATGTAACAGCGTAGCAGCCGGAACTTTGTATATCACAGTTTAAGAATAATGTAGACGGCGAGCAATATTAGACAGTGAACAGAGCAAGCATCCCATTGGCAAACCAGTTCAGCTTGACCAGATCGAACAACTCTCGTTTTCCGCATCTTCTGACCAATTGATGATTCCTGCGAAACCATTCTGCAAACTCCCACGAACTCGAAGCACATCTCTGAAGGTCTCTCTTTTACATATTTGCAGCTCGAAAAATTTGATAATTTCACGATGGAACATGCTCGCAGAGCGAGACTCCACTGAATCCAGTGAAATTCCAAGGCTTACTTAACTCAAGAATTGCATATGCCAACTCAATTTCAATCGAAGCTTTGCACAGAATCGATCTGCAACACTCTCCCGCCACTATTATCTGTCTGAGATTCAGGACCCATCCCCAATTGCATACTGTATTAGTCGTCAATCGAATAAAATCAAAGTCATCCCCAAAAACACCAGAAAGGGCAAAAAAAAAAAAAGGGGGAGGAAAATCCGCAAGCCTAATCGTCGTCGTCGTCTCTCTTCTTGGGCTTCCGATAGGTCTCTTCGATGTGCTTCGCGATCAGAAGACCGGTCCCGGTGAGCTTCTTAATGTTGGGCACGTTGTAGTTCTGAGCCGCGTAGACGCCGAAGGCCGTCCCTACTAAGAACGAGAAGCAGCTCCTGATCAATCCCATCTTCTCAGCTCGCAGATTCTCGCGCACGAACCGAACGCTTCTCTTTATCGCTCGCCTCTGGGCGAAAGGCGGTCCGGATCCCGGCGCGATGGAGGGGCGGCGGGCTCTGGTGGTGGACGTGGCGGCGTCCGATCAGACGGAGAGCGATTTTAATGGCGGTCGCGACTTGTTGCCCACGGGATTCTCTGCGTTTGACCTGACGCGTTTCCTAAGGCGAGCGCCCTCATTGGTAGTTCAATGGGCCGCTCTGGATCGGGCCGGGCTTAGCGAGAATTTACGGGCCTAATGATCGGGCTGGAGGGGGTGGACTTTGGGCTAGATTTATTACATCAGGCTCAGCAGTGAGGTTCGGGCCTTGAAGGAGATCGACATTGCTTGATTTTAAATCGCCTGTGTTTTCGACCAAAAAAAAAAAAAAATCGCCTGTGAAGATCCTAAATCATGCAGGATGCTTCCCTTAACGTCTAAATCAATTTCAACTGGATCCTAAAGCGCCGATCCAATGTTCCAATTACTGCTGACCATCCTGTACAATACTCTGGCGCGTTACCAATTTCACGCGAAGGTTGGTTGAAAAGATTTTATAGGAATTTCACTCAATCGAATTGGTAACGAACAATTTCCTCTGTTTGGTTTGACTTATTTTGAGATTGATGCATAGTTAGTGGTTGCATTTGGGCAATGCCTTTGTATGGACCGCAATGGCCACATCTTTCCTAGGTTCAACGCGACCATGCATGAGGGGATGTCGCATTGTCCATCCGCATATGCAGACATGACACAAACATTGCAAAGAACACTAATGGTCACAAATGAAATGTCGGGAGGAACATAACTATCTTTCGTTGAGTTGTGCAGTGAGGAAAGAGACACGTCATTCAGAAACTCTATCTGCCAACGACATGGCCTCTCAATTTCCCTACAATCTCACAAGATGAATTATCTCATTATTTGGCTTTCCATAGTCAAGTAGAAAAGGATGAAATCATCCCTTTGAGCTACATCAAATGTTCCCAGACATCTTTCTAGTGCTTACTTATGTCCGCCGCATCATTTATAAAACGAGCATATCAAGTTGGTAGTTTTACTCGCTACCTTCGTTTGCAGGATATTTTAGTATCACTTCACTTCCTTAAGGCAAGTCAAGCACAATGCCTGTTGTCAAGGTGTATGTGTGAGAGTAGGCAAAAAGGTCTTACGGTAGAGATTGTGGTAGTTGGTCATAACTCATTCGCTTAAACTCATGAGTTAAAGATGAATCCGGCATGATTTGTCGACGGATTGTTTCTTGATATGTATCGGTGTATAGAAGGAATCTCAAAGGTGGCAGATGGTGTCCCTCAACATCCTGCCAAACTCGGTCTGGTCGAGGCGATTGAGATAGAGCATGAAGGGCTAGACGTTGTTCCACACCAACATCTGCGATAACATGGGGGGCCTAAGATGAAGATTTGAGTTGAGATGGTGGTGTTGGTGCAGAAAGATACATGGATTTAGGTGGAATTGACATGACAGAACGTGAGGGTGTTACTATAAGGTGAAGGAAATCTCATGTTAAGTATGTGATGTAACGTTGAGCAGTCGTTTGTGCGCGCGCCCGCGAGAGAGAGAGAGAGAGGTTCTCTTTGGACGGGCTTTACCTTTTGAAATTTTCATTTTGATGGTTCCATGATTTTGCAACCTAATGAGGACGGTCCAAAATTATTTCAAAGGCTCCACCGGAATGGGCGGCTTGCTGCTATCCTTGTCGCGGCAGTGGGCGTAATTTGACGGCCGCCCATAGAAGTTATGTTGCCTGAAAGTTGTAATTTCTCGGCAGTGTCTACCGCAGTACAAGAGGAGATATACATGGACTCGCCGCCGTTCTGTTTTGGGATGTTTTCTTTCTCCGGCCAAATGTTGGTTAGTCTTGAAGCCAGAGCTAGAGGTGTATAAAACATAACCGGAACAAATGGCCCAGAACCAGCGATTCTCGGTTCGAATAAATTCAAATTATTGAGTACCAGTTCGATTCTTGGTCCCAAGTGTAGAACCGCTCACCTAGATTAGATCGATACTACATGCATTTATATTATATTAAATTTTAAATTTACAAAATCAAAACCCTAATTCCTTTAACTCTCCTTCTCTCTCCATCTTGACTCTTGAAAATCTCATCTCTTGCTTCTCATCTCACTCTCATTCTCAACTCCGTCACTCTCGATCTCAAGTCGGTGGTGGCTCCGGCCATCCCTCACAGTCACGGCCTCGCCTCCCTCTCTCACTCGTGCTCTCGTTCTTAAGTCAGTCGTGCCTTCGGTCGTCTCTCCCAATTTTGGCCATGTCTCACTCTCCCACTCTTACTCTCAGTCTTTAGTCAGCCGCACCACTGGTCACCCCTCGCAGTCACGAACTTGCCCTCCTCTATCGCTCTCTCTCTCTCTCTCTCGATTGCCTCTGACCTCATTGCTCCCTTTCCTGTAAGTTCGAAACCCTGATTGCCATCTGGAAGAGGCGATTTGAGATCCCGTTGCCTTACTGTGAAGGTTTGAAGCCAAGCAATTGTTGCAAATGTTGACTACTTGTGTGGGACATTCACTGTGAAGTATTGAAAATTTTGGTGAGATGACAGTTCTGTTGTGTTACTGTGTTATCTAATGACGGGCCGAGGCACATGGAGGTCCTGCCACGTGGCGAGCATGGACCATGCCGACGATGGCGAAGGCAGGGGTGGCGGCACTTGTAGAATAAGAGAGCTGCAAATGGCGGTCTGCCCATGCGACTCTGTCTCCTCCCTCCACTCTTTGGGAGGCCCTATGTGTTCCCCTGCTTTTACTTTTTGCTGTATCTTGCTTTTGCAGACCTTCATCAGATTATCGTGCATTAGAAGAGCAAACTTAGCCGTCTAAAATATCATCACCTTTGTTTTTCCACGTTGCATGTCGTCAAAAGGGTTTTGGCACCGATGACATTCATTAACGGATTTCCTGCGACGCAACAATTCGAGCAGAGTTCCGTTCCCGAAGGATTGATTCGGTCACAAGCATCGTGTTCTCTCTCTCTCTCTCTCTCTCTCTCTCTCTCTCTCTCTCTCTCTCTCTCTCTCTCTCTCTAATCCTGCTTTCAAGAGTAGAATGGCGATTCCTCGACGAACTTGCCGGAAATGACATTCGCGCATGGTCGTTTAAATGGTCTCGAAAGAGTTCTGGCCATTCTCCATCCATACTCGTTCACTTATTAATGTTGTTGTCCTATTTAAGAACTTTTCCTCTCAATCCAAATATTAAAAAAAAAAGGAGGGGGGGGGGGGGGGGGGGGGGGGGCAGTACGTAAAAGCCATATCGAGCCATGCAAGTAATAAATTCTGGCACCGCAAGAGTGTTTAAAACCACGTGGGTAGGGCCTAAGACATTACAATGTTGGTTGCTATTCTACACATGATACCATGTCTCCCTCCAAAGCTTTGTCCCGCAATTAAGCCGAGATCTTTCCATCGGGGAGTAGTAATCTTAACGGTCAACTGATGTTGGCTGAGAAACGAATGAGGAAAAGGTCTGAAAGAACATCGATCGATTCGTGCATAAATGTTCCAAATTCATCTGTTTGTTAAGTCATTTCATATCACTCATGAAGACAAATAAAAATTATATGCAGATTCATGAGGAGAGCTTATCATGGGATGACATGGAGTATTTAAACTACTAGTTATGATTTATCAAGTCATGTCAAAGTACATACATAGAATGAAATTTATTAGGGTTTATTTCACCTTGCTGCTCAACCTCTGTAAAAGAAACATTTGCCCAAGCTGTGCTAGAGTTGTTGCGGTTCATCAATTATCCTGATCATTTATCACTCTTCCTGTCAAATTCGAAATACTATGCTGGACACGCACATGCTGAATCAGAAATTTTCTTTCGTGAGACACGGGGTCTGCAGTGGTCTCGAGCAAGCTGAAAACCGGTCTTTTTCTTAGCTTATCATCCATGTTTTTAATGCAAAATTCGAGTGCTGGGAGACAACAGGTGGCCCCTTAATATCTCCAGTCTCGTGTTTCGTGACAAATACAGTCCGTCATGATCTCCAAACACCTGCATGTTCTCCTTTGATGGCGTACAAAACCAAGCATTTAATGCTTCCTCTCACCTACATGTCTCCAGGCATTACTTATACGGCAAAACAGCCAGTGAGAGGTCGAACATTACACCCGCAAGAACTATAGCATCCCATAAACCGACACTCTGCTCTCGAGTCATTCTTTCCAGCTTCTCACAAAGCTAGAGATCTTCCTGAAAGATAATCACAGAGCAATGTCTAGTCCTGTAGCTCTTTTCCTTCTCTCATTGTGTCTTTTCTCAGTGCATGCATGCAACGCTCGTCGTTTCGGCCTTAAAGTTGGACGAAACCCTAGCAAACAACTCAGCAAGGTTGGTCTGGTGTTCCTCATTCTAGTTTTCTTGAATCTCATGTCCCAAACACGAAGAGTAAATGTACGATTCAAACCGCACGAAGTTGGTCTTGATAAGCCTTATGAATTTCCGTCCCATGCAGGATATAGAAATTCAGAATTTGCGTCACATAAAGGAAAATAGCGCGGAGATCGTCCTGGCAAGCATTCATCATGAAGAGCTTAAGGATTTAAGTAGTCATCTGAGAAAGCAACTAGTCATTGAAGGAATGAATCAAGGTTGAAAAATCAAGCGCACATATCTTTATACAGATGTTAAGCACTTTTTTTTTATTACATAAGATATCCAAGCCTTTCAGCTTATCTCATCTGCTCTCATGAACATGGAGTTTCTTTAGTTTAATGCTTATTGTTTGCTTGCATTTGCATTGCATTGGCGATAGTTCTTTGGCACATGCCAATGAAAAAACATGAAGTATTCACCGTTTCCTATTTTTTTATTACATATAAATTTGTTCTTGGTGATGCCAAAATCAATCTTATGCAGATATGAACTCCAGTTTTTTCTATGATATTTTTATCGCAGTTTCATTGTCATTTTTAGCTTATAATAACTCCCATCTTGTCGTATACGGTAGATGTTGCACCGTAGGAAGCTAAAAAAATAACACTGCATATATATACTTCAACGACCCATTACATACACCGAATACGTTGCCCAAGAAGTAAACAAATAGAATGGAGATAAAATATGGTGACAATATTGCTGTAAAGTTCGTCTAGGGCTCCTTTTGTAGGCACTGTTCTTTCAGTTACCATCTTGTTGTCATATGTTTATGTGATATCGAATATGGGTGGAAGATTCATGACAAGTTATGCGAACTGCACCCTGTTAAAATTTCAGCTTGTCGAGTAAGCTTCTTTTTGGTAATTTTGCTGAACCAAAATCCATCTTGCGAATCCCAGGACATGAGGGCGGGATGGCACGACCCTTTGAGATTGATCAGCATTATGCCAATGCCGAACTGGAGGTATGCGATTATTCTTTCTGATAGATACGGATTTCGAGGTTGACACTGTAGGTGTGGTTGTATTGATGAGTTCTACTGTGATGAAAGTCAAAGAAAGAGCTCAGTAGAAACATATGGTTTGATCCGCTCTAATATCTATATATCTCCTAACTTTCAATTTGCATGGTCTTGGTCCTTTCCAATCGATATAGGCATCTGGGATTTCGAAGGCCAGGGTGATGGCAGAATCAGCAAACAATGATTGCGATGACGAAGCTATAAATTCAGGAGAATTGAACAACGACGCAAAGGGCGATGTGGTGGTGATGGACTATGCACAGCCCCATCGGAAGCCGCCCATTCACAATGAAGAGCCGTGATTTAAGCTTATATCAATCCTGCTTTTCACTCTTTTGCTTCCCTGGTGTGGTGATATCCTTTTCTATATATGCAGTTTGATGTATAATAAACGGAGCTCGAAGCATCTTGTCCGATCAGAACCCTTTACAATGCAAGATCAGTCATTTAAGGGCATAGTGCCCAAAAGCAGATATGCTCACGGGTTTTTCACGAAACATGTCGCGTCACTTATGTTACTAAAAAGTTAAAAAAAGGGGGGACTCCCTTCTCCGTCAATGATCAAATCGAACAAAAATATAAAGTAAAGGGAATCAAATTCAACGGATGCCAGCGAGTGCATAGAACTGATATTGACATTTTCCTGGAAGCCAATGGCACCAGCGAGACAAGATTTGACAGAGTAGTACATGGGCGTGTCCATTGTCCACAGGTCGCATTGGTAAGGACACATTGATTCAGAATGCAAGACAGCAGTCGGAAACAATTACCACCACCGATCCCGCGTTTCTCTTAAAATCTGCTTATAACTTTCTCTGATTTTCTCACTATAAATCATTCCAACCTTCTAGAAGAATAATCAATTTGTTCAGGTGGTCCTAACGGACCAACACAGCGGACGCTACTGCCTTTCTTTGAATTAGTCAATGAAATGGTTGGTGGTAAAATGAAAGAGGTGTTGAAAATTGTTGGAAATTCGGAAATAAATAAGGGTGAATGAGAAATTGTTTTTCAAAAGGGTGTAGGACATGAGTCCCACATATAAAAAGCAACTTTGTGAGTGGAAAGTATAGAAACACTTGTTCCACATAGACCAAAAAGAAAGTTTGGAGTGTTTTAAATGTGATTACACTCCTTTAGAGTATTAACGTAAAATTACAAGTACTATGCCTTGCGTGCAAAATCGGTTCTCGACAAACCTGAACTTGGGTACGATCTGCGTACACGATTGCAACATTGGAAAAGTTTGAAAAGCGGGCTTATGTGACAACCTTAGTGACAAGACACTTTTTGCCTTCTTTTTGTACTTTGTTACTTATGTTGTAACGACGGCCAGACTGTGCATAGTTCGGAGACAATCAGAATGTGGAACATTCTGACCAATACGTTCTGCGGACTCAGAACGTCAGAATGTAGAACGTTCTGAAGGCGCTGAAGAATTTCTTATCACCAGTCTTAGATTAAATGATATTTTTAATCTATCTTTTTGTAACAAGTTGCAGCGGTTGTTTATTTAATATTAAGTTTTGCTGATTTACAATGGTTGTTTAATCAATATTAAGTTTTGTTGATTTACAATGATATTTAAATTCCCAAACAACCTTATTGGATATTGAAAAAGTCTGGTTGGAAATCAATAAGTTTCTCCCCATTATTTAACTTCTCTCATTCTTTATGCTCGAGCTAATGCCTACTTTTTTACATACTCTTCGTAAAGCCTTGAATATTTTTCGTTTTTGAGAGTGTTTCAACATATTTCATTGTTTAAGTTCGCCGAAAGTCTCGAAATTCTACTCTTTATTGCTGTCAACTGTTGTATCCTGAGAGACAGATGTCCGCATTACCTCACGTGAACTGGAAAGTCTCATTGTGTACTGAAAGGGACGAATCTGTTTTAAGAAAAACTGTGATTAGCACAGACCTTGATTTTACATATTCTGTATTTTCAGTTTTGTAATTACGTCAGTTTGTAATAGAGTCGTTCTATCGAAGTCCATTTGAATTGTGCTCATTATATTCGAGTATATCCTCCAACAAAAATATCATCACCGCAAGCTGAATAATTGCAGCAAAGCAAATGTCCACCGTCTTGCCATCTCAGATTGAGAGCCTTGTCGAACTTCTTCTCCGACAAATACCATAAAGCGTCCTTTGGAGTAATCACATACTGCAGCTGACAATGAAGGGTTTGACGCAATCAATGAACTGAGGAGTCCGTATTCCAAGCTTCAGATCAACCTCCCCACCTCCCAGCCAGAAGAAGTCGGGATTAAGCTTCACAATGGCTTCGTCCAGAATCACCTGAATAACGTGTATTTCATATAAGAGTCTCTAGAGTACCATGAAGACGGTCATTTTTGCAAAAACACAGTCTTTATCATGTATGCAATTTATTAAATATGTAACGCTCTCAAGGAACACATTTTTCCATAGGAATGTCAAGAGTACCATGAAAGAGGGTCACTATTGCAAAAAATAGGCAGCTGTTATCATTTCTTAAACTTAAATATTTGAATAATGCTCGACCAAACTTAAAATCATGTATCCAAAAAATACCAGGAAAAAAAAAGGAAAACTTACAAATGAAGAAAGCAATTTCTCAGATTGTATCCACTTGTTCTTTAGAAGTTAAGAAACTTAAGACATCTATACATGGTCTGGACCACAAAAACATTAGGAGATCCTACAGTTAATGGCTATAAACTTCATTTATAGGTAATGGCTTATGGCCTTCGAGATATTCAAGATAATGGACCACCTAAACAGCTGGCATAGACTTTGGCAGGAGCAGGACAAAGCCATTGAGAAAGAATATAAACTTCCTCTCTTCAAAGACAACCAAAAGAGTTGGAAGTTTATACGCCAGACACCCTAGCAACAAGCTAGGAAAAAAGCACTTCTTCATAGGCCATCAAACCTCAAGGACCCACATGTTGCAGGTTACAGAGCAGCCCAGGGCAACAGAGTGACACCAAATGCAACAAGCACGTCATGTAATGTCCTTGTGCCATGAAACAGAAGTGAAAACTTGCCACAGCCAAAAAAGCATCTTATGTTCATGTTATGAACATGGGTACAAGTTGAGAACAACTTGGCCTGATTAGACAACCAATGTTGCATGAACAAACTCGAAGCAAGTAATGGACAGAGGATACATTGAATATTCATTCATATGCAAATAAAAAAATTGAAACCCAATCAATATAGCTGCAGATATGGTGTTCTATACCGGAATCTCAGTCTTCATGCCAATACATGTTACTGCGTTGTGCTCAAATCCAGTCAACATCAGGGATGTCTCCTCAGGGGCAAGCCTCACTAAAAGCAGAGGCAGTTAATATAACATTCCACTCAAACTACCAATGTTAAAAGAAGTATACACCAAGTATTACAAGCATGAAAGAAGAGCTTCAATTTTCAAAAATAGAAGAAGAATTTTTCTTTACTGCCAGTTCCATATCTCTTAATGTTCATAGCAACAAAATAATCTCTTCCTCAAAGGAGAATAGACTCCTTATTGCCACCCTACCCATTTAGAGTACTTGAGCTATTGTATAATCACATGATGATTGTCAAATATGGCCAGTCATGCATATGCCTGAGCAGCACAACCGCCATGTTTATGTGCTAAATCTTGTTCCATGGACAGTGTGTCAAGATATTGATTGTGAATCTAGCGGTCGTAGTTCAACTTGTCATCACTCATGCCCAGCAGAGACATGTGTACTCATGCCTATATGTCCCTAAATTACTTGACATTGATGCAACCCTGAAAAGACAAGGCAACATGGGGGAAGTGGGAAATCACTCTCCAAGAAGTTGGGCAATCTTGTCAATAGCAATGGGCTGTTTCAAGTGATCAGACTGGTCACATTGTAGAAAGAAGGAATTGCTCTTCAAAAAGACAAAAATTTTCTTGTTTGAGGAAGACCCGTCTGAATCTCATAATAGCAACAAGCTGTCCAATCCAATTAATCAGACTAGTTGTGGACTTTATCAATACTTACTTCATATAATTCTAACAAACACTCCTGAACACCAAAATGCCCAACCCCCTGCATACCACCACTATCGTAATATGATCAGGCAATAAGACAAGTCACTTGAGCACCCCAATACTAGTAAAAAAAGTTAAAGCCTTAAAAGAATGGCGTCTTTATGGGAAGTTCCTATTGTATAGCTAGAATCATGTTATGTCATCCAAATTGGCTAACTTTCAGTTTAAAAGGGTTAGGCCCAAGTATACATGCGGTACTTATCTTTTTAAGAAATGGTCCAGAAGCATTTCTTTAGCAGCATAAACTGCTAAACCAGCAGATTTTATATCATTTACCCACTATTGGAAATAGGGAAAATTTCAGGAAAAGAATTGACCATGAGTTGAAATATTTGTTTGTCTAAGATATGTTGGAAATGAGGGTAGAATTAGGTACAGAATGGAATCACTAGTACCCACGACTTTGTAGTACTCCCATATAATAAGAATGTAAAAAGTGTAGTTTCCAAAAGCACCCTCATCTTAGAAAAAGAAGAAACCCATTGTCATCTTCTTCATCGAGTATTAAAGGTTGAAAATGGACCCCTATATAAATATCATCTTTCTTTCCATCCTTTCCAAAAATGCCTCAAGGTTTCTTTTCCTCACATTTTTTCACCTTCTCATCCCAATTTTTGCACCTTCATATTCCACACTTCGAAATCTTTCCAAAGATTTCCGAAGACTTGAGAACTTAAAAGGTCTCAAATTTGTTTTACATACAGACTGAGACTTGTCAAACTGGGACTTTCTGCTGAGTAGGCAAAATTGCATGATTTTCAAAGTCCAGCAGCTCCCAAAGAAGAAAAACTCCCTCAATGATGTATAGATAAAGAAAAGCATAGGATAATTCATTGTCACCCATGCTGATATTAGGTATGCACTGTCATGCCTCGATGATGAGTCTCGCTTGTGGTAATAAGTCTAAGAAGGAGGTCTACGTTGAAGCAGAGACTACCTAGAACTATATATATATGGTCTCTAAACCAGCTACTCCAGTTATCAACTAGCAAACTAGTTGTGGAAAAAGGAACTCCACTTGCAGATGGAGCAGCTTTCAAGAACTTTTATCTCACATAAGAAGACCTAATTTCAGGGCAAAACTGAAAGTAGTACCTCCCCACATGCCGCCATTTATTAAGCTATTAAATACACAGATAGTATAGATTGGTAACATGGGGGCATCAGAAGCAAAACTTATCAATTGGTTCCAAAAATTGAAAACCTCCAATGCAATAATACCAAATTTCTGTTTACATTATGAGCTTCCCTCCTTTGCCAAAGAATGGATAGCAGCCACTATATCTTCATCCTTGAATCAATGCGCACCCAATATACAGATACTAAAGATTCGAACTGCATGTAGATTTCCCAGAGAATAACGAGCTTTTTTGTCACCTTGTCAGTCAATCGTTGCCCTATTAAGTCCAGCTTTAAGAGCTGAGTCCAAATTTCCACATACATCCACATTAAACTGTAACCTTTGAAATTAAAGAAGTATGGTGAATGGAGAGAACTTACAATTGAATTTCTTTTTTGGCACCTTGCCATTGTTGAGTGCATAAAGATAGTTTTTAAGAGCTTCGGCATTTAGCCGAGCAGTATACTGCAAGAGACAAGGCAAATGTGTTAGTGTAGCTAGAACTTCAATAGGATAACAACTGATCTAAAGAACAAGATACCTGAACAACTACAACATAATACTTTGAATTGTTTCGCTCCTTGCAATCAATGACAGTAGACGCAGCTTGAGTATTCAACTGAAACCAAGGAGGGAACATTAGCTCTAAAATTTGAGTTCAACTCAAGCTTATCATTCATTTTCATAAAACCTTAGTGTCCAGAAACTATAATGAGCCCATTTGGAAAATAAATTAATTGAGAATTTTTCCTACCATCAACAATTGCAAGGCCTGAACTTCACATGCAATATAATAATCAGATCTTGCGCAGGCAAAATTACATATGCAAGATAACCCGAAATCTTTTTCACCAACAATGGACAACAAATGTATTGAATAACTACTTATGATGAATTATGGAGAAAACTATTCCAACACGTTATGTGTGTCCCCATGCCCTTCAACTATGCAAGACTTAATCTTTATCACAGAATAGTAGCAAACCACGGAGATGCTGGAAAAAGATTACTCAAAAGTCTGTGAAGTAGCTATTGGGAGCAAATTTCTGGAAAAGCTGAAGATTTGTCCTATCCTGAAAGATATCAGCCACATTTCATGTCTAAACACACTAAAGCTACAAACCAATTGACAAGGCATAGAAATAATCCAGATTGAATATGTAGAGACTATGCACTTTGGTTTTCATTACATCCCCACATATATGAAGACAAAAGAATAAGTAGTCCATTAATTAGTGTAAAGAAAAGAACCACAACTAGTTAATGTTTCACCGACAATGGCTCATTTTCCTTTCTATTTCCTTTTTATTTTGAGTCGTTAACTATTTACCAGGGATATCAAATCTTACATATACATTCAGTTCAAGTATACTTGCAGAAACCAACAATACCCATCGAGTGGGTATGAGCACGTGCAGATTGCTTACATGAGTGAATGTGACCAAGGTCCTGCTTGTTAACCTTCCTCAATTCTCAAACGACATAGTTCTTCTCCTGAGGACCTTAGCACTATAATATCATCTATAGGGAGTCTTAAACTGTACCATCATGTTTTATATCGCTTCTGAAAGGGGCTGGAGATGCATTCTATAGGTATGGTTTTCCCTTTCCTTGTATATCCGTGCTCATCATTGCATCTTATACACAAACTACTTATTCCGGAAAAATTATGTAGTAGTATGCTCATTGACTGCCAATGGAGGAGGAAACAAAGAATCTAGCTATGTATTCAACAAAGCAAAGACCAATGCTGCAAATGCTTTCTTCAGTCACTCAATATCAACTACAGAACCTCCTCTAACCACCTTGTAGTCACCTTGGCCTTACAAATTCTTTTGAACTTTCTGCATTACTAATCATAAATCAAAGTCAGCTCTGTTTCTTATCAATTAACACCATCCATCTTAAACTTCCCGACCTCCTCAAATCAAAATTAACAACAATAATCGCTGTCAGAAGGATTTAATCAAAGGCCAAAAAGCCGAAACGATCATCAGCAAAATGCTAAAACGAACCGACTAGCCCCAACGTATTTCTACTCTACTCGTCTATGCAATCCAAATCACAAGCAAACTAATGCTGACGTCCAACAAGCGCAAGCCAACACGAAGAGCATCCACTTCACATAAAACATCACTTAC
Source organism: Melaleuca quinquenervia (assembly GCA_030064385.1). Classification (NCBI taxonomy): domain Eukaryota; kingdom Viridiplantae; phylum Streptophyta; class Magnoliopsida; order Myrtales; family Myrtaceae; genus Melaleuca; species Melaleuca quinquenervia. Next base: position 2,434,996 of record CM057722.1, read on the forward strand.
CATGACGATGCTTTTGCACAGATGATCGATCGAGTGCGCGCCGAGGATCCTCTGCCTCTCCTCGTACGACCGATCGTAATAATCCCCCGGGACTCTTTTGAAAGCGAAGTCCGTGACGCCATTGCCCCCGAGAATTGCCGAGAGTCGGGCTTCGGTGCCGGTGCCGGAGCCGGCATCCGAAGCCGCAGCGCCGGGCGACGACGAGAGCCGTTCGGAGGGGGCCGAGGCGACGTCGCGGCTCGCGACGGGAGGCGAAGAGACCGAGAAGGAGGAGGAAGAGAAGGTCCTGGTGAGGAGAGAGAGCTCGAGTTTGGAAATGCGCTCGAGTATTCGGGTTTGTACTCGCCGTAGCTCGTCCCACGCCTCCATCGTTTCCGTTTCCGGTGATCTTCCCCCTGGTCTGCTTGACTTGAGAGCTCGCTTTGGCCGTGGTTTTCTGCTAATGGAGGGGGTTTTCCGCAAATAGTTTATTCTTGAAGGACGTAAACTTATTTCGAAAGGAACTAGTTTTTGCCTTTGTTTATTTAAATGGCGAGAGACGACCACATAAAATAATTTTTAAACTTTTAACGTGATTTCTCGATTTTTAATTCATTCAATATGATTTATAAATTTTAATTTAGTGTGTAATTCGGTCCTCTTATTTTTAATTTATTCAATATGATTTTCGAATTTTTGAGACGTATTCAAACTAATTCATAGATAATGTGGAAGAAGAAAACCGAGTCATCGTGAACCGATTTATTCAATATGATTTTCGAGAGCACTCGAGGCGAGGATGGAGGTTTTTCATATGCTGCCGTAATCCTTCGTAACGGAGGGGGCCAATCGTAATGATGCAATTTGAGAATGAGAGTTGAATTAGATATTTTCCCCTCATTTTATGGGTAAATTAGTCTCCTTGTTGAAGTCTTCCTCGCTGTAAAAAGAAGGATCTTGACCGGTTGACCATTCTTTAGCGGAACTGTAAAGATCAAACTGCCCAACAACACCGCCGACGAGGCTCCCATCAAGTCTTTCTTCTCCCTCCGTCCTTCGCTCGCCCTCGATCTCTCTCTCCCTTTCAAATTCAAAGCACAGTCGCACCATCCCAGTCTTTTCCTTCGCAAGAAGATGCACAAAACTCCGTCGGCTTCCTCCCTCGGCCCCGGCGGCCTGGACCTGAGCCATGCCTTCTTCAAGCCGATCCAGAAGACAGCCCCGCCGTCCAACACCAAGCGCCATACCAAGATCGCCGTCGTCGGGGTCGGCAACGTCGGCATGGCCATCGCACAGACCATCCTCACCCAGGACCTCGCCGACGAGCTCGCCCTCATCGACGCGAAGCCCGACAAGCTCCGCGGCGAGATGCTCGACCTCCAGCACGCCGCCGCCTTCCTCCCCCGCACCACGATCTCGGCCTCCGTCGACTACTCCGTCGCCGAGGGGTCCGACCTCTGCATCATCACCGCCGGGGCGAGGCAGATCGCCGGGGAGTCCAGGCTGAACCTGCTCCAGAGGAACGTAGCCCTGTTCCGGATCATCGTGCCGGCGCTCGCCAAGCACGCGCCGGAGTCGATCCTGCTGATCGTCTCGAACCCGGTGGACGTGCTGACGTACGTGGCGTGGAAGCTGTCCGGGTTCCCATCGAACCGGGTCGTCGGGTCGGGCACGAACCTGGACTCGTCCAGGTTCAGGTTCCTGATCGCCGATCACCTCGACGTCAACGCGCAGGACGTGCAGGTGACCCTTCTTTATTCTGGAGTGGCCTTTTTGCTTTTTCTGCTTTACCGAGCTTCGTACAGCCTAGTGGCCATTATTTTCAAAACTTAGCCTGTATTTTAAGCTGACATGTCTGTTTCCCAATAATGGCTTGCTTTGGTATTTCGACAATAGTTATACGCATTGAACTTTGAGCAAACGCTCCCTTGCGATGCCAATTTTGCACATCCATTCTCATGTTACGACCGTCTTTTCATGGTTCTTCGTTTTCAATCACGTCTTCGATCTTCGATTTTAGGCCTACATCGTCGGAGAGCACGGCGACAGCTCGGTCGCGCTGTGGTCGAGCATAAGCGTCGGCGGGGTCCCGGTCCTCAGCTTCCTGGAGCAACAGCAGATCGCGTACGAAAAGGAGACCCTGGAGAACATCCACAAGGCGGTCATAGACTGCGCCTACGAGGTCATTAGCCTCAAGGGCTACACCTCGTGGGCGATCGGGTACTCGGTCGCGAGCCTGGCGCGGACCCTGCTCAGGGACCAGCGGAGGATCCACCCGGTCTCGGTGCTGGCCAGGGGGTTCTTCGGCATCGAGGGGGGCGACGTGTTCCTGAGCTTGCCGGCCCAGCTCGGCCGCGGCGGCGTCATCGGCGTGACCAACGTGCACATGAACGAGGAGGAGGCGCGGCGGCTCAAGGAGTCGGCGAGGACCATCTTGGAGGTGCAGAGTCAGTTGGATTTGGGCATTTGAGGAAGAGGATGAAAGACAGCCCCCTCCCCTTTTGTGTTTTGCTAACAAAATATGGTCTGGTTTGGACGCTTTGTTTCTCTACATCGGGAACTTTGTACCCCCAGATTCTGTTTCTTTCTGAATTCAGTCCCTGAATTTTGGATGATTGCAAAAGAAACCTTAATGATTCTCCTGCGTCGCAGTTAAGCCCCTCCTCAGTAGTACTTCTAATGAAGAGAATGTAAATGGGGCTTTGATCTCTTCTGCATGGCCAAATTAGAGCCTCATTAAACAAAATTACTCTTGGCTAGATAATGTTACATCATTTTCTTGCAATCCATGCATTCTGTCATCGGACTTGCCCATTCAAAATCAGTCCATAATTTGAATCGCAAAAGAAATAATAATTGTATCTTTTAGGTTCCGTTTGTTTTTGCAAAAAATGAACGATTTGGACGATATTTTCTTAAAAAGTAGTACCCGTAGCACTTGTACAAACGAAAAAATAAAAATCATTATTGGCGATGAAAATCGTTAATATAAATCGTTATTGATGACGAAAATATTTTCAATTGATTAATTATTTCAAGTGATACATGCGATCATTTTTCTTAAATTATTTTTCAAATTCGTTTGTTTTTTGCGAAATAAAAGAAATCCCATGATATTCAAATGATTTTCATACATAAATATGCAGAGTAAAATAAAAAGAAAATTAGATTCCTCCAGTCAAATAAAGATATTGAGGCTGAGGATCTGGTGGAAAGCTCATCCTTACCAAATTCTCACTGGTGATTTTCCTTTTTTGTAGGCTCAAAGGGAGGACAAATTAGTAAATTTCATTATTTTGCCTATTGGGCCGAGTCCAACTCTAATGCCCCGAAAATTGGCCCAATACATACATACACAGAATCAGTCTAGTTCAGAAAACAGTGTGTAGACGAGTGCAGGCACGGAACAAGTCTGTTTGGCACCCGAGAAAGTGCGAGAAAATGGCCGCGAGATTGAGCCACGTAGCTTCGAGGATCATGGGCGGCAACGGCGTAGTCGCGCGCTCCGTCTCTTCTTCCCTCCGCCTCCGCTCCGGCATGGGCCTCCCCGTTGGCAAGCACATCGTCCCCGACAAGCCCGTAAGCGATCTCGTCTCCCTCGTAGAAACCCTAATAATCTACCACCTCCGTTCCCATGTCTGTATCTTGGAGACGCCGAGTGTGAGTGAGATGCAGTCGATGCCGATCGTTCCCGGAGTTTTCTGATGTCGTATACGGTTGTCGATTTGCTGTTTTAGGTGCCCGTGAACGACGAGCTCGTTTGGGACAACGGGACCGCATTCCCTGAGCCCTGCATTGATCGCATCGCTGATACTGTCGGAAAGGTTGGGGATTTTTCTGTTCTTTTCTATTGATCCATTGACGAAGGACTGTGTGGCGTAGCTTCAACGGTAAATTGTGATTTACAGTATGAAGCATTGGCTTGGCTTTGTGGAGGCTTGGGGTTCTTCGCATCTTTGGGGCTTTTGGCCGTGTGGAATGATAAGGCGTCGAAGATACCATTTGTAAGTCCAATGACTTGGGTTTAAGTTTGGTTTGGAAATAGTGTTCATGTTGATCTTAATTGGTGAAAGTTTGTTTTCTGTGCTCGCCCTATTGGCCGAGCTTCTGGCTTTTGTTTCCATTTCTCGTTGGATTATGGAGATTCAGAAGTGGGTGCGTCTTTAGCGACCTGATGGGAAAGTTTCACTTGGAAGTTTTCATGTAAATGTGATGCATAGGGGCTTATGTTTGTGTACATACGCAGATTGTCATAGAAATACCTTTAACATTTTTTTATAGCTGTCCTGTCCTGTTCGATTGGACAATCGCAGAGCTTGGGGTCATGCTATGTTTAAAATTTTTTGGAGTCAGAGAGCATGGAAATAGGATGCCAATGCAATTAAAGAGCCTGCGAGTTTTATTTGATCATGATGACCCCATTGAGATGATTCATCCTGCCTATTTTTTTTAGCTTTGTTTGATAGTAAGTAGAAGATTGAACCCAAATAATGTTAATTTGGATTTCCTGTTGGTAATGATGACAATGTGGAGTTTAGTAATTACATTGGGTCCATAAATAAATCCTCCGCTTGTACATTGTTGGTAACTTTCGATTTTAGGATTGGAGAGTTGTCTTTCTTACTTCTGCTGATGAGTTTATGATTGTCATCTTCATAAGCTTACTAATTTTTTTTCCTCTATTTCCAGGCACCAAAAGTATATCCGTATGACAACTTACGGGTGGAGCTTGGTGGTGAACCATAGGCAGGCTGCAGTTCGTTGATCTTGAAGCTTCCGTTGTTTCATGTGTGCTATACTCTGCCTTTTCTGTGGTTGGTAATTTTCAATAATAACTGATCAACTGTTCTTATTCTCTTTCATCATGAAAGTGATACGGTGTTCAGCTGTTGCATCAGTAGAGAAATATGCAGGAATCTTATTACAACTTATATGTCTTTTTCATTCTGTCAAAATCAATTTTACAGTACGAGTCGTTTTGGTTGTATGCCACAAGGTTCCTATGGACAAGGTAACAAGTGAACCATTGCTTTTGGGCATAGGCAGCCCTCTACGATCCATCCAATTGTATTCTATCATCTCGTATTATACCTACTCGAGTCCTGAAACTATATTCTTGAAAGCTCCAATCAAAATGTTCGGGTTGCTCATGACTTCCCTCACGTTGATATATTGACCATCAGGTCCCTTTTTCAATTTTTTCAAGGCATTCTCAACTGCTAATTTGCGGGCTTTCTTCCCAGGGGACAACTCTTCCTGTTCCTTTTCAGCTTTCAGCAGCTCTGAGATTGTCCTGTATTTCGGTTTTTCCTCAAACTCGAATAACTTATCTATATATTTATCACTGGCTTCATTGGAGTATGCTTCTTTAGGTATGTTGTCATTGTCATCGCACACACTGCCGGTCCACAATGTCTTCTCCTCTTCACTATCAGACCATATACTATGTAGTTCATCACTATCATCTGCATCAATCCGACCAGAATGCTCTTTCTCCTTTTGCCTGACTTTCTGAATCTCTCTTTCAAGACTGCTCTGACGCTTCTAATCAGCGTTGCCTATGAGACCATAGCCATTTATCAAGTGAGGCAAAGGTAGTATGATGCTCAGCCTTTTCATACATTCTTTCCTATCAGGTGATGTTCTAGGAATAGAGATTCAAATGGATAACCAAGAAGGATGTCCAGCATCTTGGGATTTGAATATACTTATTTAGGTTCAGGATTTGGGCATCCAGATTTTTATGAAGAGAAATATTAGAAGCCCTCTCTTCGGTGTTTTTAGAGAAATTTAACTCAAGATCTATGGTAAACACAATAGCAAAAGGACATAAGATAGCTGTAGTGGTGATACTGAGATCAGACGCTTGATTGCATTATAGCTGCTTTTGGCAGAATCATGGTTCTTAGTTGGTGGTCCTATGAAAATGGACTTCCAATTGAAAATTTGCCGCTTTCTAGTGTCGGGCCATATCTATGTTACACGTTGTGTTAGAAAAAGAGGCAAAGTTGTGACTGGCATTGCTAATTTACATCATGGGTATGGATAGAAGCCAAATTTCCGTGGCTCTAGATTGTTGTTGGGAGGAGGATGTTCCCTACGTATACATATGTATAGTTGCTTCCTAGGCATGTGTAGTTTTGGGTTTGCTTTGGAACACATATCTTTGTGCTCCCCATATGGAGGGAAGTTCAAGCTATAACAAAGAAGTGATTTTTTGTTATGATTTTCTTTGGCATACGCCGAACTCCTTTCCTTTCATTAGGACAGGATCCAGAAAGACGATGGAAAGAAGTACGAAATCCATGAGGGATATTGGACACCCCAGGCAAAGGCTGGTTTTCATAATGGGCTGAGTTTGAGGATGTAAAACGAGTCCTTCTCTATACAATGAGGCTTAAAGGTTTAGTGGTATGACCATGGCCTTGTGTGCTACTGGGCAGGAACTTACATGACCCAGGTCCACATTTGCACGTTTTGCTTGAAGAGTTCTCTCTTGCTTTTCTTTTTCTTTTTCTTTTTTTTGAGGGGGGGGGGGGGGGGGTGGGGGGGGGTTAAGAAAAGGGGTAAGGAAATAAACTTCTAGGTGGCCAATCTAATGCTAGAGTCTCATTTACATTGTAGGATTGAAATACCCAATTTGCCAATCAATTTTGGCATTAGTTTTCATCCCTAAATGTACGATTTTGGCCTGGAGGAAATACTTGGACAGCTCCAATCTGAGGAAGGAGAATGTTACCAAATCTGAGAGAGGAAGATGATTTCTGAAAAAGGGAAATGGCCAATAGCGAGTCCAACGTACTCGGCGCGATTGTTTTGTGTGTCGATATCAATCAAATTAAGCGCCGGACCAAACTCCTTTCGAAATGATTAGTGTGATTGAACAAAAAGTTGGTTCTGGTTGAATAAAATTGGTCAACTGGTCAGTTCTGGTTCTTTGCGTGAGTTTTCTTTCCGAACCCGAGCCATGTTCCGAGATCACTAGAGATGCCTTGGTCCATCGATTGTTGTACAGTGCGAAGGGAGAAACTATTAGGCCCACTATCCGGGAATGGATCACCTGCCCTAGCGGCAGGTGATCTGCTTCTCTTGGCAGCCGTCCGATCAATCGGACAGCTGCCATACAACAAAATCCCCTCTCATTTACGGAGATACCCCTGGCCCCACACTTTCTCCCTTTAATTTTCCTGCCCCCTCTGCTGGGCGGGCAGAGAACCCCGATCCCCACTATCCATCCCTCGCGATTACGGATTGCATGGAAGACAATGAAATGCGTCGAATTTGATATGCTGTTATTCACTAGGCGGCGGATGAAATGATTCTTTTGAAACATTGAAAAGTCTCTTGTGTTTAGGAGAGCAGAAGACCATCAGCATCCCCTAAGCCACCTTATGCTGGGGTGTGATTCATATGAGAGGGTTTTTATAGTTTTAAATCTGAATTTCTGTTCATAGTTTGAGTTCTGGTCGATGAATTACTACTGAGCAGTTTAGAACTTTCTCGCCCCAAGGTTCTCTTGTGTCACTTATATATAATCTCATTTTCTTGTAATTAGACATTATAATAGAGATGAGGACGGTGTTAATTGTAATAAAATCCTCTATTACATGTAACTCTTAACTCAAGGGTGGATTGGGATAAACTTTATATATCAATTTCTCTTTTTCGTCTTCATTGTCTACTTCATTAGTTCATTTTGTTTGTACACCTAACCTCAACACTTAAAACTTCCACAGCTAAATTTAGAACACAATCGTACTGCTATAGTCTTGGTTCATTGTATATTTCATCATAGTTCTATGATTCAGAGTTATAGTTTGTGTTCATGTAAAATCCAATTTAAGCAATCGTCCAGAGCAATATATTTGGCACTAATGGTATCGAAGGCTACAAGATACTACCGGTCTTCAGAACTGTAGGCGCATAAGTCGTGCATTCATAGGACGAAACAACATGACATTAAGTGGGAGAACCCACTAATACTTATAATCTCACAGCCTGAACTGTTATAGCAAAACAACGTGTGTTGCGATTGTGCCATTGTACCAAAGAAGATGAAGGACTACCAAATTTTAGTCGGCTCCTCCTTATGAGGCATCAAAAGGACATTAAAAAAGAAAAGGAAAACGAGATGCTCACGGGTTTGCATCGTGAAGCGCAACGCGAGCTGAGCCACGACCGTGGCACGATCATACCATCAGAAATCGCAGGGACGACAAAAAAAAGGCGAAACCCCATGCCTCGCTGTGACTTCTGTAATGCTGCTCAAAACCATGCAAACTCGATTCTCGCGTACACGTAAAGAGAGAGAGAGAGAGAGAGAGAGAGAGAGAGAGCGACCCCGAATTAGCAAGAGAATGAGAACAACGAGGAGAAAAAAGGGTAAACGAAAACGAACACAAAGAAGGTGGCGTGAAAATAACTGGCGGGTGGAAGTGGGACTCGCTCTGAAGTGGGACTCATTCGTGGATCCCAGCGATAGAGTCACGGGTCGGGCTTTGGAGTTCGCAATTCACTGGAAAAACAGTCCAAGATCACCTACTTTGGTGTGGAACGCAACGCAACGCTAGCTCTCTCTGTTGTTATGAATTTCATGTTTCCTTTTCTTGAGCGTATCTCTGAAAGTTCGCTCTCGAAATTATTGTCCATGCGTCATCAGAGAAGGGAACAATCACGGAGTTTGCTCATGCAGTTCCTGATCATCACCTATATATAAGTACTGCGCCAGGATCAAAACTCACCGACACCCCCATTTCGGAAGGATTAACTTGGAACTGAGTGGAGAAAAACCATGGGTTCAAAGACCATGGCCGCGTTCTGCATCTTCATGATCCTCATGTTGTTGTCCCTACCGCCGGCGTATGCTTGTGGCTATTGTGCGCCCCCGCGCCCTCCGTACCATGGCCCAACAACCCCGACAGTCCCCCGCCAGCCTGGCCCTCACCCCCATCCCCGCCCGCCTCACCATGGAGGCAGAGGCGGCGGCGGGAGTAGAGGCGGAGGCGGCGGCAGCAGAGGCGGAGGCCGTGGCAGTAGAGGCGGCGGCAGCGGCGGCGGCTATACTCCAAGAGTGCCGACTCCGCATCCGCCCATTGTTCTTCCTCCAATAGTGAATCCTCCTCCTGTCACCAACCCTCCCGGCATCATTCCTCCTATAACAAACCCTCCAGGCGGCATCCTTCCTCCTATTACTAACCCTCCTGGCGGCATCCTTCCTCCAATCATAAACCCTCCTGGCATATTACCTCCAATAACAAACCCTCCATCAACACCGCCCTCTTCGCCCTACCCTCCTTATGGCGGTGGTCCTCCTGGCGGCGGCGGCGGCGGAGGCGGTGGAGTCCCGAGCCCACCGACCACTCCCACGACGTGCCCTATAAACGCTCTCAAGCTAGGGCTTTGCTTGGACGTGCTGGGCGGGTTGGTCCACATAGGGATCGGGAACCCAATAGAGAATGTGTGTTGCCCGGTGATCCAAGGGCTGCTGGAGCTTGAGGCCGCGATCTGCCTCTGCACTGCCATAAGGCTGAAGTTACTCAACCTCAACATATTCATTCCTCTGGCTCTTCAAGTCCTAGCCACTTGTGGCATAACCCCTCCTCCTGGTTTTGTATGCCCTCCTCTTTAAATATATTTAGCGCAAGTACTTTAGATAGTAATCAATTAGCGATGGAGTATTTAGGCCTTTGGAGTGGTGAGTTTGTTGTAGTAGTTTGTCGATGTTTAGGGTTTAAATGCTGGTTGGCTGGCTAGTCCTGGGTAAAATCTTCAAGTTCCTCCATTTGCTTTTGAAGATTGAAGGAACATGTGCTCGGTTCACTTTTTTATATATTGATGTTTCCCTGGTGTGATAATGACTTCTAGTCTCGAGCTGAACATTCTTGTTCGCACTTTCTCCAGACCCAAATACTTCTATGGTCATTTGATTTTCTTTCTCTGCATCTGTCGTCTAATGCCAAGCTCGATGCGCCTGTAAATGCTACATATTTCAAGCAGGCTTCATGACAATAGCAGCAGCGCATCAGAATATGGGGACGCTTGTACAAAGTAATGTTTACTTTGCGTCGGTGTCTTTGGATGCGTGCATGCGTGTGTGGATGTATCTATCTACTTGGCCACACAGCGAGGAAGGATAAACGTAAGAGACGATGAGTCAATTTTAGGTCCTCAAATAATTTACTGTTATGCTAGTTTGGTTCTTACATGCTATCCCGAAATAAGATCACAATGCATTCCGGTGGCTCTAGCGAAGAAGTTGAGACTTTTTATGCAATTCTTTATGGGTTGGTGAAGCAGTGTGTACCATGCACGATATCCTCAATTGCTGCTTGCACTCGCACGCACAAGTGTACATATTGAGTTTAAACGATACGTCATTGCATCTGCTTGTTCTCTCAAATGATGATCGAAAGCGCCAATCTTGTAAATGAAATACATTGCCTAGATTACTCGTTAGCGGGCTTAAGGAGGCCCAAGCAGTTTTATGCATAATTAGTACCCTAAACACTAGACTCAAAACTCTATCGAAGTTATGTTTGTCATAACGATGATCTCTCAAATTCGCCTCTAAATCTTGACCTGTTTCCTGTTGGGCTTCTGTGGATTTCCACCTATCCTTCTTTTTTCACTTTAATTATCGAAAAAAGGTATGACATGATTTAATGAGCTAAAAAGGGGGACGGTTTTGGGGGAAGGAGGGGGGTTGCATACATTTAGATCAACATGTCAATGTGAGATTTTATTTAGCACGGCCAGAGCTACATTCAATAGATTAATTGATTCAGTAAGAACAGCCCATTGAGAAACGTGACGCAACATTTTCAATTCCACCGCAGTGTGATCCAATTCCAAAATGGCTCCCAAACGACAAACTTTATCATCATCTGGCGATAACATAATCGGTTCACAAAATGATGCTGCTTAAGTTGGCATCTGAACGATCATCTTTCTTACCAATAAGAATCTGCCGTATCATCTGGTAAGTCACTTTTTCATGGTATCATGAAGACACTTAGCATCGCTCTTCCGGAAGAAGTTGGTTTAAGGCATTACTATGCTCAGTCACAATCCGACAAGGGTATGAGGAAACCAGAACTCAGCGTGCCCACAGGATCAGGTTCCGGGCTAACGACAAAGCCTCAACCAAGGCATATGGACACTTTTACACGTACCGTAACTTACGCAGTATCGAGATAGGAGTACGTGCTTCTGGCCCCTCACATGCCCATCTACTGATGTTCCAAGAGCGAGCAAGATCCAAAATCCCGCGTGCCACTGTAAGCCACAGGACAACTTCGGCACATTTCTGGAATGCGGTGCTAGGGTTCGATAATTGCTGGGAAGAATAAAAGAATGAAAAGCTTTATGAACTACAGAATGAAGCCAAAAGAGGTTCACGGGAGAGCGAATGGTGGGGTCAACAGGTGACCGCTTGATGAACAGCATAAAAACAGATCAAGCAAAAAAATGAGAGGATATTAGGTTGTACAGCTATTTAGGCATATAATAGAACCGCGTAGCTCGTGCATCGATATGAATATATCGAGCTTCAATGAGTAATTGATGCGTCTTAAAACGGAGATAAACGTCAACCTAAAATACATGCAGATGCTATTTATATTCCTAGATGCTACCAATGTTATTGCTGTAAGACCGGTCTTTTAAGGTCTTTAACATTATGGGTATACTCCTTTCAATCGAAAGGTTTTGACTTTTGCATGTGAATGCAAAAATGCCTTAATTGATCTCAATCTATATTGCTAATATGCCTCGATCACACGCATGGAATATCTAGGGTTAAACAACTCTCCATTGAAAAGCCATTATTCGAAGCTTAGAAACTATGCATATAACAAATTCTTCGCTCAAATATTTTCATCCATTGTGTGGCTAAATTTATGGTTCACATAGCAGATGCCTTAAGGGTAATAAAGTGAGGAAGGAAATCATACCTATTTTTCAAATCTATTGTATCTTTGTTTAACGTTTTAAACGCTTATATTTGTCACAACAATCCCATAGAACTTTATATAAGATGTGGAGAGGAAGTCAAGCATTCAAGAGCCTGACCTACACGTTCTAAGTTTTAGAGCCATGCGTCGATTAAAGGGTTGATGTGACATGAACTTTTTGAAATAGGTTCGCCTTTTCTCTATGTACGTGAAAAGCAGGTATGCCTAATACTAGATTCCCATACACGGACTCATTCACTGTGTTCAATCTCGTCCTCTTCCATGATAATTTTTGAATATTGCATGGGCCATTGGCCGGCGTCTAACTTTCGACTAAAGGATCTACTTGCTATCACCAACTCACCTTTCTATTGCAAGGTGGATCTTCCTTTAACGTCGACCACTAAGATCGTTCAACTCATCACCAAGTCAGTAGCTGAATGAGTCACATTTTGAAATGTCACCAAGCTAGGAATAATATCTTGCACGAGCATAACAACAAAAAAAAAAACTTTGGGTGACTGATTTGAATTCTAATGTATCTGTGTTTATGCAAATCCAAAGAGTAAGAATTATACCTTATAGAAAACCCTTTCTTTTGATGTGATGGAGCTCACTAAGTGGTTAAGGACAACATGTGTTTGCGGGACAGATGGGTGCACAACTGACTACGAATAATCTCATATTTGAGTCAATCATCCCAGCTTTGACAAGCGTCTTATCTCATTGGTAGGGTTATGTTTGGTTATGTTTGGCGTTTAATGATATTAGAATTCAAGTAGCATGTTTTCTAAAAGGTTAAGTTTAACAGGAATCAAAATGAAACTTGATAGATCTCGACACGTTAAATCCTGATTTGATTAGTGTTAGTCTCGATTGTTTATCATTTTCACCATAGACAGCATGCGCGTCCCATCATAGAAATGACCGAATGTCTATCATGAATTGGAGCATTTCAGGACGCATCGGATCCCTCCTACAAAGTGCATAGAACCAAAAGTAAAAGAGGCCCCGAAGTAACCTTTCTGGGCAAGTCTGATGCCAATTATAATGGCATCAGAAACCAAAGAGAGTTCGCCTCGCAGCTTAACGATGCACTTTGATCTTACTGGGGTTTGGATTGTTCATCAAAGCTTGATTGAAGAGAATCTGATTCATGTAACATGATTATTCGGTTTTAGGGAAAGGTGGACGCCTTATATTGAAAAAATAAGAAAGGTAACTATATATTCTTTAATACGGAAACTTTTTGCTCCATTAACTGATTGGACGTGGCTTTTTGAAAGTAATCATCCATTGAAGACAGCATCATATCACGGACTGGACTTAGCTTAAAATCAATAAGCTTTTTAACTTTTTTTTTAAATTTAAATGATCATGAACAACCTTAAGACAATATTTACCAAAAAAAAGAAAACAACTCTAAGACAAAGAAGGATAAAACAGAAGTTGGAATTGAGGTTTCTTCCCACAACGAAGACTGATAATACACATTTCTTGTTAAATGACACCATCAAACATCATAAATGAGAACTGTAAATTATTCCTTTTGAAACCTGCCCCACAAACCCAACAAGAACGATACATGGAAACAAGAAGTTGCCACCAGTTGCACTGGCCCCCAATCAAACACACGCGCACACAGAAACTTGTCCTAAAAAGCAAGACATGTTACAACCCCACAAGAGAAACCAAAACATAATCATGAATAGAGGTGTGTCTTTCTTATAATTTAGGCACATTGGAAGCCAGGAGGAACCTTCTTGCTACAAACATTGAGGAGCAAGCTGAGAGAGACTGGGATGTTAAGATTGATGCCCAAAATGTTGGCCTTAATGGCAGTGCAAAGGCAAACCGCAGCTTCAAGGTCCACGAGGCCACCGAGGAGAGAGCAACAAGGGGTCACTGGGGGTGTGCCCACAGTCACATTCAGCAGGTTCCCTAGCACATCAGCACACACTCCCAATTTCAGGGCATCCCTAGGGCATGAACCCGTGGACGGGGTCGGGGTTGGGGTCGGGGTTGGCCTGGGCCTGGGCCTGGGCTTTGGGCTAGGGCAAGTCGCACAGGAGGAGACTAGGGCAAAGAAAAGGAGGTTGAGGGTGAAGAAGAGGGCTAGAGAAGCAGAGCTTTTCGAATAGGCCATCTCTCTCTCTCTCTCTCTCTCTCTCTCTCTCTCTCTCTCTCTCTCTCAAGGCAGCGAAAGAAACCCTGAGTGGTTGATGAGAGAGCTTTTACTGGCTAAAGCAGGAGAGAGGAGTGTTTTGTGGGTTTGTGGGATGGGGAGAGTTCTGGGGTATTTATATTGGGGTTACGCGGAGGAAGCTTGGTGGGCTTGAGTCGATGTTGAGAGAGAACAATTGCACACGGCAATAGAACAAAAAAAGTTTGTTGAATTAGGGTTAAGATGTATGGTACAATATAGTCCACATGTATGACCTGGGGAGTTTAGCTGGCGCTAGCAAGCGAAATCGGGGTGACGTTTTGGATGTTTGTGATCTGGGAAGCTGGCAATTTCTATCTAATCCTTGTTGTCTAGCATCAAAATTTCTGGATCTATCTTTTGGTGCTGATAATTAACAATATGCTGATGGACTTTGCGGCATTAATCAAACCCTTCACATTCAGAAAGTCCCAACGGATGGGTGAGAGCTAGATTGGGAGCTTGACATTGGGGAAATTTACTGTATAGCTAGGTTGTAGTTACGTGGTTAAAATACACCTAAATCTATATGGGTTCGGTGAAGTCATGGAATTGGGGACAATTGCCATTGAAGTCATAAACATTTTGCAACTTTGCCAATTCAGTTTTAAACATTTTATTTTTGCCAAATAAGTCCTAAACTTTTTATAGTTTTACCAATTAAGTCCTTCCGACGAATTTTGGCCGGAAAATGCCTACGTGGCAACAACGTGGTGCGATCAGACCTTGCCGGCGACGACATGGCAAAAACGACGTCGTTTTGGTTAAAAATTCGTTTTCTCCCAATATTATTCATCGTCTTCCTCATGCCCCCTTCATAAGAGCCCCCAGAAACCCTAGCCATTGTTCACTCCCTTGACGCCGTTGTGATCGGGAAATTATGCGAGCTTGACTGTGAAGCAGCGCCTAGCTCACCGGAAACCACCGTCGTGCCATTCATGGACGTCGTTGTGCCAAGTGAAGCCCTTCGCGAACCCTAGTCCCTTGTTTGCGAGCTGGATCTTGAGTTGGTCCGAGCTGGGGAGCGAGGCTGTACGGCGTTGGAGGTAGCGTGGGCTCCATTGATGACATTTGGGAGCATCTCAGGCCATGGCTCACTCGAGCATTGGAGTATGGTGAAGAGGAAAACAAGGGAGGTTGGGCGCGAGCCAAATCAGTGTGGATAACGTCTGAGACTCATGCCAGAGGCCTCAAGGCATTGAATCTGGCACCGAGGTGGCGTTTGAGGGTCCTCATCGCTACAATGAGCCGAGACAGCAAGTTGAGCAAGGTCCTTGCCACTAGCTTAACGACAGCTAGGGATTCTGGGGGCTTGCATGAAGGGGGAAGGAGGAAGATGATGAACAGTATCGGGAGAAAACGAATTTTTAACCAAAATGACATCGTTTTTGCCACGTTGTCGCCTGTGAGCTCCGATCGCGCCACGTCGTCACCATGTAGGTATTTTCTAGTCAAAAATCTATCGGAATGACTTAATTGGCAAAGTTGCAAAAGTTTAGGATTTATTTGGTAAAAATAAAAGATTTAAGACTGAATCGGTAAAATTGTAAAATATTTAGGATTTAAATGTCAATTGTCTTCCTTGGAACTGCTAGAAGGAAAAAAAATGGAAAGTACAAAGTACATATCATCATTTGCAGGGTCAGATACGACATTGCGTAAAAGCAATTGTTGTCCTTTGTCAATACTCATCGGTAGGGATGGTTCCATTGTGTGCTTCACCAAGCAAATCTATGTTTATGTTCCCTAGATAGCTCTGAACCTGAAGTTTTGTTACCAACAGATGAAAATCTCTTAATTTAAGGAATACTAGTAATACTATGTAGCCTTTAGATCATTAATCTGTTAGATAGATCTTTTTATCGTAAGAGAATACGTGGCTCTATCTTTACCATTCTCGATTCATGAGGTTTAGGTGATGAACTAGGAATATCAAATTTCCTTTACCTTAGACCGCGGTTACCTTAACTAAGCAAACTTCTATTAAATTAAATTTTTGGATAATCTAATATTCGATTTTAGATTCTTTTTGTCGCTTGAACGAAAATAACATAACTTATTCATGATCTCTGTGTGTTTTTATTTATTATTTTTTTCATGGTTCACACTGTGCAATCGATATGCAAATTAAAAGGGCTTGACAATTATCAGGCACAAAATTTCATGGTTTTCCCACTAAGTCGTCGGCAAAAGACAACCGTACTATTTTCACTCTTCTCTCTCAATCATTAATAGTTTAAATGTGCTGGACGTTTTACACGTCCCCTCAGTTTATTCGAGATCAGTGGAGATTTATCTCCTGGGGCCGAGTCTTCAAGCCGACGAGACAATTGTCATTTCAATAACTTTCTGTTGATTACTTAATTGCACTTCCACGACCAACGAACATCTTGAAGAGTCGTCAATCTTTCTGGTTCAGATGATTGGGTTCTAAGCAATATGCGTTTTTATTTCCTTTTACGGGTTCATTAGCATATTGGATTATTTTTTCGTGCTGATCCGGCAAAAAAGAAGATGAAGGAAATATGCATAGTTCTGGAAACAGTTGAATTAAAGAAATCAAAGCTAGCTAGTCAGCAGAGTTATTATCATGAGCACTTGGTTTCTTCACCTAATGTTTTGGCGTGTTGCGGATGCAAGTTGCTTGGAGAGGTAAGTTGTCACGAGCATTCTCAAGAACATGCGATGGGATCCACACTTCAGCCATTTGCATGAAAATTATGAAAATGATACAAATCCAAAAAGATTCGTCGCGTCACGAGCTCGCCATGCTTTTCTCTTTTATGCATTCACACGGACGCTGACATGCGCGCTCACAAACACGCAAAGCATGTAGCTTATCTTCTTAATCTCGGAAAAGTAGCAAATGAACTAGAACTTGCGCCACTGTTTCAAATCCATTATGGAAAGTAAGATGTTCTGCTCTGATTATGGGTTAAGAGTTTAATCTCTCGCTAAGGTTGAGCAGATGAAAACGGCTTATTATTCACTGTTTTTCAATAGTGCGTGTTGCTTTCTTGTTTTGAAAATTGTTTGTACTCGGGGTACTCGCGCGTCTCTCAGTTTCATAGATGGGGAAGCTTATGTCCAGAAGGTAAGCTACAGACCCATGAAATTCCACTCTGATTTTGCAGACTACGCATGAGATAAGCCGAAATACGAATGAGCAGCTAACAGGTCGAATTGTTTGCTCTTTGTGGTGTGAAGAAATCGAGCCTGGTCTTTAGCCCCTGGGCCGACATTACAGGATTATCTCCTTGCTTGTCTTTCAACAGAAAGTACGACCTTCACAAATATTTCTAAGGAGAACATGTGACAAAGATTCTAATGCCGATTCTAATGCCAACCTACCGCTATTCGGCATCCAAGATGTCGCAAACTTGCCAAAGGAATATGATATTTTCTACATATTGTTCCATGCAATTTGGATTAGTCATTCCTGTGACACTGTTGTCGCCTACTTCAACTGACAAAAAAAAAATGCATGGGGTTCTTAAACTTTTGTTCAGACAATGAAAGCACTATGAAGTTGTCGAATTCATCACATCAAATATCTCGGCTCTTCTACGTATGATTCAAGTGTCAAGTTTTTTTTTTTTTTGGTAAATAATTCAAGTGTTAAGTTTGAGCAGAGTAACTCTAAGAATTAGATCGACTTTCGCTTCCGTGTACTGAATGATTTGGCAGGCTTTCCAAATAGGTTTTTAGGTCAAACGAGAGTTCAAACACAATAGAGAAGACATCGTGTGCCATCACTTAATAAAATCGCCACTTTTTTTCCCTTCTCGCATCACTCATACGAATGTCACATGATAGTTTCGATTTAGGAATTTTTGACAAGCATGTTTCTGAAGGACATATGTATGATAGTTTATAATCATACTTAGGTGAATCTATCTAGATGCACTATTAGACATGGCGAAGCCACCACATCATTATACCACGTTGTATCATATGCATTTTAAGGTAAAAATATATAAATATTTTACTACGATAAAAATATATAAATATTTTACTACGAGTCTTTTATCCCCCCCCCCCCCCAAAACAAAACTTCAAAATCTTTTTTTTAAATATGTGTAAACAAATTCAGGTGGAAAAAGAGTTTTTTGAGAAAGTATTATACTATTTTTTGTGTGTCATATCATTATAAGAAGCTCTAGCTCTTTAGCTCTTTAATTGATATGTATGAAGTCGGTGACTAAATGATCGCATCTTCACTATCAAGTAATTCATCATCTTCTGAGCAATAAATATTAATTCTGAGTGTGCAAAAGTGGGTAGGATGACGAATTCTTCAAGCATGTCAAACTTGATTGTCAGATGAAATAATCTATCGAAATTACTTTATGAAGAATGGAAACCCAAAAAGGGTCGGAAAAAGGAGTAAGCAATCAAACTTTAGACTTCCAGTGGTACCAAGTAAAAGTGGGAAAATTGTCAAAAAAGTCTTAAACCTTTATCACTTATGTCGATTTAGTTCTCAATCTTTTTTTAAGCCGATTCAGTTCTAAACCTTTTTTATATTTGTCATTTAAGTTATTCCGGCAAATTTTGGCCGGAAAATGCCTACGTGGCGACGACCAGACCTCATTGGCGATAACGTGGTGATAACGGGGCAACACGTGACAACAAACTTTTTTCTTCTTTTTTTTCCTTCTCTTTTCTTGCTCTGACCGCTTCAAAGGGCGGCGAAACCTTCGCTAGTGACGAGCAAGGGCCGAGTGAGGTTGGCCCCACCTAGATCTGGGCTGGCAGGGCTACCCCACCCATATTTGGGCGAGGGCGCCCCCCCCCCAACCCTCGCCCATCCCCAGCGAGGGCTTTGCCGCCCTTTGGAGCGGCCGGAGCAAAGAAAAGATAAAAAAAAAAAAACCTTGTTTTGGACACGTCGTCGCTCCATCATTGCCCCGTCATTGCCGGCAAGCTTCGGTGTCGTTACGTCGTCGCCACGTAGGTATTTTCCAGTCAAAATCCGCCGGAAGGACTTAAATGGTAAATGCGGAAAATGTTTAAGACTGAATCGGCTTAAAAAAAGGTTGAGGACTGAATCGGCATAAGTGATAAATGTTTAGAACTTTTCTGGAAATTTTCCCAAGTAAAAGTTGATTAGGCAAACGTTTATTCTAAAGGTTTTGATTGGAAGAAAGAAAAATTGTGGGAAATATACTTTATACCTAAAAAGGTCAATCTGATTTCATGCCAAATAAGTAAAAGTTAGCATATTTCTCATCTTAAAAAATGGATAAGATTATTGCACAACTTCAAATACAAATATTTCTATGAATTGAAATATTTGAGGTTTTTAATGATAGGCAGATGTCAAAAGTCAAATTTGCTAGTCTTAAATCATCCGAAACGCATTCTTACGAATACTGGAAGAGGAAAAAGCCTAAAACCCTCGATATGTTGATTGGCGTGTATCTACATTGAAAGTCAAACTACTTTGAGAAGAGAAAAATGCAGGAAGAATAATATTAGGATAGTACAAAACATGGTTAGATAGAGCAGATAAGCTGAATTAAAAATTAAATAACAATCGATCGCTCTCTTCAATGCACTGCTCTGCATTCATGTTGTGTTAGAGAGCTCACGGGGAGCACCTAGCTTGGCGATTGGTCAGTCTCGTGATCCACAGAGCACTAATCAAACACAAAGAAATTCGAATGTCGACAAAAACTTTGTGAACTGTTCTCTTAATCGGTGCCGAACCTGCTGCCTATCCACTAGCCAGCCAAAGATCTGGTTAGCCCGTGCTTCACATGCCATCTCACTCTTTAACTCTTGCTCCAGTTTCTTTCTGTTTTCTAATAGATAAACATAAGAGAGCGAGACACGGAAAACACTGCATAAAGAGAGTGTATACGTTCAATGATTATGATAGTGTCGGTCTACACAGATCGAATGTATGTAGTAACTTCTCGGTAAGGCAGATGCTTCAGAGAAGGAGTGACAGAGGTGATTCGACATTCATGTGGGTATAGAGCCGAGCACGGGGTGACACCCAAATTCCAGATGTCCTTTGTTTTCTTGAAATCGGGATCAAATATGATCATATTGTTACACTATGATCCCCTTAGAACTGCGGCATCTTTGCTCATTTCTCCAGGTCTTATGTATGAAATGGAAAACCGGCCAGTCTGGTCAAAGAGTCGAGTGTCGATTTGAACAGACATTAGACATGAGAAGTTACTAATGTTTCCAATTTGAGTTAAATATATATCCCTTAAATGGTCACATCAAGCATGGTTCGTTCTGTGCAAACATTAAAATTAATGATCATTTCAATGCATGCACTCATCCTACTAGCAATACATGTATTTCCACAGATCTATCGGTCGTGTATGCTCTACTGGAGTTCCATGGAGCAGAGAGTGATGGATTACCTGGTTTTAGTAGGCTAAAGCTGGAGTTGATGTTGGGGTTGTTACTTTAGTCAGTTTTCCATAAATCGATTGGTTTCTCATCGTCCAAATACCGAAAAGTCATAAAATTATTTTTAAAGAATAATTTTCTTAAAAAAAACGGACTTTTTTTGTGTAATTTTTAATTTCTCTATTGTCCGAGAAAGAAAGTTTGCCGAGTCATTATTTTATATCCACTTCTCCAATAGGACCAATGGCATGTTGATCTACGATTGAAGAGAGTTATTCCTTGCGACAAGAACCCATCGTTTTACCGACCCAATCAATCTCTTGGGATTTATCACTATGTATTTTAATTTTATTGGTTCGAAACAAAATTTCCCTACAAATACTCACCATCCCCTTCATTTACCCCCAACTCAACAGCAACACACGCACGCACGCACGCACACACTAATTACCCCAAGTCAACAACTTGTCACTTTCCTGCTGAAAGATGGATACCAAGGTATCTTCCTCATCAGCTGCTTTGTTCCTTTGCCTCAACATCCTCCTCTTTGCCCTAGCAAGCGGCTGTGGCACTTGCGTTCAGCCGAAACCGAGGCCAAACCCTAACCCATACTCTCCGGGAGGCTCTAGTTGCCCTAGAGATGCGCTGAAGCTGGGCGTATGCGCCAAAGTGCTCGATGGGCCAGTCAATGCCGTCATCGGAACACCACCCCACATGCCCTGTTGCTCAGTCCTGGAGGGCCTTCTTGACCTTGAAGCAGCCATTTGCCTTTGCACCGCCATTAAAGCCAACATTCTCGGGATCAACCTTAACATACCCATTTCCCTCAGCTTGCTCATCAACACTTGTGGCAAGAACGTCCCATCTGGCTTCCAATGTGCTTAAGAAGAACCGATCAATGATCACCACTTTCTACATCATTTTCGTTGTTGTTGTTGTCGTGTCTGTTGCATTAACTGAAGTTGTTCTTGGGTCATTTCACTTGACTCCCTTGTGATTTTTGGCTTAGTGGTCTTAACTTTCTAGGGTTCGATTAACGTGTTTAGGTTTAGATCTGATTTCTGATTATGTAACTGTGACCCGCGAGGGCATGAAAAATGCTCCTCGCTTGTGATTTTTTAGGATAGGGATAGGAGGGGCAAGCTTGGATCACACGAAAACCCTAAGAGAATTGAACTACGGCGTACTCCACGACCCTTCTCGATTGGAATCTTTATCTCTTCCTAACATGTCCTTCTACTATATTGCAAAGCGTGTTGCTATCCGTCTGATGTTCTTTCAAATACGTAAATATATGTAACTTGGGATATCATTATTTGTCTACTGGGGCATTTAAATAATCCAGGCTTCATTTTATGTACCTCAACTGACCTCTTCATAATCTGGAGAGAGGGCTTTCAGATGCGTTCATGAAGGCACGTGCATCAGGGCGCACATATCATCTTCTACGTACACAGGAAACATATTTGGTCCGTTTAAGTGTCCGTAGATAAAATAGATCGGATGATGTCCAGCCTCTCGAGGCAAGCTGCATATCAATCTGCAGCTTGTCCTGTTTCCATGGGCGGAAACCCACAAAGCTAGAGTCTATTCTTTTTGCTTTCCACTAGCTTTCCACTAGTCAAGCAACCCGTGAACCGGTTTCGAGATATCCAGCCAGCACCTAGTTTTGCTGGCTTTATTTCCGTTTGCTATTTCGGTGGAACAGTTCCAAGAGTTTAGCATCTCGTGCAAGTCTCGTCTGATTGAGGATATTATCATGTTACCTTCAATAAGGATGTACCGACGAAAAAAGGGTGAAAGGCCACCATCTCGACTTCACAAACCAATGCTAACATGAAACCACGAGATAGAGAGAGTTTTTAGATATTTCTCGAGCAATATGTTTTCACACAATCAAGATACTCGCGACGTACCAAGTATCACAATCTCCGCGTCCTTCTTTGCTGGTGGTATTATAGCAACGTTCTCTTTATTTCCTCCTAAAATTATAGTGCATCATCATATTACATGACGTGAATTGGATACACAAGAATGACGTGCTCAAAGAGCATCGAAACGTATTCATATGGATGGAAGACAAATAGGAGAAACGAGGGAAGGAGGAGGATATTAGAACAAGGAAATCTCTTTGTTCTAACATGTTAATAACCAACAGACCAACGGGATTAAATTGGCCGAGCAATCCAGTAGGTTCGAGAGCAGAAAATTAGGAGTCGGCCACGGTTTTATATGTTCTAACATACCTATGAAGTACCCCCGTGAAGATCACAATACATCCAGACATTAAGTGATCAGCACCATGTCAACATGTCACGTGCGATATAATTTAAGGAATTGGGGTTCCCTGACCGCATGTCAGGGAAATCGAACAGTAAGGGAGGGGGTGCTCCCTCTACATATGGGAGGTTTGGAAAAGGAGGGTCGGGATGAAAAGGATCCCCTGACACACGGTCAGGGGATCGTTTTCCTAATTCAAGTGCCCCCTCCAATAAATCTCTAATCTTGCATTATGACTTTTTGGATTGTCTTAGATTCAATTTTGTGAATCGATGGAAGGTTTTGGATAAGCTTGATCGATCCTGGGTCTGCCCCCGGCCTGTCGGGCTGGACCGAGGAAGTGACTTCCTCCATGGGTCGAGACCAGCTCAACCAAGCCGACAATTTTTTCGAAGACGACGAGGTGAGGCGAGGTTTTTAACCCCAGTAGGCAGGCGGGCCTGTATTGGGCCACTTTCCTGGAAGGGCCCGACCTAATCCTGCCCATTTGTCATCTCCATCACTAAGGTCCATATCGGTATCAATTTGTACGACAGAAAGATCCCATGGAAATATTGCCTCTTTATTGATATACAAGGACGGAAAACTCCTGTCAATAAGCTGTTTCATATTTAAGCCCTTTAATTTCTTGCATCATTTTCTCGCCGCGGTCGTACATAAACGTGGAATCAAAATACCCGCTTCATCTAACATGATCTATCATCCCACTCCATCTTTACAGCATTTGTACCAAAATAATGTTTATCGGGACAATCCACCGCGACAAACACGGCACGTTCTGTGCAAGAACAGAGTAGAAAGCTAAAGGCGGGGAACAAAGAGCAAGCATTAAAGATAGGGGAAGAAAAAGTCATGAAGACTCAATCGTGTTTGAGGGAGGCCCAGTCTTGACTTTAGTCAAATGGGCCTTCCTCTATTTTTTTTGGGCCATCTTGTAATTACAAAAGGATGACAAAATTTCCCCAAGGCATGATGACAATGACATCATTGTGAAATCTTCAACCCAAAGCCAAGTGTTAATCGCTTCCATCAAATTAACGGGTGTGGTTCTGTCTCCATAATCTCTAGATAGAACATTTCTATCTAGCACGTAAGATTAATGAAACGGTTGGTTTATCCGAAACTTATTCTAAAGTAAGCTTTCTTGTTGTAGAAAGAAATCGTATCGATTGTCAATCGCGTTTATCTTTTGGTTTTCAAGCTTATGAAAAGTCACATTGCACACTTCCAATTGAACCTAGTAAGAATGACTATTTTGTCAAAGATCTAACGCAAGACATTTTGCAACCGGTGAATTGATGAGCATATGATCTTTGATTCCCTATTTAAATTGAGTAGATAATGGGAATCAGATGTTTGTTCGCCCTCTCTCTCTCTCGGGTGTCAATAAGTCCGAACCAACAAAGAGACAATGTTTCTATAGAAAATACTTGGCCGGCTTGGCAAATGCATGCCATTCGCGTCGGGACTAGGAGACTTGCGAGGAACGACTTTACTTCCTCATACTTAAGTTCCCCTTAGTTAAATCCTAAACTTGGGTACATATGCTTTCAAATTCTATTTAATCACGTAACAAAAGTTCCTTTCTTTACTTGTTCTTTTGTTTTTAAATCCACGATTCGCCGTCCATCATTAGAGAATAATGGGATTGCTTTCTTTTTTCCCTCTAATTCGGGTGGGATTTTCCCGCAAACCGCTCATTAAAATCATTACTAAATATCCATGATAATAATTAACAGAGCATTATAGTTATTTGAATCATTTGAGACATCACATGATTCGAATGATCGACGTGACTCGAAGGGGTCGGAGCAAAGAGATCGTGCCCGAACATGATGATGCCGAAAGTAATAGTTGAAAGGATAATCGCTCTGCTAAAAATTTGAATAAAGGGAGGCTATTGACCCGGAGCTAGAGCACAACTACGGCTGCTACCACCACCGCCGGACAATTATTAATATGCATTAATATGTTCATCGAATAAAAGTATTTATACGGTATTTATTGGTCCGTATATAAACTATTTGAGTTTGACCTCCTAAATAAATACATGACTGCCCATCCCGCAAAATTAATCAGTAGGGTCCCTAACCAACAAAACTCCCGAGTCGAATCACATCATAAATTAATGACGACAGCAATTGATCATCGTTGAATTTTGTGAGACCACCGTTGATTATTTTAGGAATTTAAGTTATTAGATGAATATGGGATTTGATATTTTAAATACTGTGTCGTTCTCCCTCGAGCTCAGTTTGGTCCTTTTTGCCCCCCTCTAATACCGAGCGCGAAAGCATTTTGTTGTGGAGTCAATCAGAGGCTTAAAAAGATTTAATCTCAAGAATTCAAGCTCCGACTCCATAAAAGAAAATGAAGAATTGAGCCGATGAAGCATGCTTTTCTACGGTAGTGAAGGGTAAAAAGATAACAGATCTGGTATACATGGAAATTGAATTATAATAAAAAATCCGAAAAACCTCCAAATGATCAACTTGTGGATGATTTGCTCGATGCGCTATCTATCTTAACGTTGATTTGTAGGAAATTATACATCGCAAACCATTCCTATCATTTGTTTTTTGTGTTGTTAATTCAAGAATAACAAAATGATCAACCCGTGGATGCTCCGCTTGATGCACTATATCCGTGCCTATCTCTAGAAGATCTTGGCGCGCCGTCACCAATTTCGATTTCTTTCTTTCGAATTTTGATTTGTTAGTTCAATAATCAGGGCATAGGTTCGACCCATTCATGAACTTGTGCACCGACTGGGCCTATTGAGATGATCATTGTGTTGCGAAGCTTTTCCCTTCGAATGATCCGGAAATCACTCCTCAATCGATTGAAAAGCTTTGGACACTTGAGAATCATTTGATCTCACTGTCCCTTCCCCCATTCTCCCTTTGCTTTTTCCTTGGCACCAGCGGACTCGACCTAAAGGTGCAGAATTCTCATCATTAGACTTTGAAACTCCGATGCTTCCAAGAGTCCTTAATGATTATAATATTAATATTAATAAAAGAGACTGAAAATCTCTTCACCCCTTTAATAATAATTTATTAGGCTCAGTTCATTTTATAAAAATATAACATTTCTGAAAAATATTTTTCAAAAAATCCTAAAAATGATAATATTTTTCAATGTTTGTTTGTCAAAGGCCGTTAGCTTACTGATCTCGAGCAAGATTGATGCACGTTATTAGATACCGCAATATTTAAAAGTAAATGGAAAAATATTTTTCCTTTAAAAAAATCGACGTGTCTCAATCGTTCAACTATTTAAACCACAAGAACAAATTAACTCGCCCCAATACCTCACATTCGATAATGGAGCTTATATACTCTTTTTATACACATTTGATCTCTCTCCACACGTTATTAATTGTAAGTCTTTGGATTGGAATTTCTCAACATGATATCAGAGTCACGTTCCGTCCTAACTTATTTCGCGAGTGCATCCATCCGGTCATGAAATTCCAGAATTCGTTCCTAAGGAAACATGTCGAAATATCTGGCGCCACTCGACAATGTAGCTTGTACGCTCCATGTATGCACATCGTCTCTTTCTATCTATTGGTTTGAACTTTTAGGTCGAGCTTTCTAAGTAACCGTTGTCCTCGCCAACTTTTGCCGGGATTATATTTCCGACTAATTATGTTATGCGAAATTTAATAAGGGGATGTGGCTCCAATAAATTCCGGTTGACCAGGAGGATGGCGAAAGCCCTTCCCGAGAGCCACCGCAATTAATAGCATCGCAGAGGATTAAAGAAAACTCGTGGGGCATTTATGGGGCAAAACAAATGGGGGAAGGGCTTGGCATTGAATCCGAGTTGAAGTCTCCCTTTGACCTAATTCAGGGCACCCATCAATCATCATTGCATCTTGCTCGAAGTTGGTCAAGAAACCCTCGTCGCCATCGACTCTTCCCCCATCAATATTTCCTGATGATTCGCATAAGCCGTCCCCTCCTAGATGCAATCATCAAGGTCTCGCGTCGATTGAATAACCACGAGGTTAATCAAGATCTTGAATTCGATCGAATCGATTATCCATCCGAGAGGTCGTGCGATTACGTGTTTGATCTCTCGAAGGCGCTCGGCTGGCAATTCGGCTACCCGGACGGCCAGGCAATCCTTCGGCCGGCCGTGGACCCTGGCAGGAGGAGACGTCGAACATTTCGGTCGTGACATTGCAAACGAAACAACATGGGCAAGACGAACCAAATCGCTTGACCCCAACATTTCAAAATCTCGATGCACGTTCTTGAGAGAAAAGAGGCCAAAATGAGGTTTAATGAAGTCTTGTCGTGGTTTGGAGCAAAAAGGGAGGGGGTTTTTTTTTAATGGAGTTTTCTTTTGTCATGGTTTGGAGAGACGGCAGAAGCACGCCAAGGATCCGAACGCGCTTCCCGGAGCTCCACTAAAATCTCAAAGCCAGGCGTGAATGGCAAAGGCTGGCAAAATCTCCCACCCACGAGTCCCCACTTAGCAAAACACCCCCCTCTTCCTTCACTTAAATTTATGCACCCATTATCCTTGCCAAAAAAAAAAAATTCAAAAGAATGTCGCAGACCCAATTGATTAATTTCCCAAAAAGACTCCTTTCGATCATGAAATACTAAATACAATGTCATTCATTCGATCAGAACTTTGCGTGATTGAGAATGGGTTGCCTTATCACATTTATGGTAGCGTAATGACACGTTATAAGTGTCGCATGGCAAGTTTTTTCGAGAGTTGATGACCGGCTTTCAAATCACCGTTGCGAAATTTTTCAAAGATCTTGGAATAGACACGGACACGGGGACGCATGCACTCGAGCGTACAAAACCATGCACCTTTTGCTCCATACGTTGTGAGAACAGGATCTTCCATTAACCGACGCGAGTTCGTGCTCCTCATCATTTCGACAATAATTGGGGAGGAAAAACGGGATGGTCCCTTCGCAAATTCAAAATCCTTGCAATCATGTCGGATTCGGGAGTGTCTCTTCGTCGATCATCTTCAATGAGCATCGGACCACTCCCTCCCTCTCTCTATCTGTCTCTTCTTTTTATCACCTTTCAAAGAGACAAATTATTGACTATTTTTCCCAAATCTCAATGTTGTCTCCTCCTCCCGCAGCCGAACACCCATCTTCCCAAAATAAAAATAAAAAAAAATCATCCCCCTATGACTAGAGCCGAGGAAAATAGATTCCTCGACTTAAATCATGGGTGATATAAGTTTCATCGTAACCGTTCGATCTGAATCGGAAATTTAAAAATTGAAATGATTTTTTAATAAAATATCGATCCGGGTCCAAAGTCGAGATGGGTCTTGTCTATTTCCACCATATCTTCGAAATTTCTGTAAAATAATATTGAGTGAATATAATAAATAAGAGGAGGATGAGGAAGCATATGATATATGTAGAGGAAAATCTCTTGAAGTGCCGTCGTTTTAATTAGTAGTTTGAGTTTCAGCGCTTTTCTTGTTCTGGATGCTATCGTCTGCCTGCCACTTCTTCATTCTCTTTCCATTCTTCTATTCCCACCTGCTCCACTTCAAACTCCCATGTGAGATTCCTGCCCTATGAAATTATTTTTCCTTTTTTCTATTTAATTCCCCCCCGACTTGAGATTTAAATATATTTATCGGAAATTCCCCTCTCTTATTTACCAATATACCCTTTGTTTTCTCATTTTGTAGGGAGTTGCTGTTGGCACAGCTCATGCATTATCGGAGGCTGTATTAATGGGAGATCTAATGTCGTTGGTGGGTTTTACTACGATCCACAGTCAATCCCAATGGAAATTTCAATGAACCCTTTCGCTCGACAATGTGAACGAGTGGATAACATGATTTTGGACTAAAAATCTTTAACGAGGTGAGAGAACAGACGGTCTAAGAACTTACCCAAAAGGGCGCGCGGTGAGCTTGTCGATGCTCCTTTTTGTTGAGTGATATTGGACTCTCTCATCCAAAAAGCTAGCTCGAAAAATGAGGTTCTCCCTCACACTTATAAATCGCACATGAACGCTTCCTCCAACCGACATGGGACAACCTCAACAATCTCCTATTTACACATCAGGCCTGAGTCGGAGCCGCCACAATCAACTCCCATATGACGTCGGGTTTAGATTTATTGGTAACCCGAACTTTGATACCAAGCCCGTTAAAAACGTTGATAGACGATTTATAAGTGTGAGAAAAAATTTCATTTTTCGAGTTAGTTTTCGGGATAAGAGAACCCACAGTCAATACCCTCAATGGGTAAATAAGTGGGTATGAGGATCGCCATAAATCGAAACGGACGACTGGAAGAGACGAACGTCTTTCCTAAAACCGACCTTCTTGCAAATGACACCGGAGATTTCCAAGAGGGCCAACATCATCGGCCCGCTTTAGTGGTTGCGTAGATTCTGTCAGTTCGTTCCAAGATGGAGATCACATCGTCCAATGTCGGGCGTTAGCTTAATATAGAACCAAGAAACCGACCTTCCCTCCCCGGCGAATACAAGTTGCAAGACAGGTTTCTGTTGATTGTAGCTTTTGGTTATCGCAATGATCAGAGCGCGTCAAATCACGCACCAAAACGTCCATCGGAAAAAAAAAAGAAGAAGAAGAAGAAGGAAAAGGTGACCTTGCATTCGGTGCTCACCAACTGGATGTTGCGGGTCATTGCGTGGTTAGTGAAGAAATTAATGCTAAATTTCCGTGCGACGGCAGCCATCGACTAACATAGTATTGAAAGCGAATCAAATGAAGATGATTGTCTATTTATTCTTATCTTTCATTTAGAAGCATTTACTAGTTATTCAAAGCATGAGTCGATTTAAACTTTGAATAACGTGATTCGGACTTCGCCTCCCGACCCCCCAAAAATACGTTTATGTATCGAGAAAATTGCATAAATGGTCCTTACAATTTCATCTAATATGCAATATGATCCCTAAAATTTTTATTTATTTAATATAATTATTAAACTTTCAATTTGTTCGATACAGTCCATAAATTTATAGCACATGTTCGACTTAATCTTTGAATTATATGAAAATTTTTAATATTGTTTCTATTGCGCGATTTGAAAGTTCATGGTATCGGGTTAAAATTTATGAATCGTATAAAATAAGAATTCATTTATATCATTATCCTTCACACATCAGAGTATATATAAATAGAGACGCGGGAATGATTTGACAATAAAGCCACGTCATAAGAAAAAAATCCAACGTAGATCACGTAAAATACTTTATCATTAGCCATGTCATTTCCAACATATGTACTTTACTGATAGGGAGCTCAAGACCTGATCGCGACTTCTTCTTCTTCTTCTTCTTCTTAACATCTGGAATACTCAATGGTTTAATAATCGAAACCTTAAGTCTTATTTCCAATATATAACCAGGTAACAAATCTCAGGGCACCTTCAACAAAGTCAATTGCCGTTGGTTGGATTGGACCACCGGATTCAAAGCAAAAGGCAATAAAAGCTTTTGGTTTTTACTCTTTTTCGCCTTTAAGAGATGCCATGATGACCAGGTTTCTTTTATCAAAGGACAAGTACGCGAAAACATGTTATGTTCAATGTTTTTTTCTGGTAATGTACCATGAGCTAATCTTTTATCGTAATTACTCATTATGCGCGTGTTATATTAAAAAAAAGTAGCAATATTATACATATAGAGGTGTGAGGTTCTCTTATCATTTTTGTGTGATACCACGAAGAAAAAAAATTATATTATGTAGATATTCTCCCGAAAGAACCAAATGCGTAAGTGCAAAAATGACGTTTCAAAGGGTTTTTAAAGTTTTATTATTGCAAAAGTTTAAAAGGGTTAATTAATGGAAGGAAACTTTTGAGTCGACGTATAGAAAACTGTAGATACATGTAAAAAAGGATTCGAGCTTTTTTAACAAGATTTTTTTTTTTGTGATGTAGAAGAAATTGAATATTTAGAAGTGAATGCATGGATAATAAAAAAAAATGAGAAGTATAATTTTAAGAATTTGTCAATTGAAAGAGTATTCATAAAACAATTGATTGAGGATATTTTTAGGAAGAAAAGAAAATGATTGCCATTCCTCAAAAGGAGGAGCCTTTTTCTTTACATCATCTAATAATGGAAAGTAGTTCATAACTTGAAATATAAAAAGGGAAGATTTTCATTCCATACATTGCTACCAAATCAATTATGTCCATTTTCACTTAGTATTGCTAATCAATTGCCAGTACCCATTATACTTTTCTTTTACTGTTATAGTCAAAACCCAAAAAGAAAATGTGCGCTTAAGACTTGATTAATGTCGATTTTCTGAATGTATTGTCGATTTTAACGGCATTATCTTTAAGCAAATAATTCACGTTCGCAACTAATCTTCCCCTAAACTTAATTTGAATGGTGGGTGGGAACAAAGCCACGCTGTTCATCAACATCGAATCGAGATCTCTCCCCCCCAAGAGGCAAATGCCAAGGATCATTCATGAATTTCTGTTTCCCTTAAACTAAATGGAATTTGTTCTCTTCTCTCGGTCACGTGAAATAACAAAAGACAAAAGAAATAGAAGTAAGAATTATAAAAGCAGAGACACTCGACGACAATAATAGAATTAATAATAGTTTATGGCCCAAAAAAGAAAACGACAATTAACCGATGCGACAGCGCAAGGGCATTCCGGTCATTTCCCGGACGCCGGGGAGAACGATCGTCTTTTATCGTCGCGCCCGCGACCCGACCCTTTCCCATTCCCCACGCGCTCTGTCCCTCTCGGAGAGTCACCAAAATTTGAGAGCTCCGACGTGCCAGAATGAGCGACCGCGCCATCTCAGAGAGAGAGAGACGGACGGGACATCACCATTTCTAGAGAGAGAGAGAGAGAGAGAGAGAGAGAGAGAGAGAGAGAGAGGAAGCTTCGACTTTCAGTGGTAGAGGAGGAGAGATCCAGTTTCAAGGTCCGTCGTCCATGGCGGGCGGGTGGGTCAAGTCCCTGCACTGCAAGTACAAAGCGTTCGACGACGTTCATCACGGCCAGTACCAGAAACGCTTGCTCCCTTCTTCCTCCTCTTCGTCGTCTTCTTCTTCTTCTTCTTCGTTGTACTCTTCCGGTTGCAGAAAGAGCGCCCAGACCATCAGAGACGTCATCGACATCGCCAAGCAACAGCGACCCAAGAAGCCCAGGCCAGGGCTCAAACGCGAGCCCGCTCCATCCAAGCAGACCCCGCCGGCGCCGGAGCTTCCGCATAAAACGAAGGCGGAGACGGGGCCGAATGCGACGGCCCGGGCCCGGGTGAGCGCCCCCGCGAGGCCCGCCCGGGCTCCGGAGCCCGTGTACCCAGCGCTCACCGAGCTGCCGGAGGGCCACCCGTCGCGCAACGTGGTGGAGATCATCTTCCACACGAGCTGGGGGCCGAAGCCTTTCGCCGGCCGGATCGACGTGATCCTCAAGGTGCAGAACGGGCAGAGGACCGCGGCCCGGTTCGAGGAGTACCGGGAGCTGGTGAAGTCGCGGGCCGGGTCGGGCGGCCCCCGGGATGAGGACGCGCGGTGCGCGGCGGACGGGAACGAGGTGATGCGGTTCCGCTGCATGGGCCCCACGGGGCGCGAGGGGGCGGCGTGGGACTGCGGCGGTGGGGCTTGGGGAGTCGGGGGAGGGGGCGGCGGCAAGGGGGCGGCGATCTGCACCTTCGACGGGAGCGGGCGCGCCCACGAGAGCGCGGGCGGAGGGAGGGGGAGGAGGGCCATGCTGGTGTGCCGGGTCATAGCTGGCCGGGCCTCGAAGGAACTCGGCCTGGACCCGTTCCTGGACGGCGGCGGCGGAACGTACGACTCAGTGAGCGGGGCCGGCGGCGAGTTGCTAGTGTTCGATCCTCGGGCTGTGTTGCCCTGTTTCCTCATCATCTATAGGTTGTAAAAATTATCATGTCTGACAAATTTTTCGCCAAAGTAAAATTGATTTTCTATCTGCGTTCCATGTTTCTCCTATCATCGTCGAGGGAACCTCTCGATTTTATGTTCCTATTTCCTTTATTTAAGGATCGGATTCGATGTCGTGGGATTAGAAGTTGAAGGACGAATTGGGTTGCTGAGCGTGAGAACTGTGGAGTAAAATTGCAGATCTTGAATGTGAAAGTGCATACTTCCCAGGTCTTGTCTCAATGATCCCAGCGTTGCTGTTCCCCTTCCCCTCGCATCACCAGAATAACCTGGTGTACTCGCTTAGGTCGTCTAATCCCTATTGGCATATGGTCATGCTACGTTTGGTAAGACCGTTCGATATTAACCGTGCGATTTCTACAAACTAAGATTTTCCATTCGGATCGGACTCGACTTGAGGTCCGAGATGAGGCGAGGCTCGCTTGCTTTTGAGTTTGGAACGATGCTTGATCAAAGGGAAAAACAAACACCAATGACCCATGAATTTTGGTCAAATACGCAATGTACTCTCTAAAAACGTGATTCATACTCAACTTAATCTGCGAATGGAATGAAAAAATATTGAATCAAAGTCCATCGAGAATTTGTTTCATTCGAATACCGTAGAAGCCGTCAAAATACGTATGGTCACAGGAGGGTGTTATTTTAGCCTACCAGACCCCAAGTCCAAGTATGAATGAGCGGGCCTAGAAAAGCACTCTCCAGGTTAAAAAGCCAACCTATCTTTCTTTTTGACTCCACCTGCTCCGAAGTTTACCTGTGCTTTTTCTTCCGTGATGGGTGGTGGAGTTATTGAGTGAGGACTGCACCTCTGCTTTTGATTCGTCATCCGTCGTCTCCGATGCGCGAATTCCGACGGCGAGATCGAGACCTCTTCGAGTCTCTCGTGAAATTATAAGTTCTCAGATCGAACGACGCAAAACCTTAGCCCATCAATTGACCCCCGGCCAGTAAGTTAGCTCTTAATTTTGCACCGAGCCCGTAATGAACGCACCATGCAAGGACTGTCTTCAATCCATTGGCGCTCTCCCCGCTGCATATCGACTCCTTTTGGAATTTTATGATGTTTTTACGCAGATGGCGCCGCTTTTAATTACTGTTCCGGCCATTCTGCACCTGCGGTGAAGATAACATTGTCTGAAAAATCTCTTTTAACTTGGGGTGGCAGCATCATGCTTTTTCCATGGATTAGCAGTTCGTGGAGGAGGATAATGTTGTGTATTCACTGCATGTGCAGCAAGTGATGGCCAGGCAGGCCAATCAATCTCTTTCGAGGGGAATTGAAAGATTGATGAGGCTCGTGCAGATGGATATGTCTTTTTAATGAAGTATTGTCAAACTTCGTATACTAAAAAGTTGTTCGTACTATTCGCAGAAGAAAATGTATTCCATGGTAAAAGGCGCATCTTAGGCCTAAAGGTGCGTTTTCGAGACCGGATAATGGGCTGGTCGGACCGACAAGCTTTGCTCATCGAATTCGCAAGTGTGGATGATGGCTCGGGGCTGGTCAGCCGGATCGGATAATTCTTTGAGATTGCCGCCGGGTCTGTGCTGTCTCATCTGCTTCTCGAGACAGTCTCAATCATTTTCATGAGAGAAATTCGACCTTTTAGCTCACCAACCGTCCTGGGGTAAGCCTAGGATCAACAAACCAGGACTATGACATCGCATTGGCCGGTTTGGAGAACCGGTTTTTCAGAATTAATCTGATGTTGCCTGCTCAGATCGTCTGACTAATTGGGATGATAATCTCATGTTAGCATGTTGCTGCTGCTGCTAACTAGCCCAGAAAGAAACTATCAAATGCCAAGGAACAGTTGATTGTAGAATTTCAGAGATGTAAACTGATACCACATAAATTTACGAGTCAACTGGAGATGAGATTCAACAATTCTGCGGTTCACGAATAAGAAGATCCAAATCAATAGATCCTGGCATGACGGATTATAGGTTGGTTCATTTTTTTCTTCCCTGGCAAACAGTAGCTAAAATTACCCACGAACCAAACAAGCTCTTCAGTACAACATTCCTGGATCTTGCCAGGTATAATTACCGATGCTGGTCCAACTGAATCTCCAAGGCTGATCGAAATCCAGCAATGGTGGGAAGAGAGCAAAGACAAGATCGGAGTCCCGATGAGAAGTGACCGATAACCAATATCGCTCTAATGCAAGTCTGAGAAGGTTTCGCCAAGAAGGGCACGGCGCAGGTGATGCTGGAATCAATGGGACTCCACAAGCACATATAAATGCTTTCCTTTCAACCTCTCCCTGCCCTGAAAAAATCAGAACTCAGAGGTTCAGAATATGAGACCCACCTATGAGAAGACTCTGTGGAGACTGGAAGCACTGCACACTGATTGATCAACCAACAGATTGATAAATGAAAAAGATAAGCAGGTCCAATGTGATATGCACACCTTCAAGTCAGGCAATTCGATCACACAAGCGCATTCGACGACTTTGGCTCCAACGCGTTCTGGGGAGCATTATACACAACTGATGTTAGATGGCCCGCCCTCGACACTATTTCAAGTAAAAAGTTGAAGACGGGAAAAAAAGCATTGACATCAAACCGACATCATTGCACAAAGGAGTAAATCATACCATCCAAAAGACAATATCGAATTATCTCAGTAAAAGAGCTTTCAGTTGGAGACACTATTACTTCTCTTGCGTAAATTCAGAGACCTTTCCCCCCCAAGTAATATAGCGCATCAATGGAAAATATATACCAAGTAAATTCATGGCTGCACAAAGGGTACCGCCGGTGGCAATTAAATCATCAACCACCAAAGCTCGTTCCTCAGGTTGCACTGCCCCGACATGCATTTGCAAGCAATCTTTTCCATACTCCAGAATGTAATCTTCTGAGATGACCTCACCTGACATTAGACGAATCTTTGTCATGACTATTGGCAACACGGTTGTATATGCAGAGCGTGCTCATACTCGTCATTAAGCAATTTCAACTCCAAGATGATATCGGATTTGCTGTGTTTATCAACTTAAGAATGTTTAATGGCATGCAAGACGACAAATTCATCGTGTACTTAGATCTTGTCAATGCCAGAGAGCAAGGAGCAGCAATCTTCAGACTGTTTGACAGTTACTGAGAAAAATGTAGCCTCAACGTCAGCCCAGAAGCCCAAAGGAGCTCAGGATGCTGATGGCAGAACATGACAGTCAATTAAGAAATGACAGGCAAGATATTTGCAGCAATTTAAACAGAATGCAGCATAAACATACGTAGCTGTTGGATTGCTCAAGATGAGACGGTGAAACAATTAAATTCGGGTAACTACCAGTAGGCTACATTTCTCGAACACCAAAAGAGAGCCCTATTTCTCATCATTCCAGTGCAAATAAAACAGAATGCTCATCCGTGGCACAAACTAGTGCAGGGGCAGCCTAATCTAACAACACTTTCGAATTGTACAATATGATGAAATTATTTAGTAAAAAAAGGATGAAGTAATTCCAATGGCTAAAAAGAGATGCCGATGCCAACCAAGATCGATTGTGAAATTCTTAAAATATGCAAGAATACATTTAGTTTACCACATCATTTTGTCATTAGAAATGTACCTGGCAACTTCCCAGGCTTTCTCAAGGGAACGAATTTCGCTCCTATGGCTAAGGCAATAGGAGGACCGAATATGAAACCTCGAGCTTCTATTCCTAGAAAAAAGAAGAGAGAAAGATCAGTCTCATGTCATAGGACAAAGAGGAAACCACTTTACGTGGCTTCATTAATTAGAAA
Source organism: Melaleuca quinquenervia (assembly GCA_030064385.1). Taxonomy (NCBI): domain Eukaryota; kingdom Viridiplantae; phylum Streptophyta; class Magnoliopsida; order Myrtales; family Myrtaceae; genus Melaleuca; species Melaleuca quinquenervia. The sequence goes on from CM057722.1 coordinate 2,471,464, forward strand.
CTTGTCAAAATGGTCTGAGGTTCTCTGCTATAACACAATTAAACCATCTTTATCCTTAGTTGTGGACAAATGACGAAACCACCGACCGAAGCAAAACTAATCAGATTGATCTGTGATAAACCGTGCAGTGTCATCACGGAATGAACTACATCAACGCAGTTCTCAAAATTTTCATATCTTCACTTCCAGCATCGAGCATCATCCCACGCATCACTTTGCAAATATCAGATGTACGGTACATTTAGTCAGATAACATGATCCTTATCCTGTAAAGTGGTGAGCAGCAACTTATCCATTTGAGAGCATCCGATCGTGTTGAGGAGAGAAAGATTCCAAAAATGTGCATTTATGCTATTAAATTCATCATGCAGACAAATGACAGCAAATGCCTGGGAAGACAGATACAACAAGAACGAGAGTCTTCAATGGTTCTGCGATGGAACAAATGCGGGCGAAGGGTAAAATTAAAAGAAAGAAAGAAAGAGCGAGCCCACATCCCAAGTACGGGTGTCAGGTGAGTTGAATGCGTTCTATTCGATTGATACGCATTTACAAGAGGGATGCTGTGAACGGGCCGCCCCTGGAATACTAATTAAGTGACGTTCAGTGAGCGTCAGAAAAGCGTAGAAGGTGAACCCTGCGTGTCATGTCTTCTAAAGAGATTAATTCCAGATTGATTCCCTACATATAGCTTCCTTAGCGGGTGTCCTGAGAAACAAGATCCTTTAATGCACAGGTTGCCAAAAAAACATGCCGCGTCTGACGATGTAGAGAGCAGGCTAAAATGAATGGACAAGAAGGAGCATGAACAGCCAAAAGAATCAAAGATTATCTGTCACCTAATCACCAGTCTGTCCATAACCATACAAAGGCTCATCACAGAATAAAAATAAGCACATGGACAAAGAAATGAGCTACTGGTCTGGTTGGTAGCACTACGAGCAATAGGACAAAGACCAAAATTATCTTCTAATCCTGACACCACAAAAAGAATGTTTTTCTTTTTCTTCTTCTTCTTTCTTTGCAGAGACACTCTCACGCAATCACAATCGCAGAATCATGCGAGTTGTGCGCCAACACCATACGAATCACGCAGAACCCGAAAGTCCACAGCTTATTGTGATGCAACAGAGTCAAGGTAAGAAATTTTCACGGAGGACAGGCACAAGCCCGAGCTCGCATCAGCATGGTCCACTTTCTAGGTAGGTGGGCGTACGTCGCTATCAGACGTCGGCCCAAAATCGGATCCAACCACGTACCAACATAGCAACAATGTTAGAGAGAGAGAGAGAGAGAGAGGGGGGGGGAAAAGATAAGCGGCTCAATAAAAACTTCTAAGGAGCAATTGATGGCACACCGCACTAGCAATGGCACATGGTCAAGCAACAAATCACCATAAAAAGCCAAATTGAATGAGGGAAAAAATAAGGTGGGGAAGAAAACAAAAGGCCAAGAGGAAGAATAGTCGCTTATCCAATCCAATGCATGTCGAGGGGAAAACAAAAAAAAAACTCGAAAAATAAAATAGAATAGGAACAAGTCGCACGAATCGATTAATCAAAGACAGTTGTCGATTTTCGATTCCTGCTACTTGGATGGCTGCTTGCTGAGGGCGACTGTCCATGAAGCAAAACTAAAGAAAGCTTTTAGAAACAGAGTGAAGTTCGTACTTTCAAAGCGGAACTACTTTTTACCATGAGCTTTCGGGCTCGAAGGGATTCGTTGACTGACCCTTCACTAATGTCTGAGTCCTCACTTATGGACTTGCAATCAAAATCACGGATATAACGCATTCTTATTAGAAGAAAGCGAGGTTCTTTTCTAATCAACATCATCTCTTTCCCCATTTTTTTGTACCTGCAACAACAGAAATGTTTCTGTCCTTGTAACGCTCAACGAACAAGTCGATGGAGTCCTTGAAGGCCTTGGGATCCAGTAACAGAGTAGTGATGTCCTGGAACATTATTCCTGAGACAAACAAAGTGTCCGTGATTACTGGAGACAGCAAAAAAGGAAGAAAGAAAGAGAGAAACAAACGCCATTTGTGGATCACTAGAAAACAGAGGCAAGACGATAGAAGAAGAGACGCAGAAAGATGGGACTTGGATAGACAGGACATGCGGCGATGCATTTTGCATTGTGGTTCTTCCTGACAAAGAAGAACCAACAAAAAGAAAGGGAAAAAAAAAGAGAGAGAAAAAAACCAACTTCGCTCGAGCTCTCTAAAGCAAAGTACACGGACATCAGAAGCTCGGACCCGGCAAAAGAACGGGGAATTTGCAGAGAGAAGAAGGGTGATGGAGAAGAACCTGGTTTGGGAAAGTCAGGGACGACGCGGATTTTGGACTTGATGCCATACACGCGAGGGTCCTCGTCTTTGTCCGCAGACATTTGTTGCTCCCTTCAAATGCTCTGCGAATGGCAAAGGAAGAAAAATCCAAGTCTCGAAAGAGCTGTGAACCTCAGGGAGAGAGAGAGAGAGAAGGGTATGAAGGTTGAAAAATGAGGAGGAACGAAGTTGCTGCTGATTTATAGGCATGAGCGAGTAGTAGCGGTAGGGACGATGAATTCGGAACGCGGAGCCATTCATTCTTTAGCAGGTGACATGGACCCGATCATGGCTTTGACGGGAGTTCGAGTCGGGGGGGTTGAAATCCTATGGACCAAAGCAAATAGTTCCCATCTCAAGCTCGGGGCCACCAACATGGACCCACTCAGACTCGCCATGTTACAAATTGATAGGCAAACTTTTATCGGAACTTCAAGGCTCGATGCCCAACTCGACTCGTCTAAGCATGATCATTGATCAGGCGTACTACAAGATAAGACTACCGGATTGATTACATTCGCCCACCTCAAACCATATTGTACAACCTAGAAGTATTTGAGAAATTATTCTCGAAATTCGTACATGAAATAGCTTAGTTCATTTTTCCATATATACATGATATGTTGTAAGTGTAGACTTTGCCTTTTTTTTATTTTGCATGCTATTAATGCTCATTTTAAGCTAGTCAAGTGAGTTTAAAGCTCATGAAATTACCAAAAAAAAAAAAAATCGAAGAGCAAACAAATGAGAAAAGAATGAGCTGCTTAGATGCTTGGTCGGTCTCCAATGCATGGAACCGAACGGCAAGAATGGTTTGGATTCTAAGTGGATATGATTTGGTTTGATTTCACTCTTCTTTGAGTCGACTACCTTTGGTTGGGATTTTGAGGATTAATTTTGGGAAAATGTAAAGGACTTTTTTTTAATGCAAATAGTGTTTGGTAAAGCATAATTTGAGATTACATCATGAAAGTAACTTTGGTTTACATGGTATTTGGAAAAAATCACAATTTCTAAAGGACTTATGTTGTTTTTTTTTGAATGAATAAAAACTTCAAACTATCGAAATACTTGGATGGCCAGCAAGCCAAGCAATGGTCACCAAGGTTGCACTACCTCAAGTAAGGTAGGCGTACAGTGAACCCTAGCATCCTTAGGCGCCCTCGCCTAAGGTTGTGCAACGCCCATCAATATCAGATTAATTTGACTTGCCAACCACCCATTGGCTGCTCAAGCCCTTTGGCATCGACATTGTCTGAGGTGATCGAGATTTTTTGAATTATGAAAGTTTAGTGAGAGCAAAGTTGGAAGAAAAAATATATACTAACTTTTGGAAATGCTAAAGCTCAAAGCTAATTCGGACCTATCTTTAGCTGAGGTATCGTAAAGGACTCTGGCAATGCAATGCATTTTCATAAAGCTGTCCAAGATTTGTCAAACGGCTTGACTTTCGTGGCTTGTCTAAAGTCCTCAACAGGCCCAAAGTCCTTTGGCAAAGGGATTGTCAAATGAAGCTCAACTCGTTCTTGAAAAATCTTTCTGAAATTGCTGTCAAACATTCTAAAGGCATGACGTATCAGAAACAATAGATAAACAATGAGTAAAACTCACAACACAACCATATGACCATATAAGCACGCTCATAAGTCCAATTTTACGAATTAATAAATAAAAATGTCTTGTATATATGCTGTTAATCAAAAGGGTGAGTTTATTTAATCAATTGGGATAATTGTCCCAAAAGTCCTAAACCTATGTACATCGATCAATTTAATTTTAAACATTTCAATCATGCTAATTTAGTCTTAAACATTTCGACCATCTGTCGATATAATCCTCTTGATCCATTTTGATCAAAATTAGTGACATGGACACTGATCGTCTTAATTGACACTGTCGATGTTGGCTCTGATAATGTTTGTAGATGGGCAAAGGCCCGTGTGTCATAATTAAGTATAAAGTGGGGGCAATGATCTATGTATGATAATATACTTTAACAAGTGGGATGTCTCTCATAATTGCTCTCATCACCCAATAAATGAACATGTATGTACTCCTAGTGTGACAGAAAAAAATTCAATGCCCGACATCTTTTTATCGTGATTATATATTATAAGTCGTCATTGCACAAATGTTTTTAGGTTTCCCAGTCTGTCGCCAGTGGATGTTCCTTATTACTTTATATACTAAACTAGTTTACTCTTCTAGCTTGCAAAACATAAACATGTAATTTACACTCGAGTTGTAACTTTTTTATTATTCAATTGCGCCTACAACAATGACAACTCTCCCTAGCACTTATGTTCTCTATCCACAATATGCAGCAATGGGAAGTGAAAAATAAGAATCGAATTGGGAGATTCTTTGAGTTTGGTAGGGATGATTTGTCGTAACATGAAACTCTATTTGGCACTGCTATACTTTTTGGATACCTCGTAAAATGTTTTTTTAATCACTAAAAAAAAACCAATAAAATGAACAACTTATGCATTAGAATTTTTCATGCACCACAAGAAAATAGTAATTTGGACCGGTGACACAAGATATCTTATTATGATGTCTTCATAGATTATGATCAAAATAGGTCGATGAGCGGGAAGGTTTATATTTACAGTAATTCAAACACGCAACTACTATGTAAAGAGAATTTTCACAAACAGGCTTATCCATTCTTGATTTGAGGATCAGAAACAAAGTGAAGATTTGACGCATTCAAAACAAGAGGAGATGATGATATGACATCCCTCATACATTTTAACAAATAATTATCAAGTTATGCCATGCATGCATGAGAGTGTGATATATGCAACGCGTATTGATAATGACTTTATCATTATTGATTTTCAAATGATCACAGACAAATTGTATTCTTCTTCTTCTTTTCTTCATTTTTCTTCGAATTATTCATGTTAGCATGCGATATCTTGGGAATAAGCACGAGCAAGATACTTAAGGTTTTCAGACAATAAAAGACAGATCGTGTCTCCAATGTGATTAGTCCAAATTGATAATGAGCTCAATGTGCTATACAAATAAGCTTAGGATGTCCAATGTGTCTATATGTTGCATGACAACACAAATACAAGCACGTTCTCATCAAACAAGAGACTTCATCAAATTTTGTAGACAAATTATTTTTCACGATGAATCTCAAATATCAGTCATGCATAAGATAATTGACGCAGTAGATAGTAAAGGATAATGGAAACCTCAATGGGATTTGTCATAGTGGGCTCGTGAGTTATATAGATGAGTTCATGAGACTCCAGTGCATCTGCACCTAGTATGTTCGTGCACTTGTTATCATTAATTTTAGTCAAATCACGGACAAATCCTGTTCGATACAAGCTTTTTTCAGTCTAATCGCCGACGGATTATATCTATGTAGTTCTTTAATTTGTTTGTTAGATTAACCATAGTCATAATGGGTTAAGTACATGCCGTAAGAGCGTGATGTAAATAAAAATATATGCGTCTTCCCTTGGTATATCAAAAATGAAGGCCGAAACTTGCCAAAAGAGCAGATAAGGACCAAAGAAACTACGCCACAATGGACACACGACGTATCGTTGTCACAAGAGTTTAAAAAAATAATACCTCTAATTTACTTTATATATACGTACACACATATATGTGTGTGTTTACATGTAGTAAAGTGAAAATTCATTGAAACCTACAAAAGGGACCTCACACAGAACACTCATGAAGACCATGGTTATTTCCCCAGCTAAGTGATTTTCCCATTGATAATCGCAGCCAGATTTCATCTAGCTTAGATTTTTTGGTTCTTCTGGTGCCCGCTTGCATCACACATTGCTTTCATCCTTTGATCTTTGTAAGCATCAAATTAGAAAGAGAAAAGGGAAAAGATTGATGGTGGTCCGATTGGATGGATTCGAGAGAGTTCAGCGGGGAAAAAAAATCTGATAACTTACCGAAAGAGGGTGTTTTCCTATTAGCTTTCCATTCGAGCCGAACGTGCCTATCTTTTAGGTGCCGAGCAATGTCAGCAGGACCAGTCATTGCTGAGCGGATTCTAGTGTCCTCTCATAAGAATTTGAAAGCGAACCCTGATTAACGTGGAATTGTGAGTTGTCAAATGAAAGGCCTCCTTCCATCGTAAGCCCTATACGCCAACGCAAGCGGAGATTGCTTGGAGGGCATGGAAAGTCTCCTTAATGTATACGAACGCGAGGAAAAATAAAAGAAAAGAAAAGAAGACCGCCAAAGGGTTTTATGCAGTGATGTAGATCTTTTACCAGGGATGAGATTGGATCTAGAAAGTGATCGATGATATCGAAAAGTATTGTTTATTAGGTAGAGAGAGTGCATATGAAATGAAGATAGAGCGGCTCTAATGGAGCGGTTGCGGTGTCTTCTTTCACATTCTCTCTATCCACAACTTTCCTTTTCCTCGCGAAAGCCAAACAAGGGGTTAATGAGAACCATTTGACTAAAGGAACAGGAACAAGCCATGGAGTTCCCCAATTAGGGAAGATTGATTGGAGGGTTAGGTGATGGGAGCTCGACGCCATCGACCCTGTTTGGCCATTGGAAGGGCCAAAGATAAACAAGATGGGGTACGAGTGAATAGGATCAGCGACGGGGGGTGAAGTTGGGTTCCTAGGGTGAGGACCACCAAGAGGGGCTTTAGGCACCTTTTGGTGTAGGCACCATCAATCCGAATTATCGTGTCAAGGATTAGGTGATCCAACTGATTGGACCACGCTTTTCATCGAGTCGAATCAGGGAGGAGGGTGTTGTGATTATGTGCATTTATTTTCCGATCCAACCGACATATCAATTGTCATCTTTCACCGGAAGGTCACAGAGGAGAGAGATGAGAGAGAGGAGAGAGATCTTGCGAGAGATTATTATACTGGGTGCTGTTTGTGGGAGGTGTTTGGTAACAGAGACAAAAAGTGGTGCTTGATTATATTCGTTCGGGACGATGAATGTGTTGCCACAAAAGCGTCGATGAACCTTTTCAGCGATTCAAGTGGGTCTTGCCGATCTTAGCTAAAGAGAAAATGCGAGCTCCCTCCCCTACCTAATTGCCCAAATTTTGTGCATACAGCATTGGCATGCACAATGACTGAGATAATTGCACCTACCTAGCATCTCCTCCTTGCTGGATTTCTTTTCTCTCGCCCTTTCTTCTTGGGTTTTCTTGTCAGCAAGTGTGACTCTTTTGGAAGAGAAATTTTTCCTCTTGATAACGTACCGTTCAGTTTATTTATTCCAATTTCACGTGTAGATACTTCAAATTTTGATTGCTCTACCAGAAAGTTTCTAGCCGAGGGGTTAGGCCGGCGATAAAGATCGATGTCTTCGGCCTTAGCCGTCTCAGGCTTGAACCCTAGGGCAGGGATGGATTTTTCTGTGGACAGGGCGGAGATTTCAACCCTTCGAGGCTTTCTTTCTCTTGAAGAGGTAGACTAGTTGAAGTGAGTGCGCACCGATCGACCCGCGCCTAAAGATAAGACCTGATAGAACAAATTGCAGTATGATACTGATGGAAGATGAGTTGCTGGGCCTACCACTGAAGCAAGAGGGAATAATTTTGCAGTGTCGTAAGGAGAGAGAAGAAGCAAAGGGTCAGTGCTCGTGTTTGAGGAAACCTTCCATATAAATCAACGATTTTATGTATCGATCTGAAGTCATCATTTTCAGTCCACTCACTGGACAGTTCATGAGAACCAGAATGATTCATTGTAGAATATGAGCCTAAGTGTATCTCAGAACATTTTCCTTTAAAGATTTAGTCCTTGACTCTTGCAGCAATATGAGTAGAATCCAATGACCAAAATGTTCAATCAGAAGGACAAAACTAGCGAGGTGGGACAGATCCACATCGAGAGAGAGAGAGAGAGAGAGAGAGAGAGAGAGAGAGAGATTTTTATGTTCACTCTAAAAAGAAAATGGGGGTCCGCCTCCTCTTGCCCACAAGAGTCTTAAGGTTCTTGATGGATTCAATGTCCCGTTCTTGATCTTTCACCTCAATGTGAAACTTACCGGGTAAAGCTGGGCGACGTCACATACCTTTTTGTCTGGTCAAGAAGAACCGCTAACTTGAACATTAGGTTGTCATACGCAAATAATGACTGAATAACCAGATTGCCAATCGGGATAGGCTGCTTTAAAGAAATGATAATCACTCAAGTGCTTCTCTTGGTAATGTCACAGGATGATTCGTTTTTGCATCACTAGATCTAGAGAGTTGAACTTCACCAGATGGCCTTCCATCTTCCATCTGTCTTGGCTGATCAGAGCATCACTTGACTTTTAGGCAGCAGCCGAAATGCTAAAACCGCGACAGCCGAGCTGCATAAGAAGAGTGTTCATCAAGTTCCTGTTTATCTTTTTGACAAAGTAAATGCACAAGTTTATCCTCGCTAGTTGCCTAACTGAAACGGCACGAGGACTGAATACAAAGCTAAATCACTAGGAGACGCACATCATCAAATAAACTTGGCCCCGGAATGATTTTCCTAATCTGAATTGTGAGTCATTTTCAGCGATGACTTTTATAAAGATCATCTCTAAACACTGAGATTTTTCACAGCAAGTGCGCAAACCTGACTGTTTTATAACTTACGAAACTAGTGTCCTTTGCAATGAAGAACCAATTCAGGTTAATAGCAACACTAAAAAATCGATGTTTACAGTACTCATAAATCCCTAACGAGACTAGATTAACATTCTTTGCATCACAAAGCTTCTAAAACATAGCCATAGCAAGACAAAACAACAATTGGCAGTGCAAAGGCACTTGAGGTTAGTCAGCAATATCTTCTTCGTCCTGCGTGATAGGATAGTCAGCAATATCTTCTTCGTCCTGCATGATAGGATCTTGACCTTCTGCTTCTCAAGGGAGTGCACATCATCTCCCCACCAGCCATCTTGGCTCTTAACTTCCGGTACTCCCTCGACCTAATGACTCCCTCTAGAATGTTGACATCTTCGAGGATCTCGTGTCTGGAAAGAGACGCTAACCCAGGCAATATCTCCTTCTGAAAGTCTTTCAATCTCCTACCCCTTCTGAGCCTATGGCTGAAATCCTTATCCGATGCTTCTGCTATGTTGAATGCCTTTGAGGTAACTGAATAATCCTCTGTACTACTTTCCTCTAGCATGAGCACGTTCAACTCATAGGAATCAGAAGAAGACAGGGGTTTCGTAGGATTATCACTATCCTTTTCTACTTCATGAGATCCCACCTGCCTAGAACAGTCTTCATACCAAGCTCGATCAGTAAGTGAAATTCGGATGAGTGATTCCGCTGCTTCTTGGATCAGTTCATCACCTTCAGGTGAATCTTTCCTTCCTGAGCTACTGTTCTCAGGTCCAATGCTTGTTCTTTTTGCTGTTTCCTGCTTGTTCAATGAGGTTTCCACAGCTTGATATGCAATTGATTTTTCTTCCGACATCAAAGGGCTAGATTTTCCAACTCCTTGTCCAGATTGTGCTGTCTTTATGCTACTCGAATCACTACCCATACTTCTGATCCCACATTGCATCTGCTGGTGTCTGTCTTGACTTGTGTCTTGACAGCATTTCTCAGATGAAGAAAACAAAGCGTCCTTTTCATCATCCTCAGAATCTTTTGCTCGTGCATTATCCTCCTGCTGCTCCAGGACAAGACTATTTGAAGATTCTGATGTAAGCTCGATATATTCATTCTTGATATTACCATTCCTATTGCCAAGACATTCAAAACAGCCTAGCGGCCTCCTGGATGAAGCCTCAAGATCCATGGAACTGATCTTAGCTACTCTAGTAGCACCATCACAGTGATTCTTTTCTGTGAGTCCACTATTGGTTAAGCCCTCGGAGTTCAGCATGGCATTATTCAAGAGTCTTTCTCCTTGAAGCATGTTGTGCCTTTCATCTGAGCTGCTGACGTCATCTTTTATGATATAACCAAAAATACAACAACCATCTGGACGAACCTTCCCGGCTAAGGATGATGAGTGAGTGGTGACAGTGGTAGCATCATTTGAGCAACAAGGTGAGCTGTCAACAATAACTGTATTAAGATCAACAACAGGAGGCTTCCTGGGCTGGAGATTGTCATTTGGAATTGTTGCAACGAACTCTTTCCGAGCTGCAAAGGGCATAGTGACGGTGAGGAACACCCTCAACTTGTCCAAGAACTAGTTGAGGCGAGGAAAAAAAAAGTGCCAAGGGTACAATACAAGTCATAATCAGACAGCTCCTACCTTCATCCAGAAAGTTGAACCTGGGTTGGCTTTTAGAGTACGTGATCCCATCAGATGGATCACACTTTGCACTTTTCAAGATGCTTAGACCAGATGAAAAAGATAAGTTGAAATCATTTTCATGTGGCAATGACGTGAGTTTATCATTCTCATCGAACGCCCTTCTAACTGAACATTGAGGATTTGTAATGCCATCGGAACAGGGGCAGTTCCTCTTGGCATCCGATATAGTTAAAATGCCTCTCATCTTCTCACTGCACTCTCCATTGGTCAAGGAAAGTTTCAAATTATTGGGATCAGCGGAATCATCACCATGGGAACGAGGACTGTCTTCTGATTTTTTAAAATAATCTCTTAAAATTTGCTTTTCAAAACAGCGTGTGTCACTGCTGTTGGAATATTGAATGGCAGGAAGCTGGCAGTTTATCATCCTCTCCTCAAGATCAAGGTGTGTTCGCTGAAGCTTGTTGCAGGAGGAGGTGCATTCCTCTATAGCCTGGTTGGGCAATATTTAAGAAGCATCCTTAAATTTCATTTGTGAACAATGTTGCAGTTCTCATATTCAAGGACAAAAATTAAGCTCAGATCACAATCAGATGCGTCCAAGGTAGTGGCAAAATCATATTTAGGAAACAAGTCGCAAAATTCCAAAAGCCTAATCAAACAGGTGGGCAAGGAAAAGCGGAAGCTTGCAGACAGAAATGAAATGTTATTAGTGTAGCTTGAAGTTCACAGCATTACCTTCAGTGTTTCATGAAAAACAACATCCCTAGGCAGTGGGTATGTTGTTGTACTTGTAAGTTGGGTTAGATTTGACTGAGTGCTGCCTGTCCAAATATCGCATTTTCTGGGCTCTTTCCAGCTGAGTTCTTGCATTAGCATCTTCTGCATCTTATATAACCGATGGAGCTCAAGGATCTATGAATAGACAAAAGAAAGAAAAAGCAGTGATATGTAAAGAACCTTTTCAGTCGGGTAAATTGAAGGCAAAAATCATGAAGGCAATCTGGTTGCTGTCTATTTGGATACAAATGATAAAAGAAGATGACTGAAACATCTATAGAAACTGAAAAAGTCATGCCATCATCCCCAAGAACACCCCAGTAGTTGAAAGTTTTTTCACCCAGCGGGTGACCAAGATGAATTGTTGACACGGTCAAATTATGGTAATTGCTACAACATAAGACATGCTACCTTACGTAGATTATGAAGAATCTACGCCACCTTACCTGATCCCTGAAGATGAGCTCCTGGTTGATAATTGTATGCTTCATATATTCTCTATGTGAATCACTGTGCCTCTGCACTAAGTGCACATTCAAGTCACCTTGTTTCTTCATCTCTTCCACAAATTGATGCACTGAACTTCAAAATGTGCCCTTATTCCTTATGTTCAATTCAGAGTCTCTCCTCCATACATTTCTTTTCCGAAACACTCTGAAAATAAATGGTTGTATGATTTATGCATCCAAACAGACAAAAGGAGAAATTTACGTGAGCATACATTTTGCATTTTCTGCTATCGAATTTACGATCACATGCCATTAAGGCATTTACAACTGACGGTCAAGAATGAAGTTCCAATTCTCGTAGCATCAGAGAGCAGAAAACTTAGACTGGGTGAAGTTCAATTGGCGAGCGATGGCAGTTACACTAATCTAAAAGACTGAAGTGACTGCAGCCATGGAGGATTCACAGTAATCCTCTAATTGCCTAACTCAATTTGTAAACTGTGCTCAGTGAATAAATTTGCTTTCTTTCATTGCTTGAAGCCTCAGAGAAAGAGCATTGTCCAAACAATTCCACTAACTTTGAGGTTTAGAACAGCCGACGTGTGAGTCCTCACGCTCTATCCGCTGCATACATGTTGCGTATATCATTCATTTAAATAATGTGTACTGCCCAATTGCAAAGCCGCTTTAGTGTAATTCAGGAGCAAGAAACAGAAAGGTCAATTCGAACAATCATACCCCTCCACTCCAATATCATCATCTGGTGTTAATTTTAAGAACTCAGGAGAGGACGTAAAAGCAAACCATCGCTTGTAATCATCGCCCAGACAATCAATAAACTTTACATAGGACCCATTGCGGAACCGCTGAACACTCATGTTCTTGCCTACTAAAGTATTATCCATCGCTAAGGCAAAACAAGCATAACATCATAATATCCAGTCCCAACCATTATGGGGGAGGAAAAGCTTACCGAATTTCTATGTCGGGATGTCGGGAACAGTTGAGAAACTACGAAAGTCAGCGCCAGTCTTCTCTCTTCATATGATCCAACAAAATCATACAAAGTCGGATCTCTCTCTCTCTCTCTCTCTCTCTCTCTCTCTCTGTTACTCAAGATGCTCAGAGAGGACTTGAACAGGGTTTATGAAACATCAGACGCCATCAGAACAATTAATATTTGTAGCCATCACATCTACCCAGAGAAAGGAAGGCATTTAATGCAAAACTATAATGGAAAAGAAGAACAATACCCAGAAATCCGGTGAACTCAAGCGCTGCATTCAGCTCGTGCGTACGCGAAATAAAACGGCTTTACATGATATCACCCAAAAGGGCACCTTTTTTAAGCTTCTGGGTAATGAAATAGGAATCGGACAAGATCAGACACAGACAGCAAACGCAGAATAGAAGGAAAAACAAAAGACTTCTAGAGAGAGAGAGAGAGAGAGAGAGAGAGAGAGAGAGAGTACCAGGAACCGTTGAAGCTCAAGAAAGGAGGATGCTTTCTTCTCCTCCTCCTCCTCCTCCTCCTACTCCTCCTCTCATTCTCTAAAGAAAGAAAAACAAAATGGAATTGCATGATCCCATGAATGAAGCACACGCAGAGGGCGGAGATATTATTCGTGGAAATGGATGAGCGAAAGAGAATGACAATAAATATATCTTGAGACAAAACCAACAGACAGAGAGAGAGAGAGAGAATCGGATCTTCGGGGACAACTGGTGCAAACTCTCTCTCTCTCTCTCTCTCTCTCTCTCTCTCTCTAACGCTTGCATCGCGTTAAAGGGAGTGTAATGGGCAAGAGGGTAACCTCAGCCCAAATCACATCATCCCTTTTTCTTATTTTTCTTTCTTAGCCATTTATTAATTTTCTTTCTCCACTCCTCTTCTGGTAATACAATAAGAAAAATACTAAAAAATCTCTCTGTCTCTTTCACTCCCTCTCTTGATCTTCACAGAGTAAGATTCCCCTCTCTCTCTCTCTCTCTCTCTCTCTCTCTGTAGCATCAAAGATTTTCCAAGCTTTTCAAAGACCGGACCAGTCATAGACAGACGTGCTTTGGTGGGTACAATCCCAACTGCGAAAAGCGCCTCCACATTTCTGCTCCCCCCCCACCACCTTTTTCTGCGGCTTCCCTGACCAATACAGGAGAACCTCCCATTCCCCGCCGGATGATTTTCCCGAAAGGCACCCGTTAATGGTGATTACATGAATCTTTCATGGTTCGTTTCCTCACGAGAAAAGCAGGTGGGTCCATAGCCCCCCGAAACATACTTTTGACCAAAGTACCAAAAATGAAAAATCATGCCCGCCTCGGTCGACAACATGTTGAGCGATTGAAATCCGTCGCGTTTCGATTTAACGCTGGTGAAAGTTTGTGAAGAGAGACACGGAGGATCATAACAAAAGCATAGAATAATTTGAGTGTTTTCTGTCGCAGACCCTTTTCCTGCAACAAAAATTTCATCGGTTCTCATTGGCCTGTCAAAACATCTCGCCCTGTAAACATGCTAGAATGAATTATATGAACGGCTAAGATTAGATTCGACAGCTTGCTGAGATGCGTGCTCCCTCGCTTTTAGATTTTGATGGTAAAGTTGGGCCGAGCAAGTGGAACCTGGGTCTAGAGATGTTCGTTTCCATCCATCGGTCAAGTTAGTACACAAGGGCAAACGCAATCGTATTCCGTATCGTCGAGGCGCATCGATTCTCCGGGTATCGATCCGGCTCGACGGGTTTACGAGGTGCCGGCCGTCGTCGATCAGAAGGGCGAGATTCGGGGCCGGTCCGACATTAAGTACGCGGGCGAGTGGAGCGCCGACACGTGCCTGATGAAGTTAGTTAGGTGATGAGCAGTGACAAGTTTCCTCGCTCTAATTTAGCTTCATGCGAAACAGGTTGTCTTCATCTCCTGCTCAATGGCCGGAGCCGGACGATGGACACTTGCCGATTTCCTTAAAAATACTAAATTCCCTGTCCTGCTCCAGCGACCACCAGATCATGCACTCATTTATTTATTTTATTTAATGATGCTCCAACCTCTCTTCTTTTAATTATTATTCTTTTCGTGTGTCTGTGTGTATGCGGGGAAAATATTTAGTGGTCTAGGCACAGTGCGCCCAACCACCGATGGGGCGCCACCTGGCGGGTGGGCCCTGCTTGCTATGAGATAGCGCACGGGATCCACCCGCCAGGTGACCCCTCCTAGTGGCCCGGGCGTACAACGTCCAGCCCACCTAATATTTACTCATGTATGTGGGGTCAATGATAACGTCCAGCCGTGTTGGCATTGTTTTTTGTGCTACTTGCCTCTTCTTACTCGCTCTCGAGTTTGCATCTTTTCTTCTTCTTTTTTTATTTTTCATTTTTTATTACTTTATTAATTACACAAGATCAACGGTCCTTCGAGCACATATTATAATCATGACGTCGTTTAATATAAGGAATCACCTCCTGCTTCCTAATCACCAAAAAAAAGTCACATATATATATATATATATTAAAATGGCATATTAATCCAATAACTTAGATTTTTAAAAAAGTCAGCGATATAGTTCCATTAAATATGGAGCCCAATTTTTTCTTTTTCGGACCTCTTCTTTTTTTTTCGAATTTTAATTTCGATAAAACAAAGTTTCCATGAGGTAAAAACGTATGACGCAGTGAATGATCCATTCACATGATCGCGTAGTTAAATTCGAATCGACGTGTAGCTCGCAAACCCAAACACTCAATCGACCCCGCTCGTTGTATTTTCTGCCATAGCTTTCTAGAGAGAGATTTCATGTCGAGCATTTTGTGTTGATGATGTATGGCTTTTTTTTTTCAAAGGGAATCTGTGATTTTAACCAGTCGAGGCAATCATCGAATATAGAAACCTACTATACTCGTGTTAATTTGGTCCCGATTTAATTGCGCCGGTTCAATTGTAAACAATATTGCATTTTGCCCAATCCAATCCTGAGTGGACATTGCCAATATGGATGCCGAGCATCATGCGTGGCATAGTGATGACCAACGGTAATGTGGAATTTTTTTTAATAATGTTTGAATTTTTATATTGGGTCGGCACCATGCAAGGGGCGTCGCCCTCCCATGGCCCAAAAAAATAAACAACGAAAAGAATGGTTCAAAATCCAAAAAATTATTAAAAGATATCCAAGTCAACATCAGATGTGTCACGTAAGACGGTCGATGTCTACATCAAATATTCCAACCAAAATTGATCGAATAAGCTCAATTTAAAAAATATGAGAATATTTAGGACCAAATTGATACAACTAAAAAGTTTATTATTGAATTAGTATTAGTACAATAAGTTTAATATTTTTTCGATAATTTCGCCTTTAATTGTGATATGATAAGGATGCACGCAAAAGGTGACGTGCGTTGACTGACTATATTGGGATTAATTGTTCATTCCTTCGATATGACATTATCAACTGACCAAATAAGGGTCCAAATCCGCAGACGTACCCAGCTAATCAGAATAGAGGAAAACTACAATACGATAGTTAATAGTAGGTCATGACCAAACTCCGACAAATCATGTCTCTCATCTTTTTCCTAAGTCAAGAAGTCCAATTAGGGAAGCTCGGTTCGCACGGAATCAAATCGAGCGAGATTCGGTGGCGAAGGCAAACGTGATTCTCTCTTCCTTTTATCTATCTACTTAATCCGATCGATCGAAATTTCTGTTGATTGAAGCCGAACCATCTCTAACTGTGATGTTATTCTTTCACCTTGCTCATCCCGACTCATACATAGAGAAATGTTATCAGACTAATCGAGCCTCTAAGCCGATATGGTATTGAAAGGAAGAAAATAAAAAGGAAGAATGACATGAATGGTCAATAAAATCGTGACTCGATACTTTAAGCGTTCAATTTGCTATATATAAGCCATGAACTTTTAACCTAATATGTAAAGCCGCTCCGTTTATTCGATATAGTTCCTAAATTGGACGAAAATGATCGATGTTGGTCCTTCCAATTCACATATTATGAACCATATTGAGTGGTGTGGACCAAAGTTTAGGATCGGCCGTCCCAAGATGGAAAATTTCTAAAAGCGGAAAGTCAAAAGGGGCGTAGTGCAGTACGCCGCTTCTTCTTCCCGGCAGTTCAAGTCGATCGTTTCTTGCGCGCAGCGGCGGCGGTTTCTCGGAACATCCTCCGCCAGCCCCCAGAAATGGGGAGGAGAAATTAATGATTTTTTAGACAATTGTTAGTGGGCCCGAGAGAACGGGCAGCCTCCGAAAGACTCTTGCGGCCATTGGTTCTTCGCCGTTCGTTTGTTCTTCTTTTCGCGCACGAGGAAGTTTCGCCTCCATAGTCATCCCGTTCGGCGTTCTTGCGGTTGTGGACGACGCGCGCCCATGGCCGCCTTAATGATCTCCCGCCACGTGGCCGTCATCGGGGCCGGAGCCGCCGGCCTCGTCGCCGCCCGGGAGCTCCGCCGGGAGGGCCACAGGGTCGTGGTCTTCGAGCGCGAGCCCCGCATCGGCGGCACCTGGGTGTACACGCCCGGAACCGAGCCCGACCCGCTCGGGGTTGACCCGGCCCGGGCCGTGGTCCACTCGAGCCTCTACAAGTCCCTGCGCACGAACCTGCCCCGCGAGGTGATGGGGTTCGTGGACTACCCGTTCCTGGCGAGGGCGGACGGGTCGGGCGACCCGAGGAGGTATCCGGGTCACGAGGAGGTATTGGCGTACTTGGAGGACTTCTCGAGGGAGTTTGGGCTTGAAGAAATGGTGATGTTTGAGAAGGAGATTGTGGGGGTCGAGATGGTGGAGGAGGGTAGAAAGTGGAAGGTGAGGTGGAGCATGAGAAATTGTGGCGATGGCGGCAGCAGAGAAGAGGAGGTTTTTGATGCGGTCGTTGTCTGTAACGGGCATTACACGGAGCCCCGAATCGCGGAAATCCCTGGTAACTTTCGAAATCGCGGTCTGTCTGAATTTTGTACTGTTGAATTGGATTCAGCAGGCCATAGAAAGATTTGGTTTTTGGCCTTTTTTCTGTAATAATTGTTTTCGTTGTTGTGTTGCTTACGCTTTGCACGTAGCATGTTTGAGTAGATTTATGATGGATTGTATTCGACAATGGAAATGGAATGATTGATCTGATTCATATCGCTTTATGAGGTCTGATACTGCTGGTCAGCTATGGTTCTCGACTCAGTCGATCAAATCGAATGTGTTTTCATTTTGCTTTGCTTGATTGAGCTGTATCTCTTCCAACAAGGAGCATCTTAGAATCTCAGTTCGAGAATTGCCAAAAAATTGTTTTTATCTCATTAAGTGCCGTGACTGTCTATGAACACACTTGCAAAGTGGGACGTTTTGGCTCATCAGATTTCGGCTGTCTGGATTCTCTGGAACAGCATTTGATCGCCTTGGATATAGTGACCAAATGAAGTGCAGCATATTAAAGGAAGTTCTCTGATTTTGCTCCTTATCAGTTCTGTGAGATAATGACCTAGTACATGAAACATTGGTTGCGCGTTTTTCATCTCTTAGACAGCATATACGATGGACTTGTGGTATAACATGCCTAACCATAGAGAGATTGGCCCCATAAAGGGCTGTGTTCTTGGAGGAGTTGTCCTTGCTTCTGCTGCACTGTCAAAAGAAATGGATACGTTTCGTTTTGAACAAAATTTATATCGTGCCTTTTGTTCTCACTTTGTCGCATCATGTTATATTCAACCCGGGCTACGCATATTTCGTGATTTTGGCCACTTCTGCGTAGGCATTGATCTGTGGCCGGGGCAGCAAATGCACAGCCACAACTATCGTACACCAGAGCCATTTCAGGATCTAGTACGTTTCAGGTTTCTACTTCACCTAGTCTTGCTATGTAACTCGTATTTTGTCTATTTTCTAAATATCTCTTTGTATTGCTGTGGCATCCAAATACGACAGTTGCTACTATCTATAACAGTTTCGAATATGCTCTCGCATTTGATGTGCTTATTATAAGAGCGGTTAATGTCGTTGAGGAGTGATAAAGACTGACGAGGTGAAGATTATGAATCACTCATGTTTCATGATCGGGTGAACCGAGACTGCTCAGAATAAGTAATCTTTCAGAGAGTTAACTGCTCCCCTATTGAGCGAACTGCTCCATTCAAGAGTTGGAACAATCTGGCAATCTTTTTGTGTATGATATTTGGAAAGCTGGATGATTTTAATCCTCCCCTCCCCATTCCTTTACGGTCCATTTATTTTTCCTGATCAAGATTGTCAACTTGGGCGCTGAACAGAATTATTTCTTTGGCTTCTCAACAGGTTGTTGTTTTGATAGGGAGTGCTGCAAGTGCTGTGGACATCTCTCGGGACCTTGCCAAGGTCGCCAAAGAAGTTCATGTGGCATCTAGATCATATGAAGTCGAAACTCTTGGAATTCAACCCGGTTACGATAATCTGTGGCTTCATCCCATGGTAATAATTGGTCGTCTGTCTTTCATTACAATATTCTTGCAAAACTTGGTCCCTCGAGTAGCCTGTTCGATTATGTTGATGAAGCTAAACTAAGTGCAGATCGAAATGGCCCATGAAGATGGTAAAGTCACTTTCCTTGACGGGAGTTCTGTTGTCGCAGATATCGTTCTTCATTGTACTGGGTATTCTTTCACCGATCCTGCTTATGTTTCAACACAATGGCGAACTGATGCTATTGAATATGATGGCTAACAAAGCGATTCATGCTGGTTTTTCAGGTACAAATATCATTTCCCCTTTCTTGAAACCAACGGAATTGTGTCTGTAGACGACAATCGTGTAGGACCACTATACAAGCACGTATTCCCACCACTTCTGTCGCCTTGGCTATCCTTTGTAGGATTGCCGTGGAAGGTTTATACCAAGCACCGATCATCCTCGTATTCATGTAGTTGATTTCTTCGACTCTTTTTTCTTGATCTTTGTAAATTGTTCTCTTGACATGAATTTCCAGGTCATACCTTTTCCCCAGTTCGAATATCAGACCAAGTGGATTGCCGGTGCTCTGTCCGGTAGAATCGCTCTTCCATCGGAGGAGGAGATGATGGAAGATGTAAAAGATCTGTACTCCAAACTTGAAGCTTTGGGCGTACCGAAGCGTTATACTCATAACTTAGCCAACTCTCAGGTAAGCATTGCAGAAATGCATGGAGAAGTTTTCTAGAGAATCATGTTTCGACATTGATAAGTTCATATCATTTTGACCAAGCTGCACCTCCTCCTCCTCTTCCTTCTCCAGTTTGAGTACAATGATTGGCTCGCGGTGCAGACCGGATCTCAACTGTCCGAAGAATGGAGGAAGAAAATGTACTTGGAGAGTTCAAGGATGCGGCGAGCAGGACCCGAGACGTACCGCGACGAGGGGGGAGACGAGGCATTGATTTCACAAGCGCACGAAGACTTTACCAAATACTCTCTGCACCGATGAGGCCTTTGGTTGCGTTCTTTAATAATCGAGGATGATGCCTATAGGAGACCATCCACGGATCTCACCATTGTACTTTTCCTGAGACAACATTGTGTTGGTAATGACAGTAGAGCCAACGAAAAGACAGAGCGACATCTTCTGAGAACTCCACGCAATCAAAGTCAGAGGTGGTTTAGTTTTATTGACGCCGCGATGATTTTGGCGAATTTTTCCAAAGACGCTAATACGCGGTTGGTAATATTTTTATTTTGAGGAATAATTTTTAAACAGAAATAATTTTTTTTATTTCTGTTCCCGGGAACAATTACTAAATATGAGAACGCGTTTGGTAATAATTAACATGTTCTTTTGTTTATTTCTTAAAAGTGTTGTGTTCTTCTTTAAAATGTGTTCTTTGGTAATAGCTAATTAAATGCAGATAAAATTGAGTTTCATTCTTTTGTTTATTAAATAGTGTTCTCGATAACAAGAAACAAGTTTTTTCTACTTCTTATTTTGGTTTTCGAGAAAATGATTTTTTTCCCAAGAACAAAAGTGTAAATAAACATATTTATGTTTTTCTTTTGTTCCTCGCAACAAAAGAACATAAGTTTTTGTTCCAAAGAACATAAACATTTTTTACCAAATAGGTCTTAAGGGCTCGTTTGGTAACATTTATATTATAAGAAATGATTTTTTAACAGAAACATTTCTTTTATTTCTACTTCCTAAAACAATTTTTGAGTAAAATAGAGTATTTGGTAAAAGTTTTAAATATGTTTGGTACAATTCACAATTTTTTTGTTCTTTTTTTTATTTTTTTTCTTCTTGTTCATGGACGATCGATTGTCACTTGACTGCCGCCGATTGACCGACCGCTCGCCGCCACCCCTGACCGTCAGGCGCCACCATCACCAGCGGTGGGTGGCCGACATGTGGCCGGAGGTTGCGGTAGCAAGAGAGAGGAAAAAAGAAAAATAAAATATATTTCTTAACAAAGTGTTCAAGAATAAGAAATAATTTCTTATACTTCTCTTTCAAATCTGTTCCCATGAACAAAAATAAAAGTGTAAACAAACACGTTTTTATTATCTTTTTGTTTCTCGAAACAAAGAAAAAAAGAAACAAGTGGATCAGATCAGACGGCGAGACATGTTTGAAGAAATTGATACAAGGAATTTGAAGAGAAGAAAGGGGGAAAAAAAAAGGGGGAAAGGAAGAAGCTCAGGGGGTTTGCGAGACATTAGATCCTCAGATGGATCAGACGGCGTGATGGAATCAACGATCACGATCGCAAGTCGTCACGGCTTCCAATGCACCAGCCGGGAATCGAACCCGGGTCTGTACCGTGGCAGGGTACTATTCTACCACTAGACCACTGGTGCTTTGTTGGGTAGCTGTCCACCTGGATTTTAATATAACGGAAACATTACGTATCCTGTCCTCCTCCGCAATGCTTCTGTTTCTAAAACCAATTTATTTCCAAAAATATTTCTTTCTATCTATATTCACTATATAAGTTTCTTTACAAAATGACACATTCATTAATTGCTATTTGCAGAATTAAAAAAATAGATGTGTATTTATTGCAAAATTAATTTTATGGTACGTTTCTAATTTTTTAAAATGTGTCCTTTTCTTTTTGTCAATCTTGGCCGAGATCCGACGACTGATTAGAGAAATAAGAACAAAAAAGGAAGAAGGAGAAAAAAAAAAGTCATTCAAAGGAACCGTTCTCGAGAATAAGAAGTAGTTTATTTATTCATGATATGTGTACTAAATCTATTCCCTCGCCACATATTTATTCCAATGAATAGAAAGAGTACAAAAATCAATTGAAGCGTGCGGATGGATTTCTATTCATTACTCTACACTCTGGAGCAAAAGAATAGATCGATAAAAAAGAAATAAACGGAAACATTACTAAACGCGTCTTGATCTGCTTGCTACTAGCATTAACCTCATGGCCAAGCACCCCTCTCAGTATCTAATCTCCGGCGAACTTCATTTGAGAAAAAACAAAAGAAGAGTGGAATCGTGGAATATATACATATGCTCCATTGAAATTGAGTGGGTGGTGGCTCGTTCCGTACCCGTAATTATTTAATGAGGGCGTTGATTAAAAACCTAATAGACCCATGGTCAAGAAGCAGCGCAGAGCAGTGGTGCAAACCAGAGTCTGAGAACCTTCGCACCCCCCCAGCCCGACTTAAAAGCACGCTCTTTTACCAATTTACGTACGAACAACCGAAACCAACCCAAATGAAGAGGGGCAAAGGAATGATGATGATACTTATCAATGTCTTCCCCTTTCTTTCCTGATTCGGGAGGACTTGGGTTGGATGGGGATCCGCCAGTTAAGGCTCTGGTGTACGGTGGGGGGGGGAAGCGGCAGGGCATTTACGATGGTATCGAGGAGGGAGGAGGGACCGGGGGCGCGGCCGCGGTGAATTGAATGCCTCCTCCAGGGGTTCTCCGCCGCAGCCGCGTCAGCCCTCGTGTTTTTGGGGCCGGCGGTGTTCATGGTTCAATGACAGCTTGCCATGTGAGTCGGCTCCGCCGTGTCAGATCCCGCAAAACCAATCTTAATTTGCGGATGGGGGGAAGAAGCAGGTGATGATGGAGTTCTGCGCATCTCCAGGTGGTGTTCTCCAGGTTTCGTGGGGCCGTTGCCTAACTCGTTCTCGTGGGTCTGAGGCCCCTGAAATCCAGATTTAGGCACAGCCTTCACGGGTCACTCCAGCTGTGTTTATCTCGAGTGCTTCTTGAGATCGGCGCACAATTGTAGTGAAATAAAACGACCGAGAAAGTTAAAAATTGAGACATGAGGTTTTATCTAACGGAAGATTCCATTATATCAGCACCTCAGAACTCTTCGTTACATCTCTCAGCGCAAGAAGCAAAAAATATATATATAGCGGTAGCTATTCATGAGTCCAAGCCTAAATTACTGATGAAAAATTATGAATTTAAATCGTAGAAGCCCTCTAATGTCCAGGGGCTTGCCCCCTTAAGACCTCCACCCATTTCTTTTCCTGCTATATATAAGTATGAACCACACCCCAATAGTTCTTCCTTAGTAGAGAGAGAGAGAGCTTGTTTCCCTCCAAATCTTTACCCTTCACAAGTCATCCGATGTCAACGTCCCTTTCACTCGATTGTGTTTGTCAATACTTGAAGTCCCAACCATCCATTTGGGAGAGTGGGCTGTTGTAATCCTCAAATCAATGGTGAGTGAAAGCTGTTCGTGTGAAAAAAAAAAAGAATTTCCGTTGACGGTGTGCACTATTTTTTTTTGTTGAACTTAGTAGCCGACTTGAGATGCGAGTATCGGAATTACGGAGGAAGTTTTAGGATCCGTTCGTTTGGCGGAAAATATTCATCTGAAAAATATTTTCCAGAAATCGGGCTGTTCGGAGGGTGGACCAATCAACCAAAGATTTCCTTCTAAAACTAAGGAAAATGTTTTCCATTTTTGAAAAGCGGAAAACATTTTCCGGATCTCCTTTCTTTCTCTCTCGTTGTGGGTATATGAGCAATTTAACTGCCGACGATTGCCGTCACTGCCACCGCCCGCTGCCACCCGCCGCCCGCCCCCTAACCACCTGCCGCTCGCTAGCCCGCCCACGGCCCGCCCATCGCCCGCATGCCCGCTCGCCCACCCGTCACCTGCCCGCCCACCCCTCAACTGCCCGCCAACCCCCCACCGCCTGCATGCTCGCCCGCTCGCCCGTTGATCACCGGCCCGCCCGCTCGCCCGTTGATCACCGGCCCGCCCGCTCGCCCGCCCGCCTACCACCCGTCGACCGCCTGCCGCCCGCCCGCCCACCGCCCACCCGCCGCGACCGCTCGCCAGTCGCCAGATAATTTCTCAAAAAGAAAATTCGGAAAAGAAATTTTCGAAAAATTTTTAAGTTTTAAACGAACACCGAAAAATGTGTCATTTTTTCAGGAAAATGACTTTATGGAAAACGTTTTCCGGAAGTGTTTTATTTTCCGCCTAATGAATGGGCCCTTAGCTTCGACTATCCATGGGGAAACAAAGATACTTTCTTCGCCACCGCTGCAAACTCCATGAAGCTCCACGGTTTGTGAGAGAGTAGGATCCTCCTCAAATGGATCGGATGGCGTGATCTAATCAATGATCATGACTATGAGTTGTCACTCTTCCTTATGGGAATGCACCAGCCGGCAATCGGACCCGAGTCTGCACTATGGCAAGGTATCATTCTATTACTAGATCACCGGCACTTGTTGCTCGACATCAAAACATTGCCCAGAAAGTTTTATACCGATCTCATTTTTGTCAATTCAGTTTTAAACATTTCAATTTTTCCAATTAAGTGTTAAACCCTTATATCTTTTACCAATCGGGTCCATTTGATTGATTTGGATCGAAAATTACTGATGTGAACTAGCTGGTGCTAGTGTGGCTTGGCCAATACTTACGTGAATAATTTTAAATGTTATTTTAATATATTTTCAAATGTTTATATATTCTTTTCTTTTCAATTTTTTTTTCACTCTTCCCTTCTTCTGGAAGCCGATCATCATGACCAATAGTGAGGTTAACCTCGCCAGCCGAGGGCGAGCCTTGCCAAATCTAGCAAGGTTCAGCTTGGCCAAAAGATGGCCAGTTGAGCCTTGCTAAGGCCGAGTAAGGCTCACCCTTTGCCAGTAAGGTTAGCCCTTACCTAGTGATAGCGACTTGAGCCTCACTAGGTTCAAGCGACGCCCAACCTCGCCCAGCAATAGTGAGGCTCACCTCATCAGTTCTTGCCTCTGACTAGTTGCCAAGGCCCAACGACTGGCTTGAGGGAGAATGGAAGGAAAAAAAAAAGAATAAAAAGGCGAAAAAGTAAAATAAAAATCGGAAATAAATATTATTAAAAATTATTAACATCTACGATTTCAGATCAAAATTAATCAAGTGCAATCGATTTTATATTTTTTATATGATTTTTCCATATTCGTCTAAAATCTCCATGGGCACATGATCTACGCTGCCCTTGTTGCTAATTGCTTTCCATAAGCATCGATATATAATCTCCATCGAAATTTATATATAATAATAAAAAAATAGGAAAATATGCTGATAAATGCATCAGATACAAGACACATGGTGGGTTCCTCAGTTATAAAAAAAAAAAAACACCTTTGAAATTAAGTAGGTAGTAGCTTTCTTCGTGAACACGATCACGTAGTGTCGGCATTAATCAAAAGCTTTTAAACCCGTCATTAAAAATCCTTCACCTACGTTCGGTGAACCTCATTGTGTCGTCCTCTGTAACCCGATGCAGTGAAAGCAAATTACTAATGGCCCAACTCTACCATTATTTATGAAGTACGACGTACGTATGAAAAACGAGGCAACCATGCAAAAAATTTGAATCACGTTGTATGATGATCGCTTCCCGAGTCTTTCGACCATGGATCTTTTGAAGATCTGTTGATTCAGTGTCAAGCCTTTTGATCGTATCAATTTAGTCATAAACCCGTTGAAATTTTTCCGATCTGGTCCTGAACCTACTTATCGAGTAATGGGTTGAAAAGGTCCCATTGATAAATCTTCAAAATGTTTATGATTAAATTTGGCAAATCATCAAAGAATATTTATGATTAAATCGGCACAGTCGAAAATTCAAGACCGAACCGGCTATCATGTAATAAGTTTAAAGCGTCGTTTGTTTCACGAAAAATAACTTTCAAAAAAATATTTTCAGGAGTTCGTTGTACGGAATCAATATAAAAAAACACATTCAAAAGCGGTGAATTCCCATCTTCTTTCACCATCTTTAAATATTTTATATCTTCTTTCAAAAGTGATTTATAATTAGTGACCAGTCAAAATTTGAATAAAAAAAGTGAGATAAAAGAAAAAAATTATAAAAATATATATTTTTAAAAAATAATTTTTCCTAAATTTCAAACAAATATCCGATAATATTATCATTTTTCAATAAGATGACTTTTTGGAAAACATTTTCTAGAAATACTATATTTTTCGTGAAACGAAGGGAGCCTAAAGATCTTTAGATTATAAGCAACAGCCCAAACGAATGCGGTTAGGAAGAAAATCACTCCGGAAAGGACAGAAATAGAGTACCGGAAGCGTTACCTCCGGCGTTGGATTTACTGTTTCATTTCTTACGCGGCTCGCACTCGAATCGGATCGGATCGGATCGGACGTAAGTTTTGTCCTGTTCTTCTCCGATCTGTAGGCGGAGCAGGCATTTAAGGGCCGTGTCTCCTAGCTCTGCCAAGAGCCCCGTGCTGCGGAGGACGAGGAAGAGACGGGAGGGGAGAATTAATGTCATTTAGGGTTTTCCCCTGTTGCCATATTGGCCTTCGTGCTGAGGGGGGCAAAAGCCAAGAAGAACGGAGGGAGGGCGGCCACGCTAGCTATTCGCCCCCCAGGTCCGTTTACGTGAGGAGGCGCGTGACAGAACGTGACGGCCCGAACCGATGAGCCCTTCAGGTAAGTCGGTGATCTTCGACGGCCGACGACGGTTCGTCGCTTGGGGTGGTTAAGAGGTTAATATCATTAGTCCAATCTTTATTGGGGCCAGGGGGAAGAACACAGAAGGAGAGGGGAGAGGTGATGTGGGCAATGAGTTCTCTCTGTGTTCGGGGTGGGGAAAAATTAGTACAAACAGCCATAAATCTATCGCACTTATGTCAATTCAGTCATAAACCTTTTTTCCTTCCAAAAAATTTATATTGGAAAACGTTCACGTCGATATTTTGCCGAAAATACTGAATTGGCAAAGTTGAATTGGTAAAACTTAAAGGTTCATGACTAAATCGACAAAAGTACAATATAATCTACGACTTTTTGGATTATTTTCCCGTCCGGACGTTGTTCTCAGATTTCGCGGGTCCTAGGAATCCGATTTGAGGCCCCCTCTTTGCCCTCCAAATCTACTGTTGGACAGTCCATTCAATGTCAACCTTTTCTTTGCCTAGATTATGTCAAGCCATTCATGCAGGTTCCGTTAGTAATCGTGGTATGCACCGTTGGCGTGAAAATGTTAATATTATCGAATCGAGAAACAGTGGTTATGATCCTCAAATCAAGAGTGATTAAAGCCGTATGTGTAAAGTATGAAAAATAAAATAAAAAAATTTACGCCGACGGTGCTTAATACATTTGAAAATAACTCAAAACTATATAAGAATTACCTCAAAACTCTAGATTGCAAAACCAATCCTTGTTCATCGCATCATCTCGAGAAGAACTTTTGTGCCTGGCCCCTTGAATTATATGAACAGCAATTATTATCGGCAAATAATCTGCCCCGGAAAAGAGGGCGATAATTTTCAGGGAGAAAAAAAGAGGGAGCCAATTCAATTGGGGGCTGAAATTATTGGGGAAGCGCATTATTTTCTCCCTCCGAGTTCCAAAGTTCAACTTTGTCGTGCGAAGTGCGGCGTGGAGTCAATCCCCACGCAAATCACCAAGCAAAGCGAGCAGGCCATCGAGTCGCATTTAACACATTCGCTGCTTTTCCTCGTGCACTTTTTCCCTTCTTTATCTTTCGCATTGAGCACCGTCCCGCAGACAAAATCCGACAGAACGAAGGATTGGAAACGTGATTCTCACCAGTTGCCTACATAAGACCCCCAAACAAATGCTGTCTAGCTGATCGTGGTGACTCTTGCTGGTTTGATTAGGCAGCATCATATAATTGACGACGGCAGATGCAAACCATGCATGCATGGATCAGGACAATGATGATGATCGCTTTACAGAAGACAAGAAAACAAAAAGAGAAACCGGTGCAGCCAGTGCTTCCTCTTGTCAGAGCGCCGAAATCATTCAGGAGGCGCACCCCAGTCGTATCCCGCCGCGTGGTCAGTGGAGGGGCGACCGGTGAGGGACGCCCTTCCGCCTGCTCATGAAGCCGGCCACGAGCCGACCCGTCGGCAGGCACCTGAGCCGGCCCGTCGCCCCGGTCATCGGGACCGGGCGGTTGCGCTTCCTGTTGACGAACTCCGCGCGGGGCAGTGAGTCGGGGGATGTGGGCTGCGAGGTGGGCGAATCGAGGACCGAGTCGGGGGTGACGTGTCCATCTTCGAGCTCTGGGAAGCCCTCGTTGGATGGTTTGTCCAGTGATGAAAGGGGCTCGCAGATGTGATTTTGGAGCCGTTTCTTGAGGCCGATTCTTCGGGTCATTTGGTGGTGGACCTGCATTTTCAGGACGAGAGATGAACCTCAACCCAGAGAGAAGAAAGAGAGCTAGTCCAACCCGAGGACTTAACAGAGAGTCGAGCTGCTCGTGAGCTACTCGAGCTGAATTCATAACCGAACTCGATTGGGTTCGAGCTCCGAGTCGCTCGAGCATAATCGGGTCGAGCTCAAGTAATTGGATTTCAGTTTTATGGAGATGGGATTGGACCTTGCATGAGAGAGAACAGAACAGGAAGCCTTCTTGGAGGCTTCGGTCGCAAGTGATGCAGAAGTTGCCTGAGCCTCTAAATGGGCGAGACATTGGCCTCTGGTTCAAGAACACCACTTTCGCACTGTTTGTTGTGTATGGCTGCTTTATCAAAACGATTGATTCGTCAAAACAATTACGATTGGGAAAAAAGAAAACAAGAACGATAGCTAGCATATGTTGGCGCACCATATGCATTGAGATTATGATCTTACTTGGACGAGGGAGCAGTTGAGTAGTTTCTGCGCATCACCCAAGCGAATGACATCGTGGTACACATACCTCCTTATCTGAGAAAGATCACAAAGAAATGATGAATTTGAGCAAAATTCAAGACACGCTCTGTTATAGGATTAAGAGGGGTGAATTTTGGGTGGAGATGCGAACCTGCAAGAGATGGTGATGGCGATGAGGAGGCAAGCAATGAGGGCAAATGCTGACGCAGCAATCCAAGCAAAACGTGTTCTTCTCGTTCTTCTTCACACAGTCGTGAACGCCGCACGGATTGAAGAACTTCTCTCCGAGGAGAATTTGGAGCCACCGGGGAACATTTGAACCCCCACCGCCACCGTCACCACCAACCTGACCGGAAAACAAGAAGGGTACCACACCCATTCAATGACCTATCGCACAAGATCCTTCAGAAAGTCGAAAAGACGCGAAATCTTTAAAAGCTAGAAAGGAAAGTCACCATCTTTTCTCACAGCAGAAGTCTCTGTTTCTGAGGACAGACAGGGTCGAGAGACTCGAGGACAGAACGGAAACAGCTACGGCTTTTGTCAGGCTTTACACCGAGAGTTCCATGAGAGAGAGAGAGAGAGAGAGAGAGAGAGAGAGAGAGAGAGAGAGAGTGATGGAATTGGAGAAGAGTGCAAGCAAGAAAGTGGAAATGGCGCGCCGGTGGGTATGTAATTCACTCTGCTTCTGTAATTACCAATGAAGAGCGGAAGCAGGGGAAGTTGGAGCTCCATTTAAAGACGAGCAGCTCTCTTTTTTCTTTTCCTTTCTCGATTAAAAACTAATTCCATGCCCTGCTCTTAATGACCTGATTTGAACTTTCAAGGGAAGTCCAAGGCAAATCTTCCTTGCGCTGCTTTCGCTCCTAAAACCTATTTACCCTAATCTATGATCTACTTTCCCGCATCCTTCTCTTTTCCCCCATATCTGCCACTCCCGGGGATGTTGTTACTCCCATCATTACTTCTAATCTGAGGAGAAATGATAAACATAATGAAGTCTAGTTTTACAAAAACTAGCCATGCACGTATAATCCATCCTTGCCGTGGACTGTCTTCGACAATTCATCGGAACAATTCGATAGCAACCCGATGGCAAAATTAACCCTCGAAAGGAACTATTTACAAATCCGTAATCATAAGGGTGGAAATGGAATTTGGATCTTCTTTTGATGTGGAAAAAACGAATGCTCTTGTTAGCCCATCAATTTTGTAGGTGGGATTGGGGATTAGTTAGGACTGCTCTGTTCCTATAACTTGCTTCACTGTTCAGCTTCACTGTTCAGCCGGACACTGGCCGATCTCTTCGTACATCTAGAATGGAATGAACGACGGAATGAGAAGACATGATACTCTTTCTCCCGTTTGAAAATAAAAATGTTGGAGATGGGACGACAATTGCATGCACTAAAGAATTGGGGTAATCAACTTGGGATGGGTCGATTCCCACCTTAAAACCTAAAACTGGTTCGGAGAGTGTTGATTTTTAGTTCGCGGGTCTTGAACTGGCCCACCTAATCCCGAAAGATTTGCCTTTAGGGTCGGGACTAGAGTTGGTAATTCCTTTTATCTTGGACTTCTACTTCCTACATGTAGGAGTTCCTCAACATTAAAATGAGAAAAATAGAAATTTTGACCAGTCCGACCGATTTGGTTGCTTATGTAAAAATGGGAATTGGACTGATCATCTCTAGAACACAAAACGACACACACGACGACGAATAGGTTCTTGGTTTCAGATTTGGACTGAGATTTTTGAGTCCCCAACATGATGACGAAAGACCCGACACATATAATAGCAATACTAATGTTAATATCAATAAAGAGACCGGTTTACGAGACAACTACGGTATTTGTACAGTGGCCAATGACCTTAGTCCACTGACGACCGACAGTTTATGCACGCTGTGACCTATGTGATAGGGTAGGGATGGAGTCCTCTGCCTAAATTGGGGGAAAATGATTTTATTGACGGTATCATTTATCGTTCCTCCTGTCCGGACATGCATTGCCTGATCTACGTTGTAGATTCAAATGTCGAGCTATTAGGGTTTTTATATCTGCCTAAACAAGCTAACTAATTGACTTGCTAATTCGCGTCTCCACAACATATGTCATGAGACCAAAGCGAGTTATTTCTCTAACGTCAGTTGTTTGGGACGATTCAAGAGTATTATATCTCAAACAGTAAGTAAGACCAAGTAAGGAGAAAATTCGCTGAGAAAGATTAAAAATAACGAGACGGAACGCTAATCTTATGCTAATCTGGAATCGGTATCACTTAAAAAGGTAATGGCATTTTTTTTAAAGGTATCTAACTCTGATTAAATTCGACGGTAGCCGGACGCGATGCCAGTTGTCCTCTTCCTATTGGTAGTGATGGATGAGCCCGAATCACGTGCGAGAGGATCTTGGTTTCTGTCTTCATGTGGGCCTGAGTTTATGTCGTTGAGATTTATGGCCCAAATTTATTTCACAATATGAAAAATTGAAAGGGCCGACCAGTAGCCCATGCGAGGGTCCATATTCAAAGAAATGATTTATTTCTTCTTAGGGCCTATGTCAACGGGTCTAGCAGTAGATTTCGTTGCATCAATTGCGCTTGTTTCGTGAAAAATGAATAAATTTAAGAAAATATTTTATTAAGAATAAGAATTTGTTATAATTAGTTAGCTAATTGTTAGAAATGATTTTTGTCTAAATAGTATCGTGAACAATGCATATGTATTTTGTTCATTTATTTCTATAAGCGATGAAAGCGATCATTTTTTGAAAAATATTTTCGAAATCATTCCTCGCTTAATAGAATAAGTGGACCCATTTTTCAATTTTATATGTAGGTTTGTATTTTTGGATCGGTATATTATTACTCAATTAGCAGGACCCAGATCGTCTGACATGGGAATTGGACGGCCCCTCATTTATTAGGGGTTTTTCTTTTTTGGCCATTGGATGGGAAATAGTACCCCTAACTTACGCTTAGAGGATCCGTTTTTTTTCGCCTTCTCGAAGTTGGTCTTACTTTGAGACTCTGTTCGTTTCGCGAAAAATAAAATACTTCTAGAAAGTGTTTTTAAAAAATTCATTTTCCTGGAAAATGACAATATTTTCCGATGTTCGTTTGAAACTTAAAAATTTTCTAGAAAATATTTTTATAAATTTTTTCTAGAAAATTTTCCGGCGACTGGCGGTCCGACAATTCAGCGATCGGACGTCTAGCAATTAGATTGCTTATAAACTCACGACGGGAGAGAGAGAGAGAGGAGAGCCGAAAAATGTTTTCCTCTTTTCAAAAAAGGAAAACATTTTTCTTAATTTTAGAATGAACATTTCTACTGATTGAAAAACATTTTCCATAGTAAAACACTTTCCGCCCCCCGAACACCACAATTTTCGAAAAACATTTTTCGGAAAAATATTTTCCGCAAAACGAATAGAGCATGATATTAGTGTACATGGAATTTAAAATAATTTCTAGAAGGTGAGAGAGGTCCAAATCTCTTATATACTACTCATCACGCCTCCGTTGATTTTCAATTACTTAATTATGCTATTAATTGCTATATTTTTTTAATGTTGGTTGCATAGCTCTGCCTCTCAATGCTCCAATTGAGCTTTCACTACTCAATGAAGCCAATTACCGAGATGAAGAAATGCAATTATCTGTTTCTTTCTTCATGTTGCCATAATTAATTGGTTTTTCAACTTTGAGTACATTTGTTTCCTCGTATTTTCTTGATAATAAAAAAAATTGAATATTATTTTTGAGAAAAAAATGGCTAGTTTCCATTTGTCTAATGGTTTAGGGAAACGGGTTTTCTTCTTGCTAAAAGAAGACGCAATTTTTTTTCCCAATTCGAGTTTCTTGTTTTCAATTTTATGACTAATATTTTCCATAGATCAACCAGCATCGAAAGTATGGAAAATTTTTGTTTTCTGAAACATTTTCCTTTCGAATAAACTGATTTCCCATTTTGATCGCACATAGATCAACCAACATCCGAAAATCGGAAAAATGTTGTTTTTCGGAAATGGTTTTCTTTCAAATAAAGGGATTCTTTATCTTGATCACATTACGAGAGAGAGAGAGAGAGAGTTGTGCCTGCATGAATACTTATCCCCGTGACTAATAAATTTTGTATGAAATCGATTGATAACGCATCTAAGTTTAGTCGGTACGAGCGCAATTCTTACATATAAAAAATTAACGTCTACATATTCAGAATTAATTGCAGTACGAATATGATAGCTCCCCGTAACCACCAACTATACCTACCACTTGTAAGTTGACAAGGCCATAACAACAACAAAATATATTCATCAACTGCAAAATAAAGATCTAGCCGTACAAACTTTGGTACATTAGAACATCGAAACCTCAATTGCCAATTTGCCATAACCTACCGACCTACTCGATACCCTTTGGCACACGACATTGAAGAACACCCATCATCGTCACGATTCGCGCATCTACGATTAATGATCACGTGAACTATTAGCGAACTTAAATTATCCTAATCTCTCCATGCGAAAGTTTGGGTTCCCCCATTAACGCAGATTCAAGAATTCTAAAGACGGAAACATCAACTGAGATCCGCCCTTGCCCGCGTGTGTTCCGAGGTCATGGAGACAACTCAAGACAGTCCAAGAAAACTGCAGCAACGGCGCGGCAGCATAGACGGCGATTCGGACTGTATGCACGGATGTTGTGGAGAGAGGAGAAGATATGAAGTGCTAGACTAGAAAAGATGGGGGAGGAGCAGCAGTTCCATCAGTTCACCTGCTCTGCTCTGATACAGAACAGAGCAGACACGGCAAGGCGGATCAAGAAAAGACTCCTCGCCTTCAGAAAATCATGAAGACGGTTTTGTTCAGATCCTCAAGGGAAGCACAAATTGGGATGGACTTCCTGAACCGAGTTCATTAAGTCAAGAGTCTCAGGGTTGTCGGTGCAGACTTCAAATCCACATCTTAGCTGTTTACCTCATTTCCCACGCAATTGACCCGTAAGTGCCAATGCCATGCCTAAAGCGCTCAAAGAAATTACAAGATCCCATGGATTTTCTCCTTTTGGCTACGTGCTGAGATTTCTAGGGACAAGGCCGATGGTCTCTTGGATTGGAGCGGAGCGGAGCTGCTAGAGTGGTGACTGGTGAGCAATCGGGGTGAGCGCGGAGTTTGAGACGCCGGAGCAAGTTCTGGATTACAACTGAGCCACCGGTAGAGAGCCAGAGACTGGTAGAGATAGGGAGAGTCAAAGAGACAGAGGCGGCACGACTGTATTATAAAAGGGGATGAACTTTTTACAGTGAGGACTCGGGGATAAATCAGTTTGAACCCGGTTCGACTCTTGAATCCACCCAAGAACCGGCCTCCCGAGCAGAGCTGACCATTTCGGGATATAGAAGTGGGAACCAAATAAGCTTTTTAGTCAGGTCACCGAATCATATATGTGCGAATTGGCTTCGAACCAACTGGTTAATAGTTCACGATTTAAACAGGCTGACAAGACTTGCTTCGTATTCGTGCATGCACAACAATCATCCAACTCCAAAGCCCAGGAAAGTCAAAACGGTTGTTCGACGGTTTTTGATTAAGAAACGTCCAAAGGAAGACATGATGCCGAGGTCAAAAAACATGAAAACATATTCCATGATTAGGTTGTGGATTGGGCCGACAAAGCCCAACGAAAAAAATCCTTTGCCATCGAACTCATATTCCCCTTTAAGCCTTCTGGAGTTGCTGATGTCCGGAAGCAAACATTGCGTGGTCAAAGAATTTCTACTTAATGAAAGTTGACTATGTTTTTCCAACAAAAATAAGAAATAAGAAATAAGAAATCATGCACCTAATGAGTCAAATAGCCTATAATTTACAAGGTGGTGGTTTTCTTTTATTATTTCATTTCCAGCTCCGAGAGTTCTCCTCTACCAACCTACCAAGCCAAACTTCCAATTAGCAAAGACAAAAGAACCTACCGAGGCCAACTTCATGCCCAACTGATCCCTAACCTTGAAATACGATTGACCTAATTGGAATTGAAATGCCTTTTTCTTCATCATGCAAGCAAGATGCGATAAATTCAGGCTTTATTTGTTTCATGAAAAACAAATGATTGGCAAAATTTATGTCCGAAAACAATTGCCCAGACAAAAATGAATGAATGTGAAAGACTTTCATCGTCCATAAAAGTATTTAGACGCAAATTATATGTTGGTGATGAAAATACTTTTTGTCAACTAATTATTTTTGTTAACATAAGGATTGTTTCTTAGTAAAATATTTTCGAAATCGTTCTTCTTTTCGTAAAACAAATGGGGCGTCGATGTATATTTGTCAACCCCGTTAGTCTACGTAAATCCAATGAAATGCACTGTCAAACGCAGAATGCAATCGCATGCATGGGACACCTGAATGAAACAATTGAGGGGACAATAACATGGTGGATGCTGGAAAATCTTCGGAGAAAACAAGGAAATGAGACAAAGGACAGCAACCCATTCTTCAACCATGAATCTCCAGCTCAAGAAAATATCGATCCTTCGTGTGTGCTGGTCACTTGACTTGGTTGGCCCAAATTCATTAATGAGTAGATTAATGGTGGCGGAGGGTCGGCGCCTCCCCTGCCCCCCGGGCCGCACCGGGCACCCCCTCGATAAGAGACTCGAATCGATTCTACACCATTCATGATCTGAAAATTCGAGACCGGCGAGTCCGGTCCCCAAGAGACTTGGATCGATTATGTACCATTCATGATATGAAGATTCGAGACCGGCGAGTCCGGTCCCCACGATCCCATTGCAGCCTCTTGACACCAAATATAACGGAGCTCGGACTTGTGATCTCACTTGAGACACGCGACCGTCTTGATTTCTCATCCGTTCGCGTCTATGGTGTGTTGCTTGCTTAATTTACGTTTCGGACAAGACACCTAACGGAGCAACGGGTAGACAACCAAGTTGACATTGCATTAAACAAAAATCAACAAAAGATAACAATACATCATGCGGATGCAAAATCAATCGTAGACGAGTATCTGAGTGCTTTATTCTATGCTCTACGCTTCATCGACGGATTTGGATTCCTTGATCTCAGATCAAGGGACGGTGGGGATTTCAATGGACGGTGGAGATTTGCAGATCACCCCTGCACTAAGTGCAGGGAATCCATTCCCTTCATCGACTCCCCAACTGTATCCAACGGGGCGACACCACGAGTCCACGGAAGGGCGTGTTGTTGCGTTTTGAGTGCCTACAGCTTGCGAGTGTGAAACGTGGAGACTTAGCCCTTCTCCTTTGTTGGATAAACTCGTGAAAAATCGTTTCTTTTTGGGCCCTCGACGCTCAGATCATTCGTCTATGGGAACTCAGGGAGCATCGCACGACTCTCCCACACACGCACGACTCTCCCACACGCGCGCTCCCTCTTAAGAACTCCTTGGGGAGACACAGAGGGAGAGCGCATTGGAGTTTGCTCAGACTTGGGTTGGCATAATCGCCCCTTTCTTATTTATTTTATTTTTTTCATTGCTTCGGAGCCTCCAATGATTTCAATTATAAGACCCAGATCGCTGTTTCTCCGTCACTTCCCCATCCATCGATCTCTCTCTGTAATGGGTTGTTTGAGCATGCCCGTTCTCTCGCAATAAGCTGAATAAGGGGAAGAAAAATCCGAACTTCGTCTCCCCAGAGCACGCAGCGCCCTGTGTGTGTGCATTAGAGATTGCAGACATTGTATTTGTTTGTTGTTCCGAGAGAGAGAGAGAGACAGAGAGACAGAGATAGAGACAGAGAGCGTCCAAGTGATTTTTAAATGGCCAATGCGTCTGGGCTGTTTTCTTCTTCCATATCCAACCTGAAAATCAAGATTCAGCCTTCGATAGGAGTTTCTCGATCTGGGTCTTGCTCGAACAAGGTCGTGCTCGGACGGATACTGTGCGGCAGTACGAAGGAGAAGCATGCTTCAGGCGTTGTGTCTTCTAAGTCTCGAGTGCCGAAGTGAGTATTGATTGGGCCTGTCTGCATTCACAATGCTTCTTGATGCAATTGCAGTAGCAAGGAGTTGTATCAGTTTAATCGAATGGTGTTTTATATGTTGTTGTGGTAGCGGAAAAGTGGAAATATGTTTAGCTGTATCTGTTGTTATTTCGGTCTCCTTGTTCACTTGGCTTTTCATTCTTTATCTTTTGATTTCTGTCAAAGCTCGGTAAAATTGGGGAAAGAACGATGAAATTGGTTACATTAGCTCATAGGCATGTTTTAAAGGATTGGCTTTTCTTTTTGATTTGGTTGGGGCTGATGCATGTATATATGGGAACGTTTGAGCAAGTAGAATGGAGACGAAATTCGTTTGTGGGATTGAGTGGTCTTGCATTAGGATAATGGTGACCGGAGTGTATCGTTCACTGACTATGTTGAGCTAGTTTTGGCTACTGTACGGCGTTTCAGTCTATTTGAATTTATTCAAAATGCTATGAGAAGAGCTTAGATGATTGATACGAGAAATTTGTCAAAATAGCTTGCTCCTTTTCTATGATTTGTGAGGGCTTTCTTTCTATTGATTGTACCAGAGACATCAGGAGAAGTTTAGGTTCTGAAAGCAGTTTGGTGGGATACATGTTTTTCAGTACTTCTTCTTATTCAATCTGAAATCAACCCCCTTATAAAGCTTTTGCTCCAATTGTTTGAGTTCCTGATGTTTACTATTAAGTTGGTGATGAACAGTAGATATTATCTATTACTTGGATAGATGAGCAAAAAGAGATACTTCAATCCACACAGTTGATACAAGTGCTTCCTATGTTGTTAAGTTTCCTGATTAAGCATCTTGAATCATTTGACCAGTATTTTGTATAAACATTGCTCCAAGGAAGTGCGCTTCTATGCTTTTCATACCTGTACGCTAAAGAACAAGGTCTGCACTTAAAACCAATTGATTCTGAAGTGTTTAGTCCTGCCTTGGCCACATGCCATCTGTAGATGGATACCAACCCAGAATGGCAAAGGCCATGAAATGGCCTTGCCAATTTCTTTAGCTGTCAAATTCAGTTGAAGTTAAATGGAGAATTTAATTTGT
This sequence comes from Melaleuca quinquenervia, assembly GCA_030064385.1. Taxonomy (NCBI): domain Eukaryota; kingdom Viridiplantae; phylum Streptophyta; class Magnoliopsida; order Myrtales; family Myrtaceae; genus Melaleuca; species Melaleuca quinquenervia. Next base: position 2,509,409 of record CM057722.1, read on the forward strand.
TTAAGCGGCCGAGTATGCATCCACATTGTACGCAGTTTAATCAATTAGTGCAAACTTGGAATCTATGGCTTAAACTTTGAGGAAGTGGTTCTTTATTTTGTTAACCTATATGTGTAAACTAAATTCTTGAAGGGTCATTGGTAAAGGCTGCAAGTTAATTGGATGCGGCTCGGCCATTCCAACTCTTCAGGTTTCAAATGATGATCTTGCAAAAATTGTTGACACCAACGATGAATGGATATCAGTTCGCACTGGGATTCGGAATCGACATGTTCTGTCAGGTTGGTTCTTGATGATGCTGTCGGTATTTGCTGCTCAAGTTCTAAACTAATGAAGAAAAGTTGGTCTTATGGGGATGAACTGGTCTAATCTTTGCTTTCTCCAAATACCTCATAAAAAAAGATTGGATTGTTGTTTTTATTTATATTTGTTGTTTTGATTTGTAAAATCGGATGCAGACACGATATTACGTAACTTAGAATGAAGATCCATCTATCATCTGCAAACTCATCCACATATGTCACCTCTGTTTCCTTGATTATTTTTTACTTTGGATTTAGTAAACGCATTCACTGTTTTGTTCCTATGGTCTGGATCTTACTATCTTATGTATGTGGTGGCTCTAAAATTGATAGCTGCAGCCTCACAGTTTTGTTAATGCAGGCAAAGATAGCTTGACAGGTTTGGCTGTGGAGGCAGCAAGGAAAGCTCTAGAGATGGCACAGGTTGATCCTGAGGATCTGGACTTAGTCTTAATGTGCACGTCCACGCCAGAGGATCTTTTTGGCAGCGCTCCTCAGGTACTCTAAGATTGCATGTATCTCATTGTGTGCACTTTGTTCTTTCACATTGCAACTGTCTTGGTTGAGTATGATTCCATCATCCTTCCTGCTGAGTCATGGAGAGGATTATAAATTCAATTAGGGGAGACTATTATGTCTTGGTGTAACCATAGAACGGTCGCAGTTAGCACAAGCCTTAATAATTCTTGGTTTAACCTTGCTAAATAAACATTGCTAGAGTCCAAAACATTCCTTTCATAAGGTACCTTCTTTAAGAAGTCGTTTTCATCTCAAATGTTTATCCGAACCATCTCAGTATACAGTCTTTTGTACTATGTTTATTTCAGATTCAAAAAGCACTTGGTTGCAAGAATAATCCTTTGGCTTACGACATAACAGCTGCATGCAGTGGGTTTGTGCTAGGTCTGGTCTCAGCTGCTTGTCACATCAGGGGTAATGGAAAACACATTGCTCTTTTTAGTAGTCTACAGTATGACTGACATTTTTTTGTCTAGTTACCATTACCAATAATCTTCATTATAATGTGCCTGAAACTACAGGAGGTGGGTTTAATAATGTCCTAATTGTTGGCGCGGATTCTCTTTCACGTTATGTTGATTGGACCGATCGAGGGACCTGCATTTTATTCGGTGACGCTGCAGGTGCTGTAGTTATGCAGGTGATTTCTGTATGGACTGCATGAGGAATATTCTTTCTTCTTGCTTTGAAATATTGTACTTTCACTCCATAAAGGTTCATTAATGTCAGCAACATCATGATCACCACCACCACCACCACCATCATTATATGATATTTTAAAAATTATATCTGACATGTGATTTAGGTTATGTATATCGCCTGTCTCCATTGCTACGTCATATGCTTTTTAGAAGGATATGGTAATTTGTTTTATCATATGATGCTTCATTTCCCTGCAAGCTTGTATGGATGATCCAAGAGAAATAATCCAGGTTCCTCAGATCTTGCTTCTCGAGTATTTTTTGTCAAAAAAACTTGAGGACTAACAATTAGAGAGAATGATAATGGATATCATTAAATTAATGTAATATATTCTTACGCACCACGCAAAGTCAACTTGGGTACAATGTTTTTCTTCGTCTTTGTAGCTTTCTGTCGCAAGCCTTCCTTAACATAGGCATTGTAAACACGCTAATGCATATAGCTTAGCAGCTGACCTCCTTTTGCCTTATTCGGACTGCCTGTCAGTCCGCTCTTCTGTTGTATGAGGGACTGCTGTACAAAATCTAATTTAGCTCAACCTTGTTAGTGTCCTTAGCCAATTAAACATCAGGCGCAACTTAATTGTTTCATACTATTCTTCTCTACAGGCCTGTGAACCCGAGGAGGATGGTTTATTCGCTTTTGACTTGCATAGTGATGGAGATGGTCAAAGGTACTTCTCTTCTATGATCTTCTTCTTCTCTTTCATCACTTTCTGCTAGGAATACCAGTTTTTAGGACCCCAAATTCCATTTTGCAGGCATCTAAATGCTTCTGTCAAGGAAAAAGAGATTGATCATTCCTTGGGTACTAATGGTTCGGTAACAGATTTCCCTCCAAAGCAATCGTCTTATTCCTGCATCCAGATGAACGGCAAAGAGGTTTTCCGTTTTGCCGTGCGCTGTGTGCCACAGTCAATCGAATCTTCCCTCGAGAAGGCCGGCCTTACTGGATCTAGCATTGACTGGTTGTTGCTTCACCAGGTATTCTTCAAATTCCTAACTTAGCCATATGAAGATTGGAAATTCATGTGAAAATGTTTGCACTCTAGTTATGTCGTTCTCTCTTTGATCACTTACGTGACTGCATGTGTCCTTATTGCATTTCTCCTAGACCAAAACTATAGAGATGGAATACTTTGAATTCTGAGTGCATTGATACAGAAGCATGTGAAAAACGATTATAGCGATGGAATACTTTGAATTCTGAGTGCACAGATACAGAAACATGTGAAAAACGATTTAATCAGATTCTGTGGATTACTTACCCAAAGAAGAACGGGAGAAGAACTGTAGAAACTGACAGAGATGATGCAGGCAAACCAGAGGATCATTGATGCTGTAGCGACTCGTTTGGAAATCCCTCAGGAGCGTGTCCTATCAAATTTGGCAAATTACGGTAACACAAGTGCTGCATCGATCCCCTTGGCCTTGGATGAAGCTGTTCGCAGCGGAAAAGTGAAGTCGGGCCACATGATTGCAACTGCAGGTTTCGGAGCTGGCCTAACTTGGGGGTCTGCCATTATACGGTGGGGATGAAGCTCCACAACTTCCAGTAATCTATCAATGACCGAGCCTAAGATTTCAGATATTGCACAAGGCAATCGCCAAATTCTTGCTTCCAAATTTCACAAATTCTCTTAGGGAGGTAGCAACTTTGTTCTTGAACTCCAATGATTCAAATAAAAAATTGTATTTTTGTCCTTCCACGCTCGAGCAACTCTTGTATGCGTTCGCTGTGGTTGGTCTTCCAACACAGCAAGCTAGTGACAATCTAAATTAATGCAGGTAAAGAAAAGCTCTTTCATTTTGCTCTCCCAGTATCAGTTCTCTGTTTCCACTGCTATCATTGTCAGTTTATCAATGTTAGAACAAAAAAGGGGGCATTGCACAACGGGCGATTCTGCAAATGTGTTGGAATCTTTATTGCTAGTCAGACACATGATGTAGATCTTTCTGCCTTTCCGCAGTCAATAAATAAGTGGGACAAAAATTGAGGGACAACAACAAACAAACAAGAAAATTACAAAGAAGCACAAGAATGTAGTAGCTTCACTCTCATGTTAGTGAAGCTTGAACTGAAACATCTTGAAGTCTTGCTTTGATCCTCTTCAGAGTACCCTCAACTGCAATATCGAATGCATCCATCTTAGAACTGGAAGCAGGTGAACCTCCGTGTTTTCTGTACATGATTCTCGGTATCATTTCCACAACTTTCTCTCTCATCCTTCTCACTCTCTCTATGGGTATCCCCATCAGCACATCGACTATCCTCAACCCTTTGAACACCACCTCCTCCTTCGGTATCGACACCGAGAACTCCCCAAATTCTTCCTCTGGCAGATGCCACCGGTACTGCGACCTCGCCGATTGGTCCTCGAAGAACACCGGGATGCACCCAGCAAGGAGCGAATCAAAGGTCGACCTCCTCGTCGGTGTGTCCGCGGGAGGCTGCAAGCAGAATGCGGCCTTCAGCATTGGCCGCATGTATCGGATAGGGTTGTGCTCGCAAATGCCATTCGAGCAATCCACGAAATCACAAGTCTTCGTGTAGTACCCATTGTCTGACCCCGGGGCTTCTGTCCCATTTTCGCACTCGATCCTGATGCTCCTCCTGATGTTAGGGGTCGCTGAGATACCACCCCCGCCAGCAAACAGCATCAGCGCGGAGCGGCGAGACCGGCGGACCCTGGCCACCCACGACTCGAGGAAGGTGGAGTCCGGCGGGTGGAACGAGGTCGGGTAAGGGATGGCCTGCTCCTGCCAAGGCCAAGGTCTGGCCTCGAACGTCAATGCGGTGACGTTGAAGAACTCGGGCAATTCAAGAAACGAAGTGCCCCAGATGGGAGGGTCGTTGGACAACGGCTGCGAGAAGTCCCAGGCGGGTCGGGCCATGACCAAGAAGTGGTCGTGACCCGAACGCCTCTCCCAGATGCGCGGATCATTCGCCCTCAAGAAGCGATAGAGATCGAGGCCGTGTTCGGCGCTGGAGTTGACGTCGCGGCCGTAGAGGTAGCGGAGGGCGTCGAGGCCAGCGTAGTAAGGGAGGAAGATGGCGTCGGCGAGATCCGGGTCGGGGGTGAGGCAGGGGAGCTCGAGGACGCGGCGGTGGAAGACGAGCTCGAGCATGAGGGGGTCGGTGCGGAACCAGCTGCGAGAGCGGTTGTGGGTGGGCTGGCCGAGGCCGTGGTTGGCCAGGTACGGGCAGAGGTCGTCGAGGAGGGGGTAGTCGGCGCAGGTGGCAAGGAGTTCCAGGTTGAACCGCGGCGGCAGGCGGCGGACATGGATCCGGCGCCCCGAGCAGCCGTCAGGGACCTCGGTGATGGGGTCTGAACGGGCCACACCAAGAATAGAAATGAAAAGGGCGAGGAAGAAGGAGATGGTGGTGCCCATGTCGACAGAGAGAGAGGGAGAGAGATCTTTCAGTCCTCCATTGAAGGGAAGAGAGCAGATTCGACCCCTTGGATCTTTTCACCGCCGCACACACACTCTCTCCCATCGTGGGTTGGTTTCTCTTAATTTCATCGAACTCAAAGTTACCATCTCTCTCTCTCTCTCTCTCTCTCTCTCTCTCTCTCTCTCTCTACTGTGGGTTTCGTTTCCTAAGCTGTCGGTGGAGGAACTGCAGCCAGGATGACGAAGACTTTGTAAAAACAGCCTGAAAATGCGGCGACTTTTTCTTTGCTTCGTGGAGGACCGAGGGGTGGATCATTAAACTGCAAATTTCGGCACAAGTCATGCTCTACTAAATCGCGGATTCATAGTGTTCATCTTGATAAGGAGGGCCTTAAGCTTGGCGATGATAGCTGTTGGATTGTCATTAATTGAAGTAACATTCGGGCGTTTAGTGTAGTTAATGATTAATCAGGCTCGCTTCATTCAAGCGGAACTTATTCATGATGACAGTCCCTCGCACGCCAAGTAGCTTCATGTACTCCACACCGAGGAAGAACTTCGTAACCGAGTTGGTATGAACCTCTCCGGTCGTGCGGACCGCCCTGTCTCCGCCTATCGAGTGAGGCCGGGGCCGGAAGTCGGGGTTGCCGGAGCGGTGGTAAATTTGTTCTAAAGGGTCACGATCATTACTTGTAAGGGCCCATAATTGCTGGAGCCCATTGGGAAGGGCCCACTGAGGATTTGGGCTCATTCTAATTCGATTCGAGCCCTTTCACTCGAATGCAATCTTGTTAGTAGGGGAGGGGAAAGGCACCACCAAGCCCAATCTTCACGCAAATGGTGCTCATTCTAATTCGACTCAAGTCGGGTGTCCAATTGTCAGATCAAGCTTGAAGGCAAATGTTGGGAATTTGTTTTAAAAAAATTATAAACCTTGCCTTCATCTAACGGCTCACCTCACTTTCTGTATGGGTTGATAGTAAGGTTCCGTTTATTTCCTAACAATGATCGCTTGTCACGGTTAAAATAATCAATCGATGTAAAAATGTTATCCTTACGAATAATAATCTGTGCCTAATTGAACATACCCATGAGCCATGAAAGATATTTCGTTCGTTCATTTTTATAAGCCATGCAAGCGATCGTTTTTAGGAAAAAAAATTTCGGCTCATTCATTTTCTGCAAACGAAACAGAGCCCAGGTCACACTTTATTTTCATAGTATCGCTTGGTGTGTTCATGTTCATCTGTGTGTGCAAAACCCAGGACAGCAGTGGAGACCCATTGTTCTGCTAATCAGCTTGCTCGGCTTCAGGATTTTGACGGCTGATCGATGGCTCTAGGGCTCAACAACGTGAGATCAGGTAGAATCTTGATTTAATTAGTTCTCCAGGCTCCCTCACAGACCCCAAGATGGACAGAAATTTAGGTCACTTGTCGTATGTTCCGCCATGTGCTTTCTGAACTCTCTCATTTGACCCGAGCAGTTCTCACCTGAACCAGTTACAAAATACAATCGATGCATCATCTGCTATCTTAATCTACGTGGAACTCGTGCAATATTTTGTAATCTGGTCGCTTTGACATGTGTGGAGGGGAGTGTATAAAAGCGGAAACGCCATAAACAAGCTCCACTTGACATGGTGGATTTCCATTTTCGGCCATAAACAAGCTCCACTTGACATGGCAGATTTCCTTTTTCGGCTCTTCTTATCCACAAGGGGATGATTTTTTTAAGAATAGAATGGCAGACGATGTAGCAGAATGCCAGAATGAATTGTTATTCAGTCCATTGGTAACAAGAATATCATTTCCACGAGTAATGTCAGGCGACAAATTTTCCCTTGAGCGAAATCCGAAGACTCCTCATAAAGAGATTTAGGGTTCACGAGGGGCGTTTAGCTTGGTAATTTCGAGTCGAGAAAAAAGCCTGACAGACCCAATTCGGGAATCCTCGCTGCAAAACCCTTCAGATTTTACCCACCTTTGTCCCCAGGTCGCGCCGTTTCGATGCCTTAAGAAGAGCAAAACACACATATTAATCAGAAGAGCAGACATGCAATGACAAATCGGGCATCGTGAATCTCTAAGTCCACTGACCTATCCTCTCTTTCCAAGTCTACATGGCTACGTGACAGATACCTTCGTCGACAGAAACGAGGAAACGGCTGTTTTTGCGTCATTGCTGTCGAAAAACCCAATTGCTGGTTGGCTCAATTGACATCTAGCCTGTATAATGGCAATGACAAGACTGATTGACCACGTTTTAGACCAGTGATGATTCCCTAGCTATGCTCCAGTTATAATGCAGCAACGTGCTGGTTGTCGGAATCATTAACTTATTATCAACCTCCATCCAACGTGAGCTTTTGGACAAAAGCAGAAACCATGAGTCTTTTCCATTGCTGGAAGTCTCTGACGAGAAAAACCCTTGCCAGCTTCCTTGTCCTGCAAGCGGTAAGCCCAAAAGGAGGACACCGACAGGAAAATGATCACATTAAATTGGATCGACCTTGTCGTACCTAAGTTTGTTAACTTGTCATATGCTCCCGAATGTGCATGCATGCATGCATTAGTCCCCACGACTGTGAATTGATGAGATTCCTGTTCGTGCAGGCCAAATGGGACTCACTTACCATAATGTTTATAGCAAGTTGTGCAACATTGGACATGCATGTAGCTCTGGACGTTTGGGGGAATGAGAGACAAGGGACATTAATTGATTTGGATTATTCACACGAAAGACAACAGACATTGATTGGCTTCATTATTCACTTCGGATTTATATATATGTAGCACTTGCGAATAAAATGTCCACACAAGCAAAAAAAAAACGTCTGTTTTGGGAGAATTATATCAGTATTTTTATTAAGGATAATCGCCACAAAATCCTAAATCTTTTGTACTGCAGCTAATTCAATTAGAAAGCTTTCACTTGTGTCAATTTAATTTCAAATCTTTTTTAACGATTTGCCAATTAAGTTTTAAATATTTCAATCATATTAATATAGTCTTAAACCTTTTGAAATTCTGTCAATTTAGTCCTAAACCAATTATTTGGATAAATGTTCAAAAGGATTATAATGATAAATCGTAAAAAAAATTAGAACTAAATTGCTAAAATATCAAAATATCTAAAATTAAATAGACATTATTTAAATATTTAAGATTAAATTGGTATGATTAAAATGTTCAGAATTGAATTGACTGTTGTGTAATGATTTTAGAACTTTGGGACAATTTTCCCATTTTTGTTATCATTTTGCTGATTGTTGTTAGGGAGAGTTATTTGGCCAATCTTTTTCCAATATGAGTTCCTTTCTTGACCAAAGAGGGTTAAGTGTGGGGTACAAGAAAAATCGAAATACCTAAGGGAAAATGACATTTTGACTCGGTGCATGATTTCGACACCTACTATTGCTCCCCGATGTCAAACAATTTGGTCGTTTTGACGAAAAGCAAAGCGTTCACGGTAGTCACATTGACAATATCAATCGAGCCAAGAAATTCGGCGATGTGGCGTGCTTTCTTCTGTATCGTACGAAAGACATTTAAAGACAGCGGTAGGCGAACCCCAGTTCTACCTCTGCATGGGAAAATACTTAGAATAATTTTTTGAGTTAACTTGTTGCAGAAAACGAAGCTATTCCCTTTGATGTCACTGATGATGCTTTGCGAGAATTGATGGTTCTTTGGAAATGTAAAACCCTAATTCGTTACTCCTAATTTTGCATGCACGCTTGGAGATCAGGAGATTGACCCGAGAAGCGAGCATGCACGTTTTTGAGGGTATAAGACAAACCCCGTGTTAGTCACCAAACATATGATTTTGCCTTCACAAAAGATGTTTGAATTTCCTTAGCAAGAAATCACATCGAGATTCGTAAATAGTATAGAGTGACGACTAATTTGATTGCATCTTCTTTCCATATTCGATCACACGTCAATAAGAAACTTTATGTCTTATACCGGATGGAGATGATGCAGATCGAGCATAAACACTGCTGGGTTTCATAAATCATAATGTCGGGTGATATCTAGTTCGACTCTTTTTTTTTTCCCGGCGCATTTAGTTATTTGATATAGTCATTTGAACTACCCGAACTAGGGTTTTATTGGCCGCAGCGTCATTATCATCCCAAATTCTAAAGTGGCGAAAGTCTTAGATTTATTGTTGAAGTCGGCTACAAATGTTTGACTGTGGGGGCGTAGAGTACGTGCGTATAATTCAATTTTTATTATGGACAGCGACGCGGAGGTGACGGGCGGACACGAGTTTCAATCTGCCGGTGTACGCCAGAAGAGTACATGCACAAATTGCGCAAAGAAAGATCTCTCAACATTAGTTCCGATTCAAAGAGATAATTACCTGCAAGTGTAGAGCACATAACTATGTGCCTAAAACCCTAGCTCTAGAAAATTAGCACTCCATAAAGTAACCAAGAAAAGAAATGAGCAGAAGGTATGATACCTGAAGAAACCTAAAGAAGGACGACGGTTGGTAGGATCTTGACCACAAGTTTCAGTTTGTAGGAGATGGGCATTAGAAAGCGATTTCTTTCTAGGTTATTTAAGGCAACAAATCAAAAGTGACAAGGATCGAGTTATAAATAATTCGCAAGAAATTGAAGTGCAAATTTCTTCATGCGCGATGGATGTTGCTCGATGGATGGTGCCGGTTACTTTAAGGTTTCGAATAACGTTGAACATGCAAGTCGGAAGCGCTTTTTCGGGTTTACAGATGAATATACAAGCAAGCCCCTAGCTAGCGTTGAAGCAAGAAAGATTCGTCGATCAATCTCTTGATTTTGATTGGGAGAAAGCGATGCATTTGACGTCAATTTCCAGTTGCCTACTGTTCAAGTCTTATTATCGAAATACAATACTCGATCGATCCTTTCTAGATGGATACAGTTTGTATTGAAGGTAGGGTGATTGGTGAAGACAATGCCAAAGACGACGTTTCTAATGCTTTTTTCTACCTTGGAAATTTAATGGGTTCCGGTGACACTATTTATGTACTTATTGTTTAATTCTGGTAGTTATTTTTTCAGATTGATTTTGTCTTACTTTCTTTCTTTCTTTTCATATATAAAGAACCCTATTATGCAAATGCTGATTGAGATTTTCTATTCCTAATTTTCCAAATGAAATTGAGTAAAAAAGGGTCAGTGGTGGAGATGTCACGTTGCTCTTTGGAAGATTAATGGTGCCGTTGGTTCATCAACTCCCCCCCTAAAGAGATTAGAAATCCGAACTAGGAAACTAAACAAAGAGATATATTATGAAATCCTGAAAAAGATATATATTAGAGATGTTTAAGATTTTAATACGGTCTACAAATCGGACAGGTAAATAAATAAACATCTATTGAAATGGTTTGTCATTATGAAAATATGTGACTTATTATTATGAAAAGGGGTAATTGTTAACGTGATAAATGATGGTGGTGGGGACAAGACACATATAACCAATTGATGTGTTGAAGGAATATTTGTAAATAGGACTAAATCATACATGCGACTATTCATAACAACAATATATTCTTCTTCGTAACTCTTTATTTTTCTATTTTTATATACATAATTTAGGCAAAACCTCAATAGAGAAATTGTATAATTGCTGAATTCATTTTTCTAACTTTGGTATATATCCGGCAAGTATATTTCTTATGAGCCCTACAATAACAATAATAGGTAATGGATAATACTTTAAGGACAATGGTCATCATTACACGCCGACGCCGGACTCCTATACCTCGGGGGAAACTAGTACATGATCCCAACACCATGGCCCCCCACTTAAGACATTAGCAACCGCGGGTTTCAAATCCTCGACCTCGCGATGAGGGAAAAACTCTTAACTAACACAGCTATCCATTGTTGGGTTTTCTAGCATAATCTTGGTTCCTCAAGAAAAACAAGGTATATAAATTGGAGGAAAGTAAAGGAATATCTTCTTTAGTAATCAAATTTCCCCAAAAACATGAAATTCTAAGTTGTCTAAATCTACGAATAAAAAATCCAAATAAAATCACCCCGCATCAGCCACTTGTGGGCAAATGCCTGATTTGTGGAGTGATATTGATCTCTTTAGCCCTTTCCAAGAGTTGTGATGTAACGTCCGCCTTAACCCCACCACCAGCCCTACTGCACTGGCGCGGATGCACCGCCATCTCAGCTACGGCCTCGACCTCACGGCTTTGTTCTTCTCGGTCTATTCGAGAAGATGCGTTGTTAATGGATAAGGGTGAACCTCTCTACATAAGCCCTTCCAAGACTCCCTCCCTAGACGATGTGGGATAGAAATGTCACAAACTCTCCCCCTCAATGGCACAGCGTCCCCGCTGTGCCCTCGGCACCAGCGAGCGCCCACTATGGTCCCCACATGCTGTCCACTTTGGAACGTCCGCCTCAACCCCACCAACAACAATATTGTCCATTTTGACCCTACCGCACTGGCATGGACGCACCGCCATCCCAACTACGGCATCAACCTCACGGCTTTGTTCTTCTCGGTTTATCCGAGAAGACGCGTTGTTAACGGATAAGGGTGAACCTCTCTACATAAGCCCTTCCAGGATTCCTTCCTTAGGCGATGTGAGATAGGGATGCCACATGTGATGTGTTGGGTTGTGCTCCTGCATTCTCGGTTCTTGTTCATGTGATAAGGAAACTAGTATTGAAAATTAAAATTGGTGTTATTATCTAGATGATTGATTTTTCATAAATTTTGGGTCACAAATAAGTCTCAATCAAGGGCAACTAAAGCCTTAATTCATGCGGGTCTAATCACACGAAATTTCACGACATGTGAATTTCTATAAGGGTATTCAATCCGACGATTAGTCGAATACAATATATATAAATCTACATCATATAAGGATCATTATAAATCAAGTGAATTTTAACCGTCGATGATGGTGTAGATCCCACGTCGATTCAGTGAAACAATTTTTCAGATTGTCAGATTCGATCAACGGTGGATTGCAGGGGTTGCTGCGAAGACCAGGAAGGGACGGCGATTAGGTGGTGGGCCCAGGTTTCATTTGTCATAAAGGCTGAAGACAACGTGTCACCTCGTGAAACCGAGGTGGCTTCGCCAGCCTTTTCTGTTTTCTAAAAAGTCAATTTCCACAGGCCGAAAAAATAAAATAAAATAATATAAAACAAAAGGTCAATTTCTTTTGTAGTTTCATTTTTTGGTGAGGGGCGAGGGTGATGTTTAGGTCAGCCTATTAGCAGCTCGATCGATTCACCACTCTAAATTAGATGGTCCATGTTAAGCCGCACTTTGATTGTTGCGGCATTTTGAATCGGTAAAAACTTGATAAATCATACTTATTGGGGATCGAATTAAAATAGGCAATTTACATTTCATCGTATCGAATTAGAAGATGATAAATAATTTACGAAAGTTTCATGAAAATTGAGAATTGAAGAAATCTCATTGTTATTATTGTTTGATTTGTAATTCAAATTCACGCTTGTCTTATTACCCATTTTCTGTTTACATGTCATTTTAGGAGGGAATTCGCTTAAGATTGGGTTTTGGCCAAAGAGATTACAATTAATCTAATACGAACTGAGTTATAGGCTTGACGAGAAAAAAAAACGACATAAATACAGGCATGTATGTAATCTTTAGTAAATTTTTTTGTCTTTTGCATAATTGATGAATTTAATTAAAACCACCCCGGCCTTTTAGAGTAAAACATGCTAACCACGTACAAAACACATTCCATATCATATTCATGTCAAAGTGTCTCGCTTTCTTCATGATAATATCTGGTCACGTCCACATGAATTAGATATAATGTTCCTTCAATAGATCCTTAAACAACATGAGAACAGCAAGATTCAATTGCCGTATGTGATATATTTATAAATATATCTGATCAAATGAAGTTGATATTCGTATACAGTATTTTCTGATCTGCGATACATTTTAAGTTTAAACTCGTGATAGCGCTAAATTGTTACTTAAACATCATGTACTGTAAATAAAGACGACGCGGTTAATAACAATATATGTTCGTGTCTCAAACCGTTTAATTTCTTTTTTCCTGTATTACCAATAGATTTTACGAGCTAATAAGGAGAAAACAGTGGACACGGACAATGAAAAGATGAAAATCAAGATGAGTTCGCACGATGACGAGCGGTTGACATGCAGCGCAATAAGTTGGTTGCAAAGAAGTTGGTGGGCAGTTGAAACAACCTCGGAGGGCATCGTGGCAAACTGTCATGGATCGAAGCGTTTTGCCTTACGACAATGGAGAGTTTCAAGCAAAGTTGACAGACAGGGTGCAACTTCTCTTGCAGGACATGAATGAGGCTGAGGCATCAGACAGCGTCGTGTTGATGTAATCTCGTTTCGTTTCGTTTCATGTCATTTCCGATTCCGTATAATCTCAGCTCCAGTATGATTTATTATATCTTGAACTTAGGTTTGTAGAGCTCGCATTCATACGAATCCCGATCGTACGCTTTGTGCTCGAGCTAGGAATCACGGGACGATCCCGACCGCGCTCTAATTTTTGAAATACTTCTTTTTGGCCAATTTTGTCGGACGGTATTAAGTAATTTGTTTTTCCCTATGTGTGATCCAAGATGCAATAGATTTATCAAGAAAGTCCCATGTTCTTATTGTACTTGGGTTGGTGAAAAGGAGTAAAGTGTGGAGTTAAAGAAAAAAATCATTGCAGATTTATATTCATGTGATCCGTATTTACCTGATAGGCTAAGGTTTTTGGATTGAACTTTCTAATATAATATCAAAGCTAGTATTATCCCTTTGCGTATGTGCATCCATCCCTAGGGAATAGCTCCTTGACCACGGGCTTTAACGATTGTCTCGACATTACATGCTTATCTTCACTATTTGGAACAATAAATTGCAAATAGTATCAAACTCGCACTTTATAGAAAAATATGACCTTAAGTATAATTGGCGTCTATTTATTTTGCAAAAAAAAAATGAATGAGTTGAAAAATATTATCGAAAAACGATTGCCGGCATCGCTTACGCAAGTGAATGACAAAATTTTTCATTAACCAAATACTTCAAACTATACAAATGATCATCTTATTCGAAAAAAAATATTTTTAAAAAATATTTATTTTTTGAATATGACATCGATGGATCTCAGACAACTTGCTTAGTTTATAACCTTCGCCACCTTACGGAAAACGAATCTCACCATCGAAGATCTAAGCACTCTACACTTTTCGTGCGCGATCCATCCAACGAGTCCACATCGAGAGAGGATCGAAATTGTACCTTCGAGCCAATTCAATTGAACCTAACAATCGCAATGTGTACAGGAGGAATTGGGCATGTCGTTTGCTGTCACTTGAATGTAGCTTGGTTGGCCAGAAACGCCGACCTTTACCTAACTAATATGTATTATAATATATTGTTATGAGGTGAGTTTTTGAGAATCGCTAACGAAAAGGACCCAAGACGAAACTCTTTTAGGCGAAGGGGGGGGGGGGGGGGGAATAGAAGAATGAGTGAACCAGTTATTGTTTTAGTTTGATGGGAATCTATTGCCTTTAAATTGAGGCAATGCATTACCGAAACAGAAGGGCATATCTTTTGCGTGTACCCTACGGTCCAAGAATAGAATTCTGTGTACCTAAGTTTGGCAAATTGAAATTTCACTTCCAGAATCGTACAAATTGGGTCGGGCCATTTCAAGTGTTACGACGGCATGATTCTGTTTCGATACTAAGGGAAATGTGCATAAATCGAACGACCTAGCTATCTTTTCAGATGAATGCTCAAGGCGAGGTCTTACCACCACCTTTCACGTTGTTGGTGTTTACATTTATAATCTAGTTAGCCGCATGGAGGTGCTTTTGATTTAGTTTACTATAAGAAGACAAGTTGCTTAAAAAATTTTTATTGGATTTTTCTGATGGACTGTATTAATAGTATCTTTGGAGACTAATTAATAATAAGCGTAGTGACAAGAACTCGACCGAACATATTAGAGAAACTAATTGGAATGATGTTAGAATCAGAAATTGCCGATATGAACACCAATAATGTTGAGTAAGAAGATCAGCGTCCCCGCAACTAATTTTTTTATTTTTTCGTGTTTTTTTCTTATCAAGTCCAATTAGTCACAACCAATTTCACCCACAAGTGGGGGCTAGCAACCCTTGTGGAAAAAAAAAGAAAAAAGAAGAAGAAACTTTTAAAAATAATAAAGAGCTCAGAAAATTATAGATATTTTTATTTTCATGTCAATGTCAACCGTGCAGTGTATGACGGCCAGCATTCACGTCCTATCAATTTCTAATTAGAATCGATCGGAAGTATCCAATTAGCAAAACTCAAGAATGTTTAGGATTTTAATTAGTAAAATTAAAAGGTGTAAAACCGAATTGAGAAAAGTGCAATAAATTTTGGATTTTTTGGATAATTTTTCTCATGTTAGTCTTAAAACGTCTCATACAATAAATAATATACGTGCCCTAGAGATATAATGATAACATCAACCGTAAAACCAAGAGAAAAAGCAAAAAAGCCTCGAACTAGACTCGACGGTCGCACATGAGCCATCACGTTGTGCGGCTTTCGAAGCCGCCGTTTATGGTTTGGCCAAAGCACATACAAACTTAACATTTCCGCCGTTTCGCCGGCTCTCAACGAGAAACAACCCTTGCCGGCGGCCCGGCGATATCCCGAGCCGGTCCAAAGCCTTGCATGGGCTCAGGACCGGGTACAACCGGCCGACGCCGTCTTCTCGATCGTCGGTATGAATCCTTGAAAGATTGTCCCGTCCATCCCCGCAAGAATGAACCTTTATGACCAAGCTGAAATAGGATTCAACGCTTCTCGATCCGCTCCCGTACGAATTACGTTGTCCAACGCTTCTTTGACCACATCGCTTGATTGAAGAGGTTAACTCCCTTTTTCTTCCAATAAAAGTTTGTTTTTTTGTTTTTACCTAGTCATGGTGATTTCGGTCAGCAAAAGTACGAGGAGAACAGTGACTGTAGCTGTTGACTTTGGTGGCTTGTCGCCCCAAACCTGCTCGGTAATCGCAGCAAGCCGATCGCGTAAAGCTTTAATCCCCGTTTGGTTTTAGAGACGTGATTTCATCATGGGTGACATGGTAGCGATGCAGCACCCTCTGCATCTTTTGCCAAAAGCGGGGAGAGCATCTGCAGGATTAGAGCAGGGGCTGGTGCATGCTCTGTTTTGATACGTCATCAAGGAAAATACTTAGACAATGAACTTCTTATGGTAAGTTGATGGATTTCCGCACGTATATTTTCCCGGAGATGTAGGGGTCCTGTGTTAAGATTGGGAAGGAAAATCAAGAAAAGGAAAGAAGGAAGGAAAAGAAAAGATAAAAGAAATAGAGGGTAGGAAGACAAGGAAAAAGAGCAGTTCGCTTTCGAAATCCCACTCTATAAAACTCCCAGAGCACCTCGCGGTTCCCTTCTCTTGTGCCTCTGCGTTTCGTCTCTCTCTCTCTCTCTCTCTCTCTCTATCTCTATAAAGAGGTCCAAAGCTTCGACCTTGTTGGCATTTGGTGACAGAGACGGTCTTCTTCTTCTTCTCCGAAGCTCCTTCGTCCATCAATTCTATCCAATCAATTCGTCTTTCCTTCGCCACGGTTGGCCTTCTTCCTCCAGCGAATGCATCTTTCCCGAGGGTCACTTGAAGGGGAAAAGGTACGAGCTGCTTTATTGACCGCTCGGGATTTGTCGCATCATGCACGTCTCCTGACGGCCGTGTCAACCCATTAAAGATTCGTTCAATAAACTCGCGTTTCTTGGCTGGGATTTCGTTTAGTGAACGTTCTTCATACGGCAAAATCGAATCTTCTAGTGTCTATCACGGTTTACGACGACGATACATGCATGGAAGTCTTCCTAGTTCAACTCACGGTGAGTTTCGGCGACAGTTTATTCAGCTCTCGATTTCAAGTTTTTGTTTTTTCTAATTATTTCTACCTTCTCGGTTCATCCAGGACCATATGAAGTCGGACCCATATTTTTTTAACGCCGTTTAGTATTTGACGACGCGACTTTCTTGATTATTTTAGAGGACTCAAACAGCATCTCTGCTTGGTTCAGCTTTGAAAGAGCTGAACTTGCTGAAATGGTGACTTTGAGGACCCCATTTGCTTATTTCGTTCACAAATCATAGGCTAATAATAAAGTTAATTGTTTGTCGGTTGCTGTAATCCTGGTGGATGATGTTGATGTCCGGAAATATGTATCCATCACTTTCTTTCAAAAGCAAAACCGTGAAACGTGTCCTTATCACTTTCTGTCGATGTGAACTGTTAAATAGTAAGTTTTGATGAACTCTAGCTTCCCTTATTCTTGGCCCAGAAACTTCTGCAGTAGTTTGCAATCTCGAATTGTTTCAGCATGTATAGTTTGAATCGAAGCGGGCAAGATTACATGTTTCATGTGTGAACAATGAAGGTTGATGTTGTGATCATCTTCTTGTTTATTTTCCCCCATTTTTGTCCCTGGTGACATCTCATGGTCGTTTTTTTGTAGTTGCAGTGTCCTTTTCGCGGTAGCAAAATAAATCTTGTCAATTTCCTGATGGGTCATATTATTAGGCATTTGTGAAAGTGATATATGAGATCTATACATGGGCAGTTGCATGCCTTTTCTGATTTTCAATCTAGGCCCCCACAGGTCGATGTAGTACTATATGATATTTGCATAGAAGACGAAGTGAAAATGATTCCTTTATTTATTTATTTATTTTGCGGGATTTCTTTTTTCTATGCATGTTATATAAGAAATTCGGCCTATGTTCCATGTGCATTGTTTCCGTGGGAATTGGTGACTGCACCATAACTGTTCCTTCTCAATAACAATTGGGACAGACTTGAGTCCTTGAGATGACACGAAGGAAAAGTTCTTTGAGAATTATAAAACCTTGGATTGTCGTGCTGATGATCACTTGTACTGTCAATTTCTCTCTCTCGAGAGCGTGAAGTCTGTATGAAGTAAATTTGGGAAAGAAACATGGAGAATATGTTTGGTTGTTTTTCACTTAATGCCACATGGCGCAGATACCGCATGCCATATATTTACTTTCTGCATTTTGTCTTTTTAATTTGTCATACGAAAGTGTCATGTAAAAACTTAGGACTGATTGTTGCACATGAGTGTAGATATCCAGCACCAAATTCATCAGTGTCTGCATATTCGGTTGCCTTTTTCCATGTCTACATTTGCAAAATGGGTCCTTTACCTGCTCCTGCTGAACAAGTTTTCAGGGCTAAAATATACCGACCGGCTCAGACTTCAGACGCTAAATTAGTGATTTTCGTTTGCAGTGACTCTCAGGGAGGTATTGAGCGCAAGAGATCTGGAAGATAGCTGTTTTTCTCAAGCATTCCAATGAATTATCGGCTATAAATGCACTGCTTTGGAAATGAGAAGGTATTTTTTGGCTTAAAGGCGATATGTCTTGTTCATGTTAATTACAGTTTTCTTGCTAAAGTTCGTGTCTTATATTCATGACCAGATCTCAGGAACTCAGCACTTAATGGACTGCACTTCCATTAGAAGTGATAAAAAAAACTCTGAAGAGGTGGTTTTTCATTGACAAGAGGGTCGGATAAAGCATATTCGTTTATAGGTTATAAGTTTCTCTTAAAAGTGCAATTTCCAGGAACAGGCAGCACAATCAATACGATCTGTTGTCCTATAGTGCTTGTATTCTTGACTCAATGGAACTTAAGTCTACTCATTCGTCTCCTGTTCTTGCCGATCCTGCACCCATTAACAAGACAAGACTGGGCATTCGTTCCACCTTGTCCTCCAGCAAATGCATACCGATACTGAGGAGAAAGCCGGGAAAGCTCGATGATACTCTCTCTAATGGTTGGCTAGATGCAATGAAAGCCTCATCTCCTCCTCGCAAAAGGCTTATAAAAGGTTATCGTGTCAAAGTTGCTTTAGATGATGCTGAGATCGCCTATTGTTCTTGGAAGGTATATGATTCTACAGTTTCTAGATTTCAATGATGTGCTAAGCACAATACTATGCCATTTGCTCTAAGTCATGTTGTTTAATTGCAATTTCTCTGGATTGCACAGATTAAGCATCCATCAGCGCTCGATTCATTTGAGCAGTTCACGAAGCAGGCTGAGAAGAAGAAGATAGCCATATTTCTGGATTATGATGGGACTCTTTCGCCAATTGTAGACAACCCTGATGACGCACTGATGTCCAGTGAAGTAAGAATAGTATTTTATAAGCATAGATCCCTTCGTTTCTTGGTATTCCATAGTTATTTATTTGATGACATTGGCCAATATGTTTTCAGATGCGTTTGGCCGTGAAAAATGTCGCAGAGTTCTTCCCAACTACCATCATTAGCGGGAGGAGTCGCAACAAGGTATTCGGAGGACTCCACTTTAGAGGGTGTTCAGAACATTCAAGCCTTTAATCCACCTTTCAACTTTCACTTCTCAATTGATACTCCGAAGATCTTATACCTGATTTACATCGATTTATTTTCCTTTTAGGTACATGAGTTGGTAGGACTGACTGAACTTTATTATGCTGGAAGCCATGGGATGGATATTGTGGGTCCTGTGGGCGTTACCTCATCCGTTAACCATCATGGCTGTGTCAAATTAGATGACAGACAGGTATTTGAAGATCTACTCAAGAATTTTTGTGTTGACTCTCCCAGGGAAATAAATTTCATGTTGATGGTGTAGCATTTAGTGACTTCTGTTCTTATCAATATAGTGTGAGGAACTAAAACACTTCCAGCCGGCTGGAGAATTTTTACCAATGATTGACGAGGTGCCGACTGCTCTGCTTTCAATTTTTTTTTTTTAATAATGGTAACTATATGTATGATAAGTGGCAATTAGAAGATTGATTCTTGACCTGGGCATGCAGGTTTCTAGAATCCTGGTCGAGAAGACAAAAGGAATTAAAGGCACAATAGTTGAGAACAACAAGTTCTGTGCCTCAGTACATTACCGAAATGTAGATGAAAAGGTCAGGACTGGCTGTAGTTCGTAGATTTACCTTGGGCTGCAGTGATGTTCAATAGATTAACTTTCAAGTCTCATTTTAATTGCTTGCTCTCTGATTTCAGAATTGGCGCACTATTGCTCGATTAGTCCACAATCTATTAAAGGACTACCCACGTTTGCAAATAACTCACGGGCGGAAGGTACAATTCTTGTCTCAATTCCAGCAGGTTCATCTGTGCATCGCAACTTCCTTTTGTTAAGTGGGTCTCGGTATATTCTTCTTTTTGGTTAACCAGGTTTTGGAAATTCGTCCTGTGGTGGACTGGAATAAGGGGAAAGCAGTGGAGTTTCTGCTCAATTCTCTTGGTATCTTTTCTTTCCGCCCTGAACTCTCTTTTCCGGCACATAAGCGGACACGCGCTATGCTACAACAAATTAACTTGCTTTCACGTTGACACAGGTTTCGCTAATCAAGCTGATGTGCTCCCAATCTATATTGGAGATGACAGAACTGATGAAGATGCATTTAAGGTACTCCGCACATGCAATTTCAAATTTCATTTTTTATCTTGAACAAGCACGCAAATGAGTTGGCCATTTTGATGATCTATATTAGATGCTGGGTAAAAAGAAATGTGGCATTGGGATTTTGGTATCTTCGGTCCCCAAAGAAACGAAGGCATTTTACTCTCTAAGGGACCCATCGGAGGTGCAAATCCTTGTTCATCTACTGTACTTTTCGCCTACAATCTTTTGGTCACGTTTTCAGAAGCATATGCTAATATACAATGGATGCTTTGGAATCGCATGTAGGTGATGGAATTTCTGAAGTCTCTTGTCATGTGGAAGAAGATGGAAGACGCATGAAGATGTGAAATTGTAGTACTAGTGTTGTCAGGCTAGGGATTTAATGGGATACTGTTTACACTTCCATAAATCGCGCTAGGGTGGTCGGAATCTGAGCGAAACTTTTTGGCTTTTGCATCTCGGCCATCCATCCATATAGTTTCTACTGTTTATATGCTATGTGAAGGGTACATGTGTTGTTCAGCAGGCTGATGGGCTTCTCACGATTTGCAAGCATAATGATTATTGATGGAACTTGCGACAGCGAGTGTAGGAGGCGACATCAGCTCCTCCAGCACATGATGAATAGGTTCTCTAACTTTATTCCAGAGTAATGTATTGGTCTTATTTGAATCCCCATGTGGAATCTGAAATATAATCGCTCACGAAAATAGAGCAATAATGCAACTTTTCTTGCGCCACACTTTGAATGGGAAAAAAAAAGGACGAGTCTCACAGCTTATGTTTCTGCATCTTCACTAGCCTTCGTCTATTGCACCCTGACAACAGTATGTTCTCCCCGTCTTTCTCTCTGAGAAGGCATTTTTCTGAACGGGCATTTGGGTCCATGTTAGGCGTCTTTGAGGCCTCCTTGGCTGCCTGAAGCCCTTTATACTTCGTGGATGATGTCCGGATCAGTTAATTAGTGCAAGTCCAGATGCAGAGCCAACCATGCTGCTTTAACACGGCAGAAGAAAGTACACTTGAGTCAGATAGTCACATGCTGGCGCGGTAGGTTCGATGCAGCTTAAACCAGAAATATGAATTTGAGGCATCCTTTGATCAAAGGGCGAACAATGAAAGCACGTATTTACTACACACTCCTTGTTGGGTGATCTTAGACTCTCTCATCCTAACATCGAGCTTGGGTCAGAGCCGCAACAACCCACTCCCGTGTAATTATTGAGTCCAGACTTGTTGGCAACTTAGGTTTTAGCATTTCTTTTCCTAAAAACTAGCTCAAAGGATGAAGTTTTTCCTCACATTTATAACTCTCCCATTAATGTCACCTCCAACCGATGTGAGACAACCTCAATATCCCTGATATGCTTTTACTGAGAAGCCAATTTTCATTTGGTAAATGATTTAAACATACAAGGAAGGGAACATACCGCCATCGAGTGTGTATGAGTCCAGCGGAGCGGCAAGCATTCCAGTCGCCAAATGGGCTACCGCCCTCATCACAGACATCGGATTATAATGAGGGGTAGATTTCCCAAGTTTCCTAATGGCGATCAGTTAAGTAAACAACAACAAACCAATTTGTCTTTGCAATTCATGTGAAAGGACGATGCCAAGGAGCCGGGTCATCATATTTCTCATGACAGAATACCAGTCGAGCAAGTGGCCATGATCAGACCCTATAGGTGGGTCATCGGTTTCCATACTTTTACTAGTATTTATCCAAGAACCCCTCCAACGATGAAGGAAATTCCAATGTTAATGGGCACAAACCACCTTACAACAAAATTCGAACCGTTCAGAACAGTTAAAGATCAAACCCAACAAGAACTTTGTAGGCTCCACTGACACCTCAACAAACTACTAGAAAACAAAATTCAGTACGCACCTTCTACTTTTGTAGGAACAGATGAGGACATAATTTGCTAGCAGTGCGTAAATGAAAAAATGGCTAACCATGATATTATATCCTGAAGAGTAACTGTTTTGGTCAGGCTGGTGAAAATTAGCGAGGGTGTGAAGTGATGAATGCTATCTGCATTCAGCGGAAAAACAAGCCAACAATGAAACATAGCAGACTCTTGGAACACAGAGTTACCGCTTAACTCTTCCTACTGCTATGAGAAACACCCATCCATACTAGTTTACACTTGGTTGTTTCTGCTTTTAGCTTGTTATTGGGTTTACACTTGGTTGTTTCTGCTTTTAGCTTGTTATTGGGCCTTCCTAGTATCTGCAGGGAGAAGATTGCAGCGACCGGTCGCCATAAAAGCTCCGATCACACAAATGATGAGGACTTGCAGAACCGGCATCGAAGCCACTTCAAACAATGACCAGAAACCCATCTTTTCTTCCCCTCCCGCGGCTACTTGCTGATACTCGATACTACTGTTGAGCCCTCAGGTTCTTGCTTCTGATAATTGCTTGCCCTGGCCTTCCATGTAAAAGTAAACCACCGGCAATTCTAGTCCAAGAGCTGAAAGGCTGAATCGAGTTAAAATCAAACAACTGGCTCCAGAGTTTTGTTGGCAACCGCATGCTTGAAGAGATAGTGTGACGCTGGAAATGCTTTGCTAGGAATAAAGTGGATCAAGAACCAACCAAATGAGGGCTTCATCACTTCGTTCGTGCTCAGTGTCGGGACCAGACGGTCAATACTCAAGGGTCAACATTGTCTCACTTTTTTTTTCCGGGATACATGGACTTCATTCATACAAAATGAAGATGTGACGACAAATAGTTGGACAGCTGGTCTAGACTAAAGCCTTATGAGCTCGGCCATGCCCGACAGCTAAAAAAATAATAATATCTAAGTACCAACTCAACACCCAACTACTATAATGATAATGTAGGTTGATTTTGTTTTAAGCAAAATGATGTGTTTGTTTCACGAAAAAACAAATTTCAGTAAAACGTTTTGCGAATTTGCCACCGTCTGATTCACAGAAAATAAATGTATCAACAAAAAATATTTTTTATTAATAAAAAACAAAACACTTTCAACGGAAAATCATTTTCTTCTTTCTCATCTTTCTTTCACTGGGCGATTAGCAACCAGTCCCAGGCAAGGGACGAGCTTAAGCCTTGCTGGCCTTGGGTGAGTTCGAGCTCGCCGATTTGGTGATGCCTGAGGCCCCACCATCCTCGTATGATGTGTTGTACCTGTAAAATGACAGTTTCAGCGAAGTGAATCACTAACACCTCGTTAAATGAAGGATCTGTCCCAATCTGTCAACTTCTTTCGTTCTAATTTTATTCTCGCAAACTTCAGCACACCACAATTCCTTGCGCAATGACAAGTTGATGATGTCTTGCAGACCAACTAGCGGTGAAGTTCCAGCTGATCCGGAGAGAGACAATATAAAAGACTGGGCTATGCCGGAACGATTGCAGTGTTCTTCAGAAAGCCAGGTGGTGTTCACCTCAAGCAAGGAAAGTAGAGCTTTCTCTGGTGTTCAATGTGCTGGAATGTCAAAATCACTGCAACTACTGAAAAATTCCGACAAACCATGAGACATGATGGCAGCTTTTTATGCCGTCATATGTCCTGGTTCATGGCTCCAGCTATTCTGATGTTCGCTCGACCATTGTTCTTGCTTTGAGCTCATGGGAGATTCTTTCCATCGGCGACCTAACTTAGATATGTCCGAATAATGTATGATGAATTCTAGTTTTTGCCAAGAATATATAATTATCTGCATTTCCAGATTTTCATATACTCATAGGGTGTACTTGTTCTCTGCAGAGACACAAAGATTGGTGAAGTCTCTCAATGTTTACTGGATAATATTAGGAGAGCACCGATATATTCCACTTCTACGCCAATGATTACATAGATTCGTATAATTTTACAAATGCCGTTCGAGCTGTCCTTCCTTGCAAACTCATTTTATAGTCTTATTTAGGGTTTGAGCAATTTGTTTGATTATGAAAGTTTTGAGTGAATGAGAAATTAGCAGAGGATGGATACCTTTTTAAAAAAAATGATGTTTTCGTATATAGGAACACAAAAATACTTGATGTGAAGACATAGAGTGATTTCCAGAAGGAAATGTCAAGAGTATATTTGATATTTTTAAAAGTAGAGACACATAGACAGGCATTAAGCGAAAAATGAGTCAATAGTTTTCAAATTTTCCGAATATTATTTATAGAGTGCTGGCCTTTGAGGTGACTAAATCGCCATAATAACGTTGGAATTTCAACATTTGGCAATGAGTCAGTGAGGTGTAAATTTTTCCTTTAGGTGCCATCATACCAATATCCTCTGAGGGAACTTTTGCACCCATGGATGACACCCAACTTCTATAATCAAGAACGACTTTAGTATTTGAAGCGATCTTACAGAAACTCAATTTGCAGTCTACAAGTTGATCAGACTAAAAATCACAAGTTCAGAAAAACATATATGATCAGGATAAACGACTAGACATAGCTGTCTATTAAGGATTTCCTCATCTCATCCACAATAGCACTGGGTTGCGCTTCCCTCAACTTGAAAACACTCTCAATCACAGACAGCTCGGTCGCTGTGGTGTCCGAACCGCAAAATGCTGTCCAGTCATTCACGGTCATCCCCGCTGCGATTACTTCACTACCTCGGTTCACAGTTCCAGCCACCAAAGGAACCTGGAGGAGGGTCGAGAGCTCGTCCAAGTCTTCAATGGATGTATGCGGATGAACCTGCTCCGACATATTTTGGCATCGTGTAAGGAAAAAATTTAGCCAATAGGCAAATGCCCATAAAGGGTACCCAAGTCCACAAAAATGTACAGAAAAAAAAATGTGAAGACTATTCCATCTTACCAGTCCACCTCTGTTGGAGAAGGCACAATAGCTACCCACAAGGATGTTGCCAGCAATAGTCTGCCTAAAGACTTCCACTCCAAGAACATCCGCAATTATCTCCTCGGTTTCCTGATTTAACCAATAGACAGCAATAGAAAATCAGGATTCTTACTTTACCAAAAAAAAGAAAATCAGGATTCTTCTAAACTCAGTGGTCCATAATAGGAATTCTTAAAGGGCCAGAAGGAGATTGATTCCATAAACCAAAGCACTAAATCCAAGCTGGAAGTGATGTTCCCACTAGTTCTTCAGTTTTTGCAAAACAAAGATCATTCGTATGAATGCTGCTGAGAGGTCCACAAAATACTTTCTACATGTTTTAAGAGATCACCCAAACAACTCTGAGATTTAGCACACCATATAACTTGTTAAATTGTAGCACTTAATTCTTATCGGAGAAAAGACAACTAAACCCCATTACTTTTGGATTTCAACAGGAATTGCTTATAAAAGACTGTTTCTCAAGGAAAAAAAGAAGCTACCTTGTCAAGATCGGTATGAGTAAGGGCAACATGATCATTGCATGCTATGCAGTTCCCCAGGGCAGACAGCTTTTCTTCAATACGTTGAACGACAACTTGATCAGGCAGACTATTTCTCAAGTGTTGAAGCTCTAGCAAAGAAAAATAAGTTAGTAGAGAATGGAAGTCAAATGAGCAGACTGGTCCAAGAAATGACAAGAAGAGTTATCTGGCATGCACCAACATCACCAGGTGAAGTGGACCAATTCTTCCTGTTTAAGCAAGCAGTTTCATCAGCTCTGTAGTACAGTTTACTCCACAGAGAACAAATTTGGTGTATGGTTTCTTTTTCTTATGGACTATTAACACATGGAGCATAGAGGATTGTGGATATGATTGAAAAATGATCGGACAACGAAATCATTGTAGCTAATATATAAGCAATATACAAATTCGGATTACTATCCCACAAAAAGCATTATAACTATGGAACCTTAATCCTATAGACAGGTCCCTCCAGATGTATCCTATAAAAACATATGTCAGAATTGGTTTTCCCTCTGACATAACCCATTAGAGTTTAGGATATTGAATGCCTTGCCCTTAATCAACAAAAACTTACAACAAGTTGTGAACCATCCAGATTGAAGACTTACCTTGGTCAGTAGTATTGTGTGGCACAAGTAGCCCATTCTTGTTTCCTGCCATGAAATGTTATAGTGTCGCATTTAGCTAATTCATGTTTATTACACAAAAGCAGCTTCAGCCAATGAACTTTTAGTATTTGAAAGGGGGCAACAGTGATCCTCACCCGCACAAAGTCGCCCAATGATCCTAGTGCCTGCAATTGACGTTTTAACGACTGGGATAACATCAGCCAGTTCAGCCTCAAACGTGCTGCACAAAAGACACGAACTTTCAAAGCAAGAAACGACGAAAGAACATCATCGGGCTCCCGTAAAACCATCCGACGCACCTGTAGAAGTTCTCCGATCCCCCGATTGCAACCAGACAGTAGGCATTCGTTAACTTGGAGAAGACACCGACTTCACATGAGTTCTCAAACTGAAGCCCTGCGCACGGTTTGCATTCGAGGAAACTAAGAATCCCAATACGAGCGCGATCGAAACGAATGGAATTAACTCCGATTAAATACAAATCGAACAAACACGACTCCATATCAGAACAACAACATCCACGCAAATGGAACTTCGCAGAGAGTGATAAGCAGAACAACAGAAAAGAGCTCGCGGGAAGGGACTCACTCGTTGCCATATCAGCGTGCGCTCAGGACAATACAAAGAACAACCTGCAAATGCCCGAAGAGAACCATGCGTAAAAACCCCAAATCAGCAAACCCGCAACACAATCCGAAAAAGAACATCTTAACAGCACAATCCCATAAATAAAGTGAAAAAAAAAAAACAGAGCACAGCAATCCCACTCCAACACACGCGTTGCAGTGATCGAAGAACAACCTCCGGTCGAGAAGAAGCTTCACACGTGGATGCGAGAATCTGGGCTCTGAGCTCTGCCCTGGAAGAGGAGGAGGCAAAGCTAAGGGATTTCCTGTTCCGGCTGATTCAGGGGATATTAGGGTTTTAGATCAAAGAGAGAGTCGGAGAATTCGCGAGGTCGAAACGGGCTGCGTTAAAAAGGATTGCATTTTATATGCAGCTTTTCTCTCTTTGTGCTCTGCCACTTGCGACGCTCGACTATGAAGGAGACATTGTAGTTATCGGTTTGTTGACCAATTCTTGCAAATTTATTTAGTGAAGAAATCCAAGTCATCACCCGATCGTCGTGCCACATAGGCATTTTCTAGTCAAAATCCGTCGAAAATGCTCAATCGACAAAATTGTAAAAAATTTAGGACTTATGCATAGGACTGAATTGACAAAGTTACAAAAGATTTAGTACTTAAATGGCAATTGTCCAAATTTTTCGTCTAGATCAACATGGTGTACCTTACCGGCTGGTGATCCCCGACCTCCTTATAATCGCCTGCCAGATGCCCCTCCGAAGACCCTCCTCCCCACCTATAGAGAAATCCACCCGATCCTCCTCGCGAGCCTCATCGCCAGCTTCCTCCAATCCCTTGCCAATTGTCTTCACGCCCACTTCGCTGCCAACCTCCATGAGAATGTCGATGTCGCCAGGTCAGATGATACATTGTTTATTGAGTATTTCAATCGATAATTGTTTCTTAATTTGATCGGATCTCAGGACATACGTCAGGGGATCCAACCTTGAGATTTTGAAAAAGTTATTTTTTTGTCATACGATGGAAGATCCAAGTTCGATTTGATCGTCATTGGTTGTATCATAAGTCAGTGTGAAGCAGCAAGAAAAGCGGGCAAAGTGGTACGATGATGAAAGCATATCCCCCACCATAAGGCAGGGGGTGCCGTGGCTTTTTCAACAAAACAAAAAAAAAATCTCATATTAAATGGAAATCATCCGACTCTAGATGAATGGCTCCAAATGCCAAATTCCCTACCATGATGGTAAGGGATCCGGATACGTATGACGATGGTCCGATTAATTCCGTTAATGTCTAATTTAATGGGTGGATAGCAGCATGAGAAATGGCGTGCGCTTCATGAGTGTGTTCATGAATTGGATCTTTTTGCTTAATTTGAACTCGTGATAATTTGAACTCGCGAGTCACGAGAAATAGCTTCCCAAGAGATGCAAGGAAGAGGAAGAAGCACAAGAAGATCAGAACGCGAAAAGACGATGAGCCGTCGACGCCAAGACAACACCTAGCGACGGTGGTACGATGATTCCGTCCACGTCCTGCGGGATCCGCGTGGCGTTTTCTCGCACCTTCTCCCTGATCGATGCGACGGATGCTGCGGAACGACGCTGCTCGAGGCCGCGTTGCTGGGGGTGCGAATCGAATGCCGGGAGGGCCGGTCACCACGAGCGTGATCGATGAGGAAATTATTCGAGGTGAAACTCATGTATCATGTCTTCACATCTATAGTGGCACATCTATTTCCGACGCATAAAAGCTCAGATGAATTCCCAAGTTCATTATTGGCTATATGCCGAATTCTGACTGATTGAAGGTCATCCGAATATCCACGTGTTCGAATCCCTGCCCTGATTCAAACCAAGGCAGGGGTGCCTTGATGGGGACCGGGGCCATCCGATTTAGGTCAGACGGTTTATAAAAAAGTCATTCCCTCCTATTTAATGGGGATAGTCCCTAATGCAAGGAGGATCCAGTCACTTGGCATGCCATCAGGTGATCCGAATCCTTCGACATCAGCGGCTATGGTATACATTTTAAGGGCAAGGCAGCGGCAATGATGCAGCTATAGAAAGAAATTTTAATTTGGATTTTGTGTCTTAACCTTCGTTTGTCTTTTTCCTTTTCAGAAAAAAAAAACACAATATATCAAATATTTTTTTCGGTAAAGCACAATATATCAAATATTCATATCAACGTAAATCAAATAAAAGCATAAGTGCACTATTGGTAGTCCTGAAAATTTGTCATGAAAATGCAACCGAGTTTTAAGGTGGTTAAAAAGTGCAGTCAAATCTTAAAAGTTATCGCGAAAGTACAATTGACTCTTAAAATTTGTAAAGTTTTCAAAAAATGTAATCGGAAGAATGATTTGATTAGAACAATTTGAACTTGATCGTGTTGTTTGAAAGGTTTTAGAACTCGGTTACATTTCAAGGCAAGTTTTAGGAGATAATTGCGCTTTTTAAAAACAATTTGAGACTCCATTGCACTCTTGATGAATTTTAGGACTTCCGCTACACCCATCTCTCGAATAAAATAATGAAAAAGGAGAACGAAACAGAAGCATCGTCAAGCTCTTGGGCTTTTTCATTGAATGGCCATGTCACCGCGCAAGAGAATGGCGACATTCGTAGTCGGGCGGCGACGCCCTATGAATTCTTCTTCGCATGCCGACTATTCCACCTTGGTCACAGGCCGTGTGAAGTCCCGGGCCTAGTGAATCTTTCTTAGACTCCGTTCATTTCATAAAACAATAACTTTTAAAAAAATATTTTTCAGATTTTTTGACGTTCGTTTAACGGAAAATATGATAGTCGAGGAAAATATTTTCTACTGATGGAAATAACTTTTTCAAAAGTGAGAAAAATATTTTCCGATTTTTAGAAAGTAAAAATTATTTTCTATCTTCTTTCTTCACCTTTAAACATTTTCCGTCTTATCAGCCAGTCAATGTTAAACAAAAAAGAATGAGATAAAAGGAATTAAAAATTAAAAATTTATTTTTTTTATAATTATTTTTCTAAGTTTCAAACGAACATCCGAAAATATTGTCATGTTTCAAGAAAATGACTTGCTGGAAATTTTTTTTAGAAATGTTATATTTTTCGTGGAACGAACGAAGGCTTTAGTTTCCACTCCATTCTTGTCCCTGCATGCAAAGTTCCGGGCATTTCTTTTTCTTTTTCTTTTTCTTCATTGATTTTTGCGAATCGTTACATGATGAGTCATGTTGGTCCGATAATTTTATTAGTTTGGCATTTAGAAACATTTCTCGTCTAGTTAGAGCTAGAGAGCCAGATGCTACAAAAATAGGATCTCTTTCTTTGATGTTTGAAAATCCTTCACCACATATTTTCGTACTTAAGACCTAACTAAACTGTCACTTGATGGCAGGGCCTGTAGCTCAGAGGATTAGAGCACGTGACTACGAACCACGGTATCGAGGGTTCAAATCCCTCCTTGCCTACAACCGGCCCAAAAGGTGAAGGACAATTAAGTGAAATCCAATACACGAAAATAATGTTCTAGAGCTCGTATTCAAGAGGGCAATACCCTAGCTACTTTATCTTTTTTTGTGGACTTCGAATCCTCATTTAGCCCAAGGGCGAAAGATAGGAGGAAATCCTACTTTATAAAAGGCCGGCCCCAATATTGTTGTCACGGTCCAATTGATGAGCCTCGTAAAAAAAAAAACCAAAGTTTATGAGCAATTATTAAAATTACCTTGTGCAGTTGACACTCAGCTACCCATTGTCCTCGGGACAACGTTACATGAATGTCTTCTATTAAATGATTTGGCCCGTTCTCTTTCGATATTCGGTAAATCTTAATTACTTCTTCTGAAATTTTGACTTAGCATGTCAAGTAGGTGCAAATATGTAGGATGGCTGCCATAAATATCAGTTGCAGGGAGCATAACTAAACACCATAGAGATTGGGACTTAGGATTGCAATTTCACATTATGGTGCCCCTGATCCACAAATCCATCAATCGTTAGTAGTGATTCATCTCTGTTATACAAGATACGAAACAAACTTGAACAATCTCCTACTCCTATATACAACGAGATCTACTCACGTTGTGAACTCGAGCGTGGCACTCAAATATACAACGAACTCAAGCATTCTCAAAACCCATTTTTTCTTTTTTCTTTTTAGTTACAATTTTTTTTCCCAGCACTTAAAATGTTACGATGTAACTTCGCTGGTCAAATTGAGGGTTAGCAAACCCTTTACCCTAAACTTTCTCTCTTTCTTTTTCCTTTTTCTTTGTTTTAGCAAACCCCTTAACCCTAAACACTGTCATTTTGTAGTTAGGGTTCCTTGTGGAGGAGGAAAATGGAGCTAACCCTATTGATCAGATAGCTTATGCAAGTGGTGTACGTGGTGGATACATGATTTAATGGAAGTCATATCTAACCCAATGATTTATGTTCCCGGCTTTTCCCTGTAAGCAAGATCATCTCATCACATAGATACACGCCAAGAAAAGAAGAGCAAAGAGAGATAAGAAGAAGAACCAAGAACTTGTAAATGGGCGACTTTTGATTGCTTGGGAAGCAAAGCCGACAGCACGAAGTTAGGGCATTGATAAAAGATGTCTAGGGTTGATCATTTCCACGCAAAGCACACGTTTTCTTTCTTTCTTTCTTTTTCTTTCTTTGGCCACCTTTGTTCTTTACTCCTTGTCATCAAGAGTTTTCAAAGGTGACGATTAGTATTAGGATCGATTTGGGGGGGTGGTTCCTTTACTGCTGAAATTATGTAAGCTGGAGACTCCACATGAACAAATGATTCTCATCCATTCTCCGCCTCTTTCTTTCGCTTTTATTGCTCCTTAATTTCAGGAATGATGTGTGTGGTTTAGATTTTCCATCTTAGCCTCAGAATTCAATTGGGTTTGCTCTGAAAGATTTGACAGAATCAAGAGGTCCTGCTCTTAAATATGCGTCACGAAAGAGAACGACGGTCGGATCGATACTTTAGGATTCGAGCCGATTAACATCTGATTCCATTTTCGTGTAATACGAATTTCATTTTTTTCAGTGTCTGAGGCTGTAATGGTAGCAGTGGGGCTTGGCTATGTGTGGTAGATAGCCAAAATCCAAATCTCGGCGGCTTGAATTGCGTGATAAAAGTCTAAGATGCCCGCGTACCTATTCAGACGACATTGTCAATGGGGAAATTAATTCCATCTCAATTTACTATTTTATTTTTTAGCCCCTTGCGGTTTCTCTTATTGATCCTTTGGCCCACTCTGTAATTATCAATTCTTCGGGGGCTCCAATGTCTGCGGCCGAGCAAAAAGCAAAAATCTTAATGAGTCGATGTTGGTCACGAAATGATTAACAAAGCTGGTTTTAAGGCGTCGGTTGTGGAGGTTGATTGAGCCCATTGCCCCGTCCCGATTCGAGCTACATTAGCGCGATGTATATTTACCTTTTTCTCCTTTCTCCCTTATAACAAGCATTTCCAAGGAAAAAGTTTAGTAGGAATTATCGGTTTTGCGATGATTCCATAACTATCGTCGGCGTTGAGCATCGCGGTGGATGAGCCGTCCGACTTGATTGTTCTCGTACACTAAAAATCATACGTCCGAGTATCTTTTTTTGCCTCTCCTTTTCATGCGATTTTGTATCGATGTGTCGACCGTGTCATCTTGCAAATTTCCACCGAAATGCGAGGGTCGGTGAGCATGAGCTCGCGACCTTAGCCCGACCGAGCGCGCCAGCCCACCCCTGATGTGCCCCGGATGAATTCTTCTTCCATTTCCCTCTCTCGCTTGTGGGAATGATAGTGAACCACCCCGTAGCATGGTGGAGGGTGCATGAATAAATGGAGAGATGGTGCTGTTCGGCCGTTTTTCTCTGGTCAAATGAACGTTTGCCTGAGGGATAATTATATAAATGGTCCATGGACTTTGATCGAATGTGTAATGCATCTGCCGAACTTTTAGTTAATTTAATGTGGTTCGTGAACTTTTTTTGCATATTCAAATTAGTCCATTTATTAAAATGCTTAATGCGTTCAACATTAGATTAAAGTTTAGATATTGGATTATACATTTGATCCTAATTCACGGACCATACTAAATAAATTGAAAGTTCATTGATCACAATACTCATTAAGTTAAAGTTTATGAACCATTTATTTCATTATCCTTTTATTGGAAGCGATCCTTGCCCATGATCTGGTGATCGATAGCTGGAATTTTTGGTCGCCACCTCTCACTCTTTTCCATAATTAGAATCGTATCCTGCGTTTTCTTGGGTCAAAGTCGTAATTATAGCAAAATAAAAGTACCAAAAAATGAATGTCATCTTGGAAAATGGCAAGTCTTTTTATTTATTCTTCTGAAAATTCCGGGGGAGCAATTCCTGCTTTCGGCTTGGCATTTTTTTTTATAGCTCTGACCCCACCCCCATGAAAACCGGCCGTCACTTGACACTTCCATTTTCCATTCTCTTTTATACATAAATCTCAAAACAAGTCTTCTGTCACTTTTCGAATTTAAAAAAATGATATAAATAATACACAGTATCATCTTGAAAGTTTGATATCTTTAATATGATTCATAAACTTTTTATTTATTTAACGTGATTTTCTAACTTTAATTTAACGCGCAACGATATTCCTAAACTTTTAATTGTTCAATGTGATCCCGAAAAATTTGGGTACATATTTAATCTAGTCCCTAACCTATATCAAAATAGTCAATATTATTCTTGAATCTGAACTAATGGAAGGGTAATATTAAACAATATTATATAGTTCGAAAACTAAAATGAACATATATCGAAAGCTCACATTAAATTATAGCTCGGGGACCATGCTGAACAAATTGAAAGTTCACATGTGGCACCAGCACGTCGAGTCGAAATTGAGGAATCATTTCGTGCCATCTTCTCCTTCTATTTTCAATTCTCTTTCCAAAGGAATATGACGCAAAACGATCACTATGCTTTGGTCCAACGTGCAGTGTCGTCCAAGAACTTTTAATTCATTCAACGCAATCAACTAACTTTAAGCCCGTAGCACAGCATTATCTATCGATTTTTTATTTGTTCAATGCGGTCACTGAATTTTTTCCATGCGCGTCCAATTTAGTCACTAGATTACCCGTGTAATTACTCCTTTTAAAAATTCAAAGAATTCAATTTTTTTTTGGGGGGGTGGTTGAGATCTAAATTTGAGGGAGTTGGTAACTTGGAAAATTTATATAATTGAAGGGGGGTCAAAAGTGAAGAAGAAAGAGGGGGGGGGGGGGGGGGGGGTCTTGCTCAGCCCTACTCCTGACAGTTAAAAAAGGAAGGAAGGAAGGAAAGAAAAAGCTGGAAAAGCTGAAGGCCCGAATCAAACGGTTAGTTGGTTTCCTTCTTATCTTGACCAACACACCCTGTCCTCGATCCAATCGCCCAAATTGCCAACTTGTATTTTTTTATTAACCCCTTTTATCTTTCCAAAGAAGAAAATAAGTGAAGAAAAAAAAAAGAAAACCCTAAAAACTGCACGACCAAAAAAAAAAAGGAAAAAAAGGGAAAACCAGCCCCCCCCTCCAATTAATTAATTGCCGTAGTGTGGGGGTGGGGCCCACGCGCGGGAATGGCGATGGGCTGGCAATCATGTGGCGCCTTTCAGGGGAAGATCTGGAAGAGGGGGGCAGAGGGGGTGGCCCAAGAGAAGGAAATAAAAAAACGAAGGAAATTTCCTTCATTTTCCATTTTTGACCTTGGGGACGAGGCGACATTGGTCAAACGTTAATCCGATGCGCGCACGTGCGGTGCAGGCAGCTCTTCTTCCCATCGTTTGCTGCGGGGAAGCTCCTCTCTCTTTCTCTCTCTGTCTCGCTCTTTCTCCGGCTCCAGCGAGGAGCAGTCGGATTAATAACGAGTGTTTTCAGGTGGGATGCCCGTCCTCGGCGCATTCAACTTTTAAGAAAAATCAAGACTTTGAGATTCGGGGCTCGACGTTGCCGTATTTGTGATTCGTGGATAGGAAAAGGATTAGTTTTTTTCTTTCTGTTCTTTTCGTGGAACCACGAGACGGAGCTGGTGCGACCAGTTTCCCTTGATTTCTTTCCTTTTTGAACTGGCGATAAGCTGTCACACATCACGCCTCCTCCTCTCTCTCTCTCTCTCTCCCCCCTACGCCATGCACAGTTATTGTTCAGCAACGCACGAAAGACGAGTGGTGACAGACAAGGAAAGAGCTTGAGGGAATTGGAATCCGACTCTCAAGCCCGAACCGTACTCACTCTTCTCTCTTTCTCTCTCTCTCTCTCTCTCTCTCTCTCGCCCCCCATTGACGAATTCCTCACTGTTTATGACTACCCTTTGAGCTAAGAGCATGCATCCAAAGAGTTTCGAACAATGAGACCTGGCGATAATTCTTGCTGCTCCCAATCCAAAACTGTCCTTGACCCACCGGCGTGCAAAAGACTAGAAAGTGGGTTCATCAAGATGTTCTCGGAAAAAGGAAAATTTTAACATAGACTTGCAAATCCCATAATGTTTTTTTCATTTATTTCTTGGACAAATATGCGAAAAAGTTCGAGGGTTGCTGGACCCCCATAATTGTTTCTTACTTTTTGCCTTTTTTGTTTTTGGGTTGCAGACTGTCCCCGGAGCTAATGAGCTTATAAGCCCACAAGAGCTGATAAAAGTAAAAAAGAGCCGTTTCCTCACACACATAGACTCTCTCTCTCTCTCTCGCTCTCTCTCTCTCTCTCTCTCACTCATACTGTCCCCTCATCGCACACGCCGAGGCTACTCTGTCTTCCCCATTTCTGCTTTTCCTCTACCAGATAATGCAAAGCCCGTAAAAGCTTTGGGAAAAATCGCCCCTAATTTTCGACACGAGCACGCTGGGAGGAAAGAAAAGAAAGAGCTTTCTTGAAAATGGCTTTGAATGGCCTCCCCACCGTGGCGCTGCTGCTGCTCGTCCACATTGGCCTCCTCTTGGGCTCCTGCTATGCTGATGATCCATTCGTCTTCTACGATTTCAAGGTCTCCTACATCACCGCCTCTCCGCTCGGTGTTCCTCAACAGGTTCGTGCTCAGATCTCCAGCTCTGTTTTTTCCTGAATCCATCTCCTTCGTGTTCCGTCTTTCAGTGTTGAGCTTAGCTTTTTCCCTGCTTGTGGATGATGGGTATGTGCTGATTCCTCAAAAGTTTCCATTTTAGGTACGGATCTATGTAAAATGAGCTTTCGGTAGTTGCTTTGAGCTGATATGTTTTGGTTGGAGGTCGAAACAGACAATGCAGTGCCCTGAACGTTCCGCAGGGCTTATCGTTTGGGTTTTGATTTTTTGCTTTGCAGGTTATTGCTATTAACGACAAGTTTCCAGGACCTACTATTAATGTCACTACTAACAACAATGTGGTCATCAATGTTCGCAACAAGCTCGACGAGAGTCTTCTTATGCATTGGTATGATTTGCTTGATGCACTGTGAGACAATGGTGGGGAAAAAGAAAGATTTGATTTTGCTGCTCTTTTAATGATATTGAGTGTGTAATGTGTTGCTTATGAATAGGTCCGGGATACAGCAGCGGCGCAGTTCGTGGCAAGACGGTGTTCTGGGGACCAATTGCCCCATTCCTCCAAAGTGGAACTGGACTTACCAGTTTCAGGTCAAGGATCAAATCGGGAGCTTCTTTTACTTCCCCTCCACTAATTTCCAGAGAGCATCGGGCGGATTCGGTGGCTTTATAATCAACAACCGTGATATAATTCCCATTCCCTTTGCGACTCCTGATGGTGATATTGTTATTCTGATTGGTGATTGGTATACCAAGAATCATACGGTCGGTGGTGATTGTTTGATGATTTGGGCGTATGGCATATGGTCGAAAGCTTATTTTTAAGATAGATTTTGCTTTTTGTTTTTTGTAGGCCTTGAGGAAGTCCCTTAATGGTGGAAAAGATCTTGGGATGCCTGATGGTGTTCTTATTAATGGGAAGGGACCTTACCAATATAATACAACGCTAGTCCCGGATGGTATTGATTATGAAACCATTACAGTCCACCCAGGTATTATTAATTAAGGTTCTATTATTAAACAAATTGGCTGCAATTATTTAAATGGACCAGACAGCTCTGCTTTCCAATTGATAATGTTATGCTGGAGTTTCACTTGTCATTTGGGGGTCTTCCCAAGACTCTAAGTTGTGTGCTAGAAAAAGAATTTGGCTGGCGGAGATAGGTGCCAAAATTACCTGGTGACTTTTGCACTAAGAGTATGATTTAGGCATTGCAGCCATGTAACGAGAATTTTTGCATCACCATGGTGTTGTAGTTAAGGGCACTTCTTCTGATTTCATGCTCTTTTCTGTTATTCTCTTCTTGTGTAAGCAGCATTATGGTTCTTGATTCTTACTTCACCATCTGCAATATTTTGCCTCTTCAAGAAACATATTTATAGTCAATGATATTAACAATCTCATGTATAGGAGTTATTTGATTGTTTCCCAGGTTGTGGTGGATGTGGCTTGAGCTGCAGGAAAAGTTTAACAAATTATCTGCGTAATTTGCTTGAATAATATGAAAGCTGATCTTATTTCCTAAAGTTGAATTGTTCTGTTTTCTTTCTTCGTCTTCTTCTTTTTTTTTTGGTCCCCCGCCCGCGTGGGGAGTTGGGGGGGGGGGGTGGAGTCCTGCTCAAAAGAGAAGAAGTTAAAGTACTATAATTACTTCCCATTTCAAAGAACTGAATTGTTTGAAGGCGTGGTGGGGTAAATCATCAATTTAGCTTGTAGGATTATAGACTTACTGATGCCAATGATTAACAGGAAAAACGTATCGCATCCGTGTGCACAATGTGGGAATATCGACAAGCTTGAATTTCAGGATTCAAAATCATAACCTCCTTTTAGCTGAGACTGAGGGATCATACACAGTGCAACAGAATTATACTAGCTTGGACATCCACGTCGGTCAATCATATTCATTCTTGGTGACAATGGATCAGAATGCAAGCTCTGATTATTACATTGTAGCAAGTGCCCGGTTTGTGAATGAATCTATTTGGAAAAGAGTAACTGGTGTTGCCATATTGCATTACACAAATTCAAAAGGGAAGGCGGCTGGCCCTCTTCCGGATGCACCAAATGATGTATTTGACAAAACCTATTCTATGAACCAAGCTCGATCTATCAGGTATGCTTCCAGGAATTTTATGCATAGAAACTTACGTATCTTTTCCTGATTATGGCAAGAGCATGTTGAGTCAACGTCACCTTGGATTCAACATCTGTACATCTGGAAAAACATTCACTGCAATGAAAAGATAGAATGTCTTACATTCTGGGACAGTCTGGTCCATGTTAGTTTCAAAAGTCAATGAAAAGATAGAATGTCTTGAATTTAATCACTGACATGCTGTTTATGATTATTTTGTTAACTGAGACAGTAGATAATTAAATCTCAGTCTCTGATCTGACGCTTGGATGCAGATGGAATGTGAGTGCCAGTGGGGCTCGTCCCAACCCACAGGGGTCTTTCCGCTATGGCTCAATCAATGTGACTGATGTGTACGTATTGAGAAACGCTCCTCCAGTGACGATTGATGGAAAACGGCGCACGACACTTAGTGGAATCTCGTTTGTGAATCCTTCCACTCCAATCAGACTTGCTGACCAGTACAAAGTGAAAGGAGTATATAAGCTTGACTTCCCCAATAAACCACTGACCGGACCGCCAAGGATGGAAACATCTGTGATTAATGGAACTTATAGGGGATTTATGGAAGTGATATTGCAAAACAACGACACCAAGGTGCAGTCGTATCACATGAGCGGATATGCATTCTTTGTAGTGGGGTAACTTCTTCTGCATTGCCATGCCTACTTGCAACATTGCTTTTGCTTTCCATGGTTATACTAGTGCTTGTTGAGTGGAGTCGTAGCATTTCCCTTTCCTTTTAATCAAGAAGTGGTGACAAAATCTTGTGTGTATAGGATGGATTATGGCGAGTGGACAGAAAACAGCAGAGGGACATATAATAAGTGGGATGGCATTGCCCGCTCCACTATCCAGGTGCATTTCACAAAGTTCAAAACTTTCATCAGATATAATTCTAAATATCCTTATCTTCACCCTTGACTTTCTTGCAATGGTTGGGCTCGTTTTCTGCATTCACTGAGGAAGACTGGGCATTTCATTGGTTGTATGCCTTCATAGTGCTTTATAATTAAATGTAAAAGATGCTTGTTGCAAACGATCCTTCAGTGGTGATGCTCTAAGGCATCTCCTGTTATACTGAAAGATAATGCTTGAAATGCTTATTTTAGTTTGAAGAAGCCGAATTCCTCACGTTTCTTGTTTCCTTTGGTCAATGCTTGATCTTCTTCCATGTAAATGGGAGACAGATGAAAGATTGCTTATACTGATTACTCTCTCGCTAGGTCTATCCTGGAGCATGGTCAGCAATCCTCATATCCCTTGACAATGTCGGAGTTTGGAACTTGAGAACAGAAAACCTCGACTCATGGTATCTTGGCCAAGAAACTTATGTGAGGATCTTCAATCCAGAAGAGAACAATAAGACTGAGCTGCCCATACCCGATAATGCTCTGTACTGCGGTGCACTTGCCCGTCTGCAGAAGTACGTAATCCAATCTGCCACTGAATTCTTTGTTTCAGTAGATA
The DNA here is from genome assembly GCA_030064385.1 of Melaleuca quinquenervia. Lineage (NCBI taxonomy): Eukaryota > Viridiplantae > Streptophyta > Magnoliopsida > Myrtales > Myrtaceae > Melaleuca > Melaleuca quinquenervia. Next base: position 2,549,062 of record CM057722.1, read on the forward strand.
GAATTATCATCTGCCAATTAGGCAGCCTATCTCTTTTCAAAATGATAGCTTCAACCCTGATAAAACGCTTCTACTGCTCCTTCTTCTTTTAGTATATGTTCATGGAAATGTAGTTAATCTAAAAACCGAAGCATAAAGAAACAAGGACTGTGACCCATCTTATTGTTTTCATGAAAGCTTTCCCGCTGTACTAAAATTCAACGCCTTCAATTGCAGGCCCGAAGATATCTCTTCAGCAGTCACAATTACCAGCCGGAGATCAACTGTGGCTGTCACTCTGCTTACGATACTTTGCGCTCTCATATCCGTCTCCCGCTAGATGTCATCGTCGCCATCTCCTTCTAGTGTTTCCTACATGTCGCTTTGCCGGATTGTACCTTCTTAGTGAGGTTGGTTTGTGAGTGTTTTAGGGTGTGCCATTGTAGCCTGTCCATAATTCAGTGATTTTGACGTGTATTCTTTTGAACCATCGTAGTCTAAGAGTTCCACTCGGGGTCCTTTCCTTTAATTTATTGTGATCTTCCATTCTTTAAATACCCTTCAATTGTATGAATGACTTATGAACAGTTTTCAGAAGCAGATCCATTTTTCCACACTCCGGTTTGGCTCTTTCAATCGCTCACTGGTCTTGTCCTATCGGCTTGGAAAGTTTAGTCTTTGTTGTCTGGCTGGGATCATTTACTGCGTAACTGTAAAACAGTTGGTTTTGGCATGCATAATTTTCATTTCATTAACGATGATATAAATTTACTTTAAGTAGTTCACTTATCAAAGGTCGATGCACGACAACTAGACCCAATTCAGTTAATCATTTCGACGCAACAAATGATCATTGCATCTTTTTCCGGGTTTCCCAATGGTCATCTCTATTTGCAAACAAGAATCAGAATATAATGTCAGCGCTTTGGCCCACTCTAACCAATGCCTCTGAAGTGGCGCGACTCGGCATCCAAAATTTGAATTCATTGGCTGTTGTTTCACATTCAAAACATGTGTGCTTCCTAACTCGTGTGATTCATCGGTGACAACGATCTTAACTCGTGTGCTTCCCACAAAAGAAAGGATCGTCGCAATATTAGTCCCTTGCTCTCCTGTCTTATGCTTCAAAGCCCCGTGTATCTGAGGAATTCTTGGTTTTCAGCAGCCGAAGATTTGAGAAGAGGCTCTGGCTTCAGGCCAGGAAGAAAGGTAACCCAGAACTGAAGTCTCCTTTCTAAGAAAGAAAGAAATTCGTGACCCCATAAACAAAATCTACGGTTTGGCTCGGTACAAGATATGCGGAGCAAGAAGGCTCGCCCCTTCCACTTCGGGTGAAGACCACATCTGCTTGAGTCAAGATATGGACCGAGCCGAAGGAAAGGGAGCCGCTGCCACGAGGAGTCATGGTGCCCATGAATTACTTCAATCACCCGTTGTACGGCGAGATGCAAGGGGATGCTCAGAGGATTTGTGGGCATGATCATTCGGGTCGGACCGACGTACCTTGGAGGATTTAGGAGTCGGAGAAGGTGAAGATGAGGACTGCCACCAGAGGTCAGCGTCGGCAACAACAACAAAGGCCAGGGTGGCGGCGGCATGAAATCTAAAACGGTCAATCTATAAATTTACAGATGATAGAAGGTGGCGAACAAGATTCACGACTGGCGTTACACATGCTGCAGGTCCTCTGTTCTTCAGATTATTATTTCTCATCGATTAGATTAATCGATGGAAACCGCAAATTAATTTCAAAATTTCTGCAAATTACGGAGCTCATCCCTGATTTGCCCCCGTCATGGGTGACGCCGATCATCTTCAGAGTATGCAAATGACAAATCACACAAGATTGTGCATATTTAAGCCAATTAAAATCACAGCGTCAAAGTTTTCCCGGCCTAAAATCAAGGTGATTCTCCTTCAAAGGATGAGGATTGCAAAAAGAGAATATATAGTAAGAAGCTGCACTACTCTTGGTCTCACATTTTTATAAGCCAACCAAAAGCACGTGAGGAAGACATGCAATGTGGAAATCTCTGACAGTGTCCACAGCCAAGCAATGTATGAATTCTGCTCAACCTCAAGCTCAAAAATAACCGATGCCGCTTCAGTATCAAGATATTCACCATTGCCTCTCCTTAAAATGCCAAAAAGCACGACACTCGCTGTCCAGCTCCTTCGAGCATAGTGAAAATTAAAGTGAGAAGATGCCATTCACGGAAAAAAAACACCTCTCACATCACCATAAATTACTTTCATCTGCTCGGCGTGTAATCAGTTTCTTTGTATTATTCAACTCACAATGAACGACTATTTTCTAGTATCTACCCCTCCAGGAACTCCATTTGAGTTTCAGTTGGTACCAAAAAGGAGAGATGCCTAGAACTCCTCGTGCTAGCCTTGGATCAAACACGTCGAATTGCACCCGACTGAGGGTATCTAGCAGTACCTGTGCAGGCACAGCAGGAAGCAGCACCGGGATGGCCTCAGCAGGCACTGTTCTGGCTAATTCACGAGCCTTCTGCAAATGGATGTTAGCCACAGATGCGATCTCGAATACTGCATCGCAAAGCTTCTCACGGGAGTCCAATCGAACTTCTTGTTGGCCTCCCATTTCGACCAGCAATCCATGCTTGGCCGCCAATTTTCTAGGTATATATAAAGAGTGGCGACTCTTGCTAGCATGATATGGCAGCGACTTAAGCAGCAAAAGAAGGCCACTGGCCTTTCCAATATGAGATGCCGCGTGATCAGCCGCAGTGGACATAATTCCACCAGATTGAAGTGTCGTGTACAGAATGGTCGATGCAGTGTCCTCGGCATATTTTTCCAAGTCATCGATGGTTTCTGGCATTTGAGTCACCTCTCTGCTAGCATCATTAATACGAGCTTCAACAGATCGTTTCAACCATGCCTTGCTGAATTTGAGCTCAGCTACGACTGCAGATAAGGCCCGTGCAGTTGGGTGTTCGATTAGTTTATTGGCAAAAATCTTGTCTATAACTTCCTGCCACCAGACAAGGCGCATGAGGCCAATTCTTGGATCAGAAGCAACGTCCATGGCTCTGGATGTTTCAACATTGAAAGAACGGAGGGCAAATGCAGCCTTACGCATATTGGGTGGAAGTTCAAGAAGGCAAAGGTAGTGATGGTAATCATAACTACGAACCTGCTGCACGCAATGAGAAAAAGCAGCACGTAAGTTAGTAGATGCACCGGAGGCACTCATCAGTTCAATGTCGGAAGAACCACCCTGCAGATTACACAGAACTCGGATGAGAACAGGAAGTATCCGGAAAAGAAAGGAAGAAATTTCAGCGTCATTCAAGTTGCCAGGTAGTCTCTCAGCTGAAAATTTTGGCTTTCACAAATGCATTTATGCTTCCTCTTCTCTTTGTCAACGCAAACCTCTATCTATGCAAATTGATAGCCCCAACATCTTGCTATAAACATGAGGCCAGGTCATTGAGTGAGATGGATAAGGAATGTCATACTAACCTTTGCGCCTCACTAATACTTCTTTGATAGTCCTTAATTAAAGTTAAGCAAGATATCTCGTTCTTTCCTGCCCCACCCATATGGCCCAGGAGATACAGGGGCACAGTCGCACACATGAATTGGCCCAACTGTTGCAGACCTCTTAACAAACAAGTATTAATCTCCCAACCTAGCTATGTGTTCTAACAAACTATATTCACCAATGCCGGTCCATTTTAGTACATGTAAACTCACAACAGGACACGACAACAACTCTTTGGATAAATGCAGTCCACAAAAAGGCAAGAACCATTTGACAAAGTTCACGATGATCGACAAGTTCCCCACTTTACTAGATGGAAACACACTGGCATGAAATGTAAGAGTCAGACAACAGACGCGACATCGTTGAAGCACGCGCTCACAGAGGCATTTCATCAAACAGGTAACCCCAATGCATTCCCAAAGGCCAAATCCAAAACAAATTGATGCGAATATTGACTTTCGGGATCTTACCGGGTCGTCACAACCGAGGGTTGGCGTCGAACAGCGGCGGTTCCCGGTAAATACCAAAAGGCGAATTGGGTAAAAGAGCTCGAGGGGAATGCGGTTCGGAAATAGCGAGCTTGAAGTGGGTATGGCGTCGCCAGAGAGCGGCCGAGCTTTTCCCCGCGTGGATACACCACCTGGGGATCTCCGGCGGGAGACGGCGCCGGGGCGCGAGGGTGGCGGAAGGAGGGGAGGGGAGGGGAGGAGAAACCGCGGCGGCTGGTGGCGGTTCCCTCTGAGGCTGGGCGGAGCTACACAAGCACCAAAGATATACGCTGGACTTGGAATTCCTGACTTTATGTTTTCGCACGCCCATCATATAGAGAGAGGGAGAGAGGGGTGGGCCTTAAAGAGTGAGCATTGGAACTAGATTAAATCGGTCGATTCCGAGCGGTTTTAATTTCTAAAATATGGAATTAGTGATTGTCAATTCAGTTCTTGTGTGGATTGAATTATTTAAATATGACATATGCTCGATTGTGTTTTATCACACATTTAGGTTTGATTGGAGGACCAAGGGGGCCTTTTCTCGATTCTACAAATTGAGAATCAGCTCTTTTGGCCCAGTTCTCGTTTGCGAAGTAGAATCAACTCATTCTGAAATCAACGACCCTTAATAAGACATAGTAGAGTTCGATTCAGCTTGTCTCGACCATGGGCATGATATGAGTTCATTTAGTTCAATTGCAGAACGAAAGCAAAGGTGACATTTATAGCTGGGAAGTGATTTTGCATATTCGGAAAATCACAGGCGTTTGAATTTCTGGTCGAATCAAAAATGGGTCGAAGCGATGCTGCCACGCGTCGCCACCAGAGGGTTCCCAAGTTGTTGGAATCTTGGGCCCCCCCAGCTTGACTTCCGACATAATCGGAACTTTTTGTTTGATTGGCCGTTAAGAAGGGACGGTGGGTCGGACATCAGGCTCAAAAGTTCTATTTGACGAGAGCCAGACTGTCTGGGTGGGCCTGGGCCCAATATCCGCCTCAGCTTGGTGGGCCTGAGCGGGCCGTGATCGGGTCTAAACAGTTCCACGCATAGCCGAGCTGCCAATAGGGTTTCAAAAGGGAGACGGCTAGTGCAATCATCACGTTTTTCACAGAACTTCTTACATTCGACAGCTTAACATGTTACAACAGAACTCAAGTTCCTAAATATGTTAAATGCATCTAAACACTTCTCTTTCTCGTTGCCATTTACACCTTTCTCAGGACCACCGTTCTTTCAGTCTCAACCCTGACCTTGACTTCTTCCCGCCGTGATGCCCAGATCTATGGATGTCCTTTGGCCCCGCGGTGCCTCGACCCGAAACTGTCCACGAGGGCCAGCGCGTTGCTCACCACCTGCGCCAACTCTACTACCCGCCCCCTCACCGCGTTCTTGACACTTCCATCGGTGATCGGCCTCGCGAACCCGTCGAGGCACGTGTTCTCGTCGGTAAGTGCCCCGCTCGCCCATGTCTGCACGTTGCTCATGTGCCAATCGAACGCCTCCCCTGCGGCTGCCTGGCCTCCCATCTGGCCAAGCTCATCGATCGACTGGCTCAACCGACTCACACTGTCGCCGATGTTCCGCACGCAGTCGCGCACAGCCTGGGGCTCCCGGGGCGTGATGCCCCGGAGCTGGGACAGCCCTGCGACGTAGGATGCGGCGGCGCGAGCCCGGTCGAGGCTGACCTGGAGCGCGGCCTGGGCGAGGAGGCGGGGGTCCTGCTGGACAGAGGCGGCGTAGCCAGAGAGGCACTGGACGCAGAGCGCCGGGTAGCGAGTGGACTGGCAAGAGGACTTGATGAATTCCGTGCCGGGAGCTGTCGCGGTTTGTGAGTTCGACGGTTTGAGGAGCGTCGTGAAGAAGAGGGCGTGGAAGAGGAAGAGGGAGAGGAAGGCGAAGGATGGTTTTGCTTTGGCCATGTTCATGTGGGTGTGCGTCTGTGAGCTGGTTTCTAAGTGAGGCAATGCATGGTCTATATAAAGAAGTTTATACAGAGAGAGAGAGAGAGAGAGAGAGAGAGAGAGAGAGAGAGAGAGAGAGAGAGAGAGAGAGATAGAGGTCCTTACTTGGAAGCTCCCCTAAAGTCAATGTTTATCTTTGTCTTGCTTTTCATTTTAAACTTATTTAGTACTAAAAATGCAGTCATGTGACAGCCACCCTCCCCTTTTGACCGCCCTTCATTTATGGTTGCACGTGTTTATGTTCATGAGTCGGTACAATCTCGACTTCATTTCTCTTTGATATCATGCTTAGATTACTTCAGCGAGAACAGAAATTGGGAGCTCGATTTGTCCCAATACACAAGGAGGGTGCTTGACTAGTACTTGATTAAGCAATGTTGGGCAAGGATACTAGGCTTAATCAAGCAACAGAATGGACTAGTTCTTTTGCATATGCTTAGTTTAAACTAAGCAAATCACATAACAAAAAAAAAAAACACGAGATCAGCATCTATCTTACTAAGAAACACAGGTTCCCGCACAACCTCTAGGCTCCAATTGAATCCGTCTAATACATATTTCATATCGAATGAGCCTACCCGATGTTTTCTCTCTCGAGAGTGGCTTCTACCATGAGGTTCTCGATTTCGAAGGAAAAAAAGAAGGAAATTGTTGCTTGTCTTGACATATATACACGTGTATGTGTTGGGGACGCACATGCGCATGTGAGAGAGCTATTTTGAATGAAGGTCCACCTAGTAGTTGAATAAGCAGCTGTCTTCCTAACTTTGTCTGTGGAATCAGATTTTGCACATCCACGTTAAACGAATAAAAAGCGAAGCATAACAAGTCGACAAAACTCATGTAATATCATAGAAGGGTTTGCTAAACTGGCATCTTGATTGCCATTTGAGGTACGGATCCCAAGTGGAATAAGAACTAATTATAACTCGTGTTTTAGGTGACAGTTGGATACAGGGGGGCCGTCGCTGGAGGAAAACTCTAGAACGCTAAATTTACAATAATACTATGAATGAACTGGAGATACCAACCTGCTCTGTACAAGCGTACCAAGATGGTTCTCTTCTTTCTGGATGCTTCTTTCCAGTCAAACCAATTTCTTGCAAATACCGTCATAGATTATATGCGATTCGTGTACAAACACGGTCTTAAAAAATTACAGGTCCACGTTGCTCGCCTCTCGAGAACAGCAGACCACAGCCAGCTGCACAATGTCAACCCATCGGTTCCAACTCGTTTCACGTGTCAGGAAGTCACCTAGCACTTGCCTCAGAGCATTATATGATAAACCGGCCGGTTATGAGAAGCTGTTCACTGGGACTAGGGTTCTGTTTCCTTTTGCCCTTGTGGGTCGGTTGTGCATTCAAAAATTGTCTCAGACAATAGGTTAACCAGTGATGCCGGTGCTGATTCTCGTCCCTCCCTCGTTTCTGTAAAGAATATTTGGACTACACAACTTGAGCTGAGGTGTGGCATATTATTAAATCCTTGTTCAAACCTAAACTTGCTTGAATTTTAAGCTTTTCTATGGTTATCCAGAACCCCCTACTTTCGTTTACACGTATGAAGATGACTGTCGAGATGAGCTCTTACCCACAAGTAATGAATCATAGAATTATATGATCAAGGATCAACTTGGCTCCTTATCAATAAAAGAGTCCTCTCAAATTTTGGCGTATGAGTTGATTAATATACATACGAATGATGTGAGGATATACAACGAGATATCCAAAGAATGGTAAGATAAATAAGAGAAAAAATGATGGGCATGATAAGGATCGATGGAAGAGAGCACGAGGGTTTAGGCTTATGGTCTTATTTTAGATATATTACTTCTTTTTTTCAAAATACTTAAATGTTTCATAATAGGGTAATATTGTGCATATATGATGTTACTTACGTATCGCCAAAGAACAAGGATGTTTGAAATTAAATAGCAAAACTCGACAGCTAATTCAGATGATGACAAGGACGGTGTGATGAATCCTGACATGAGATATTTGATTTCATAAGCTAGCATTAGCTAACTCAGACGTTGAAAAGCTAGATGTACATTAAAATTGGGGCTACTGCGTCTTCCTGACTAAACATAACATTGATTTTGATGATTCTTGTTGGGCCGGTTGCATAAATGGGGAGACAATGTTGCCGGTTGACTCCATTTTATTAGAATTTATAAAATGAAAACAAAAGAAATCAAAACGTGATAAATAAATAAATAAGTAAATCCCCGATTAGGGATCGATCTCCCACGTAAGCCCAGTCAAACTTTTAGCTTGCGCCTTTAGAAGTCGGAAAATTTTGTCTTTTCCGCCCCCAGTGTTGGTTTTTCTTTCCCTTTTCCCATATTCACAGGACAGAATGAGAATAAAAATCTTTCCTAACTTCAACATCACCCATGTTCTACCAATGATTCAGGCATGCTTTCATTAGGACTTGCTACATTGATTTCGATTTCGATTTTTGGCCAAAGTATAATTTTTCTTATAGTTTCGAGTTTGAATGTACCATGACTCTTGCGCAATAAATTTAATGTAAATCTCAAACATCAAGTACTCCAAGATGAAGATTATGGTGGAAGTGAAGCATTAAGGTTAAGGTCTCGGCCATCATGATCGTCTCCATGATAGATCTAGAGGAGGGTGTTGTCGAAGCCGAAGTTGAAGTTTCCACACAACTGGATTGGAATCTTGGTTACTCATTGACATATGCACATAAATCAGAGGCTGAATCATGTAGTGTCAGAGCCAGAAATCTGGCTCGGGAGGGGTGAGATTCTTAGGACAACTCACTGTAATTTTCAATCCCAAATTTTGTTAGTACAAAGTAATAAAAAAAAACTCGATCAATTTGCAATAATGCAACACAATCTAATTATTCATGAAAATGCAACATTCAGTGGAAATATGACTAAATAGTACGACCACGTATGTGGGAAAAGTATATGTGTCTTTTGAAATTTACATCTCACTTTAGTTGCATCCATGAAGGGATGAAGTTAAATTTATAAATCGAGTTACAATGTTTAGTCAGTATAGTCTTTTGCATAATTTTATAAAAATCGTGTTTTAGAGTATATGGAGAACCGTGTATATTATTTCGGGGGGAAATCTTCGTGATAAAAAAAAATGATTTATAGGAAATCATTTTTTGGGTAAATATTTTCTCCTTTTTCAGGTTAAGGAATTCATTTTCCTATATTTAAGCATACATATTTTGTTTTTACCATAAACAATTTTCTGTTGATTGATCATTTTTAGCAAACCAAGTGTGTGAAAGTCCAAAAAACTAATTTGTAAGAAATTCTTTTGCTCAAACAAACACACCCAATAAATGTTGGTATTACATTAACATAGACACTCAAACTTGTTGGAGATAAACTAATACGGAAAAAGCAACTCAAAACAAGTTTTGATTAATTTAAATTTAACAAAAGAAATCATTAATTGTTAAAAAGATGTGATTTGGAGAGTTAAGTATCGGGCAATTAAAATGCCCCTTTTTGGTTCCGTGGTCAAAATTATGTGTTTATGTTAAATTATAACTAAGGCAATCGAAATCAGATCCGGCTGGGAATTCTACAAATTAACTTCCTGATTAGTGGAAAGTTTTATTAATTTATTCTCCATTAGTATTGTCACAATGGAATGCATTTCAATTAGGGGAATCTAATATAACAACGCATGGCCCTGCTTGCCTCCTTAGTCCCCTTATCTGGAGCCAAAACTGCTGCCTAAGACCAGGTGAATCTCCCTTCTTGGCATCACGTATCCCATTTCATCTGACCATTAAAATCATTTTACTTTGAATTTGTTCAAAGTGATTACTAAACTTTCGATACATATTCGATTTAGTGATAAATTACCTAAAAATATCCGATCCGTCTTGCTCGAAAGAAAGCATTTTCGATTAGTTGCATTGATTGGGACGGGAATGTTCTTCCTTAGAGAGAAGCGCACGTGAGAGCAATGGTCACTTTTCTTACATTCACATATTTCATAAAACTTCTTACGTCCTTAACCTTAACATGTGACGTGACAGCAACGGCAGAACCATCCTGCGTATGCGATATATGTCTAAACACTCATGTCTTTTTCATTACAATTTCCACCCATCTCAGAACTATCACTCTTCCACTCTCGACCCTGACCTTGGCTTGCCACTATGATTCCGAGTTCTACGGCTGCCCTTTGGCTCCGCGGTGCCTCGACCCGAACCAGTCCACGAGGGCCAGTGCGTTGCTCACCACCTGCGTCAGCTCCACCACCTGCCCACTGACCGCGTTCTTTGCCCTCCCATCCATGTCCGGCGTCGCGAACCCATCGAGGCACGTGTTCTGATCGGTAAGGGCCCCGCTCACCCACGTCTGCACGTTGCTCATGTGCCAATCGAACGCCTGCCCTGCGGCCCCCTGGCCTTCCATCTGGCCGAGCTCATCGATCGACCGGCTCAACTGGCTCACACTCTGGCCAACGTTCTGCACGCAGTCCCGCACAGCCTGGGACTCCCGGGGCGTGATGGTCCGGAGCCGGGATAGCTGCGCCATGTAGGACGCGGCGGAACGTGCCCGGTCGAGGCTGACCTGGACTGCAGCCCTCGCAAGGTGGCGGGGGTCCTGCTGGACGGAGGAAGCGTAGCCAGAGAGGCACTGGAAACAGAGCGCCGGGTAGCGCGTGGACTTGCAGGAGGACTGGATGAAGTCCGTGTTGGGAGCTGTCGCGGGCTGTGAGTTCGACGGTATGAGGAGCGTCGTGAAGAAAAGGACGTGGCAGAGGAAGAGGAAGGAGAGAGATGGCCTTGCTGCGACCATGTTCGCGTTTGTGTTTGAGGTTAGAGAGAGTGCGTCTGCGTTATAGAGTTCTTGTGTTTGTGTGGAGGTGGAAGGCATCGTGGAGTGCATGGGTTTATATAAGCAAGTTCACAGAGAGAGAGAGAGAGAGAGAGAGAGAGAGAGGCGCCATCTTGGAAGCGGGAGCAGCTCCACTCAAAGTCGTACTTTTCATCTTACTTTAATGAGTTGGGTTGGGAAAATGTGGGAAATAAGAAAATGCAGTCACGTGACTGCCGGCCCGCCCTTTGAGTTCCCTTTATTTATGGTTGCATTTGTCAATGTTCTTTTAACGTGGGAAAATAAACCAAATGATCTAGAATTTTCATTTAATGTTTAACATTGTTCCCAAATTTTTAATATATTTAATTCGATCCCCATAATCTAGTTTAATAGGTAATGTTTAATGTGACTCGTGAACTTTTAAACATTTTCATATATTTATAGAGTATATTTAACATTTACTATTAGTTCAAATATCACATTGAATAAAATAATATTATAGAGATAACAATGCACATCGGGTTAAAATTCAGAGGTCATATTGCAAAAGCTTAAAGTTTGGGCACACTAATATATATATATATATATATATATATATATATATTGAACCAAAATTTAGAAACTATTTATGTCACCATCCCTTCTTAAATCGGTACCATTTTATTGACTTATTTCTACTTCTTCTCTCGATAACCTTACGCTTATATTACTTTAGTAAAAGCATAACTGATGAGTTTAATTTTTTATGATATTTCTGTTTATTCTCCATATCTCTCGATATTGTGTTTCCCTTTGGTTGTACATATATCAATTGATATATTATCTTAGATTGTCATTTTGCAAAGCTTATGAATAGACTAATGTATTCTTCTTTAATACACATAGAAATATATAGAAAATTCTCCAATTTAATATTCCACATTATTATCAAATGTCTTAACATATACATATGTAACATGCATGGGTATGGTTGCGCGCATGTGAGAGAGCTCATTTGAGTGAACGTCCACCCAATAATAGATTGAGCGGTTGTTATCCTAACTTTGATTGTGGAATCAAATTTTGCGACATCTACATATAAGGTTAAAAATCTAAAGGCTAAACAAATAGAAAGCGAATCATAAGAAGCTGATAATATTGTGTGATATCGGCAGGGGTTAGCTAAAAAACTGACATCTTGCGGGTTTTGGGTCTCGAGAAGAGTGGAACTCTAGGGTTAATTCGGATTGGCTACGTATAATGAACATTTTCAAATATAAACATATTGTTATTTATATAGAAAATATCGTCCATTGATTAACTATTTTTTAAGTATTACAAATTACTATTTTAGGTAAATATTGTTCAGTTTAAGCAAACAAACCATGGCAAATTTAGATTTCGTTGAGGTCTTGAGTTCGATTCCCCAATGAAACGTCTGTGATTTAAGTGGGGGGCCATGATGGTGGGTTGTTGTGCTAATCTCCCCCGATGAATAGTCGAGGTGCGCGCAAGATGGCCCGAACACTTCGGTTAAAAAAAAAGGACTTTAAGCAAATTCAAAATTTAAATTTAAATTATAGATCGTAATTTAGGACAGCTAGATGCCGACACTTGAGGAACAACTCTAGAACAATAAAATTACAATAATCCTATGAATTAACTGAGGACACGAGCATCCAGCTTAGTACATGCGTGACGGTTCTCTTCTTACTAGACCCTTCTTTCAATTCACTCAATTTCATGCAACTACCCTCATAGATTACACATAATTCGTGTACCAACACAGCATTAAAGAATTACAAGTCCACGCTTCTCGTATCTCAAGAATCGCAGACCACAACAAACTGCACGATATCAACTCATCAATCCGACCTTCTTCCGTGTGCTTGGAAGTCACCTAACACTTGCCTCCGAGCATTATAAGAATGGATTAATATTAAGAAGAGAGACCAGCCAGTCATTAGAAGCAGGTCATTAGGTGTAGCACATTTCTTCAAACCTTGTTCAAACCAAAACTTGCTTGAGTGTTAAGCTTTTCCATGGTTATCCACAATTTCGTACTTTCATAGACACGTATGAAGATGATTGTTGGGATGAATTCGTACCCGCAAGTAATGAATTATAGAACAATATGATCAACTTATCTTCTCATCAATCTAATCTGTAGCAAAGAGTGTTAGACAAACGTTTCTGCTCAAAAAATCCGAACGGTCTTTTAACACTTGGTTATGTTTCTTCCCGCTGATTTAGGAATTTTTGTAACTTTATTTTTTGGATAAGCGCTGCTAGATAATAGGAGATTATGGATAGTGGATCTTTTTGTAACCGCAGATAATATTAAGAAGCTATTTTGTTTATTTGATTTGGAAAGTTGTAACCATCAAAAGTGGGTTATAAATACCCCAAGTGTACTTTTCAGACCTCTTAAATTAAGCAACAAAATGATCGAATCACTGTTGTACTAATAGAGCCTAGCCAAGTCAGTGCTCGATACCTCAAGTATCATTGTATAAAATTAATAATGGAATTGCCTTTTTATATCATCCCCAACTACTTATTGAATTGGATGGTAGATTTGTATACCAAGTGAAAGGAGTCTTCCATAAATATGAAGGAAAAAGTCTAAGCCTCAAGAATTCATTCGTTCTCACTTCCCCATGCCGGGCTATAGATCAACTTATATGTTCTATAGATGACTAATCATCTTCACTAGTAAAAAATAGCGAAATTAGGGATTTTACAACATCTTGCTAAAAGGTCAATTGTCGATTCATTCAACATACAGTCTCATAATATCTCTGTCTGAACCCAATTCTTGTCGAACCTTTTTAGCATATCGTGCTGCATTGAATTGAATGTTTAGTTAGTCATCTTATTCCCCAGATAGTTATGTTGGCGGCTGAAGCTTTGGAATGTGCTGCAATTTTGTTACCAGTTTGTTGTACTAGGTTGTCGTTGCCGACAGCATTATTGGACTCTTGTTAATTCTAGTTCTTGCTATCGTAGCCTCTTCAAATCAACAAAATTCGTTCCACTAGACATGTAAAAAAGATGACGCATCGAAAATGGGATTTTACCCAAAAAGCAAAAATCTTAAACCAAAGTTTAATTTTTAGTTTTGTATAGAGTGGATTTTGTGGAGATTCCAGATAGGAAGTTTTTGACATGTTCAAGGGATAAATCAAACGCAAGAATCATAACATCCAACCAGAAACGAAATGATCAAGAAATTAAAAGACTAGAGATACATTTATAGAATCTATCATGATGATCGTGTATTTACATTGTATATTGTAGATTGAGGGTTTTTATAGCCCCTAACCGTAGCCGTATACAAATGATTATTCTAATTACAGTTACAATTTGATGTCTATTAAAATTCTTGGCATGCTATATGTACGATGGCAGTCATTATACAAAGCGATGCAACTTCTGGGGCCACTGAGATGCTCAACCTTCATATGGTATTTGCTTTCATTCAACATTTTAATCCTTTGTTGTATCTCAACAAGGCTAACACTTTGTACATTTCGTTTACGAGCTTTGCTGCAGTTTATCATTCGTTGATGTCAACGTTGCGTAATTATTGAGTTGCATTCATCGGGAGACAATAATGACGTTGCCATTTTATCAGAATTATGCAAAGAGACAAAAGAAATCAAAACACAATAAATATATACGTAATATAAAGGTCCACCATTAGCGATCGTATCCCCCCCCCCCCCCCCCCAACACGAGCCTAGTCAAACTTTTAGCTGTTACTCTAGAAGTTGGAAGTCGTGCATTAGGGAAAAAAAATTAGTCTTTTGAGCGCACGTGTTGATTTTTCTTTCCCTTTTTCTCACGACACAATAGGAAAAGAATAATACCTTTTAACTTCCGAATTACCCATTTTCCACCAATGATTTCAGCATGCGTTCATTTTGACTTGCTACATTGATTTCCATTTCAATTCAGACAAAGGTTAACGGTTTTTTTTCCTTCTTTATTTCGAGTTTGGATATACCGCTACTCTAGTCTAATAAACTTAAGAAAATCTCGAGATTCAAGTATTCCAAAATGGAGATCATGATGGAAGTGAAAGATTAGGGTCGAGGTTTCAGCAAAATCAACTTTAGTTCCTCCTTCACGTATGCACAAAGCTCAGCGGCTGAATTATTTAGTGACAGAACTAGAAATCTGGCTTAGGAGGGGCGACATTTCTAGCACAACTCTAATTTTCAATCCCAAATTTTGGTAAGTAGAAAGTAATACGAACTTAATTAGTCTACAGTATGGCAACAAAACCTAATTATTCATGAAAGTGCAACATTTTGAAATGCGATTAAATAATACGGCCACCTATATGTGAAAAAAGATAATTTTTGAAGTTTATATCCTTCTTTAATTGTATTTATGAAGGAAGGAGATCAATTTCAGAAACTAATTACGATTCTTAGTTGATATGGTCTTTTGGATTTATTTATAAAAAAGTTGCCTCTTAAAATACATGAAAAAATCTATGTATGTATGTATATGTATTTGGGTAACTTTGATCACATTGCTTTGTGACGAGAGTGTTCTTCCTTAGAAAGAAACGCACGTGAGAGCAAACATCACTTTTCTTGTATTCACATATTTCACAAAACTTATTACATCCACAAATTTAACATGTAACAGTACCAACCGAACTTACGCTCCTACATATGTTTTACATCAAACAACTTCTCCTTCTCATGAACATTTACACATATCTAAGGCTGTCCTTTGGTCATGCGGTGCCTCGACCCGAACCTATCCACAAGGGCCAGAGCGTTGCTCACCACCTGAGCCAACTCCACCACCCGCCCCCTCACCGCGCTCTTCACGCTCCCATCCATGGTCGGCCTCGCGAATCCGTCGAGGCACGTGTTCTCGTCGGTAAGGGCCCCGCTCACCCATGTTTGCACGTTGCTCATGTGCCAATCGAACGCCGCCCCCGTGGCCGCCTGGCCTCCCATCTGGCCAAGCTCATCGATCGACTGGCTCAACCGCTTCACACTGTAGCCGATGTTCTGCACGCAGTCCTGCACAGCCTGGGACTCCCGGGGCGTGATGCCCCGGAGCCGGGATAGCTGTGCCACGTAGGGCACCGCGGCACGAGCCCGGTCGAGGCTGACCTGGAGCGCGGCCCGGGCAAGCAGACGGGGGTCCTGCTGGACGGATGCGGCGTAGCCAGAGAGGCACTGGACGCAGAGCGCCGGGTAGAGCGTGGACTTGCAGGAGGACTGGATGAAGTCCGTGTTGGGAGCAGTCGCGGGCTTTGCGTTCGACTGTTTGGGGAGTGTCGTGAAGAAGAGGACGTGACAGAGGACAAGGAAGGAGAGAGATGGTTTTGCTCCGGCCATGTTCGTGTTTGTATTTTTGGTTAGAGAGAGTGCGTGTGCGTTATAGAGTGCGGTGCTTGTGCGAAGGTGAAAGACATCGTGGAGTGCATGGTCTATATAAGAAAGTTCAGAGAGAGAGAGACGTGCTTAACTTGTAATCTCCACTCAAAGTCAATGTTTATCCTTGTCGTATTATCGTTTTGTTCATTCATTTGTTGCATTTGTCAATGTTCCTAAGCCGCTACCATTCGGCATTCTGCTGACCCATTTTCGACTTCATTTCTAGATGGTGCCATATGCTCAGATCACGTCAGCAAGCACAGAAATGGATGAGTTCGATTTGCCCTAGTACATAAGTAGAACACCTTTCCTATGGGCGACGCAATTACGCTTGTCAAGGGACCGAATGGAGAAGTTCTTGCATCCGCTTAGTTCACTAAACTAAGCCGTTCACATAATGAGAAATAACAAAACTCGCATTGTTCCTATCAAGATACACTGATTCCTACACATCTGTATCAAATCAAATTATCATTCAATGGTTTAAACTTTTAGAACAATTTACGATAATCCCAAAAATCTCATGTAATATCAGAGTATGAAGTCTCGAATCTAAATCTTAAGGAATACATCGAGGCAGTAGCGTGATTTTTTGTATTTTAGCTTGGCCATGACCTCGAGCGTAGAGATTATAGAGAGCTAGTAATTTTGAAATGTACATATAACAAACATTTTCAAATACCCATACATATATATATATATACATATATATATTGTTGTTTATATAAAAAATATTCCGTTTATTAAATTTTTTCAAGCGTTACAAATTACCATTTTAGGTTAATATTGTTCAAATTATTCATTTTCGACGAAGCAACAGACATCAAGTGGAATAAAAACGTAAAAATTCATTATAAATCATACTTTACAACAACTAGGTACATGCGGGTCAACACTCGAGGAACAACTCTAGAACGATAAAATTACAAAAAAAAATCCTATGAATCAAACAACATCCAGCTTAGGACATGCCTACGAAGATGGTTCTCTTCTTTCCGGGTACTTCTTTCTATTCACTCAATTTCATGCAACTACTCTCATAGATTAGACATGATTCGTGTACCAATACAGCATTAGAAAACCACGAGTCCACGTTTCTCGTGTCTCAAGAACCGCAGACCATAGCCAACTGGAACTGCACAACATCAACCGGTCAATTCAATCTTCTCTCATGCGTCTGGAAGTCACCTAGCACTTGCCTCAAAGCACTATGATAATGGATTGCAATTAAAAATAGAAACCCACCAGTCATTAGAAGCTGGTTTTCAGGTCTCAGAAGTACATAATAGATTACACAACTTGAGGAAGGGGCGGCACATTTTTTTCGATCCTTGTGCAGATGTAAACTTGCTCGAATGTTAAGTTCATCCATGGTTATCCACAACTGCCTCCTTTCGGATACACATACGAAGATGACTGTCTGAGATGTATTCTTATCCTCAAGTAATGAATCATAGAATAATGAGATCAACTTAGCTTCTCATCAATCTAACGTGTAGCTAAGAGCATCAGAAAAACAGTTCCTCTGAAAACATTTAAAGGGTTTTTTTAACACTTATTAGTTACGTCTGTTGTCGATGATTTAAGATTTGTTGTAACTTTTTTTGTGGATAAGTATCGCTAAATAATAGGAGATTTTGTGTGGTGTAACTTTTTATAGCCGTCTATAGGATTAGGAAATTATTTGTTTATTTCAACTCAAAATCTATAACTTTCAAGAATGGGTTATCAATACCTCAAGTGTGATTTTTGTAATGGATCCACAATCAATCAAAGAACTCAACTTTTTTTTCTCTATAAATTTATCTTTTATCTTTATTTTTGTGCTTTTTTTCCATCACCGCCAACTATTGTTCTCAATGTTGTACTTCTAGCAATTGCTCATATTTTTACACTCGTTGCCAATTGAAATAAATCGTTAATATCTTGCTCTTTCAATTTTTCCCTAAGAGTGAATTTCCATTCTTGAAAAGCCAAATTCATGAATTCTTTCTTGAGAGTGAAGTAAAGCTTCTAATTCTATCATTCTTAGTCGAGTAACAAATTGGTCGATCAGCTCATTGTTGTATCGATAAAGCCTAACTAAGTCAGCAATCAATACCTTCAGTATCGTTCTATAATATTGAGAATGAAATTGCCATTTCATGTCGTCCCAACTATTTATTGAATTAGGTATCGAGGGAAAGGTGTCTTCTATAAGGACAAAGCAAAAAGCTAGAGCCTTGAGAATTCATTCGCTCTCACTTCGCCACACTAGGCCATACTTTGACCAGTATGTTCTACAGTTGATCGATCATCTTCGCTAGGAACAATGGCAAAATTAGGGATTTTGAAACTTCTAGGAAAGTATGAATTGTCGATTCATTCAAGATATGGCTTCTTATATAAGGGTCGCATAATATCCCTATCTAAACCCAATTCTTGTCGAACCTCCTATGCAAATGGTCATCTTGTCCCGTAAGCAGTGATGCTGGTCTTGTCAGGTTATCTACGTTAGCGTTAATGGCATGTTCGGCCTATAAGGAATTGGCATGGGTACACCAATTGGCCTTATATTTTCAACAATTGACATTGGTCCACTTTGTCGGCCAATTTTATTTGCCAAATTGGCAATTCCATTTTGATTTTATCGACCGGCACTAATTTGATTATTTCCATAATTTTGACCTTGATTAAGAGATTTGAGCTTTCGCATATTTTTTTATTGGTGGTTGACTATTTGACCAACAATATTAAAATCAATCGCTGGAGAGAGACTAGGAACATACCCTGTTACCAATGGATTTGCTTCGAATGGTAGTGGTTGATTGAATGATCTGGCCTTGACAGTGCATCATTCATAATACTACTGTTCATTGGATTGATCATAGCTGTGTACCTTACAAAGCAGCGGACCATGTCATTCTAATGTTTTCAAGCAATCTTCTTATGGCTGAAACTATATTGGAAATTGGAGCAACATCCGTTTACTGTTCTTCAATTTGGAAGATCTAACTTCTTCTCGTTAATTGATTTTGTTTCGCTGCTCTCCCGATGGCTGAAGATTCAAAATGTGCAGCAACTTAGTTATCGGTTTTTGGCATTGGATTGTTGGCATGCTATCCATACGCTGGAAATCATTATCCATAAGAAGTTGTAACTTTTGAGACTGTTAAGACAGTCTTAACATCTTAGGAAGTTACTTCTTACTTTGATTATATTCATTAAGGAAGGAAATCAATTTTAGAAACTGAGTTAGGAAGTTTACTTGATATGGTCATTTGCATTTACTTACACAAATTTGTGCTTTAAAGTACATGAAAAACTAAATATGAGTTGGTATCGCATTAACATAGAAATTCAAACTTGGTGGAGATTTAATGTGTCACTCCTGCTAATTATGGTATATATTTGGTTAATCTTAGTCGACATTGCTTGTGAGGGGAGTGTTGCTCCTTCGAGAGAAAGGCATGCGAGAGCAATCATTACTTTTCTTGCATTCACATATTGCACAAAACATCTTACATTTAGAACCTAAACGTGTGACATCATCAGAGAACTCACGTTCCTACATATGTTATATATCTAATGGCTTCTCTTTCTCATCACCATTTACACCTTTCTTCAGAACTTATCATCCCTTCAGTCTCAACCCTGACCTTGGCTTCCCACTATGATTTCCAGATCTACGGCTGTCCTCTGGCCCCGCGGCGCGACGACCCGAAACTGTCCACCAGGGCCAGTGCGTTGCTCACCACCTGCGCCAACTCCACCACCTGCCTCCTCACCGCGCTCTTCGCCCTCCCATCCATGCCCGGCCTCGCGAACCCGTTGAGGCACGTGTTCTCGTCGGTAAGTGCCCCGCTCAGCCACGTCTGCACGTTGCTCATGTGCCAATCGAACGCCTGCCCCGCGGCCGCGTGGCTACCCATCTGACCAAGCTCATCCATCGACTGGCTCAACCGGCTCACACTGTTGCCGACGTTCTGCATGCAGTCCCGCACGGCCTGGGACTCCCGGGGCGTGATGCCCTGGAGCCGGGACAGCCGCCCCACGTAGGACGCAGCGGCACGGGCCCGGTCAAGGCTGACCTGGACCGCGGCCCTGGCTAGCTGGCGGGGGTCCTGCTGGACGGAGGCGGCATAGCCAGAGAGGCACTGGACGCAGAGCGCCGGGTAGCGCGTGGACTTGCAGGAGGACTTGATGAAGGCCACATTGGAAGCTTTCGCGGGCTGCGAATTCGACGGTTTGAGGAGGATCGCGAAGAAGAGGACGTGCAAGAAGAAGAAGAAGGAGAGAGACAGTTTTGCTTTGGCCATGTTTGTGTTTGAGGTTAGAGAGAGTATCTGTTATAGAGTACGTGTATGTGTGAAGGTGAAAGGCATCGTGGAGTGCATGGTTTATATAGGCAAGTTTTGAGGAAGTTTCGCGAGCGAGCGAGAGAGAGAGGCGCTTACTAGGAAGCTCCATTCGAAGTCAATGTTTATCTTTGTCGTACTTTTCGTATTTTAGTTTATTCATTAGGCGGCAAAAATGTCGGAAATAAAAATTGCAGTCACGTGACTGCCTCCCTGGCCTTCGACCTTCCCTCATTTATGTTCGCATCAGTTTACGCTCCTTTTGAGTTTTGAGTCAGCAACATTACACTGCTCCAGCAAGAACAGGAAAAGTTGGGAGCTCGATTTGCCCTGATGCACAAATGAGATTAGACTGCTTGTCCACTACTTGACCAAGCGATATCGAACAACGCCATTCGACTGCTCCAGTCTTAGGAGGAAGAGGTTAAAGTGTCAACAAACTAAACCGATCACATAATAAAATGAAACGCGGATTCTCAGACGATCTCTAGATTCCGTTGGACCTGTTATCCTCACTTTTCTTTGTGGAATCAAACTTTGCGAGGATAACCTGTTATCCTCTAGGGTTTGTCGGAAGTCCTGAAATCCCTTATCTTGGGGCAACCTGTAAGACGGACAAGGCTTGCTGTTCTGCAATTGCCACAAGGTCTGTCATGCGGCGATTTTTACTGCTGACACAACACTAATGAACTTCAAAAACAAATCCCGCAACAGTCTAATGTCGGTGGAGAAATTAATGTCCAACTGGACTTTGACTTTGCATAGGTCGGCTAAAGAAAGCATGCACGACGTCTAAGCAAGGACATTTTCGAGGTTTAATTCAAACAAACCAGAAGCGAAAGCAAGGGGGAGAAAATGGTTTACGTATAACCTTACTTGACCATTTCCATTTTTATCGTCCTTAATGTTTGAAGTAGCACCATGATTTCTCTTATTTTAGCTCTGTCACGACCTCAAGCATAAGAAAATAGAGAGTTAGAACTCTGAAAGGATGTGTATTAAAAAAAGGGATGATCGAGGATCTTCACTTTCCGGCAGTCTTTCGGACCTACGTATTCGTGGGTTAATACATCTGGAAGACGGGCCCAATAACCTACCGCCAGAATCCCCCTCTAAAATCACGGAACCATACCCGAGAATCAAACCCTGAACCCAATTGTGAGAAAGGAACGTCTCCACCGGCGCAGCCATACATGAATAGGTGGATATGTATAAATTAATTCTTTCAAATATCAATAAGCCATTTCATGCTAACTAACATTTTTAGGTGCTACAAGCAATCGATTTGATAAACATTTTTCAAATCATTTATTTCCAAAACAAATCAAAATCGATTCCACGTGAAACAAAAACTAATCATAAATCATGATTTGGGGCAGTTGGATACAGAAGGGCCGACACTCGAGGAACAACTTGACAATGATAAAAATCACAGTAACCCTATAAGGACGCCAACATCCAGCTCAGTACATGCCTCCCAAGATGATTTCTCTGCTTTCTGGATGCTTCTTTCGTGTCTCTCAATTTCATGCAACTAACATTAGATTACATATAATTCGTGTGCAGACGCAGCATTAAACAATCAAAGTCCACGTTTTTCGTATCTCAAGGACCGCAGACGATGGCCAATTGCACAATGTCAACCCATCAATTCAATCTCCTTTCACGTGTCCGGAAGTCACCCAGCACTTGCCTCTAAGCATTACAACGATGGGCTGCGATTAAAAATTATGAACCAGCCAGTTGTTAGAGGCTGTTGATGAGGTCTAGGGTTCCATTTTCTTTTATCCCCTGTGGATCTGTCTGGGCATTAGGGTTTCCTCTCAGGAACAGCCTAACCGGGGAATGCAGGTGCTGATTCTCTTCTCTCCCTCATTTCTGTGTGCAGCTGGACATGGATTTTCTTGCTACTTTTTGGGAAAAAGAAAAAGAGAGAAAGAAGAATAAAGATTGGGCTACACGCCTTGAGCTTAAGGCGTGGCACGTTTTTAATCCTCGTTCAAAGATCAAACCAAAACTTGCTTGGACGTGAAGTTTGTCTATCTTTATCCCCAGCTGCCTATTTTCTTATGCCGCACAAACAGTTCTAAATAAGTCTAAGCAATCTTCTTTACACGTCTCGAGCGTAAGTCAATTCATATACATTTCAACGACATGCGAGTTTACAGTAAGATCCGAAGAACTAAAAGATAAATAAGAAATGACGAACATGATAAAGATCGACAGGAGAGAATGTTGAGATTCGAGCAAATGGTATCAAATCAGATATATCACTTTTTTCAAAGTACTTAGCCTATTCATAAACTTGGTATATCCGTCAAATCTCCTTAATATGTTGTCATGGCCATATAATTTGATTGAAAAAGCTCATATTCGTTGACTCAGAATTGAAAAACTAGCTAGTTATCTATGTCAAAACTGGGGTTACGTCTTACTAGGTACACGTTATCGGTCTATTGACCGAACGCAATTATCGATGATTTTTTGTCGGGTCGACTGCATTAATGGGGAGACAATTTTGCTGGTTGACCCAACTTTATTAGTAATTACAAAAGAAAACGCAAGAAGACGAAACACAACAAGAGAAACCTCCGCCATTGTCGATCGCATCTCCCGCATAAAGCCTGGTCAAACCTTAAGCTATGCGTCTAGAAGTCTGAAGTCGTGCACTGCGTGGGGGGGAAATTCTTTATCTTGTGAGCTCACGTGTTTGTTTTTCTCTCCCTTTTCCATATTCACAAGACAAAGGGAAAATAAAGAAATTGGCTGGGTTTTCATTAGCATCGCTCATGTTCTAACAATGAATTAAGCATGCGTTTGTTATGACTTGCTACATTGATATCGCTTTCCATTTTGGACAAAGCTTAATGAGTTTGAGTGTACCGCGACCCTCGTCTAATAAATTTAAGAAAATCTCGGATCACAAAAACTTCTTGATGAACATCATGGTGGAAGGGAAGGTACAGAATAGAATTCTCGACGGGCGGGACTGTGCAAATGCGAAGGCTCGACCCAAAAGCACAGGAATTTGGGTTCCTTCTTGACATGAATAGATAGATCCGGAAGCTAAATTACGCAGTGATGGAGCCAGAATTCTGGCTTGGGGGAGGGTGAGATTTGTAGCACATCTGACTTTAATTTTCAATCACAAATCTCCGTAACGTAATACCAACTTAAAAATTAATGAATAGTGCAACAAAACCTAGCCAACTATTCATGGAAAATTAAATATCCAATAAAAATGTGGTTAAATAATGAGATCATGTTTATGTGAAAAAAAGGAAATAATTAAATACTATAATCTTTAAACCTTACTTTATTTTTATTCATGAAGGAATGAAATTGATTTTAAAAACTAAGTGAGTCGATAAGAAAAAGGGTCATTGTTTAGGTGATAAAAGTCTTTTGAATCTATTTTAAGAAACTTCTATTTCTAAATACATGAAGGAATAAATATGTTTTGGTGTCCCATTAATATAGAAACTCAAACTTATTAGAGATTTAATCCAACGTTCCTTCCAATTATGAAGTGTTATAAATTAGATCCATCTTGTTTAAAACCCATGCAGAAGAAAAAAAAAATTAGAACAGCTTCGAATAACTTGATGTTAATAAAAGGAATCATTAATCGCTCAAAGAATGTGACTTGATGTTAATATACCTCAGGGAAATATATATCCCTAAATATTTCTGCACTCTTCTTGAGATTTGTTTCCGCAAAATATCTAGATATTTAGATAACTTAGAGATATTTAGAACTCTCGAGAGAAGAGAGGAAGCGCATTTGTCAACGTCAAATGCCCCTCCCTTGGCTTAGTGGCCGGACTTACGTACTTATGTTGAATTCTAATTAAGGTGTCCGAGACGATACACATATGATAAATTTTTAAATAAAGCTTCTCAATCATGGGAAAGTTTCGTTAAGTTATTTGTGATTACTCTCGTCATAAATAGAAGTATTTCAATAAGAGGACATCTAATTTGACAACGCATGGCCCCGCTTGCCTCATTAATCCCCTTATCTCGACCAAATGACTAGTTAGGACCACCTTCCATCACGACCGGGAGAATCTCTTTGGTGGATGCTCCGCTGGTTTAAAATTGCTTAATCCACGACGAAAAGTGTCCAAATTACATGTTAACTGTTGCAAATTACCATATGCCTACATATAAAAGCTGCTAAGCATAGCCGTGTAGCCACACACATTCACACGATGGATTTGAAGATACTTGGGGTGCATTTATTTCGACGGAAATTTCGTGATAAATGAAAACATTTTTCTATGAAAAACATTTTTAAGGATAATGGTTAATTGCCATTTGCTTAGTGACTTGTAAAGAGTGCTCTTTTTTTTTTTTTTTCTGGCTAGCAAGAGGAAGCCGTTTTTCCACCGTTCTATGCTTTTTTTTTGGCAAATTGATTAGTTTTCAACCATTCAAATGCCGGAAAGTCATCAAATAATACCCTGGAAACGATTGTTTCTTCTTCTTCTTCTTCTTTTTTAGCTCCGCCCATGGGCCGGACCGGCCCAACTCTACAGTCCTGCTTTTCTCCTCCTGATGTGTTGCATATGATGTTTAGCTCCGCCCATGGGCCGGCCCAAGGCCCATCCCACGGGACATGTTGCTCCGATTGAGCCCGTTCTGCCCAATACACAATTCCTTGATCCGATTCGATGGGGCCGAAGTTCTCTCCGAGCCCGTCTCTCTCGAAAGGAGGCATGTCCGTTTATCGCTTTACCGCCTACCGTTTAACGGCGCAAGGAAGTCTCTTGAACTATTGTCTGCATAGGCAATGACTCTTTCGGCGCTTCTCTCAATCGAGGTGGCAACATATTTCAGGAATCCATATTTGAACTTATATTAGATAGTGTGAGTTAAGATATTAAGTCGTAATAGAATAACTTTAAGAGTTCGTGTGAGTTATGACTAGATTAGGTTTTAACTAGGTCGCAAATG
This sequence comes from Melaleuca quinquenervia, assembly GCA_030064385.1. Taxonomy (NCBI): domain Eukaryota; kingdom Viridiplantae; phylum Streptophyta; class Magnoliopsida; order Myrtales; family Myrtaceae; genus Melaleuca; species Melaleuca quinquenervia. The sequence goes on from CM057722.1 coordinate 2,574,528, forward strand.
AGTTACCTAACTTTAAGTGCATTATAAATATGTCATTTTTAGGTTACAAAAATCCTGATATTTTAATTGTTTTCGATTAAAACTATATTTTTGCATTATTTTTAACTTTTAAAAATTGAATATTTCGATTATTTTATTTTCCATTTTAAATATTTATTTTATCTTTTTTCTTCTTCTTTCCTTATTATTTACTTTCTTTCCTTTTTCGTTCTTTATCACCACCCACTAAGCAATTGGCAAAGAGGCGAGCGACAAGCTCGCCAAACTTTAACAAAGTCTTAAATTCACCAAATCAGTGAGCTTGAGCTCACTTGGGGCTAGTGAGCTTTGGAGGCCAAGATGCAAGATCTAGGCAAAAAGCTCTAATCAAGGCAAGTCTTGGGCAAGCTCCACCTCACCCTGGCAAATCTCAAGCCTCACCAATCTTGGGTGAACTTGTCCGTTGCTCATGGCTAGTTATTGGCGAAGAAAAAGGAAATAGAAAAAAGAAAAAAATAAGGAAAAAAACCAAAATTGAAAATAAAAAATTTAAATAAATTTGTCAATTTGTCAATTAGATTGTATCGCATGAAAGTATTTTAGTAATAAATTTGGTAAAATTTTCCTATATTTAGTTAATTATAGAAGTGGTTAGGCATTTATGGGATTGTTATAATTATATTACATGACAAAGTTAATGGATCAAAATGGGTTAAATATATCAATATGAATAGGAATATTTTCAAATCCGACCCATCGGTTTGACAAGTCTATTTCCCGATGAACATTGGTCGCATTTCTCATGAGTCTTGGGACGATATTGGGAAAAAAAAAAAAAAGGAAAAGAAGAGAGAGAGAGAGACTTGTTTTGCCTACCTTATTTCGCATACTAGTCCCCGATTAGACCGGGCCGTCTTCGTTAAGGTATGAAAGGCGGACTTTTCAGGACCGCCGCGAATGGCGGACTTCCATCTTTTTGGTGTTACCGCGTGAAGGCGTCGCAATGGGGTGGTTGGTTCCCATCGGCGTGGGACGGCGCGTGCCCGTCAATCGCTCGGACCCCACGATTCGATTATTCCCCAATAAGATCTGGTGGTAATTAACTAATAGATTAATCCCTAGTCCTTTTTAATTCCGGGGTAATAATATTCAAGAACAATTACTCTATTCTTTTCCCGCTTTCTCATCGGAGCCTAATTTCGGACGAGAAAGCTCGTGCGCCGCCAGATCGTGAGGTCCGAAATCTCCCGTCGGCTCGCGGAGGACTTCATCTTGCGGCCGTCAATCGCCGTTCAACAACCAAAACGTCATTAGCATTAGAAAATTAATCATTGTACTTCCGTTGACCAGGGAAACTTCAAATTCTATACGCAAGTACCTGTTCAATTTATCATTGCTCTTGATTTCCCCCCCCCCCTTTTTATTTCCCTTCTTTCATTTGTTTAGCCGCGTAGCAGCCTCGAGCACGTCCGATTCGTTTTTAAATACATCGACGCTGATCGTAGTCCGATGTTTCCCTATCCAGACGCGTAGGTTACGAAACGGGCAACGTTTCGATGAGAGTCGAGAAGTTGTACGAGGAAGCTCAGTGAATTTTGCTGATGAACAGGGGTCTCTCGTGAAGAAACCAAAGGGGACTTCAATGCGTTAGGAGATTGGGCAATCCATCCTCACCAAACTAGGAATGAAATCAGAAGAATAGAAATTTTGGGGGATGTTGAAGATACGCAACAATTCGCCAGTCGATGTCTGTTAAATCAATAATTAGCCAACTAAATTAAAAATAATAAAAAGAGAGAGAAGTGGGTCGAACATTTGAATATCATTTTTAGCCCGACATAATTATGGGAGCGGCGACTTTGGAATTTGGACAGCTAATTCCTCCGGAAAACGACATCAAAAATACACATCGAGGGGCCATCCCAATTTAAAAAATCTTGACCCTACACGTGGCCACGGGCCCAAAAGGGGGACCCGTTCTCCGCTTTGATTGTTCAGCTCCTTGTCCTTTTCGTATGTTGCGCGCATGCTGTACAAAATGAAATTTGTTTGGGTTCGGGTCAAGGCATACGTAGCTTCATGGTCGTGAATATGACCATTTCAATGTTCACCTGCCTCAGGAGTAGTTTCAAGGAAGAAGGGAACATCGGCACGGTCAACATGATCACGCGATCCCCAAATAGTATACGTAGATCCGCACCCGTTTTGGTAATTAAGAATCGTTAGGGTCGCATTCCGATTTTACGGGTCGTTTTCTTTTTCCCGGTCGAACTCATAAATTTTTAGGTTTGTCTATTGAAGTCCTTGACCTAACCTGAGTTTTTCTAATCAAAGTTCCTCCTGCACCGAGCGCGATTGATTTGGCCAAACTAGGCTCGAGTCAGCTATTGTTTTAATCTGTAGAATCAATCTATAGGACTCGTTTGAAAGCACTTTTATATTATTCGAGTATCTTTGTTCGCAATTACTTTTTGCCCCTTTCTATTCCCTGGTCATTTCTTCAACCTTCTCGCTATAATTAAGGGTTTAATTTGTGAACTATTTGGCAATTCCCTTATTATAGTCACAACAATATTTATTTGCCCGTTTTTAACAAAACCCTCGCTCGTATCATTTTAGAAATTACGAATTGTGTACATCATTTCCACCGCGCGTAACTCATTGATACTCTTTCAGTCTAGTGCAATAGCTCATAGTCCATGGGAAGTAAAAATTTCTTTCACCTCGGGCCTAAAATATACTGGATTCTAATCCGAAGGGTATTGGCATGTCGTTCATCTTTCCTGCGACAGGGGAGAGCACCCCCTAGGCACTATAGGGCTTTTACAATTTAAACCCATAATTTTTCATTAAAGGTTTGGGTTTGGGCTCGTGAGCAACTACTGTTGTGTATACTCTTTTTTGCTTATTGCCGAGAGATGTAATTAGAGTTGTGAGGTGCTGATATAGTGGAATCATCCGTTGGACGTAATTTTAATTCAAGGACGAATAAGGAGAAAATCTCGTATTTCAATTTTTTCTTTCTTGTTCGTTTTGCTTTACTGCGATTGTATGCCGATCCTAACAAAGGGATTAATCAGAAAAAGATGACGGGACTCACGGTAAAATCTAGTTGAGATCTCACTTTCCTTATGAGTTAACTAGAAAGTCAGTCAAAAGTGGGATTTTAGGCCCAAAAAGTAATGTTAAAATCTTCACCGTACTCACGACGGTGGATACTTACCGCGCAAGATGCTGGGGAAAAAGACAACAATAAATAAATAGATTAAAAAGGAAAGAGGGGCAGTAATTGGGGAGAAATGGAGAGCGTGAAGGGTACGCGATCAACAAACGCGTGGTGACATCGTACTCCCACAAGTTTCAGCAGTTCACACTTTTTCACACGACAACCTGAGCGAACGACACCTCAAAAGGAGGAGGAGGAGGGAGTAGAAGAAAGAATGGACGAAACTCGGTCGTCACGCACCCACACTGAGTCCCAACCTTATAAACCGAGTCGACTCCATCAAAATTTATCATCAACCACCTATCCAACGCCTTCATCCTCACGCACAGAGAGAGAGAGAGAGAGAGAGGAGGAGAAGAAGAAGCGTCCAGAGGGAGAAAATATGGCCTCGACTTCTCGCCGGACGCCTCTCCTCCTGGTCGCGGTGGTGCTGCTGGTCGGTGGGGCCGCCATCGTCGCGGAGGCGCAGACGCCGACGACACAGACGTGCGTGCAAAAGCTTGTGCCGTGCGGCGCCTACCTGAACTCGACCAGCCCGCCGGATGCGTGCTGCAACCCCATCAAGGAGGTGGTGAGGACCGACCTAGCCTGCCTCTGCACCCTCTACAACACCCCCGGCCTGCTCGCCCAGTTAGGGATCAACATCACTCAGGCCCTCCAGCTCACGAAGGAATGCGGCGTCTCTACCGACACCAGCACCTGCAACGGTACGATCGTCTCTACTCTGTCGTCCCCCGTTTGGGGGAAAATCTTTGAAGTGGAAGGCGAAAAAAGTCGAGAAGAGGGAGGAACGAGTTGGGTTTTGGAAAAGAAAAATGAAATAAAAGACTTGATCTGAGTGATTCGGAAGGGGGTTCTCCATGACGAGATCGATAGACGATTTCAGAGTCATTTTTCAACATTCGGCGCTGAGATTCGGCCTGTTTTGAAAGCTGAAGCGAACTTGCTTGTGCGCCTTTTATTTCGAGTTTCAGTATGAATAAGCAATATCGAAAAAGATTTTCTTACACGAGATCTCTTGATTGCAGCGAGTGCTTCGCCCCCATCGTCGACATCACCACCAGGTAAGAATTTTAATTCCCATTTCCCCATTTTTGATCCATTCCCCAGTAATTTTCGGTGCTGCAGTCTAGTTATCGGATTCATGTCATGCGTGAAGGATAATCATATTTGCTGAGTTGGGTGTCCTCTTTTCTCGACTTCAGTTTTAAATTCAGAGCCTGAACTGAACTCTCGTGCATTTGTGTATTGAATGTTGATCGGCCATCGTTGAACCTCCAGATGAGTAATGCTAGAGCTGGTTTAGGGAAGCGGATCTGAGTGAGAAGATAGTTTTTATAGAACCCAGCAAGGGTGAAATTTCCGCTAATTGCCGGCTTCTGATGCTCTAGCGCCTCCGATCTTGACTTGGTTGACTGTGGAGATCTTACTATATAAGGGACAAATTATTGAAGTCATGGCCTTTTTACCTAGTCTGTCTCATTCCGTAACCTTCTTGGCATAGCTGTCCACGTGAATGAGATTTAGGAAGGTGATCAAGTATGTCCTAGCAGATTCATGACAAATAGAAAAATTAAACAGGGCCATTTATGGTTACTTTCGTTAGTCTACCTTACAGGTAATCAAATTTGGAATTCTCTCTGGATTAGTGTCACATTACCTCTATATATAGATAGTTTATCGTATCCTAAGTTTGTTTTATGTTAAGATGGAAAGACGTCGAATTAGGACATAAAAAATTACAAAAGCTGACCAGGAGAGTTGCCCGAGCTGGATGTACATATGAGGAATGCTCCTTGATGCCGACAGTATTACTTGCTAACCTTTGAGCGGCATATTCTGCCACAATGATAAGGGAACTATTGAGTACATCTTGTGACTCTTTGCGTTCGAGGAGAAAATCCATTAGGGTTAAGCATCAAGCAATAAAAGAGACTCGCATTATGCATCCCCTTCTGCAAAACTCGTGTTTCCTTTCAATTGAGGCATCTCAACATCGTTCCAAGTGTTCAGTTTCTAATAGCAGAATGGTGAATGAATGTTACAGCGACGCCTGGAGGCGACAGTGACGCCGGCAGACTAGCTTGGAGCGGGGTCTTGGGCTTATTCCTAATGCTGGCATCGATGATGCTTCATTGAGGCCCGCAGATTACATAAGCACATGTCCGAGGGAGATGCTTCGCTCAGATTCTTATGACCGTCGGAGAGGTGAATCCCGGCATTTGGAGATTTTGGTCCTTTCGGCTTTGTCATTCTCGCGTAGTATATATTCGATTTCATTGTGGTGGTAGCTATTTTACTATGATCATACCCTGATTATTGTGTACCTAGACTTATCCAGATCTTGACCTCGAGACACTTGATGGAGGTCATTTCTCGGGTGATTCGTAATAAAATTGTTCTGACGCTTCCCTTTCAAGGGTCAGTCCCACCATGTCCCGTCGTCGAATCAACATGTCATATCGGTCATGTATTGAAGATTTAAGTGGTAGGACCGGTAGAGCCACCCGTGATTTAACCGGGGCCCTGGCTCACGCCACGTATTGCTACGTTTCTGACTTACTCCCAAAGTATGAAAATTAGATCATGTGTATTTTAAGTATTAAAAGATTTACAAAAAAGAAATAGGCGTATGTCATTTTATCTGCTGGATACTCCCCATTAGACAAAAGTATTAGATTATGAGTCTCTTGAGATTTACAAAAAAGAATTTGAAAAATTTGTGCGCCCAATACTTGAGGGAGCAAAATCCTCGTACATATAATATACGTAAGTACTTAAGTACGATAAAAATTTTGTCTCGCCTATTTTTGTTGAACTTACGGAAGATTACTCATTCTTTTAAAGTAACAGGCACGACACATATTGACAATGCCAGTCATATTGGTAAGATAGATCTGATGTGTGTAACGGTCCGCTTTTAGGGACTCGAATTTGGAAAATTTTGTACTCGATTTGATTTTGAGTAAATTGGATTTAAGACAATTTTCTTTATTTTTCCCGGCCTTTTTCACTTGAACCCGCGTAGGCCCAGCCTGTTTCCTCCTATCCTTCACGTGCACGCGGCCCACGGCCAGTGAGAATGGCCCAGCTCCTTCGGCCCAGCCGTGCTCTTCTCTCCTCTGCACTGTAGATCATCTTCTTCGTGGGGAACGGGCGTGCGAGAGAACCGCCGCAACCCTAGCTGCGTCAGCGCCGTCCACGCGAGAAACTCGCGACTTCGCCAACGGCCAGCCACGCGGCAGCCTTGCCACTCGCCAGCTGGTCTTCTCCTTCGTCGGTTCCGTTTTAATAATGGACGAAACCCTAGCTGCCGCCCCCTCGCTTCACTCGACACCACAGACCCGTGAGTCACGCGAATTTCGTCACCGAGGTGCAACCGCGAGCCGAGCTCGCCACCGCCGCGACGCCGACCACCGCCACGCCCTCGACGCTGTCCCAGCGACCCCCCAACGTCATTCCACGCTGCCCAACCGCCACCAACGCCGCCCAGCAGCTCCCACGTTCGGCCCACCGTGCACAAACGTGCTGCAGGTCAGTTCTTTGACCATGAACAGCTTCTGTTCTTCTTAGAACAGAACGATTTTGACGTTTTGCTAGCTTGTTGCTTCATAGGAGTAAGTGATCGTCTCGCCGGCGTCAAAACCAGCTCACCGGAGCATCGCCGGAAGCTCGCCGGAGCTCCGCCGGGGACCACTCGATTAGCGTGGACCGAGGGTGAGTTAGTTAATTAATTGAATTACTAGGTTGATTATGAAATTAGTGATTTTAGAAGAATTAGGGGCAAAATTGTAATTTTCGAGGACTTGGGGCAGAATGATAAATTTTGGATTAATCAGGGGCAAAAATGTATTTTTGGCTAAGTCGGGGGCAGGAAGGTAATTTTGGCTAAGTTGGGGGCAAAGTTGTGATTTTGGCTAAGTGAAGGGCAGAATGGTAAATTTGATAAGACAGGGACAAAATTATTATTTTGGGTTCAGTGAAGGGCAGAATTGTAATTATGGAAGATAGGGGTAAAATAGTAATTTTGAAAATTAAGGGCAAAATTTGGGAGATTTGGTGATAGATGATATTGATATTGATTGAATGACAATTTAACCTTTCAATGTAGTTATTGTTTGTATGGTTGGCCAAATGACGGTCAATTATGATGATGACACCCATAGTTATCGAATGACTTAGATTCGACTTAGGGACTCGGGCAAATTCCTAATTGGTGGGCTTAAGCGGTTGAATTATGGCAATTTTGGGAATTAACTTGAAATAACTTGTACTTGATTATGAGTAGTTATTTAATGTTATTGAATGTGAATTTGCGTGAAGGTGGTTTATAATTTGTGGTTTATTTGTGGTTATTTGTTGATTGAGTATGTTTAATTAAATGTTGGCACTAATGTTATTATTATTTGACTGATTTTTATTGATTAAATGTTGTGGTGCCAATTAAGTTTGATGGAACATGGGCCGTAGAGAAGTGAGGATTAGTAAAGTGACAAGATGATGAACAAGGGGTGTGAGAATTAAGATTAATAAGGGAAGTAGAGACCCTAGAGTGACTACCATTCTAGTTGGGAATTAAGGTATAGATTCACTGAGAAATCTTATTATTGTTGTTTTATTATTTTTACAGGTCTAGGCCGTGGAATTCCTCCTCGAGGGCCAGATGAGGTTGGTGGCACTCATTGATCTTGATAGATATATTAATTTGATAATTTTGAGTTATATCTCTTGATATACTTGGTTTATGTTAATAAGTAGGTTTGACATTTATGTGAGAACATTTAGTAGACATTAGTTTTGTTTATTGAGATTGATGTTGTTTATTTTGAAGTTCTCCAGGATTAGTCAGAGGTTTAGTTAAGTAAATTCCGTTGTTTTTCTTTATATGTTAATTATGTGGTTTAAGTTGAAGTCCGGTTAGGATCGCCTTCAGAAACTATCACGTACTCGAGCGCGGGACATGACAATGTGCTTTTATTATTTATCATTAGGTAGCACAGGATTATAACAGCATCTAGTTGCCTGACACTACATTTGATAAATAACTTGCAATGGAAATAGGTGTGTTATTACGTGCAAAATTGGTGAAATCTTTCAAAGGCATTCGGATTTTCAATTTAAAAACTATATCATATAGATATGGCCGAAGAATAATCGATATCTTTGCACTAAAATTTGATCAACAATGTAATATCTTTTGTCAAAAGTCGTTTTTTCGATTTTTATTAAGAGGAGAAGGGTAATGTAAACACTCCAGACTGGAGTTGTATTAATGAAACGCAATAAATAAATATGCTTCAGGGGATTTAATCAATAATGAAGTCCAATGACATTAAAAACCTTGCTAATCTTGACATTGCAAACATTGACTATAATTTTGGATTAATATCACCAAAAACTCTGATAATATCAATTGAGACACTTGTTATTGGATCACAAACGTTCATAAACTATGCCAATCTTGACACTAGTACTCTAATGTTTTTTTTTTTTGGTTGCAAAAACCCCCAAATGTGTACATACATGATAGAAGAATCTTAAAATTTTCAAATTGGTGCAAGTTTGGGATATCACTAGCACGGATAGAATTGGACGATTTTTCATGGTAGGCAATAAGGATTTTTTTTTTTTGTGGTAGACGAAATGTATCTTTACCACCACGATGATGTAAGTTTAAAGGTTTTGAGGACACTAAATAAAATTTAAGGTATTAATACTGCATCGAACATAATTTAAGGTTTTTATTTTTTTCCCTACCGGCATATATAATCAAGAGTTTGGATGGATTTTGTGCTCCTAGGAGTAGGATGGTCCACCTTCTTTCTTTGTTTGCTCAACAGGACCAGATTCAGCTTCTCTTGAGCATTGTTCTCGAGGTTTCAGTCCTCTCTATCGTGGGAAACGAACAAACTCGCGTGCAAATTTGAACAATCGATGGTGGCACGCCAATCTCGTTGTTAGAAAGCTATTGTTTCGTCCGCATGTCTGGGGAAAACCCTTCGATAATTGAAAGGTCGAAACTTGGGGCGCCGCGACGTGGCGTTACAGGAGAGATTTTAGTCCCGAGGTTTGCTTCGACCGGACCTTGAAGCTTGATGGTACGAGTGGTGATTGTGGTAGAAGTGCAAACTTGAGTGGCGGTAAAAGAAAATTTTCGTCGGGTCTATTAATGAGAAGGAAGGAAGTCGGAGAAGAAGCGAATTGCGAAGAGCGTTGCAGCGAATAAGGAAGAGTTATGGGGAGACGCTTGCCCGTTTGTTTACGATCGATTTATGGAAAGCCATTTGCGATCAAAGGAAAATACGTGTGTTTAAAATTAGGAAAACGAGTTCCTAACATAACTTCAAAAGGGAAAAATCAAATTCATTTCCTTGTATCACTGTTCCCCGCAAAGGTCAGCGTCAGCCCTTCCTGATCATCATTTTTCTCGAGTTTTGGCTCTCGACCGTGGGAAATGTGTGGAGATCGCCTAATGTGGAATAGTCCGCTTTAGGTGATCCCCACCATTAAATGCCCCCTACCCCTAGTACAAGGGAGAGGGCAATAAATGGTGGGGATCTTCACGTGTTAGCTGATTTGGATTTGAAACCGATGAGGCTCGTGCACAAATCTAAGCAATCCGACAGCCGTGGCATCCTCGTCCTTTCGTGGAGAGATGCTCTCCACGCGTCTGTGAAAGGAAACCTTGGGCGATGGTGAGCCACAGCTTTTGGTATATTGTGACTAAACTGATCGATGAAGAGCGAAATCGAAGTAGATACAATGTGGATATTTATCGGCATAAACTTAAGATTTTTTTGTGATAATTTATTTTTTGGGAAATGTGTGCCAAAATGGGTAAATTTAGAGTTTGCCAGTAACAAAAAAGTGCAAGCCGTTTGTATCGAGTGTGTTTAACAAAATAGTGCAGGCCATTTCAAACTCTAAATTGAATTTCAATTTTACCTCAAACACTTTTTTTTATATTCCACCATAATCTTCAATTGTTTCACAAAAAAGTCGTCAATTTTTTATTTAAGTCTCAAATCTGCCCCTGTTGAGTCTCCGTCTAATATTTCTCTTCACAATTTATAGATAGATAGCTCTTGAGTGAGCTATTTGAGCATCTTGAGCTGAATGACTCGAGAGCTAGCTATTCGATCGCGAGAGATGATAGACTGTTGAGCACGAGAGATTGAAGACTAAGCATAAAATAAAAAAATCCTTGAGTGAGATGAAATAGAATAACTCTCTCAAGAGAAAAGAGCAATTCAAGAAGTTCAACTCTAATTACTCTAATCTTTTACTCAAATTAAGCTCTCGTTTTTCACATGTGATACAAGGAAAATGCTCTACTATATTTATTTTATAAACAAAAATCACCAATATTTTCGTAAATAGATAGATGGCTACCTTCAATCATCTACTTTTCAAAAAAATTAGTGAACATGTTCAGTGTAGGAGGCTGTCCCTAGTTTCTCTCGACCACCATAAACAAACTTAGGTAACTACATTAGACGGCTAGCAGTCTTCATGTATTCTCTCTCCTTAAAGCGGCAGATAACCACCAACTCTTTCGAATAATCTGTCTTATGCACCTCTATGCTTAAGTAAGAGTGGAAGAAGAAGAAGAAGATAAAAATAATATATCCACAAAAGAATCTTGTGTATATTTTCTGTAATGACAACAAAGAATCGACAGTCAATTTTGGGGAACGTTGTTTGGCCAACCTACTCTTAAGGTATTATATAAGACAAAGGGCACTCTTTCCACCAGCATGCTTGAGTGTCTTGGGGCTTCTACCGATTATACACACATAGTCCGTGTCCTCCCCAAGTCTATTCATCATGCCTTTGATTTACCATCTCTCCAGGCTATGGCCAAACGTTAGAGAGGAACATGCACCAGTGATTTTCCTCTACTCGGTGCTAGCCTTATCATGCCTCCTTTGGGTCCAAAAATTACTCACAAATTTTCGGAGAGGCAGGCCCCTCCTGCCGCCCGGTCCGAGAGGTCTCCCGGTTGTTGGTTACCTCCCTTTTCTGGGGCGCAACCTCCACGAATTCTTCATGGAACTCGCCCGAGAATACGGCCCGATATATAAGCTCTTTTTAGGTACCAAACTCTATGTTATCGTAAGCTCTCCAATCTTGGTCAAAGAGATAGTCCGCGGCCACGACGTTGTGTTTGCCAACCGCAATCCTAGCAAGGCCTCGTTGGCCTTCTCCTATGGAGGGAAGGACATCGCGTTCGCACCTCACGGGCCCCAGTGGCGGATGCTGAGGCGGTTGTTCGTGCACGAGATGCAAAGCACGGCGAATCTCGATGCCTTTCGCTCACACAGAAGGAGAGAAGTCGTGAAGAGCGCGAGAGATTTGTGCATGAGGGCGGGACTGCCGGTTAAAGTCGGGGAGGTAGCTTTTAGGACGGTGATCAACATGATAACATGCATGTTCTGGGGTGGGACGCTTGGAGAGGAGGAGGCAGTGCGAGTGGGGGCGGAGTTCCAGGAGGCGGTGGCACGGCTCACCACTCTATTGGGGAAGCCTAATGTGTCGGATTTTTTTCCGATGATTGCTAAGTTTGATGTGCAAGGAGTTGAGAGAGAGATGAAGGAGGTGGTGGCTTGGATCGGGAGGATCTTTGATTTTGTCATTAGTCGACGCACGAGTTCGGAAGAAGTAAGAGGGGGCAAAGGATGCGAGAGGAGTGACTTCTTACAGTTTCTTTTAGAGTATAAAGAAGAAGAAACCGGGAGATCAATTTCGCCGGACCAAATCAAGGCTTTGCTCATGGTAATTGTCTCTCCATTCCCTCAGTTTCAACATTCTTTCTTGAGTAAAATGCATGTGAATACGAAAAGCATCTATTGTATTATTACGACGTATAAACCGGCCAGGTGGCCCCCCAAGTGGCCGGACCATTCGTCCCGGAGCACCCAATACTCGCTGGCATGTCTTAAAGTCGCCTTCCCATGAGTCCTCTCTAGTCTCTAACCATGCAATTTGACTAGGACATCGTCATAGGCAGTACGGACACCACGTCAACCATGGTCGAATGGACGATGACCGAGCTACTGCTGCACCCTCGAGTCCTTGTGAAGGTCCAGGGAGAGATCGACGACGTCGTCGGGCCGAATAACATGGTCGAGGAGTTCCACATCTCTAAGCTGCCATGCTTGCACGCAGCAGTGAAGGAAACTTTGAGACTGCACCCGGCGGCACCTCTGTTGGGACTTGGTGTCCTAAAAGAGTGAATGAGAAGTAAATGTGGGAGTCCCACATTGGACAAGAGAGAAAGGAAGATAGAGTATATATATGGGTTCCTCACAATTGGGGTTGGGCCCCAAGGGGCACCCCACTTTTGTGGAGGAGAGAGGACCTACGCCGGCAACCACCGCGCGCGCGCGCCGCCCGCCCATCCGGCCGGCTCGGCTCGGATCGGATCGGGCCGGGCCCGGGTCCGAATATAATAATAATTTTATTATTATTATTTTATTTTTTCCTCTTCTCTTCTTACCGTTGGTGGCTCTTCGTGGCATCGTGTGGCATTTCCCCGAACAAATAGGGCGCCACTTCGTTGCAGTTGCACAATGATCATCCACGTTCTGAAAAGGCGCCTCCATCACTCCACTTCATCATGCACGTTCGGTTTAGAAACTGAACCCCACTTCATGTAGTTAAAAGGAACACATTCTCATAAGTGTCGTGTGTGTGCAAGTGCGAAATCATTCTGGAAACATACAGTTGAGTTCGAAGGGTCTTCTCTTGAAGTGCCGCGAGAGAAAGGCGAGATTCGTTCTATCCTGGGAGACGCTTTGCCCGAAGCCTTGGTACACGTAGAGGGGGCAAAATTCGTCTTAAGGACACGACGACGTCGGGCTCGAATCTAATCTGACCTTCGGTAAATTTTAGTGGTTCAATCTCAATTTCCAGGTTCTTTCCTATCTTCCCAACTCGCAAGTTTAAGGACTTCTTCTTTGTAATTGTTGTGACTGAACAATATATACAATTTCTGGGATGTTCATTGATGCTCCGAGTACTGCATTGCTTCATTATTTTTATAGCTAACAATCTTAAGACGAATTTTTATCTTTCTTTGCTTTAGTACTCGGTCTATATACATTTTGTTCGGTGCCAGGTGCTTAAAGTCGCTTCTTATTGATGTCCATTGCCTCATTTTATATTATTTGTTGCTTGGACTTTTGGACGGCCTATTCTGTTCTTTGAGTATACTGCTCCGAATATGGATTGTGTTTTATTTTAATTAAGTTCAGTTTATGATTAAGTCCATTTTGTGAGTTTGTTTTGGTGTGTTCTGTGAGTTTGTATGTGTTCGTGGTTACGTGAGTTTATAGAAAATCCAAAGCAAGTGTTCATGTATTTTGACAGACTTGACAAGTGGAAGAAATAAGTGGAATTTCATGTTGACTTGTTCCCTTAACTCTTAGTTGATCAGAACGTGGACTTGTTTAAAGTGTTTATGTCTTTCCTGTTGAAGTTGGTTCATTCGGTCCAATCAACGTGAGTCTAGTTGATTTCGAAGATTTTTACCGAGACTTTTAGTGACTTGTTGTTTCTGACCGAATTGTTGCTTTGACCGAAGGATCCCTTTGTTGAGTATTTAACCGAAGCTGAATAATTCTGTTTAGTCCTTTACTGTTCAGATTTATTTTTATTTGTCTTTGCTTGATTGCTTGATATATTTTGTGACTAGTCTTTGAGGCACAAGTTTCTGTTGTTGTGCAGAAATGGCTGAAATTAATTCAACTTTCGTGGCGTCGGTTGTTCCGTCAGTTCCGACTCATGGAGAGAAGCCGGAAAAGTTCAATGGAATTGACTTCAAGAGATGGCAACAAAAGATGTTGTTCTATCTCACGACATTGAACTTGGCAAGATTCCTCATGGAGGACGCTCCAAAGTTGGAAGATGGAGAGGTAGACAAGGAAAGGTTTGCCGCCGTGGATGCTTGGAAGCATTCCGATTTCCTATGTCGCAACTACGTGCTGAATGGACTGGACAATTCCTTATACAACGTGTATAGCCCGTTGAAGACGGCTAAGGAATTGTGGGAAAGCCTTGAAAAGAAATATAAGACGGAAGATGCCGGGTTGAAGAAATTCATCGTCGGCAAATTTCTGGATTTCAAGATGGTGGACCACAAGTCTATCCTAAGTCAAGTCCAAGAACTCCAAGTAATTGTCCATGATATCCATGCTGAAGGGATGATCATTAGTGAGACTTTCCAAGTGGCTGCATTCATCGAGAAGTTGCCTCCACTATGGAAAGATTTCAAGAACTATCTCAAGCACAAGAGAAAGGAGTTGTCATTGGAGGACTTGATTGTTCGATTGAGGATAGAGGAAGACAACCGAAATGCTGAAAAGAAGATTCGCAGAAATTTCGAGGTGTCTAAAGCTAATGTAGTTGAGGGGGAAAACTCAAAAGCCAACAAGAAGAGAAAGAGGCAAGGAGTGGGATCCAACCAAGTCCAAAAGAAGTTTGTAGGCAAATGCTACAACTGTGGGAAGGCTGGACATCGAGCTATAGAGTGTAGACTCAAGAAGAAGCAGAAACCTCAAGCTCATGTAGTGGATCAAATCTCCGATGGCGTCGATGATATCAATCTTACTGCTATGATATCACAATGCAACTTGGTGGGAAACCCCAAAGAGTGGTGGGTTGATACTGGAGCTACTCGTCACATTTGTGCGAGCAAGAGCATGTTCTCATCATACACACCTATGGCTGCTGATGAAGTACTCTATATGGGTAATTCGTCAACCTCCAAGGTTGAAGGCGTTGGAAAAGTTGCTTTGAAGATGACCTCCGGAAAGACCGTGACACTAATCGATGTTCTCCATGTGCCAGACATTCGCAAGAACTTAGTGTCCGGATCTCTTCTTATCAAGAATGGCTTCAAGTTGGTTTTCGTAGCTGATAAGTTTGTGCTCTCCAAGAATGATATGTATGTTGGAAGGGGCTATCTTAGTGATGGTCTCTTCAAGTTGAATGTAATGACCGTTGTGCCTACTAAGGCTAATAATAAAGTTTCCGTTGCTTATGTTTGCGAGTCTTTTAATATTTGGCATGCAAGGTTAGGACATGTTAACTATAAGTCAATTAAGAAATTGATGAACATGAAACTTGTACCAAAGTTTGAATGTCCGAGTGAAAAATGTCAAGTATGTGTTGAATCAAAGTTTCCTAGATTGCCATTCCATTCTATAGATAAAAAGGATAATGAAACTTTAGACTTAATACACACTGACATATGTGACATGAAGTCGATACCATCTAGAGGTGGCAAGAAATATTTTATCACTTTCATAGATGATTGCTCCAGGTATTGCCATGTTTATCTTCTAAGTAGCAAAGACGAAGCAATTGATGCTTTTAAAACATATAAGATCGAGGTAGAAAATCAATTGCAAAAGAAAATCAAAGTAATAAGAAGTGATAGGGGAGGTGAATATGAATTTCCTTTTGAGGAAATTTGCGCTGAGTCTGGTATTATTCACCAAGTAACACCTCCTTATGCGCCACAAGCCAATGGAGTGGCGGAGAGGAAAAACCGGTCCTTGAAAGAAACAATGAATGCATTGTTAATTAGCTCCGGTTTATCTCAGAATTTGTGGGGGGAAGCTGTCTTGACAGCAAACTTTATTCTGAATAGAGTACCCCACAAAAAGACACAACAAACGCCCTATGAGAAATGGAAAGGCAGAACGCCTAACTTGAATTATCTCAAAGTGTGGGGGTGTTTAGCTAAGGTCGCGATTCCTAAGCCTAAAAGGGTTAAGATAGGACCTAAAACTGTAGATTGTGTCTTTATTGGATATGCTTCTAATAGTAGTGCATATCGATTTCTTGTTCACAAGTCTGAGGTCCCAGATATACACGTGAATACGATTATTGAATCAAAGGACGCTGCGTTCTTTGAGAATATATTCCCGTATAACAGAGTGTATGAGCCAATTGAGAATAATAAGAGACCTCGAGAGACTACGGCTACGGACATTTCTGTTGAGAACGAACCTAGACGTAGTAAAAGACAAAGGACTTCCACGTCTTTTGGACCTGATTTTCTAACATATTTGTTAGAAAATGAGCCTCAAACATTTCAAGAGGCTGTGACATCTCCAGAAGCCCCATTCTGGAAAGAAGCTATCAATAGTGAAGTCGAATCAATTCTGTCGAACCATACTTGGGAATTGGTCGACCTTCCTCCTGGGAATAAACCACTACAATGTAAGTGGATTTTCAAGAGGAAAATGAAAGCGGACAACACTGTTGATAAATATAAGGCAAGGCTTGTAGTCAAAGGATACAAGCAACGAGAAGGCCTTGACTATTTTGACACGTTTTCACCTGTCACCAGAATTACGTCTATAAGGATGCTAATTGCTTTAGCGACGGTGTACGGGTTTGAAATCCATCAGATGGATGTGAAAACGGCTTTCTTAAATGGGGAACTTGAGGAAGAGATCTATTTGGAACAGCCTGAAGGGTTTATTGTTCCAAGACAAGAAATGAAAGTATGCCGGCTGATCAAGTCATTATATGGCTTGAAACAAGCACCGAAGCAATGGCATGCAAAATTTGACCAAGTCATGTTGTCGAATGGGTTTAAGATTAATGAGTGTGATAAATGTGTGTACATTAAGGACACTCAACATGGTCTTACCATCCTATGCTTGTATGTGGACGACATGCTTATAATGGGCAGCAATAGTGAGGTTGTTAATACAACCAAACGAATGCTCATTAAGACCTTTGAGATGAAAGATATGGGAGTCGCAGATGTGATTCTGGGAATAAAAATCCTTAAAACAAATGAAGGGTTAGCTCTGTCCCAATCACACTACATTGAGAAGATTCTTGAAAAGGGCAAGAATCTAGATGTTGTACCAAAAAGGACTCCAATAGATATTAATCTACATCTTTCAAAGAATACTGGTGACAGTATATGCCAAAATGAGTATGCTAGTTTACTAGGCAGTTTAATGTATGTCATGAACTGCACTAGGCCGGACATAGCTTGTGCTGTGAGCAAGCTAAGTCGATATACATCTAGTCCAAATAAAGATCATTGGAAAGCTATGAAGCGTGTATTGGGCTATTTGAAGTATACTCAACACTTTGCTTTGCATTATACGAGATATCCTGCGGTACTTGAAGGATACTGTGATGCAAATTGGATAACCGGCTCAAGAGACAGTAAATCGACAAGTGGATATGTGTTCACACTTGGCGGAGGAGCAGTGTCTTGGAAATCATCCAAGCAAACTTGCATTGCAAGGTCTACGATGGAAGCAGAATTTATTGCTCTTGATAAGGCCGGTGAAGAAGCAGAATGGCTTCGAAACTTCTTGGAAGACATTCCTAATTGGCCTAAACCAATGCCGGCTTTGTGCATTCATTGTGATAGTCAAGCGGCAATAGGAAGGGCTAAGAATGTCATGTACAATGGTAAGTCTCGACACATCCGTCGAAGACACAATACCATAAGACAACTAATCTCTAGTGGAATTATCACGATTGACTACGTGAAGTCAATTGATAATGTCGCGGATCCGTTAACAAAAGGCATATCTAGAGAATTAGTTGAGAAATCATCCAACGGAATGGGTCTAAGGCCTATAATATAAGTTTTCATAGCGGACACCCTACCTAAGTGACTGGAGATCCCAAGATCTAGGTTCAAAGGGAAAACGAAGTTATGTGGACAGTGTAGTGTACTGTCAACTATAACCCATTCCTGTGGAAGGACAGTACTAATAAGAAGAGGATAAGCATCATGCTTTTAATGATATTGAATTGGGTATAAGAGATACCACGGAATTCAAGAATCACCTATGTGAGTGCGAAGTGTTGGCCGCTTCTATGAGAATTCGAAAAGGCCGGTTCTCTAAAGCACTCATGAGACCAGGCGGTGTTCATGGCCGAAACGAACACAACAGTGAGAACCAACTGTATACGAGAGATAGTTGTGTGGTTTCTATTGTCTAGGCTTACACCAAAGGTTGGTAGTTCAAAGACATCAAGTCTACTAATTGACCGAGTAAGTCCGATAGATCTCACTAGGGAAAAGTTCAAAGTCTCAGACTACTTATCCTGATGCAACATACTCTCATGGAATAATCGCACGCTGCATTTCATTCATTCATGCATCAACGAAGAATCATGATAATGGAACTTCTCGTTCATGTGGGGGATTGTTGGGACTTGGTGTCCTAAAAGAGTGAATGAGAAGTAAATGTGGGAGTCCCACATTGGACAAGAGAGAAAGGAAGATAGAGTATATATATGGGTTCCTCACAATTGGGGTTGGGCCCCAAGGGGCACCCCACTTTTGTGGAGGAGAGAGGACCTACGCCGGCAACCACCGCGCGCGCGCGCCGCCCGCCCGTCCGGCCGGCTCGGCTCGGATCGGGCCGGGCCCGGGTCCGAATATAATAATAATTTTATTATTATTATTTTATTTTTTCCTCTTCTCTTCTTACCGTTGGTGGCTCTTCGTGGCATCGTGTGGCATTTTCCCCGAACAAATAGGGCGCCACTTCGTTGCAGTTGCACAATGATCATCCACGTTCTGAAAAGGCGCCTCCATCACTCCACTTCATCATGCACGTTCGGTTTAGAAACTGAACCCCACTTCATGTAGTTAAAAGGAACACATTCTCATAAGTGTCGTGTGTGTGCAAGTGCGAAATCATTCTGGAAACATACAGTTGAGTTCGAAGGGTCTTCTCTTGAAGTGCCGCGAGAGAAAGGCGAGATTCGTTCTATCCTGGGAGACGCTTTGCCCGAAGCCTTGGTACACGTAGAGGGGGCAAAATTCGTCTTAAGGACACGACGACGTCGGGCTCGAATCTAATCTGACCTTCGGTAAATTTTAGTGGTTCAATCTCAATTTCCAGGTTCTTTCCTATCTTCCCAACTCGCAAGTTTAAGGACTTCTTCTTTGTAATTGTTGTGACTGAACAATATATACAATTTCTGGGATGTTCATTGATGCTCCGAGTACTGCATTGCTTCATTATTTTTATAGCTAACAACCTCTGCTGTTGCCCCGCAGCCCGAGCCAAACCTGCACGGTCGGCGGATACAACATACCCAAAGGCGCTAAAGTCTTCTTGAACGTGTGGGCCATGCACCGAGACCCGCAGTTCTGGTCCGACCCGTCCGAGTTCCGGCCGGAGAGGTTCTCCGACGGGGGAGAGGCCTCCGAGCTGGAATACTCGGGAGGGAATTCGCACTACATACCATTCGGTTCAGGCCGGCGGGTCTGTGCGGGGCTCCAGCTGGGGGAGAGGATGCTGCTGTATGTGTTGGCCGTGCTCCTGCATCTGTTCGAGTGGAGATCGCCACCGGGTTCGGACTTGGATTGCGAAGAGAAGTTTGGGGTTGTTCTTGAGAAGGCCACTCCTCTTACTGCTATCCCCACTCCGAGGGTGCCTAACTTGCATCTCCATGTGATGGAATAATTCGGTAGGATCCGGTTTGATGTAATGTAATAATATTGTGAACACGACCGGGAATCCCGCGGAGTACTGTCGTCTTCTGTAAAATTGGTTTGTGTAATTTATGAAGATCATAAGTTGTCTTCTTATACAGGTCGTTCACTGTTTCATGTGACATCAAGTGGGAGGGAAAAAAAACAAAACTCAAAGAGATTCCTCCAAATTGACACAAAAATCGTGGGATATAAGTTGGACGGTCCGCAGTATTCAATCTTTTTAGAAGTTAACTATGGGGGATCAATCCACCAAATGAATTGCCAAATCAATCGCCTTGCGCATTGCTATGACGGCTCCTATAAAGGATGTTTCGTCACATGTTTCGTTCTTTCATTAACTCTTAAATGATTTGACTATACAATCTGTTCTAATCTCTTGGAAGAAACTACAAGCACTCCGTCGTTGAAATGAATGACGAAATTGATCACCTTATATCCCCTATATTTTTTTTTGGTAAATTAATATCCCCTATAATTAACTTCTATATAAGTTGTAAATTCGATGAATAAAATGATTTTTTAAACCAACGTGACAACATATCATGTGTTACAACACATAATTATTTTTTTAATCCAAATATCTACTTCACTTTTCCAATTTTGCATATACGCTTCAATTACATGGATGGACAACTTTTTCAGCTTACTCACTAAGGAAATTCCGAGTGTCCCTATTTAATTTACCAAAAAAAAAAATTCCGAGTGTCCCCGGAATAATATACCAAAACCTGATTCTCTAGATCACTTGGCGAACAAAGGAAAACAACTTAGCATATGTGTGAGTAAACCACCTTGAGGCTGTGTTTGATGGTGTGGACCTTTTTTTTATCGTGCCCCCTATCATCACACACTTTGATAGCATCTATATCCCGTCTTGATTATCGTCGTCGGTTCCCTTGTGGCCTAGCGATCGCCTCAGATGGCGTCCTCGACCATGGCCGGCACCAGATGATGTTTGAACCTCCTGTTGCAGTCCAGGATCCCCACCAGCTCGTTCAATCATCGCTCGAGTCGGCGTAGCTGGTGGTGAACACGTCGAGGGAAAATGTGAAGTTGCAAATCGCGTCGGGCAACTTTGGGCGCGATGAGAATTCTGGTCTTCAATTTGTCATTGTCCTGGAAACGGCAGATGCCTAGCGCATGGAAGAGGTTGGCCGCAAAGGTCTTCCTTATGCCCTCACCATCGAAGCTCCTGGACATGTCATGCTTCGGTTGACGAATCGAAGCAGAAGACGGAACGCTTCGCTCCATATCTTCGACTCCCAAGAAGGGCAATGCATGATGGAGCAAGAGACTATGGAAAAGGTCAGACACTTTTCCTCGCAGATGAAAGTGTATATGTGACGAAGAAGGAGCAACTTAAGAATGAGAAGCCCTGATGAAGGAAAGCTCCGCCATCCCATTCGATTTGGGAGAAGGTGGAGATGACAATCAATGTTGGTGGAAGGTGACTACCACCGTGTGACGGTCGAAGGCATTGGCGATCGGCTATTGTGACGGCCGATCATCAATAATCGGTTGGCCGGCAATGACAATCGATGTTGGTACTCGTGCGTCAGCCGGCTATTTTATAGCTTTTATAACTTGCACATGAGAAATCATATCCACATTTATGACGCCGGACCATAAGGGAATGATAAACGACTTACAACTCTTATCTCCGAAATTCTTAAACTGAAAGAAATGTCTCAAATCGTACATGAGAAGAAAATTGCATTTTAACGGTGTGAGGATGTCAAGAAGAAGGCTCCTGAAGCAGCTTCAGATTCCAAGTGGCCCAAACAAACATAGTGTACATGGACTCATTCAAAAGCAAAGCTTCGAATAACAGAGTTTGGAAATTCTTTGCAGAGCCCACTAATGGGCCTGTTAATCAGAAAACTACTATGCCGATGTGGCCCAAGGAAATTGTTGAGCCCTAGTGATGGAATTGGACCTATGAAGACAAGATCACATTGGGCCGAAAGACGATACCTGGGCCAGCAACTTCACCGTGGGTGGAATTTCATGACCATGTTAATTGAATGAAGAGACCGATGTTGGAACTTGATGGAGTCAACCGAAATAGCAAATCAATGAGGGCGAGATTAATAGACTTAAAGCACACGGCCCAAACAAGCACTTACTCTTCATTCACTATTTAAACTCTTGTTGAGATCTCCCTTTGATTCGCACTTGTATTCACTAATTTGGCACGAATTTGATCGAGTACATAAAGACCGCTACTAAGACCTGAGCAAAACAAATCGATGGTATCGGTCCATCTTTGATTTAGCTTTTGTGATGTATGAATGAAGAGAACAAAGGACCGAATTTCAACCTTCAAAGTCTACATAGTTGATTGGGGCATTAGAGGATTTCCAATTCAAGAATTCGAGGTTGTACATTCAAATATCACAAAATTCATTTCAAAAGGCCTTAGGTTAAGGTCGCAATGTAGAGTCTAAAAACTGGAGTTTCTTTAGTCTGCGGGCCTCGAAAGCGATCCACAAGTCTCTCGACAACAAGGTCTATGAGCTCGTGCCCTTGTATATATTAAAAGACCGCGATCGAAAGTAATGCCCTTTACTAAGCACCAACGATGAGGGACAAAGTAAATAACGCATTCATTGAAGACCGAACCCAAGAACATTGAAGACTCCAAAAAGTTATAATTTTATCATATAAATGTCAATTCAATCCTAAACATTTCAATTATGCTAATATAGTCCTAAACTTTTTTTACAATTTGACAGTCTAAGTATTTTAATTACACCAACTTAGTTTTAAGTTTCTGGTGATTTGACAATTTAATCATGAATCTTTTGACGATTTGTCAAAATCATCTATCCGACCAAGTATCCAAATAATAGGTTCATAACTAGATTGGCCGAGGTGCAATGGGTTCGGAATATATTCTAGACAGATATCCCCAAAATCACGTTATTTACCCATATGGAAAGCATGTGTTTCTTCAGCGCTAAGTCTCATGATGACTTTTTAATGAGTTGGTATTGTGTCTATGAGTTGGTATCTTAGGCCTCCTCTCTCTTTCTTCATTAATTGCAGCGTCCTTGTTCCGGTCAGCCTTCCCGCCCCACTTCGCACGATGAAGCACTCCTCTGCTCTTTTTCAAAATTTCACTATCTCTTCATTAATTGTTGCCTATCCTGGAGACGCTTCCCACCGGGAACGCCGACTGCAACGCCTCATACTCGCAGGATCAATACTTCTTTCACGGCAAGAGGACCGACGGGTTCATCGTCCTCTGTATGGCTGACGATGCCTCCAAAAGTGTGCTCCTTTTCTTTTTCTTATCCCTACGAACCGCACATCTTTTTTTTATGGCATTATGCGTGTGTCGTCATGTGTGATCGTGGGCTGTGGCGATTTGGAGAGGTCGAGGGTGACGCGAATGGGGGAGCTACAATAAAATCGATCCAAATTGACTGGCAAGAGTGGGCTGCAGAAGATCGATCCAAGTTAATTGGGCTCCTGCAACAATGTTCAATAGCAATTGATGACTTCATGTATTCTATTATAGCAATAAAATCCACCTCAGTGCTTGTAATTTGCACTCGTTACATCTTTCTCCCTTTTTCCTTTGTATGCTATCTGTAGACATTATAAGTAGAGGAACCATCTTTTGTTACCATAACATAATATTCTCGATTATGTTGCAACCCATAATAGAATTTCTACCGTCTCCACACTCAAAGACAATCAACTTTTGATTGCATAATGCATCTGTGAGAACACATCGTGTGTAACGCGGCTCTTATGACTGAGCAATAGTAAGACATTCTGGAATCCCTGCTTAGAAATTTAACACTCTTTATTTCGTCTGTTTGGCTTTTTTTTTTGATGATATTTATGACTTCTCAATTGCCCCGCAGACCATTCCCGACTTCATAGCTGCATTTAGGGTTGAGCAAGTGGAACCGCCCGCCCGGGAACCGCCGCCTGGGAACCGCCCGAAACCGGCGGTTCCGGGCGGTTCTCGGACGGGCGGTCCGGTTCCCGGTTCCGGGGGTGGAACCGTCCGCCCGGAACCGGACTGGTACTATTCAAAAAAAAATTTCTAAAGTTTGTATTTGTGAGTTTGTGAAGTTTGTACACGAATTTTTACATTTTCTATTATGAATTTTAATTTTGAGGTGCATTTTTGGACACGTCCATAAACTAGACGTCCAAGTTTCTGGACGTGCAGTGGACGTCCACTGCTAGACGTCCATTGCTGGACGTCCAGTGACGTCTAGCGTTTCTGGACGTCCAACGCTGGATGTGGACAAGTGGACGAGTGGATCGTGGACGAATGGACGTCCAGAAAATGAGACAAGTGGACCATGGACGTGCAATTATTTTCTGTTTTATAATTTTTTTTTCGCGTTAATTGGAATTGGGAACCGCCCGAGAACCAGACCGGACTGGCAAGAAACGGACCGGAACCACCCAATCTTATTCGGTTCGGTTCCCGGTTCTCCATAATAGGGAACCGGTTCCACCGGTCCGTTTCCTAGGGGAACTGGGAACCGATCACCCCTAGTTGCATTTGGTGCTTTGCAAGTGATATCTTTCTTCCATAGTCGTTTTTATTTTTCTGAAGGAAAACAAGCCATGGTGGTAAGTGAAAATAAGTTTTGGTCAACGTTCAGTCAAAAAGAAATAGTTAATCTAGAATGTTATAACTTCGTGAACAAGCTGATCCTCAGTAGGAAATGTTGTGAATTCATAAGGCACTCATCATGGATTCACAACATGAAGGTTTGAAAATATATACACAGTCCCTTAAATGTAGGCAAGGTTCTAAACTAAAACCTTCATACGATATTATGGGATACTTATTTTGTATCGCAGGCTGCGGTTTAGAGTAAGTTCTAGTGCATACGTTGAAGTCAACCTTCGCTGGTCTGATCTCATGCCTTTGGCGGTGAAGAGGAGTCGTTTCTTTCTATTCCAACTTCAAAGATAAAGAGAGTTGGGCCGAAAACAAACGTAAATTGGCTTGCGCCGTAAGCACGAGATGTAAGTTGTCCGCCCGACAGGCGCGAGCAAAGGAAGACTGCATCATGAGAGGGAAAGAAACACTGAATATGGGAAAGATGAACTTTACAGTGGAAGAGTTACGCATCTCCCATGGAAAGCGAGAAGCATTTCATAAAATAAAAAAAAAAGAAGCTGGTCGCTAACGGCTCCCCATTCCTTCCCACTCACCTCCTCATATGAACATAGATATTTAACTGGAAAAAAAAATCATACTCCAACAAAAACAGACAAAGAAAAAAAGAGAACAAAAATCAAGGAGCTTTTTTAAATCTTCATGCATAGCTTCACCGTCCGGAGGCTCGGGGACTTGGAAGTAATAGCATAAAAAACATGCTCCGACGGAAGCGACGACGGAGACGAGGTCGGCCAGAGCTTGGGACGCAATGGCGGAGCTCTTGGGGGCGAGAGGGAGAGGGAGAGGAGTGGCTCTTGGAGGTGACGGTGGGGATGGGGACAGAGGCGACGGCAAAGAGGGGGCCGAAGACCGTCAAAGCTTGAGACCCAACAGCTGCGATCGGCGAGACTCTTCGGAGAGAGAGAAAGAGAGAGGGAGTGGCTCGTGAAGGCAATGGCAGAGGCTTAGGCGAAGCGACGAGCTGGAGGCAGCAAGCTCCGTTTGAGACTCGATTGCTCTTGCAATGGGGGAGAGTTTTTTGTGAGAGAAAGAGAGAGTGTTGTTTCGTGCAAAAGATATGTAATAATTAATGAAGAGAGAGTGAAATTTGAAAAAGAGTGGAGCAGTTCTTCATCGTGCGAAGTGGGGCGAGAAGGCTGGCAGGAAAAAGGACGCTGCAATTAATGAAGAAAGAGAGAGGAGGCAAAAGTTTGACTCAGCAAAAAGTGGGACCCGGTTTCCACGTAGAGCCAGGTGTCGATATTTGATTGAGGCGATGCACGGTGACGTGGAGGTCCGGGACCGCCTAATATTTTCTCGCAGTTCACCCTTTTTCACACGACAACCTGAGCGGGAAAGGAAGAGGAGGAGGGAGAAGAAGAAAGAAGGGACGAAACTCGGTCGTCACGCACCCACACTGAGTCCCAACCTTATAAACCGAGTCGACTCCATCAAACTTTATCATCAACCACCCATCCAACGCCTTCATCCTCACGCACGCACAGAGAGAGAGAGAGAGAGAGAGAGAGAGAGAGAGAGAGGAGGGGGAGGAGAAGAAGAAGCGTCTAGAGGGAGAAAATATGGCCTCGACTTCTCGCCGGACGCCTCTCCTCCTGGTCGCGGTGGCGCTGCTGGTCGGTGGGGCCGCCATCCTCGCGGAGGTGCAGACGCCGACGACACAGGAGTGCGCGGAAAAGCTGAAGCTGTGCGGCGCCAACCTGAACTCGACCAACCCGCCGGAGTCGTGCTGCAAAATCATCGACGAGGCGGTGACCTGCCTCTGCAGCCCCAGCCTGCTCGCCCAGTTTGGGATCAACAACACTCAGGCCCTCCAGCTCACGAAGGAATGCGGCGTCCCTACCGACACCAGCACCTGCGAAGGTACGATCGTCTCTAGTCTGTCGTCCCCCGTTTGGGGGAAAATCTTTGAAGTGGAAGGCGAAAAAAGTCGAGAAGAGGGAGGAACGAGTTGGGTTTTGGAAAAGAAAAATGAAATAAAAGACTTGATCTGAGTGATTCGGAAGGGGGTTCTCCATGACGAGATCGATAGACGATTTCAGAGTCATTTTTCAACAGTCGGCGCTGAGATTCGGCCGGTTCTGAAAGCTGAAGCGAACTTGCTTGTGCGCCATTTATTTAGGGTTCAGTATGAATAAGCAATATCGAAAAAGATTTTCTTACACGAGATCTCTTGATTGCAGGGATTGCTTCGCCCCCGTCGTTGACATCACCACCGGGTAAGAATTTTAATTCCCATTTCCCCATTTTTGATTAATTCCCCAGTAATTTTCGGTGCTGCAGTCTAGTTATCGGATTCACGTCATGTGTGAAGGATAATCATATTTGCTGAGTTGGGCGTCCTCTTTTCTCGACTTCAGTTTTAAATTCAGAGCCTGAACTGAACTCTCGTGCATTTGTGTATTGAATGTTGAGCGGCCATCGTTGAACCTCCAGATGAGTAATGCTAGAGCTGGTTTAGGGAAGCGGATTCGAGTGAGAAGATAGTTTTTCTAGAACCCAGCAAGGGTGAAGTTTCCGCTAATTGCCGGCTTCTGATGCTCTAGCGCCTCCGATCTTGACTTGGTTGACTGTGGAAATCTTACTATATAGCGGGCAAATTATTGAAGTCATGGCCTTTTTCCCAAGTCTGAGTCTCATTCCGTAACCTTATTGGCATAGGCGTCCACGTGAATGAGATTTAGGGAGGTGATCAAGCATGTCCTAGCAGATTCATGACAAGTAGAAAAATTAAACAGGGCCGTTTATGGTTTACTTTCGTTAGTCTACCTTACAGGTAATCAAATTTTGAATTCTCTCTGGATTAGTGTCACATTACCTCTATATATAGATAGTTTATCGTATCCTAAGTTTGTTTTATGTTAAGATGGAAAGACGTCGAATTAGGACATAAAAAATTACAAAAGCTGACCAGGAGAGTTGCCCGAGCTGGATGTACATATGAGGAATGCTCCTTGATGCCGACAGTATTACTTGCTAACCTTTGAGCGGCATATTCTGCCACAATGATAAGGGAACTATTGAGTACATCTTGTGACTCTTTGCGTTCGAGGAGAAAATCCATTAGGGTTAAGCATCAAGCAATAAAAGAGACTCGCATTATGCATCCCCTTCTGCAAAACTCGTGTTTCCTTTCAATTGAGGCATCTCAACATCGTTCCAAGTGTTCAGTTTCTAATAGCAGAATGGTGAATGAATGTTACAGCGACGCCTGGAGGCGACAGTGACGCCGGCAGACTAGCTTGGAGCGGGGTCTTGGGCTTATTCCTAATGCTGGCATCGATGATGCTTCATTGAGGCCCGCAGATTACATAAGCACATGTCCGAGGGAGATGCTTCGCTCAGATTCTTATGACCGTCGGAGAGGTGAATCCCGGCATTTGGAGATTTTGGTCCTTTCGGCTTTGTCATTCTCGCGTAGTATATATTCGATTTCATTGTGGTGGTAGCTATTTTACTATGATCATACCCTGATTATTGTGTACCTAGACTTATCCAGATCTTGACCTCGAGACACTTGATGGAGGTCATTTCTCGGGTGATTCGTAATAAAATTGTTCTGACGCTTCCCTTTCAAGGGTCAGTCCCACCATGTCCCGTCGTCGAATCAACATGTCATATCGGTCATGTATTGAAGATTTAAGTGGTAGGACCGGTAGAGCCACCCGTGATTTAACCGGGGCCCTGGCTCACGCCACGTATTGCTACGTTTCTGACTTACTCCCAAAGTATGAAAATTAGATCATGTGTATTTTAAGTATTAAAAGATTTACAAAAAAGAAATAGGCGTATGTCATTTTATCTGCTGGATACTCCCCATTAGACAAAAGTATTAGATTATGAGTCTCTTGAGATTTACAAAAAAGAATTTGAAAAATTTGTGCGCCCAATACTTGAGGGAGCAAAATCCTCGTACATATAATATACGTAAGTACTTAAGTACGATAAAAATTTTGTCTCGCCTATTTTTGTTGAACTTACGGAAGATTACTCATTCTTTTAAAGTAACAGGCACGACACATATTGACAATGCCAGTCATATTGGTAAGATAGATCTGATGTGTGTAACGGTCCGCTTTTAGGGACTCGAATTTGGAAAATTTTGTACTCGATTTGATTTTGAGTAAATTGGATTTAAGACAATTTTCTTTATTTTTCCCGGCCTTTTTCACTTGAACCCGCGTAGGCCCAGCCTGTTTCCTCCTATCCTTCACGTGCACGCGGCCCACGGCCAGTGAGAATGGCCCAGCTCCTTCGGCCCAGCCGTGCTCTTCTCTCCTCTGCACTGTAGATCATCTTCTTCGTGGGGAACGGGCGTGCGAGAGAACCGCCGCAACCCTAGCTGCGTCAGCGCCGTCCACGCGAGAAACTCGCGACTTCGCCAACGGCCAGCCACGCGGCAGCCTTGCCACTCGCCAGCTGGTCTTCTCCTTCGTCGGTTCCGTTTTAATAATGGACGAAACCCTAGCTGCCGCCCCCTCGCTTCACTCGACACCACAGACCCTTGAGTCACGCGAATTTCGTCACCGAGGTGCAACCGCGAGCCGAGCTCGCCACCGCCGCGACGCCGACCACCGCCACGCCCTCGACGCTGTCCCAGCGACCCCCCAACGTCATTCCACGCTGCCCAACCGCCACCAACGCCGCCCAGCAGCTCCCACGTTCGGCCCACCGTGCACAAACGTGCTGCAGGTCAGTTCTTTGACCATGAACAGCTTCTGTTCTTCTTAGAACAGAACGATTTTGACGTTTTGCTAGCTTGTTGCTTCATAGGAGTAAGTGATCGTCTCGCCGGCGTCAAAACCAGCTCACCGGAGCATCGCCGGAAGCTCGCCGGAGCTCCGCCGGGGACCACTCGATTAGCGTGGACCGAGGGTGAGTTAGTTAATTAATTGAATTACTAGGTTGATTATGAAATTAGTGATTTTAGAAGAATTAGGGGCAAAATTGTAATTTTCGAGGACTTGGGGCAGAATGATAAATTTTGGATTAATCAGGGGCAAAAATGTATTTTTGGCTAAGTCGGGGGCAGGAAGGTAATTTTGGCTAAGTTGGGGGCAAAGTTGTGATTTTGGCTAAGTGAAGGGCAGAATGGTAAATTTGATAAGACAGGGACAAAATTATTATTTTGGGTTCAGTGAAGGGCAGAATTGTAATTATGGAAGATAGGGGTAAAATAGTAATTTTGAAAATTAAGGGCAAAATTTGGGAGATTTGGTGATAGATGATATTGATATTGATTGAATGACAATTTAACCTTTCAATGTAGTTATTGTTTGTATGGTTGGCCAAATGACGGTCAATTATGATGATGACACCCGTAGTTATCGAATGACTTAGATTCGACTTAGGGACTCGGGCAAATTCCTAATTGGTGGGCTTAAGCGGTTGAATTATGGCAATTTTGGGAATTAACTTGAAATAACTTGTACTTGATTATGAGTAGTTATTTAATGTTATTGAATGTGAATTTGCGTGAAGGTGGTTTATAATTTGTGGTTTATTTGTGGTTATTTGTTGATTGAGTATGTTTAATTAAATGTTGGCACTAATGTTATTATTATTTGACTGATTTTTATTGATTAAATGTTGTGGTGCCAATTAAGTTTGATGGAACATGGGCCGTAGAGAAGTGAGGATTAGTAAAGTGACAAGATGATGAACAAGGGGTGTGAGAATTAAGATTAATAAGGGAAGTAGAGACCCTAGAGTGACTACCATTCTAGTT
Source organism: Melaleuca quinquenervia (assembly GCA_030064385.1). Lineage (NCBI taxonomy): Eukaryota > Viridiplantae > Streptophyta > Magnoliopsida > Myrtales > Myrtaceae > Melaleuca > Melaleuca quinquenervia. The sequence continues at coordinate 2,604,619 of CM057722.1, forward strand.
GGGAATTAAGGTATAGATTCACTGAGAAATCTTATTATTGTTGTTTTATTATTTTTACAGGTCTAGGCCGTGGAATTCCTCCTCGAGGGCCAGATGAGGTTGGTGGCACTCATTGATCTTGATAGATATATTAATTTGATAATTTTGAGTTATATCTCTTGATATACTTGGTTTATGTTAATAAGTAGGTTTGACATTTATGTGAGAACATTTAGTAGACATTAGTTTTGTTTATTGAGATTGATGTTGTTTATTTTGAAGTTCTCCAGGATTAGTCAGAGGTTTAGTTAAGTAAATTCCGTTGTTTTTCTTTATATGTTAATTATGTGGTTTAAGTTGAAGTCCGGTTAGGATCGCCTTCAGAAACTATCACGTACTCGAGCGCGGGACATGACAATGTGCTTTTATTATTTATCATTAGGTAGCACAGGATTATAACAGCATCTAGTTGCCTGACACTACATTTGATAAATAACTTGCAATGGAAATAGGTGTGTTATTACGTGCAAAATTGGTGAAATCTTTCAAAGGCATTCGGATTTTCAATTTAAAAACTATATCATATAGATATGGCCGAAGAATAATCGATATCTTTGCACTAAAATTTGATCAACAATGTAATATCTTTTGTCAAAAGTCGTTTTTTCGATTTTTATTAAGAGGAGAAGGGTAATGTAAACACTCCAGACTGGAGTTGTATTAATGAAACGCAATAAATAAATATGCTTCATGGGATTTAATCAATAATGAAGTCCAATGACATTAAAAACCTTGCTAATCTTGACATTGCAAACATTGACTATAATTTTGGATTAATATCACCAAAAACTCTGATAATATCAATTGAGACACTTGTTATTGGATCACAAACGTTCATAAACTATGCCAATCTTGACACTAGTACTCTAATGTTTTTTTTTTTTGGTTGCAAAAACCCCCAAATGTGTACATACATGATAGAAGAATCTTAAATTTTTCAAATTGGTGCAAGTTTGGGATATCACTAGCACGGATAGAATTGGACGATTTTTCATGGTAGGCAATAAGGATTTTTTTTTTTTTGTGGTAGACGAAATGTATCTTTACCACCACGATGATGTAAGTTTAAAGGTTTTGAGGACACTAAATAAAATTTAAGGTATTAATACTGCATCGAACATAATTTAAGGTTTTTATTTTTTTCCCTACCGGCATATATAATCAAGAGTTTGGATGGATTTTGTGCTCCTAGGAGTAGGATGGTCCACCTTCTTTCTTTGTTTGCTCAACAGGACCAGATTCAGCTTCTCTTGAGCATTGTTCTCGAGGTTTCAGTCCTCTCTATCGTGGGAAACGAACAAACTCGCGTGCAAATTTGAACAATCGATGGTGGCACGCCAATCTCGTTGTTAGAAAGCTATTGTTTCGTCCGCATGTCTGGGGAAAACCCTTCGATAATTGAAAGGTCGAAACTTGGGGCGCCGCGACGTGGCGTTACAGGAGAGATTTTAGTCCCGAGGTTTGCTTCGACCGGACCTTGAAGCTTGATGGTACGAGTGGTGATTGTGGTAGAAGTGCAAACTTGAGTGGCGGTAAAAGAAAATTTTCGTCGGGTCTATTAATGAGAAGGAAGGAAGTCGGAGAAGAAGCGAATTGCGAAGAGCGTTGCAGCGAATAAGGAAGAGTTATGGGGAGACGCTTGCCCGTTTGTTTACGATCGATTTATGGAAAGCCATTTGCGATCAAAGGAAAATACGTGTGTTTAAAATTAGGAAAACGAGTTCCTAACATAACTTCAAAAGGGAAAAATCAAATTCATTTCCTTGTATCACTGTTCCCCGCAAAGGTCAGCGTCAGCCCTTCCTGATCATCATTTTTCTCGAGTTTTGGCTCTCGACTGTGGGAAATGTGTGGAGATCGCCTAATGTGGAATAGTCCGCTTTAGGTGATCCCCACCATTAAATGCCCCCTACCCCTAGTACAAGGGAGAGGGCAATAAATGGTGGGGATCTTCACGTGTTAGCTTATTTGGATTTGAAACCGATGAGGCTCGTGCACAAATCTAAGCAATCCGACAGCCGTGGCATCCTCGTCCTTTCGTGGAGAGATGCTCTCCACGCGTCTGTGAAAGGAAACCTTGGGCGATGGTGAGCCACAGCTTTTGGTATACTGTGACTAAACTGATCGATGTAGAGCGAAATCGAAGTAGATACAATGTGGATATATATCGGTATAAATTTAAGATTTTTTTGTGATAATTTATTTTTTGGGAAATGTGTGCCAAAATGGGTAAATTTAGAGTTTGTCGGTAACAAAAAAGTGCAAGCCGTTTGTATCGAGTGTGTTTAACAAAATAGTGCAGGCCATTTCAAACTCTAAATTGAATTTCAATTTTACCTCAAACACTTTTTTTTTTTTATATTCCACCATAATCTTCAATTGTTTCACAAAAAAGTCATCAATTTTTTATTTAAGTCTCAAATCTGCCCCTGTCGAGTCTCCGTCTAATATTTCTCTTCACAATTTATAGATAGATAGCTCTTGAGTGAGCTATTTGAGCATCTTGAGCTGAATGACTCGAGAGCTAGCTATTTGATCGCGAGAGATGATAGACTGTCGAGCACGAGAGATTGAAGACTAAGCATAAAATCAAAAATCCTTGAGTGAGATGAAATAGAATAACTCTCTCAAGAGAAAAGAGCAATTCAAGAAGTTCAACTCTAATTACTCTAATCTTTTACTCAAATTAAGCTCTCGTTTTTCACATGTGATACAAGGAAAATGCTCTACTATATTTATTTTATAAACAAAAATCACCAATATTTTCGTAAATAGATAGATGGCTACCTTCAATCATCTACTTTTCAAAAAAATTAGTGAACATGTTCAGTGTACGAGGCTGTCCCTAGTTTCTCTCGACCACCATAAACAAACTTAGGTAACTACATTAGACGGCTAGCAGTCTTCATGTATTCTCTCTCCTTAAAGCGGCAGATAACCACCAACTCTTTCGAATAATCTGTCTTATGCACCTCTATGCTTAAGTAAGAGTGGAAGAAGAAGAAGAAGATAAAAATAATATATCCACAAAAGAATCTTGTGTATATTTTCTGTAATGACAACAAAGAATCGACAGTCAATTTTGGGGAACGTTGTTTGGCCAACCTACTCTTAAGGTATTATATAAGACAAAGGGCACTCTTTCCACCAGCATGCTTGAGTGTCTTGGGGCTTCTACCGATTATACACACATAGTCCGTGTCCTCCCCAAGTCTATTCATCATGCCTTTGATTTACCATCTCTCTAGGCTATGGCCAAACGTTAGAGAGGAACATGCACCAGTGATTTTCCTCTACTCGGTGCTAGCCTTATCATGCCTCCTTTGGGTCCAAAAATTACTCACAAATTTTCGGAGAGGCAAGCCCCTCCTGCCGCCCGGTCCGAGAGGTCTCCCGGTTGTTGGTTACCTCCCTTTTCTGGGGCGCAACCTCCACGAATTCTTCATGCAACTCGCCCAAGAGTACGGCCCGATATATAAGCTCTTTTTAGGTACCAAACTCTATGTTATCGTCAGCTCACCAATCTTGGTCAAAGAGATAGTCCGCGACCACGACGTTGTGTTTGCCAACCGGAATCCTAGCAAGGCCTCGTTGGCCTTCTCCTATGGAGGGAAGGACATTGCGTTCGCACCTTACGGGCCCCAGTGGCGGATGCTGAGGCGGTTGTTCGTGCACGAGATGCAAAGCACGGCGAATCTCGATGCCTTTCGCTCACACAGAAGGAGAGAAGTCGTGAAGAGCGCGAGAGATTTGTGCACGAGGGCGGGACTGCCGGTTAAAGTCGGGGAGGTTGCTTTCAGGACGGTGATCAACATGATAACATGCATGTTCTGGGGTGGGACGCTTGGAGAGGAGGAGGCAGTGCGAGTCGGGGCGGAGTTCCAGGAGGCGGTGGCACGGCTCACCACTCTATTGGGGAAGCCTAATGTGTCGGATTTTTTCCCGATGATTGCTAAGTTTGATGTGCAAGGAGTTGAGAGAGAGATGAAGGAGGTGGTGGCTTGGATCGGGAGGATCTTTGATTTTGTCATTAGTCGACGCATGAGTTCGGAAGAAGTAAGAGGGGGCAAAGGATGCGAGAGGAGTGACTTCTTGCAGTTTCTTTTAGAGTATAAAGATGAAGAAACCGGGAGATCAATTTCGCCGGAGCAAATCAAGGCTTTGCTCATGGTAATTGTCTCTCCATTTCCTCAGTTTCAACATTCTTTCTTGAGTGAAATGCATGTGAATACGAAAAGCATCTATTGTATTATTACAACGTATAAACCGGCCAGGTGGCCCCCCCAATACTCTCTGGCATGTCTTAAAGTCGCCTTCCCATGTGTCCTCTCTAGTCTCTAACCATGCACTTTGACTAGGACATTGTCATAGGCGGTACCGACACCACGTCAACCATGGTCGAATGGACGATGACCGAGCTACTGCTGCACCCTCGAGTCCTTGTAAAGGTCCAGGAAGAGATCGACAACGTCGTCGGGCCGAATAACATGGTCGAGGAGTTCCACATCTCTAAGCTGCCATGCTTGCACGCAGCAGTGAAGGAAACTCTGAGACTGCACCCGGCGGCACCTCTGCTGTTGCCCCGCAGCCCGAGCCAAACCTGCACGGTCGGCGGATACACCATACCCAAAGGCGCTAAAGTCTTCTTGAACGTGTGGGCCATGCACCGAGACCCGCAGTTCTGGTCCGACCCGTCCGAGTTCCGGCCGGAGAGGTTCTCCGACGGGGGAGAGGCCTCCGAGCTGGAATACTCGGGAGGGAATTTGCACTACATACCATTCGGTTCGGGCCGGCGGGTCTGTGCGGGGCTCCAGCTGGGGGAGAGGATGCTGCTGTATGTGTTGGCCGTGCTCCTGCATCTGTTCGAGTGGAGATCGCCACCGGGTTCGGACTTGGATTGCGAAGAGAAGTTTGGGGTTGTTCTTGAGAAGGCCACTCCTCTTACTGCTATCCCCACTCCGAGGGTGCCTAACTTGCATCTCCATGTGAGGGAATAATTCGGTAGGATCCGGTTTGATGTAATGTAATAATATTGTGAACACGACCGGGAATCCCGCGGAGCACTGTCGTCTTCTGTAAAATTGGTTTGTGTAATTTATGAAGATCATAAGTTGTCTTCTTATGCAGGTCGTTCACTGTTTCATGTGACATCAAGTGGGAGGGAAAAAAAACAAAACTCAAAGAGATTCCTCCAAATTGACACAAAAACCGTGGGATATAAGTTGGACGGTCCGCAGTGTTCAATCTTTTTAGAAGTTAACTATGGGGGATCAATCCACCAAATGAATTGCCAAATCAATCGCCTTGCGCATTGCTATGACGGCTCCTATAAAGGATGTTTTGTCACATGTGATTCGTCACATGTTTCGTTCTTTCATTAACTCTTAAATGAGTTGACTATACAATCCGTTCTAATCTCTTGGAAGAAACTACAAGCACTCCGTCGTTGAAATGAATGACGAAATTGATCACCTTATATCCCCTATATTTTTTTTTGGTAAATTAATATCCCCTATAATTAACTTCTATATAAGTTGTAAATTCGATGAATTAAATGATTTTTTAAACCAACGTGACAACATATCACGTGTTCAACACGTAATTATTCTTTTTAATCCAAACATGACTTCATTTTTCCAATTTGCATATACGCTTCAATCACATGGATGGACAACTTTTTCACCTTACTCACTAAGGAAATTCCGAGCGTCCCCGGAATAATATACCAAAACCTGATTCTCTAGATTACTTGGCGAACAAAGGAAAACAACTTAGCATATGTGTGAGTAAACCACCTTGAGGCTGTGTTTGATAGTCTGGACTTTTTTTTTTTTATCGTGCCCCCTATCATCACACACTTTGATAGCATCTGTATCCCGTCTCGATTATCGACGTCGGGTCCCTTGTGGCCGCGCGATCGCCTCAGATGACGTCCTCGACCATGGCCGGCACCAGATGATGTTTGAACCTCCTGTTGCAGTCCAGGATCCCCACCAGATCGTTCAATCATCGCTCGAGTGGGCGTAGCTGGTGGTGAACACGTCGAGGGAAAATGTGAAGTTGCAAATCGCGTCGGGCAACTTTGGGCGCGATGAGAATTCTGGTCTTCAATTTGTCATTGTCCTGGAAATGGCAGATGCCTAGCGCATGGAAGAGGTTGGCCGCAAAGGTCTTCCTTATGCCCTCACCATCGAAGCTCATGGACATGTCATGCTTCGGTTGACGAATCGAAGCAGAAGACGGAACGCTTCGCTCCGTATCTTCGACTCCCAAGAGGGGCAATGCATGATGGAGCAAGAGACCATGGAAAAGGTCAGACACTTTTCCACGCAGATGAAAGTTTATATGTAACGAAGGAGCAACTTAAGAATGAGAAGCCCTGATGAATAAAAGCTCCGCCATCCCATTCGATTTGGGAGAAGGTGGAGATGACAATCAATGTTGGTGGAAGGTGACTACCACCATGTGACGGTCGAAGGCATTGACGATCGGCTATTGTGATGGCCGATCATCAATAATCGGTTGGCCGGCAATGACAATCGATGTTGGTACTCATGCGTTAGCCGACTATTTTATAGCTTTTATAACTTGCACATGAGAAATCATATCCACATTTATGACGCGGGAGCATAAGGGAATGATAAACGACTTACAACTCTTATCTCCGAAATTCTTAAACTGAAAGAAAAGTCTCAAATCGTACATGAGAAGAAAATTGCATTTTAACGGTGTGAGGATGTCATGAAGAAGGCTCATGAAGCAGCTTCAGATTCCAAGTGGCCCAAACAAACATAGTGTACATGGACACATTCAAAAGCAAAGCTTCGAATACCAGAGTTTGGAAATTCTTTGCAGAGCCCACTAAGAACGCTGCTATGTCGATGTGGCCCAAGGAAATTGTTGAGCCCTAGTGATGGAATTGGACCTATGAAGGCAAGATCACATTGGGCCGAAAGACGATATCTGGGCCAGCAACTTCACCATAGGTGAAATTTCATGACCATGTTAATTGAATGAAGAGACCGATGTTGGGAACTTGATGGAGTCAACCGGAATAGCAAATCAATGAGGGCGAGATTAATAGACTTGGAGCACACGGCCCAAACAAGCACTTACTCTTCATTCACTATTTAAACTCTTGTTTAGATCTCCCTTTTGATTCGCACTTGTATTCACTAATTTGGCACGAATTTGATCAAGTACATAAAGACCACTACTAAGACTTGAGCAAAACAAATCGATGGTATCGGTCCGTCTTTGGTTTAGCTTTTGTGATGTATGAATGAAGAGAACAAAGGACCGAATTTTAACCTTCAAAGTCTACATAGTTGATTGGGGCATTAGAGGATTTCCAATTCAAGAATTCGAGGTTGTACATTCAAATATCACAAAATTCATTTCGAAAGGCCTTATATTAAGGTCGCAATTTAGAGTCCAAAAACTCGAGTTTCTTTAGGCCGTGGGCCTCGAAAGCGATCCATAAGTCTCTCGACAACAAGATCTATGAGCTCGTGCCCTTGGATATGTTAAAAGACCGCGATCGAAAGTAATGCCCTTTACTAAGCACCAACAATGAGGGACAAAGTAAATAACGCATTGAAGACCGAACCCAAGAACATGGAAGAAATTCTCCAAAAAGTTATAATTTCGTTATATAAATATCAATTTAATCCTAAACCTTTCAATTATGCTAATATAGTCCTAAACTTTTTTTACAATTTGACAGTCTAAGTATTTTAATTACACCAACTTAGTTTTAAGTTTCTGGTGATTATGAATCTTTTGACGATTTGTCAAAATAATCTATCCGACCAAGTATCCAAATAATAGGCTCATGACTAAATTAGCCGACGTGTAATGGGTTAGGGATATATTCTAGACAGATATCCCCAAAATCACGTTATGTACCCATATGGAAAGCATATATTTCTTCAGCCCTAAGTCTCATGATGACTTTTTGGTGAGTTGGTATTGTGTGTAGCCTCGTTCGGTGGAGTGTCCATAGAAAGTCAACGGGAACGCGGGAGTGTGGCTAAAGTTAGAAAACGAAGTACGCTTTCGCTTTGGCGAGCCTCTTTTTTTTTTTTTTGAATCTATTCATTCATTCATAGGCTGCCCAAGTATTCTTGCCTTCATCGCAAGTCTCTCTTTTTCCGCAGCTATTGCCGTCATCACAAAGTCTCTCTTCCGCATCGTGCTTCTTCCTTCTTCTCTCATTCGAACGGCGATCATCGGATCAAGAAAACTCTTCGATTTATCGATCACGACATTTCGAGAAATTATCAACGAATAGCGTGTGACTCGTATAAGACGCGGTATCGACACGCTATCTAAATACACCCTTTTCATGCGACGAAATTCCTCGCGCATGCGACGGTGTTTAAGCATGCACGCTCGGATCAAAAACCAAGTCTTTTCTAGGGATCGCATTGAATTCGGCAGCCCTTGATCATCCACGGGCGAATCTCCATCGCAAGGTCAAGCCTTTACGCCTGTAGAGCACGACGTTCGAGGAAAAAGAAAGCTCATTAAAAAGAGAAGTGCAATTATTGGGCATGAGCTGTAGCTAGTTGGACGCAGCTGCTCAGAATAGGAATATTTGATCATCGAAGCCTGAATTGGATTCACTATTATTGTTGTTATTATTGTTATATCGGTCAAGCAATAGCGGAAAGAGAATCAAGGAGAACGTATCTTAGATTATATGATGAATATCAGATTGCTTATTATTGTGTTGACTGTTGACCCAATTGTGAATGCAGCAAAGATCATTTAGATAAGAATGGACAGATAAAGACTAGAGCGAGTAAAATCGCGGCTGCCGGCCGTATTTTTGTAATCGGAAAGAGCGCGGAGAGATGGATTCTTATTAACAAGCGTTCGTTAATGGATTAGGGAAAATTAAGATTTTTCGGCATTAATTGGACCGCGCGATAATGTATGAAAAATGGGGGGGAAAAGAAGAAGAATTGAAGCTTGATAATGAGCAATTTTTTTTGTTTTTGTTTTTGTTGTTCCTGGATTACGGATGTTGTAACTTATTTTCAAATGCTAAGAGAAACTCATTTAAAACGAGATCAGCCTGAAATCTACTTCTCCAGCGAAATAACACCAAATCGGAAATTTCCAAGGCCAGCCAAAAGAAATTCTCAAGATCTCCTCCATTTCCTCTCTCTCTCTCTCTCTATCTCTCTCTCTCACGGTGCACTGTTGCTTGTGGGTATTCTTCTAGTTTCCTTTTTTGCTCGGTGTTCTTGGCATTCCGTCTTGACTCTCTCTCTCTCGTCAAGATTTGTTTTTGGTCGCAGACTTTCCACTTTCTCATCAATCCCTCGATCTTGATCCCCGGTCCCCACCATATAAACCCTAGGAATTCCTCAAGAACGATCCGGGTGTGAACAAGGGAGCTTCTTCTTCACACCCATTTACCGAGAATCACTGGAGCGACCGGAAAAATCCAAGCTTTTCCAGTGGGTGGTGGGTTCTTTCGCCATCAAGATCAGTCTTACTTCTCACCGCCCGCGCCAAACCCTAACCCCAGATTCCCTCCCCCGCGGAGATCGGTTTGGTTGATTGGAATTGTGGTTTTCTCGGGGCAATCGTCCGTCCATGTCACAGTTGAAGACGATCTCGCTCTCCCACCTGGACAATGTACCATCCTCACCGGGTAAGTTCAAGCCCGACAAGTCGTTGACCTACATTCACCGTCTCAGGTTCCACTCCTCGGTGTCCAAACTGACTCTCTGGTTGGCCCTCTTCCTGGCCCTCCTCGTGTTCTTCTTCTTCCTCTCCCCTCCCGCCTCGTCCCCGCCTCCGAGGCGGTCCCTCGGCTCGTGGGGCGGGTCGCGTTGGGAGAAGCTGGTCCGGACGTCGGCCCGGGTCAGATCGCGGTCCGGCTTCACGGTTTTGGTCACTGGGGCCGCGGGGTTCGTCGGCACCCACGTCTCGCTCGCTCTCAAGCGCCGTGGTGATGGCGTCATTGGGTTCGATAATTTCAATGGATACTATGACATCAAGCTCAAAAGGGCCAGGCAGCAGTTGCTGGAACGAGCAGGGATTTTCGTTGTCGAAGGAGATATCAACGATAGGGAGCTTCTGAATAAGTTATTCGATGTGGTGCCCTTCACTCATGTAATGCATCTCGCTGCGCAGGCTGGAGTGCGCTATGCGATGCAGAACCCTGCATCTTATGTGCATAGCAACATCGCGGGGTTTGTGAACCTTCTAGAGGTGTGCAGATCTGCAAATCCACAGCCAGCAATTGTGTGGGCTTCTTCGAGTTCAGTATATGGGCTCAATTCCAAGGTGCCTTTTTCGGAGAAGGACCGGACGGATCAGCCTGCGAGTCTGTATGCTGCCTCGAAGAAGGCTGGTGAGGAAATCGCGCACACCTATAATCATATCTATGGGTTATCTATCACTGGATTGCGGTTTTTCACTGTGTATGGACCATGGGGAAGGCCGGACATGGCATACTTCTTTTTCACTGATGATATCTTAAAAGGGAAGGAGATTACGATATACAAAGGGCCTGATCATATTTCTGTTGCTAGGGATTTTACTTACATTGATGATATTGTGAAGGGTTGTGTGTCTGCCCTGGATACTGCCAAGAAAAGTACCGGGAGCGGTGGGAAGAAGAAGGGGTCCGCACAGTTACGCATTTTCAATTTGGGGAATACATCTCCTGTGCCTGTGACGAAGCTCGTAAACATATTGGAAAAGCTTCTGAAGGTTAAGGCTAAGAAGAAGTTCTTGCCTTTGCCGAGGAACGGTGACGTGAAATTTACACACGCCAACATAAGTCTGGCTCAGCACGAGCTTGGATATAAGCCTACCACTGACTTGGAGACAGGGTTGAAGAAGTTTGTGAAGTGGTACATTAGTTACTATAAAGGGTCGAGACGGAGTTCATGGTGAATTCTATATGCCAATGCTATGATAACTGATCTCGGCATTGACTTTGCATCCATGTGATCCTTAAATTCAATTCTGTCTATGCTCATTCAATTGGTATCATCATAGAAAAGGAACTGAGTCCTGTACCGTCCAGAATTCAGCAGGATGGAGCATTCTTTTGCAGGGCATTCTGAATTGTATGTGCTAGTAATTGGGAGCATTGCCTCAATTTTTCCCAAGTATAGGTTCCTTTCTGCACTACGATTATTTTAGATCTGAAATATTGTACAGTCCATGACTGTAGAGATTACAATCATATGTTGATCGTTGGACCTTTTTCTTTTCAGATGGATGGGAATAAGATTCAATTTACTGCCATGATTTTCTTTTGTTGTCTTTAGTCCTGGAGTGTCTAACAATGAGGTTGCTACTATTACTTTCTCTCATTTGACAAGGTCACTTCTGTTGAGACTAGTTTCCGTTGTTCCAGCTGAAGTTGACATTGTTGTGTGCCTGTCTTTGCTCATGTTTTTTCTCGGGCCTTTTGAGGATTTTCAATCGCCTTGTGTTACCATTATTTTGATTTTATTGTTCAGAGACTCCTAGGAAATTGTTGTCGTTCAGCGAGCACAACTTGAAGGTTCGTAATGCAGCAGTGAATCTGATCAAGTTCAGAAGTTTTCGTTCAGATTTTGCAGTTTGTTAATAATCAATGCCTTGTCCAGTGTGCTTTGTTAACAATTTGGACATTATTTACAAAGGTTTACATCCTATCAAGTTTTCAGAGTTACATGGACATTATAGTTGGAATTGGGATGATTATATATCCATCCTAAAGTCTACTTTGATTGTATTAATGTTCTTCTGGGTAACACAAATGAAAATTGGTTCGTAGGCTTATGCTCCAGAGTCGGCACCATGACGCTGCCAGTTTTAAGCCAGTATAGTGTAGGTGCTAGGTCCGTGATGATGTTCACGATACATACTGATAAGTTGACGAGATTTTTTGTGGATACCATGTAATTAGTTAGTCTTTTGGGGCTATGAAGCTTGAACTGGTGATTCAACGTTCAGGCAGAGTAGAATAAAGGTGGCCTTAGTATATTTTTTCCCTGAATCATGAGATTAGATAACAGGTGACATCGATGAAGTTTCTTTAACCCTGAGGTCGCCTTTAAATGAAGCATGCTCTAGAAGTTATAGGCACCGCTCAATTTCATAGATGATAGATCGCTCTCGTTCAATTGTATAAAACCTTAACTTGGCATGAGTCCACGACGTTCTTAAATAAATTATCGAATTGAAGGAAAACAGAAACAGAAGATCAAGCAAGGACATTTAATTTAAGTTAGCTACATCAATTTAGAACAGTCTACTCAAGAATATATTGTTCGAGGGAACATGAACATTCTTTTCAGAGAAATGCCAGAGCCATTTTGAGGGCACACGAAAATTCTCAAGACAAATGCCAGAAAAATTGTTAAAATCTTGGGAAAACACCAGAGTATAGCAAAGAATTTACATTACCAGAAGCATAGCATTACAAGATGCGGGGCAGCTAAGACTGGACAGATCAGGGATGGCCCATCAAGCTTCTGGTCATGGAAGCAGTTCACTTTCTGACCGCTACGTGGATGAAGCCATTGATCTGCAAAAGTGGTGTTGAACTGGAAGATTTAAGCTTTTTTAAGACCCTGCAACATCATAAATTCCCTGCAAGCTTCTGATCCTGCCAGATTATAACTTCCCTTATCTGATCCCATATAAAGCAATATTCGATCCGAATCATTTGGTTCTATTACCTTCGTGAAGATCACAATGGGGCACGTTGTAAACCAAGAGATTTTAGTTTGTCTTGTTTGTTAGTTCGGTATAGGAGGGTCCTCTGTTTTGTCAAAGTATCAAATGGATCCTGAAATCAACATCATTTACCGGGAAGCCTAATTCTAAGTGAATTTTCCTTTTGATCTTTTACCACGAAGCATCTGGTCTGATCCTGATCAGTCCGCTCCCTGATGGAATTGGATCACAATTCTACTGTGCCAGCCCTCAAACCAATCCATGCAGACATATAGGACAGGCAATCTCAACTAATATCAGCAAATTGATGTGCCCATGTCTTTTAGATAAGACAGCTGAATTCAGTATTCACATCCACACCAATTTCAACAAGATAATTATATCCAAAGCAGTCACAAGTCCAGTAAAACGCAATCCTTAATATTTTCTTTTTCGTTTAATCAATATAAAAAAAAATCATGGAACTCTCGTATCAAGCTATATAGAAACAGAGCTCAAAATCCCAAAAGAAAAGCTTCAACGGAGAGAATGTGGAATGCCTTAAGATATACAATTCTCAGGATTCTTTTTGGATCAATGAACTTTCATTTAACTAGTCATGACAATAGAACGAAGTCGGTCCGTATCTGAGCAAAGCAAATCCTGAAGGGGTTGGGAGGCTTAGAAAGCCAAGGGCAAAAAGATCCTTTTCTATGGGCTCTCGTAATTCAATCCACCGCTCAATTAGCTTCGCAGGGACCAAACAAAAAAAAAAACCGAAATGCCACTGAAACGGGCCAACATTTCTTAGCATTCCACAACCAAATCGCACATGGCTCACAGGCTTTCTGATACGCCATTCAGCATATTCACCCACGGATAAGCTTCAGAATCAATCTCCACGCTCAGATCAGTGGAAGCTCGCTGTTCTTGCAACTTAGTCAAAGCACTTGAATCTTAATTTGAGCATCTTTAGGCTGTTGAAGTAACCATGACAGATCATGCAAGAGGATAATCCATTGATAGTTCAAACCAAACTTATTGCTCATTTTCCGCCACATGAAAATAGTACTGGATCTGGAACAAGGAGCAACTCTTATCAAAATCAGGTTTTAAGGCATGAGATGGTGATGAAATGCTGAATTCAAAAGCTTTCAATTAATTCAGCAGAAACCTATTTGTCATTAAATAAAAGGATCAGCTGACTGTGCTAAATAAGAAAAGCCTAAAGGAAGAACCCGTATCACCACTCACAACTTTCAAGTATAGAGACTTTCAAGTATAGAGAACAAACTGAGCATATTTTAACATTGATAAGCAGGATTGACAAGCAGAAGTAGCTGCTGTATAACCAAACAGATTTCAAGAGCCATGTCAAAAGCATCACCTAGGATGACACGCAGATCTTGGTTTAGCAGAAATTTTATTATTGAGCATGAACAATAATACTTGGGAAAAGCTATCGCAAGTGTGTCAAATAATGCTTCTACATTCTGATTAATACCTGCTTAATTAGGATTTCAACTTAACTCAAGCATTTAAGCTTCGGTACATTTCCACATCACCATCGACAGTTAGCCAGCAAGCCCACAGAATGGAGAAATGGAAAGTTCTGCCTGAAGGATGCAGTGTCATACATTGATGACTTAACTGATTCTGCATCTACAGATGTATTTGCCAAGTCAATTGCGTTCATCAACTATCATGAAGACCAGTGAGATGCCTGAGAAGAAGCAACATCATCATCGGAGTCTAGATCCCACCAAGCCCTGGTAATATCCTTTGCTATAAATTCACCACCCACTCCGCTATCACTGTCTTCGAAATCACAGCCTTCACTCTCATCATAATAATCATAAACTTTCTTATCCACTTCTGGGTTGTAAGTCCACTCCAGTCTCTTCAAAATATCACGGTCTTTCCAACGGCCCACAACCGATACAGCCTCTTTCTTAGCCTTCCCCATCAGAATATCCGTCCATGAGAATCCAACATCTGCTGTTCTCTTCAAAGGTCCATTGTTTATATCTCCCACAACAACAGTCCTAAGACACCTCAGTTTTGCTTCCTTCAAAACATCCACAAAATCTGAATCATCCGAGACCAGGACCAAACAATCAGCCTTCCTCTTATCCATCACATCAACCATGTTATTCCTCAATGCAAAATCCGCCGCTTGAGGCTTATCCGAGACCATATTCACGAAAAACCCTGCTCGTTTCAACTCATCCGCTAAACCATACCCGACTTTGGGGGTCAAAGCATCCCTTGCGGCATTCTTGTACTTCTCCATTTTCATGGAGTACTTGGCGACTAAGTTCACCCTCCTCTTCCCCCTTGCGGACTCTATTTGACTCACCCTCTTCATATGTTCGCGCTTATGGATTTGCTTGAAATGATTAACAAATTTTTCATTCGTATAGAATTTCCTCCCACAGACGCGACATAAGTAAGGCTCTACTGGCCTGATCACACCCTTATTTTCCAACTTGTTCAACACCTTCCTCTCTTTCCTCTGCTCCCTAACAACTGGAGGCACATGGCTGAATGCGTGACGATTTGCATAAGCCACCATGTACTGGACCACACCAAATGAAGAAGCCGAAGCTTTTAGCTTGATAGCAGCATCAAATGGAGGAAACGAATTAGGGGGCTTGTTATCTAAGTCCCAAAAGATGGCCACACTATTCTTGTTACTTGACGAAGGTGATGGTCCCAAATAAGAAGCAGCCACACCGCGTGGTTCAGAGTGACTATATCTAGCAAAGGCAGTGCACCTATACTTGAACGCAGCGAGTTTTCCTAATTGAGCAAAACACCAAATGCTTCGAGTCTTCATATAAAAACCACGACAAATAACAAGCTAAAAGCCACTAACTTGTGTTTCAGAAATGAAAGTCTCCAATCTGGACAAAACCGAACGTTTAAAGCTTAATCACACACAACCCTGTACATATGGATTCGTACCTTACACGATTCCTGAAGCGGAGACTGGGGCGTCGTTTGGTCCAAGGAAGGGGATCTAGAAATAGATTCTTATATTGACTGGCAAGCTTAGGTTCACGTGAACCATGAATACGACACTTCCATACAATCATCTCCCTCCTACTACCCCCCGATCAACAGTAAAGACCATATTGCCGCCTCCTATATTCCGCTGAAGCATTTCATCAAGCAGACGTTACGCAACCTTGAAATCACTTGTGTGAAGGCATGATACGGTCACCAGCTGACGACTTGATGCTTATGGAACCCCAGCACATGCGCTTCCACCACCTTTGCTTCTGAGAAAAGAAGCATATCGGTGGACAATGTCAACGTTAAGCTCATTGAGAAGAAAGAAGCATTCCTTTTCCTTTCGCCTCCTATATGCAGCCGAACAACGAGCGTATGGCTATCTGGCTCTCTTTCTTGCCGAACGGCAGAGAGCTGGTTCGAGGTTTACCTTCTGGGTTCTCTTCACACAAGCCTTCCACTGCGTCATCACGACCGACGGCTACCTTCTGTGGGTGTACTGTCTCTGGGAGAGAGAAATGAAGCTGCTTCATGGCGATCGGAGTGCGGACCATTTCAGTCTTTCAGAGTCCATCTGACGAGTCTCTCAACGGGCTTACTCATGACTGGGCTCAAGAGAGAGGTCCACAATAACGAGAATCCATCCTAAAAATCTCGTCTTTATTCCTAAGTGTTCTTAACATGGGAAGGAAAATGATTCGAATAAATTCATTTCATGGATGGATTATTTTCTTGGTTAACAGAATTTTCAAAATCAATTTTACTTTCGTTCTTATTTCTAAGTAGTTATATTCGACACTTGCGTTTGAACAAGAAAATTTTTATAAAAATCCCAATTTTCATGCCATTTCAAATTGGAATCCCGGTTTCCTAACCAATTTTTTTTTTTCATTTGCAAAGGCTTTTGGTTCAACTCCCTCCTCTTTTTTCAACTAAACCATCTTACGTTCTTACTTCTTAGATTACTAAAAGTATGGCTACCGATTACAATTTCAAGTGGTTTAGCAGGAGTAGAAAAAAATTTAGGGCGGGTTTTTTTTTCCCATCCTACTATTTTTATACGAGTGCCTAAGCATTCTTAAGTATAACTTCTATGTAAGGTTGTCGATTGGGTGGGTCTAGTTGATTTTCTGGTTTGGTTGAAAATGATTCGACCCATTTAACCTGTTTTAACCCGTTTATATGAAAAACACATTGAATGAGCTATACCTAACCTGACCTATTTACTAGAATACCTCAATATTCAATTTAACAAACTGCTGAAAATCCATATCCCACCTAGTTAACTCACTTTAAGATGCTCAAAATTATGCTTTCAATATTGCCTAAAATTTTTAATTCTTGTATTGATTCACAATTAAGAAGGAAATAAAGTTAGTACTTGGTAGTGAATTTAAATAATCACAGTAATAAAATAATGTGGAGGAATTTAAATTTAAATTAAATAGAATGTAAAAATGTAAAATATTGAAGAAGATTGTTTATACAGATCATGGTTTTCAATCACAATAATTAAGATTCAAATATTACATTATAAAAACAATGCTAAATGCAATCAAGGAAATATGAACTTCAACAACTAATAGACGATATTTACAATACCAATAAAACTATCAAATAACAGGGAAAAAGAGAAGTCGAGCCCATGTTGCGAAAAACCCCAAACTTTGCCCACGGTGACACATTTACCCCAAACTTTTTTTTGTGACACGAAAACCCCCAAACTTTGCCACCCGTGACATATTTACCCCAAACTTTTTTTGGTGACACCGAAAACCCCCAAGTTTGCCATTGTGACACATTTGCCCCATATCTTTTTTTTTTCTCTTTTTTTGTTAAAATTTTTTTAAAAAATTACACCGGCGAGCCTCGCGCCGCCGCCCGGAGCTGGGCGAGGGCCGAACGTGGCCTGCCCCGCCCAGACTCCACCTAAAATCCAGCCACCTTCGACGTTTTTTCCACACGCGCAACCTGTTCAACGAAATGTGCGAGTCTTCATCTTCGAACAGGTGGCGCATTTCGTCGAACAGGTTGTGCGCGTGGGGAAAACGTCGAAGGTGGCCGGATTTTAGGCGGTGTCTGGGCGGGGCAGGCCACGTCCGGCCCTCGCCGGCCGCGGGCGAGGGCCGCGGGGCCTGGGCGGCCCTCCCCTGCGGACGGTGAGGGCGGCCTCGCCCAGATCTGGGCGAGGCAGACTTGGGCGAGGGCTGCCCTGCCCAGATCTAGGCGAGGCGGCCCTCGCCGGCCCCGGGCGAGGATCGCGAGGGCTGGACGGCCCTCGCCGACCGCGGGGGAGGGCCGCGGCGGCTTCCCCAGCGCTCGACGCCCCCGCCCGCGGCCGGCGAGGGCTTCGCCGCCCTCCGGCGAGCTCCGGCGGCGGCGGGGCTCGCCGGTGTAATTTTTAAAAAAAATTTTAACAAAAAAAAGAGAAAAAAAAGATTTGGGGCAAATGTGTCACAATGGCAAACTTTGGGGTTTTCAGTGTCACCAAAAAAAAAGTTTGGGGTAAATGTGTCACGGGTGGCAAAGGGGGGTTTTCGTGTCACAAAAAAAAGTTTGGGGTAAATGTGTCACCGTGGGCAAAGTTTAGGGTTTTTCGTGGTATTAACCCTAAAAACAATGCTAAATGCAATCAAGGAAATATGAACTTCAATAACTAATAGACGACATTTACAATACCAATAAAACTATCAAATAACAGGGAAAAAGAGAAGTCGAGCCCATGTTGCGAGCTTGCCAAGACTTTTTTTGAACTTAGAACAAATCGAGGAGTCCATTATTTTCTTATAGAGAGTTAATTGATAATCATAAAAAGTGGGTTGAGTTTGAGTAAACCGTGAACATATATTACACCAACATATTTTGGGATATTATTATTCTAAACTCTTCTATAACTCATATACTGACATAGCTATCCCATGTAAGAACCAAGTCCATGGAATATGAGTTAAGAAATGGATTTATGACTCAATTTGATAGATCTACTTCCCCACGACAATTTCAATAATAAAACAGGCAATCTTTGACAAATATTTCACAATTGCAGTACCTTAAAGAAAGCAAAAAGCTTACAATAACTTTTGGAGAATTGGTTTTCTCTGTCCTCGTGCCACGGTTTTGAAACATGACATATGGAAAATGGGCAGTCATAGCACTGTTAAGGAACAACTAACCACATCTGTACAAAACGAGTTGTTCAGTTTGAAGGGAATTTGTTTGTACTCTTCCAATCAGATGAGAGATTCCATATACAAAATAAAGTGACTCAAAGATCGAGAAAAGTTGAGGGAAATTTCCCAGCTCAGAAGTTAAAACAAAGCAATTTGGATGATTGAAGAAAGATGAGGGAGATTTGCCACCAATAGTGAGCTTTACAAATGATAATACAAACAAGTGTGGCATGTTGTTTCTTCATTTTTCTGATAATTGCCATTGAGCAATTTACTCGAATTTAAAATATTAGAGAGAAATTCCGATTTAAGTTGAACAATAACTGATCAAACATTTAAACTAGCAAAATGACAACTTCTCGAATTGCGTGTTAATACTGATATAAGAAGATTTTCATTTAAACAAAGCACTCGATGAAGTTGATCAGTGAAATAATAACTAAAATTGGCTAAAATGGGGCTTCGCACTTATTACAAAGCAATATGTACACGAGGGCTAAATGAAAAATAGTATTTAAAAAATAAAAACGAGACACATATCACTTTTTGAGTTAAACATACAAATACAAATTCAAGTAATAGCTCGTGTGGTGTTACGATTACAAGTATGCAGGAGGAATCAACAGTCGAATTGAACTTGAGGTGATCCAAGTAAGATGCCGAAGCATAGAAGAGAAAACCTTTGATCGAGCATATGGGCCATCTTGAAAAAGCAGAGAGCAATTTGAATAAAGCGCCATGAAAGTAGCATAAGAAAGATCATCAAAGGCATTGAATAGCCTAAGTAAAAGTAGAGACTTTTGCAGGATAGAGATTTCTATTTTTCCCTTTATTACTACTTTACTCGAGTAGACACTACACGCAAAAGTTAAATTAATGAATGGATTTCTAAATCCGATTTTTTCTTCTCATCTTTTGACCGTCGTTACCCAAAATATACTTCTTTCGTGAACGAAACGGCGTAAATTTGATAGGTTAACTTGTTTGATGCATCGATATGAAATTCTATGGATCTAATTCAAGCAATCTTTTGCTTTACCAAGAAAAGGGTACGCGTTCATATTTGCTGGCTCATGCTCTTAAATTTTCCCCTATTCCATGTTGGTCCTCCACGGTCTCTTCATATAAAGTTTGGTGCATTTTGAATTGGCGAGAGTGGCAGGTGCCAACTTTTCCATGTCAAATCCTTTTCACCTTTGAAAAGTACCAGCATGAGTTCCCTCCTTCCCCCTCTTTTTTCCATCTCAATCATGACGAGAATGGTGGAGAGATTACGCATCACGTCAATCCCCGTAATGTCTCAGTCAAATCGAAATCACATCACTTTCCGTCATGGTGACGACAATTATCCCAACCTTTTCCTTACCATTATTTGCTCTTCTTTGTACTTTGATATGAATAGAAATACACTATATGCTACGTTGCTAGGGAGTAGAGGATGATTAGTCGGCAATCAGCCCCTCCTGTTTATGCACGTGCATTGAAAAGGATGGCCACGTATATATGGTCCATGGACCACCACCCCATTTGCAATATCAAAATTTTAAAGTGGGCAAACATACTTTTTCATTGTGCCTTATTTTCGATAGAGCAATCCAACTCCTAAGACCACTTTCTCGGTAGAAATCATTATGCAAGGAAAGCTTTCCCAACAAAATAATCTATCAAATTCAAACAATAGATATTAGAACAGAACTTTGCATAATTTGTTTAACAATAAGTAGTAAGATTAATTCTACGAAAAAAAAACGGATGATTACGCAGATTTCCTGCTATGTCGGTATGTTCGGCATTAATCAAATCTTGGTTCTAACAAAAATGATGAAACTTCTATCTGGCAATAATTACGTACTAGACATTTGGGATTCTCTGTCCTAAAGCTTAGGGACTAGATAGATAAGAAAAGAGAAATTGTCCGTATTTGTTATAGCTTCCCACTAGTTTGCGGTTTTCTTCTGTTTCCTGGATGAATTACTCGCTTTTGCCACTACTATGTGAAATGTATGGAACTTCTGCGTGGATTCTCATGGAGCAAAGATAAAAATTAGAATAAAACAGAATGAAGAGAAAACGATAAGAGATGATTTTAATGTTTGCTACTGTGTTTCCAGATACAATGCATGATGAGGTGAATTTAGCTGTAGCTGGAGTCCCGATTCTTATTCGACGAGCTTTGAAAAAAAATGAGGCTGCTTCATTTTGAATTTCGTCCACGAGCCATTGTCAAAGCACACGTTACATAAGCGAAAAGCTGTGCCGCAGCAACATGACAGTTGAAGCTGCCCAAGAAAAAGTATCACCAACCACGCTTTTTTAAATCGGCAAAATCGATCGGTGTTCCCTCCATACCATATGATTATGATATAGTTTTCTAGAGGCAATAGGTAAAGAGACAGAGAATCCGAGGCTGCTAAAAGAGTAGTAAGTTTGTCCCGTCCAAGAGTTAGGAAGCTAAACGATAAAACTCAGAGGCGCCTTCGTGTCAAAGGTCGCGGACGTGAGGTCAGCTTTCGGACAGTTTTGTCTCGTTGTTCTGAGGAAGAACATGTGCGATCGCCTTTCGGTTAGCATCCCGAATGGTCGTATTACAAGTCCGATCACTGTCGGAAGCAGGATCGGGGGTCGTCTCTTGGGGACCAGTTAGGCATTCCCCAAACCCTAATAACCCCTTCAATACGTGACGAGGGGAGACAGCTGATTAAGCACTCAGCATGATCTCCATTTGACTCTACTCCCTCGCTTGTATGGCCAAAACTTCATGGCTCGTTCTGTAGCTGCTTCGCCGTGGAGCGAAGGTTGCGCCGTGCACCAGGAGCGAAAAATCACAGGTCTCCTACCTCATCTGCTAGAAAAAAAGACTTGTGTGTGTGAACTCCATTAGGGTTGCTCAGGTTCATTTCCTGACTCTGAACCGACGATTACTTAATGTCGAATGGCGTCTTGAATTTCAAACTCTCCGTTAGCAAAAGTTCTCCAAGAATAGCCCATGATATCAGTACATAGAAATTGGACCATAGTCAACACATGCCATGTGGGGTTGCCATGCTACTCCCATCGAGACCTTCAAAGTTAGGTCCTTCCCACCAATCAAACCTCTTGACTTTTCCACCAGAGAAGACATTAAAGAATAGCAAGTATTGTGAAACTCTGCCGAAGAGTCAAGGTTGCAGGATGGATAGAACTAATAATATTATAAAAGAAACTCTTCCGTGAACCGTTGGCGAAAAAAATACATTTTAAGAGGATGAAGAATAATGATGGCTGTTTCCCACCCAATTTGAAATGCAACCCCCACCTCAGTTCTTTATTTCCTATGCCACAGCGCCGAAAGTGAAAAAAAAAAAACCCTTGTAAATGACGATATAATACTTGATCAAATTCAATCAATTGAGGTTAAGGAGGTACTTTAATAGGTGGAAGGGGAACGCTTAATCAAGCCCT
This sequence comes from Melaleuca quinquenervia, assembly GCA_030064385.1. Lineage (NCBI taxonomy): Eukaryota > Viridiplantae > Streptophyta > Magnoliopsida > Myrtales > Myrtaceae > Melaleuca > Melaleuca quinquenervia. Next base: position 2,626,962 of record CM057722.1, read on the forward strand.
TCAAGGCATAAGTGTTAAAAGCAAATTTGATTGAATGAGGGAACCGACCAAATTGGGTTGGTTTAACTTTGTTACTCAAGTTTGTCTGTGAATAAAATAGAAGAAATTCTTAGAATTGGTTTTAAGCTAAATAAGGCCAATTCCCCAGTCCACCTATTAGTTGTTTAGGCCAATTATACAAGATAATTCGAATACGATATCTCGCATTCATTCCAACTATTTATTTTGAACTATTGAACTTGATAAGAGCGCTTGTAGAGACACGGGAGGGCCTTGTGGCCTATTAATACGGATTGGGAGTTTAGCATTATTACTTTGCCCCACAAGAAAATGAAAGGGTCTAATTATCCTTTGCATAAAAAGGAGTGTCTTATCAATTTTATCTTCTTCTTTTTCTATGTTCATTTGTAAGGAGCTCGTCTTTTTATATATAAAAGTTGAGATCGAAAGTAAACTTTCGTATTGGACAGTATTATAGTAACTAATTTAGGTGCCTTTCAAAAAGGGGCAACTCTAAAAAGGAAGATTCAAGAAATTCCCAATGACTAGCTTTCAGCGATACCATTTCATCTCCTTGTGATTTTGTGCTTCACTTCTGCAAATGACACTCCTCAATTCTGCAACCCTCACAAACAAATTATGGTATTTTTACTACTACTTTTTTACACTAAGTAACTCTGGATCATCTTCTTTTTTTAGTTTATTTTGAGCAATTTGTGTACTCCTTTCGAAATGTTTACATAATAAATTTGGCATATTCTAAAGGAAGGTCATTTTTATATCAAGCTACAAGATCCTTCTTCAAGAAATTGGACTCTCAAATTTTAGAAGCTATAAATCAGATAGAATTCAATTTTAGCGATTTTTTTAAATATTTATGCATACGTTACTAATTTTTTGTGTTGGTCACATTTATCATATCAGTTAGTAACGAAAATCAACTAAAAAATTAGTTGCATCATAGTCAAATCTTAGCCTTCATGCAAAATCACGGCCTCATCACCCAATATCCTGTCGTGATACCTCTTAAGTTTTGGCTGCACAATAATTATTTAACGAATTCTCAGAATCTACATGTTCAAGAGCTTATTCTATAATCAGTGATGTCAGAAAATAAATATTTAGTAAGTGATACTTCTGTTTCTTTTACAGCACAGATATCCAAACTTTATGACTCGACTAATCCCTATCGGTATGCACATACAAAAATTATTTCACGAATTCTTATAATCTCAATGCCTTTGTAAAAATGATATTTAGGTTACAAGTGTAGGCGCTTATTCTGTATTTAGTGATGCCAGAAAATAAAATATTTAGTAAGTGATAATTTGATTTTTATATAACACGGGTATCCAAACCTTTTGACTCAACTAGTCCCTACATGTATAAGCAAACTGTGCCCCCTCTCTCGAGAATAATGAACGCGTTCTCTAAAATTAATATGAGTGAGTGACGCTGTGATTTGAATATAAGAATTTTTTTATCCCAATTAAGTGCTTTCTCACTCAATGAACCACTTGAATTTAAAGTTAAGTTATATATACCAATATTCGAACCTCAATTTTTAATGTGAGAGGCACGACACATCCACTTCACTTGATACGATATTCATTACTAAATTGTAACTATAGTTGCTTCAATATCTTCCACAGTTTACCATTTACAGGAGTTTCGTTTGTGGCGTGAAGAGGAATCACATCACCTGACCATGAATTGGTGTTGCTTTGAACAATACTTGCCATGAGCAGAGAGAAATTTTACTTCTTTTACTACTTTTGAACTCGATATTTGAGATATTAAAACATGATCAACAAAAATTTTGACAGTGCATTGATTTGGAATTCTGCATAGGAATTAAATTCTACCGTGGCCAACTTCATCATAAACTAATTAAAGAGCACACGTGTAAGCTCCAACAGTAATTAACAATTTCTCTTAATTTTTCCATATTAATATTATTTTATATATGTATATATATTTCTTGGGTTTGCGTGGGTGAAGGGAAAGACAAATCTTTGCCAGGGAATGAGCCAATTACTGCAGAAAATCTGACAACGACTTTTCCCGAAAAGATCTCTTTTTTAACTTCAAAAGTTGGCAAATTTAGGACCACCATATTTTAACACCTGTCCTTAGTAATTTAAATTCGATCGATCGAAATCCGAAGTAGCTGTACTACTTAAATTCTCTCGCAATCTGATCCCGTTTCCAAGTGTGAATCGTGTCAGAAGGTGAAGGAAAAGCGGCCATTCAATGCCCGTCTCCTTTTGAAGTTCCACTCCGGTCCCTCCATTTTCTTTTCGCTCTCCTTCCTTACCTTCGCTGGATCCCAGAAGCCAACAAGAGGACCCGAGACCCAGACAAAAGAAAGCGGATTCAGACTCTCAGTTCATTTATTCCAAGCACCCAGAGAGCAAGGGGGAGAGAGAGCCGCAGGATTATGGCCTTTTTCTGGTCCTGCTGCTGCCTGAAAACGAGACTCATTTGAGCGAGAACCGGATCTCTTCGGTGTTTGGAGGAGGGGAAGTGCAATGGGGTTCGCTCATCTGCTCCTGGTTGGCTTTGTTCTGCTCGCGTTTGATTCTAAGGGACTCGTTTGTGGCAATGCGGAGCTGGGGGCTCTCATGGAGATCAAGGCCTCCTTGGACCCGGAGAACAAGATCCTCACTTCCTGGACCAGTGATGGCGACCCCTGTGGCGGTTCGTTTGACGGGGTGGCTTGCAACGAGCATCTGAAAGTGGCTAACATTTCACTGCAAGGGAGGAACCTCTCGGGCAAGGTCTCTCCTGCGGTGGCTCAGCTCAAGTGCTTATCAGGCCTGTACTTGCACTACAATTCCTTGACTGGGGAGATTCCTAGAGAAATCTCTAATTTGACTGAGCTGACAGATCTTTACCTCAATGTGAATAATTTAACTGGGAGTATACCTTCTGAAATTGGAAATATGGCTAGCCTTCAAGGTGAGTTTTATCTTGATTGAAGTGTTTTGAACATGTGTACTTTGTTTTTTTTTTTTTTTGGCAGATGAGATGGTTGAGACGCTTGTCTTTGGCATCTAATCTTTTAATGATCTGGCTTTTGATTTCTTCTTCTTTTGCTCTTCAGTACTACAGCTATGTTGTAATCAGCTCAATGGTACTATTCCCCGGGAAATGGGATCATTGAAGAAGCTGAGCGTTCTTGCCTTGCAGTATAACAAATTATCCGGTGATATTCCTGCTAGCTTGGGCAATCTGCAGACCTTAAAGAGGCTTGACTTGAGCTTTAATCAGTTTACCGGTAGGATCCCCGTGAAAATAGCTAACATTCCAGAACTGCAGGCTCTTGATGTTCAAAATAATTCTCTTTCTGGACTTGTCCCTCCAGGTGAGTTCAGTTCCCCAGTTCCTGCTTTTCGTTCAGTATTTTTTTTTTTTAACTCTTCTAAACGATTGCTGAGTCCATTTATGATGGATTTTACTCATTTAGCTAGTTTCCTGGTATTGACCGAAGTTTGTTCATGTATGCTGAAGCTCTGAAGAAATTGGAGGAAGGATTTAAATATCACAATAACCCAGCTCTATGCGGATTTGGATTTGCTTCCCTCAGAAATTGCAGCAATATCGATGACGATAATGTCAATGATTTACAGCCCATCGGAGTGAACACAAACAAGACTGTTCCGATCCCACAAACAGCAAATGTGAAGACACATTGCCACCAAAGCCGTTGCTCAAATCCGTCAAAACTCCCACAAGCGGCTCTAGTTGCTGGGATTGTCTCTGTCACGGTCACGTTGGTTGGTGCAGGACTTTTAACGTTCCATCGATATCGTAGAGGGAAACAAAAGATTGGAAGTACAGCCGATGCTTCTGATAGTAGGTTTAGTATCGACCAGTCTAAAGACTTGTACAGCAGAAGTGCATCTCCACTAGTCTGCCTCGAGTATTCTAGTGGATGGGATCCTCTGGATGATGGCCGCTATGGAAATGGACCATCCCTGCAGGCGCCTAGGTACACATTAGAAGAAGTTGAGTCAGCGACTCAGTACTTTTCGGAGGTTAATTTGTTGGGAAGGAGCACTTTTTCATCTGTTTACAGAGGGATACTAAGGGATGGGACTCTTGTGGCTATCAGGAGCATCAACGTGACGAGCTGCAAATCAGAGGAAGTTGACTTTGTGAATGGACTAAATTTGGTATCTTCGCTAAGACATGAAAACCTCATTAGATTGAGAGGTGTTTGTTGCTCAAAGGGCAGGGGTGAATGCTTTCTTGTGTATGATTTTGCTCCCAAGGGTACCTTATCACAATATCTTGATTTAGAAGACGGAAGCATCCAGGTTCTTGATTGGCCCACAAGGGTTTCTATTATCAAAGGAATTGCTGAGGGTAAGTCTACCGCATTTTCAGATATTCAAGAGAGGTTTCTGGTTTTCCCTGACTTTCTGACTTAGTTGTTGGAAATCTTTTCTCTAGCTTGATGCTTCTAAGTCCTTAAATTTGAGAATTACCAACTACCAGTTCATTAAGTGCTGTTGAAGTTTTGAACATTTGCTTCTGGCCTACTAGCTTCATGGGCGGCTTAAGTACTTCTGAAGCCTAAAATTCGTGCACCTAGTTTTTTATTCAACAACTCATCATGAAAAGTTCTTGAAACATCAGTGAGATGAGATGATTGGTCATTTCTGGGCAAAGAGCTCTCCTCTTGAATTCGTTTCCTGTGTTCTTTCTCCAAATGATTGTGCTTTACAGTTTCAACTTACCTTTGAGTTGATGCCGAATACAGATAGGTTCCTCCAGATTCATTTTCATAGGGCCAGCTAGTTTTACTGGCATTTGAATAGTATATTGCTCTAACGTCATTGTTTTGTGCTTGTGTTCCTCAAAAGTAACTCGTATGCTAAAACAAGAATTCCCGCATAATTAGTATTCTTTATTTTTTACCCGAGCAGGTATTGGGTACTTACACAACAGTGAAGCCAACAAGCCCGCAGTTGTTCACCAAAACATATCTGTCGAGAAGATTCTCATTGACCAGCAGCTCAACCCACTCATAATGGATTCCGGGCTCCCAAAGCTTCTTGCTGATGATGTCATATACTCAGCTCTCAAGATTAGTGCTGCCATGGGTTATATGGCACCAGAGTACATTACAACAGGTCGTTTTACGGAGAAAAGTGATGTTTTCGCATTTGGAGTCATCATCTTCCAGATCCTCTCAGGCAAGCGACAACTTTCCAGCTCAATACGGTCGGCTGCAGAGTCTTGCAGTTTTGAGAACTTCATTGATTGCAATCTAAAGGGAAACTTCACTGAACCTGAGGCGGCTATTCTTGGGAAGATGGCATTAGATTGCACCAGTGAATTGCCCGATAGTAGACCCACTATTTTCAGACTGATTGAGGAACTAAACGATTGGTGCGTGAAATGTCGATGAGTGTACATAGCCAATAGTCCAAAGTTTCTTCCATGGAGGCACCTATTTAACTTAATAGAGTTATTAAGCTTGGCGATGACAGGGCAATGATGTATGATCCCTGAAGAATTAACAGTGTAATCATGTCCTAATGTATAACAGATTAGCTTAAACTTATTTGTACTTTGTCCGTTCAGCTGAGTCATAATCATTTTCGTTTTCCCTCTGTCATATCATGATATAACTTAGTAGTAAGTCTTTAATATTTGAGTCGGTATCCTGATATCAAACCTATTAGAGCAGAACTATCCCCTCCTCTGCACTATCAATACACAGCAGAGAGGTAGATTGGCCCTCGAGCTATAACTGGCCATACCAAAAGTTCCGACACCGGCAGCGTCCATGCCGAAGAAGTTTCACATCCTAGCTTGTTTCTGAAGCTATATCAAGGAGTGTCTCCCCTGGAACTGCGGAAGTCCAGTCCTGGATAGTCACATCTCGGTGGACACTGGACAGTGATTCGATCCGGTCCATGTAGTCCTCCCCGATTCACACGTTTCACAACAAGCTTGGGCTGAAGTATGCCCAAACTCGCGTTCTACAAAATCCAAGTATGGTCTGGCGAACGTCGGGTTTGAGATCTGAAATCTTCACGTAGCTCTTGCGCCAAATATACTGCCACATTAGAGATTCTGACTCTCCTAAGCCGATGCGAGCTTCCGCTCTTGATGATGACGATTAGTGCTGCTGCTACTAGCATTGCATTCTGTTACTTCTCGAGCGAATTGCCAAAGTGAGCAAATGGGCAACTGCTCTTGCTCTTCTTTTCTTTCCCCTGTTTCATGAAATTGGCTGAATGGGGCCATGGACCCGGCGGAATGGGCTGCGCAGAATGAAAGAGATCGGAGATGAAGTATGCTCACATGTTCTTCTTTGAATACATTTGTTAGTTTCTTCGAATCTTAAGCCCATTGTCCAAAACTCAATTTAACAGGATATGCCAATTACAGAGACTCTTATTAGGTCCCACCCTAATAAAGAACTTTTCCAAACTGCCCTGCATAGACAAACCCGATCACTTTTCAAAAATATGTGAAACTCGTAGTGCATACTCTAGTTGATTTTTGTCCACTACAAGTACATTGTACATAGCCCCTAGACGAAGTCTACGCAATTTTTTTTTCCGAATTTTCACAAAGAATCTGTATTGAAATTAGGGCTGTCTAATCATGTCATCAACATAGAGCCTATCTGCTTACGTTTTTCGTCCTTTTTTGTCAACCGAATTTTGAAGCTCAGTTTCGATTTCCGGCAGTGTCCAAGGGGCATGCTGCTCGATCCACAACACCGAACCCAAAGGCAGCGCCGCCACCCTCAGCTGCTAGGTCTTCGTCGCTTTGTTCAATAATTATACAATATGTATTCATCTAAAAAATTTCATGTATAATATTTTGATCTAGTCCCTGCGATAAGATCTAGCAATTCTTTTTAGTCAAGCTCCCTTAATCTAACTTTCATTTTCCACTGATTATGCTGCTTCATTAGCAAGTGGCTGCTTTCATCAAGTGGCAATAGGTGTGATCCATACATTAGTCCTTTCCCATTGATACACCTAATACGTACATAGCTGACTTTCAGTTGCCAAAGCCACCAATTGTGGGATTTGATGACCAATCAACCATCTCCGTGTAGGTATGCCATACGTATCTATACACACATTATTTTAATAAAACGCATGACGAACGCAAAAAAAAAAAATGAATAGAAGAAAAAGGGGGAAGAAGCCGTGACTTTCGGGCAGGACAGACTAATGTATTCAAGGAAAAGTATGAAAAGATGCCCCGACTTGTTTTCGACGCAAGGCACGAAAGCGCAATGGTGCTTATGTCTGCATCGTCACCACCTGTGGCATTGTTTATCCTCAGTTTGATGCAAATCTCAATACTTAATAAGCAAAGTCAAACCCTTCTCAAAAGAAATTTATAGTGGCTAAGTATGGAGTGCCTTGAGTCTCCTGAAATCCCCAGAAAAAGGGGGAGCAAGAAAAGAAGAAGAAGGATTTTATTACCTCATCGTTATCGCCATTTCTAATGTCTCGTTAAGTTCACCGGATAAGAACATAGTAGTTTGGTCTAGATATATACATATAGAATCTTTCTTCGGTCGTATGACGGTCGCCATCTCTTTTTTAGTCTCACTCTTGTGCGCAAGCATATCGCATCATCATCAAGCAGACTGGAGTTTAAAGATTTGCAGGAGTTTCAGGAGTTTACGCAGTTTGATGGTCTCGAGCTTTCGAAGAGAATCACCGAGCAAAAAATGCAGAAATAAACCATCAATGGAGAAGACAAATTGATGGTGAGCGAACCAGTAAAGTCAATGGAAACATGTATGTATCGTGTAAGAGTTCTAAGGTGAGCTACATTTATTTACTGTTTTATTAGATTGATCTAATAAGGTAAAATATAAAAATTATTAATTAGTCTAATATAGTACTAGTTAGCGAGGACCAAATAGAGCTTGACCTGTGATGAGATGATCCGTGACTAAAAACTCTATAAATATTATCGAAATCTCATAACTTCTAAATTTTCGCTATAGTGATATTGGGATTCCGTCTCCGCAGTTGACATATATAGCTCAACCAAAATCTCCATTAAATAAGTGAGGCGAGTGTACGAAATGAAAGAGGCCTAAGCAAGATGGATATCGGCAATAAATCAATTTGAACAAGTCGCCCTAGTTGCGAGGGAAAACACTGCCTTCATTCGAGGCACAAAAAGGAAAACTTATTAGGGTTTCGTCCAGGTGACTCTGCCCTCTGCAGTCCTTCACATGAGGTCGAAGACAAGTGAACATTCCCAACAAGAAGCATGTGAAAATCTCACAAGTTGCTAACTGTGACTTGAGCGAGGAGAGTTCACCGTTTACGAACCAGGTCGACACTCGTATAATCTTTTACATATCAATAAATGAAAGGAAAACCCCTTTAAAATTTCTATTTTCATCTTCAGGGTAAACATTATGATTATGATATTTTCTGTGCTGTTTTTCATCTGTGCAGTTGATTTGTTTTCTCATTCTGCAATAATCAACGGACAGAAAAGGGCAAGAAACTAAGGAATAGTATAAACCTGCATCGTCAGCGATGAGGTGGATGTGGGGTGGCGATCTTACTAGTCAACCGAAGTGGGGGCCGACTATCGCTTGGACTAAATGATATGGACAGAAGGAAAAAAAAACCAGAGAGGGAGAGAGAGAGAGAGAGAGAGCAGAAAACAGAACATTATCATTTTCTACAAAGTAAACAAGATTATATTTGGTTCGTACTGCGGCAAGGATCTCCGAATACGGACGCGACCGCATCGTGTTTCGTTTGGAAAAACCCTTGTCTCCTCTCCATTTGTTTGACCTCTTCCTGCCTTCCATCTTCTCGACCTTTGCCTGCCGTGTTGCTTCGGTCCTCCTTCGCTGAAATAGCCCTGGTTTTCCTCATGGAATCACGATGGAGCCACCCTTCCTCATTGCTTAACAGTGGGTTCAACGTAGAAATCATTAGCATCATCCGCTCAAGAATGACAGGAAGATAAGAACAGTCGCAATCGATTGGCTTGATACCGCGTAAAAACCGGTTTCTCACAGTTCGCACAGGCATTGAATTGAATACACAAAGATCTCGAAGATGAGTCAACATTTGGTGCTTCCGGCGGTGGCTGCACTTGGTTCACATTATTCTCGCTCTTTGGTATTGAAAAGGTTGCTTTGAGATAAGATTTTCTTTTTTCTTTTCAACCCAAGAGATTAGTCCTCAACTCTCGAAAGGGACGCTGCGGCATTTCTTGCAAATCTCATTTTATTCGTACAATCAAAAGAGCACACGCTTTCCGTTGAAAAAGCATGGTACGAACTAAGCACGAGTTGTTGAAGATTTGGTCTACGTAGGGAGAACATTCAGATTTCCGTGAGACGAGAGAGATTCAACTTAATGAAGATGAGAAAGTTTTCATTTTACATTTGGAAACAGGTACAGAGATTTGGGGAATAGTCATTCATGAGTTGGAGGTTGTGATTAATTTCTTAATTGTAATCTTTGTCATCGTTTGTAATTATACCTTCACAGTCTACAGTTATTTTTTAATGGGAGAAAGTTGAAGGTCGAAATTGTCGCTCGGGGATGCTTTGTTATACTTATAGATATATACTATGAGAAAAGGGAAGAATCAAATCTTCTAAATAGATCATGTTTTGATAAAATAGTAGAAGATCGGGGAAAGGCGGTGGGGCCACTTTCTTATTATCTTATCGCAATAGAGATAAATTTATACTAATTAATCCTTGATCAAGTAATGGAAAACCATGGAGAGTGGGATTACATTCGTGCAGATTTAGTCCCTGTACCCATCATTTCCACACCAGAAAACAATTGAATGAGGTCAACAAAAGCTCCGACCTTTTCTTTTCAGCAATGATGTCTGCAACGCAACTTCTTTTACGGTCAAGTCGGCCTTGGTGGAAAAAGGAGAAGATGCAAAGAAAGAACCATAAAGAGATCAGCCACTATAGTTTGCAAAGAGATTCATTGGAAAATCTTTAGCACTCTAGCCTTCATTAGTATATCTTTCAAGCAACACCTTTCAGTTTAGGGTTTGTTTATCATGAGGGCCTTCTTATCTATAACTGCTAGCCCCTCAAGACCAAAGATTTTTGGAAAGTCTTGTTTTCTTGGAAGAAATAACGGTAGCTTGCGTTTGATAATGGTTCTTTTTCAATATGAATTTAGGGTTTGCTTGTTGAGATAACAAAGTTTTATAGTTCAATACACCAAATCCAGTGATGCGCAAGTGCTAATTATTATCAAGCTCGACACTGGCTAGCATTTTTCAAAACCATATCGAGAGATCAAATCATACATATGATGCTCAACACCCCACTAAGTCATTTTCCGAAACTAATAAAAAGAACATTTTGGAAAAACCGACAATCATCCGATCGTTGCCGAGATAAATTAGGTCATGGATGTTGATGCTTGGCAGAACAGCGAAAACGACGCAAGCACAAATACCACTCAAACAGAATGTCATTCTAGTGATAATTTCGTAATACCAGGGCATTTTGTTCGCGGAGATTTCGTCTGCCGTTGGTCCACAATTGCAGGGAAATTTTAATGAAGTTTTAAAATTCAAGTTGTGCAATGTAACCCTGCAAAAAAAACGAAAACGAAAGCGAAACATGCAATACCAATTAATGTAATGGTAATCCACACGTTGAAACTGTACGAGCAATGTCAACGGTCCCCCCAAAACCCTTTTCTGGGACTCTTCCTGTCTGAAATATAATGCCAAAACTGGCGCTGCTTTTCCCATTACCACCCTTTTTGCTTGGTCGTGAAGCAAAAGGCAAACTCAAAATTTATTCCACGAAGAAGAAGAAGAAGACGAAGAAGAGGAGGAGGAGGAGGAGGAGGAGGAGGAAGAGATGAAGCTAACCTGGTCCCCAGAGACGGCGTCGAAGGCTTACATCGATACCGTCACATCTGTAAGTATTTCTCTCTTGCAACTTATTGTAAAGAGTTTGTGTTATCTCTTTCGTTGATTTGTTATTTAATCTTGTGTTTTCATAGTGCAAAAGGCTACACAAAGAATCGGGTGTTGCCGAGCTAGTTTCGGCCATGGCGGCGGGCTGGAATGCCCTTCTTATAGTAGAGACGTGGTCAAGCGGCGGAGCCACCGCCACAAGCATCGGCCTTGCAGTGGCAAGCCACCATACAGGGGGAAGGCATGTGTGCATAGTCCCCGATCAGAAATCAAAGTCTGAGTACATCGAAGCCCTGGGAGAAACCGATGAGAATGTGGAAGTGATGGTCGGTGAACCGGAGGAGGCGCTGGAGGTGTTAATGGGCATCGATTTCATGGTAGTAGACTGCCAGAGCAAGGATTTCGAGAAGATCCTGAGGTCGGCTAAGTTGGGTACTCGAGGGGCAGTTTTAGTGTGCAAGAACGCGAGCTCCAGCATGAGTTTGAGCTTCCGATGGCGGAGCGTTCTTGATGCAGGGTCCCGCCGCCTCGTGCGGTCAGCGTTTCTTCCCGTGGGCCGAGGGCTGGATATTGCCTACGTGGCGAGCATCGGTGGGAGCTCGAGTGATGGCAAGGGCAAGAGCCGGTGGATCAAGCATGTTGATCAGCAATCAGGGGAGGAGATCGTCATACGGAAATGAATTTGATATCCGTTTTTTTCCCTTGGCTTTTTTGTGTTTGTACAGTTTAACTAGTTATAGATTTTGCTAAAACACTTTATTGTTAAGACAATTACTGAAATCTGTGCAGAAATTTTCTCCACATATAGACAAATGAGAAGAGATGCTTTTACCCACTGTCAAACTAGACGCTGACAAAGAAGAAAGTTCCGGACTGAACTTTTCATTGATCACCAGTGCAGAAGCTAAGTTTTAACATACAGTCTCAAGTAATCTCTGCTTACTCTGTATATAAAGTAGCACCCCCGGAATTTCACAAGCAACAACGAAGAAACATATATGCCTAAAAGAAATTGCGGTTCTTCCAGCAGCTTGATCATGGAGGGTGTGAGAGCGACCTAGTTAAATGATCTGCAGCTCTGATTTTTTTTATCTTCACGAAGTAATCACTAGTGGTATTTGCTAACCATTGCTCCATGAAAGACGTCCATCGCTATTATCCTCAGATGGTCACTGAGGATGGCTGACAAATCAAAAGGGGATTCCGTACATCAATTTTAGACTCACAGGTACATCCCAGGATATTTGTGTCAATCCCAGCTGTCTCTATTTCTGCGAAATGCCTTTTTATCTGAGAACGCCTTCTTACTCTTCAAGCGTTTCTGCTCTCCAATGGCAGCCCTTTTATGCAGTACAGCTTTATCAACTTGTAATAGAGTCGGGACATTTAAGTGAGGAACCACACTAGTGAAGTGACTCGCATCTTGGCAATCTTCTTCTGCTGCTCTTCTGAAGGAGGTGGCGGGACGTTAGAAGCAGCATCAATAATTGCCTGCTTCAAATATAAAACAAATTTAGACCAAAAGGTGATCAAAGAATCTACGACTGAACGTATATCTAAGAGGAACAACAAATAACAGCTGACTGCACTTTTAAACCCAGGCTTTTCACTTGTGAAAAATGCCGAGGAAACAGATATATAACTCCATGTAGTGTATCATCACTGCACAAGAAATATAAATTAGCCTCATTTTTTGATACCTGTAGCTTTCCTAGAGCGTCGTGAATGTTCCGCCTGCACAGAAGTAGAATTGTCAACCTGCTGCCGCACAAAGCAGCAAAACCAACAAAATGTAGACAAAAGAGGGAAGAAAGTGACTTCTGAGTTCTAGTTTTCGTCGAAGAGATCACAATTTCTCCATGCTTATTGATCCGATTCTTTTCCTGTTCAGCACAGTACGCAGAAAGACGAAAGAACAGTGAGGAAGAATAGCTTTTAATTAAATATCAGAGAAAAGTTATACATTTCCAAGTGTCGATCATTCTAAAGACTGAAAATGCAAAATGTAGCGGTATTGTACATATATCCTGCACAGCATCACCTAACCAAAAACAAGAGCACCTATGCAATCACAGTAACAGACACCACAGGGACAACTCCTTACTCCACCAGATAAGAGGAAAATCTATACAGATAGATATCTTGCTTGTGATACCCCTTAGCCCCAGTATCAGAGAAATTATAGTTCGACACGCAAGACTTCTAAACAATATCTGTTACATAAAGCTCAAGACAAGATTAAAGCAACAAACCATTTGCATTATCCTCTCCCTGATCCTGTCACTTAGCCAATAAGCATTTTTCAAATTGAAGCGCATGTGAACCTTAGTATTCACTGTAAATTGCATAAAAAAAAGAGATGTTAGTAGAAGGTATCATCTCTGAGAGAGAGAGAGAGAGAGAGAGAGAGAGAGAGAGAGAGAGAGAGAGAGAGAGAGAGAGAGGTTGGTACACGGAAATGACATGTGACAGCGAAGGGAGGAAAGATCAGACCTTTGTTCACATTTTGACCTCCTGGACCACCACTTCTTGCAAAACTCACAGAGACATGGTCTGGCAAGAAATAAGAAAGAAACTGATATAGCTTTAAGGTTCTTTGATCAATTAAGAATTCTAGCATCAGTTAATCAAAATTTTTTAATATCTAGCAATAACTTCATCATGGGGCTATTTTCTACAATGTAAGCGAGCAACTATTCCTACACACACACACACACACACACACACACACACTTCTGTAGTGTATGCGAAAAGCAAATGACATCTGCGAGCACAGTTCTCCTTACGTATTTCTTCCGTTCAGTGACAGGAGATATGGCTGCAGGGGAGCCCAAGAACAAGCACAAGCACACCATGAAATCCAAGAAGTCACAATCTTGCAAATAAAGAAATGTAAAATTATTTCCCAAGAATGCTCCTTGATCACACAACATAAACTGCTGGATAAGCTGCTTTCCTCATTAACCTGACCAAAGAAAACCTGACCGTTGGCTAAATGTGCATCGGGAGCTTAAGGCTTAACTGAAACTGTCTAAATGAAGAGTCATATAACTTTCTGAAAATAGCTAAACCCCTATTACTACATTTATAGATAACACGAAACTAAAACGTCACAGGATTCTGTGTGAATGCTGTCTGCGCATACTCCTTTTACACCTGACCCAAGAAAGAAGGCCAACATAGCGCATGAAAAGCATATGTTTGGCAACATTATTCCGCATCAAGGCAGAGAATATGCGAGAGATTCACTCGTCTAGCTGTGATGCATCAAATAAAACGAATCGCTGGCGACACCAACTATGAAAAGCAATGTATGCTTTATATGCCTCTGTGCGGCTGATAGAGGCAGTAAGCTGAAAACGAAGCGAAAGGCCACGGGCAATGTATCCTCTTGTTACGAGCATTCAAAGAACACAAAATGAACCTAAACACCTATCAGCCATTGGTCGCACCGGCATATAAACTCTTCAGCAATATGAAGAGATTAGGGAGAATGACACTCCAAGTACCATAATTTGTGTATGACGCTCATTTTAATGCTAAAAGTTTCCACCTAATTACTTAAGTACCAAATCGGAGAAAAAACGATCACTTAAGTGCCAACTCCAGCCAAAAGTGCCAAATCAACATTTCAAATAATAAAAAAATTAAAATATATACCACATTTTTAAATAAAAAAAATCAACTCCACGTATTTTAATTTATTAAAATCAAATTAAAAAAGTTCAAAGGAGTGCTCACCTCGCCGCCTCACCCTCACCGGCAAGGGTGGGGAAGGTCGACAGCCCCCAACTAGTGAGGGTGGGATCGCGGCAGCGAGGTGCCCTTCCCTTTGACCTTTTTTTAAATAAAAACTAAATTAAAAAATTAAAATTTTTATATGACATAAAAAATATTTTTACTTTAATTTTAGTTATATCACATAAAAATAAATTAAAAAGTCACATGAATTTGATATTTTAATGAAAATATTTTTTATTTAAAAATACCATGTTGGATATATTTTAGTTTTTTATTATTTTAAATGTTGACTTGGTACTTCCGACGAGCCGACGAGCCACATGGGCTGCCACGTCGAATTTCCGGCAAGCACGATCGGAGTTGGCATTAAAGTGATTGTTTTTTTGAAAAAGTGGCACCGAAGTGATTTGAATGAAAATTTTGGCACTGAAGTAAACGTCTTACACAAGTTATAGTACTTATGGTGCGTTTGGTAACAATTCTCGTCCCATAAATAATTTTTTTAGAATGAGTTTTTTTTAGAAATGATTCTTGGATGAAAGAGAAATGCGTTTAGTAAAGTTAATTTCTCTTTCTCGTTTGGAACAAAAGTAAAAATTGAGGAAGAAATCATTTTTCTCTTTATCATACTATGCATTTTCATCTGAGAAACAGAAAACAAAAAAAATTTTAGTTCTGATTTCCCATCCAAAACCTATCCCCAACTTTTTTTTTTTAATCTCAGGAGCAAAAATTTTAAGAATATTTGCAAAATAGGCTTTTTTTTTATCCCAAACTCGCAAGGACGAAAAAACCAAGAATCAAAACTCTTACCAAACGCAAAGGAAAACACTTCATTCATTTATCATTCATCAAATTTGACAAAAATGTAGAAATATTGGCATTGCCGCTCAGAACAAGAAAGAGAAAAGGCCTGTTCGTTTGTGTTCATAAATACGTTTGTTTATGTTCTTTTGTTTCGAGGAACAAAAAAATAACAAAATATTTACCAAAAACAAAAACAAAAAGATAACAGAAATGTGTTTATTTATACTTTTGTTTTCAAAAACAAAAAATCTGGTTTTTTGTTCTTAGGAATAGATTGGGAACAAAAATAAAAAAAAAACAAGAAAAACTTTATTTCTTGTTATTGAACACTTTTTAAGAAACACTTCTTATTTTTCTTATTTTTCTCTCTCTTTTTTCGCTGCATTCTTCGGCCATCTAGAGCTGCCACAGCTTGTCGGCCGCTAGACTACCGCCACCGAACGATGAACTATCGCCACTGGACCACCGGCGGGCAGTCAGTCAATCGGCAACGAGGCGGGCGGCAATCAGTTTTTCATGAACAAGAAGAAAAAGAAAACAAAAAATTTATGAATCGTACCAAAATCATTTATATTTCAAAAACACTTTTTACCAGCTCTATTTTATTCATAAATTATTCAAGAGAGTATAAATACAAAAAAAATATTTATGTTCAAAAATGGTTCCCTCGAACAGAAGCGGCCAAACTGTCACTAAAGTTGCACAATCGCACGAACACAAATAGAACACCCACTAAATCGAAGAAATAGCCAAGCTGCAACGCCAGCCAATGCCTGCGTCAACGCTCCTAAACCGTTCGCCAGCAATCATAGCCAAACACGAGCTTAAACAAATCGCAACAAAGTTACGTAAACGCAGTCACGCACCGAGCGTTACTTTCGGGGTCGGCCCGTCGCCGGCGGACAGAGCTCACTCCTCGGCTTCCGGCGGGAGCTGCTGGACCTGCGCGTGCCGGGCAGGGGCCTTCTTCTCTCCGGCGCCTCCAGGCGCGGCGCAGCGTATCCAGGTAAAGCTAATCCCTCGCTGCGCGGACCGCAGCGTGGCGCCGAAGCAGGGCAACGGGGGGCGGATCCTTCGGAGTGCCGGCAATGGAGAGAGTGGCTGACCGAACATTTCTCGAAGGACCATGGCCGTCGTCGTCCTGATGACCGCCATCTCCGGCTCCGACGAAGCCCCGTAATCGGAGCCGGCAAGTGCGGGGCAGTGTCTCTGGCGTGGGGAAATGGAGGCAAGAGAAGCGTCGGTCGGTGTGATGAAACAATTCGAACTTCAAATGGACCGCAGAATTGGAACACGAACCGGTCCCGGGAAAGCCGCGAGCCGTTGATGATGATCCACTTTGGCCCGCCTCGTTGTGATAAAACATGGCGACGCCTCGTGAGATTAAATCAGAGGTCTCGTGCGCTTCGCTCGAAGCAACATTGGGTGACGTTCATGTCGTTTGGAAAGGGCGTCCCGCTTATGTTTATGTGCAGCACTTACTCTGCCATTCTCATCCATGATTTCGAATCTTCACTGGGAGCCAAAAAGGCGCTCGGAAACATCTGACCACCAAGACAAACTGATCTAAGATACGTCGGACCAGTTCGCATGTTGAGTCCGTATAATTCAGAGGTCCACGCCCGCACCGATAAGGAGAAGAGATTGGTCTGAGAAATCAAGAGGCTGTTTGAAGTAACGTTTGAACAAAAGGAGGCAGAGTTCGCAGCAAATGTGGAAACAGATCAATTCATTTCCGGGCGAATTGAGTTTCCATCATCCAAAATCAAACGTGACCTCTTTTTGTTGACGACATTCGGAAGCCTCAATCAATATGCACCCACACATTCACATAAGATGGACCGCAGCCACAGTTCAAGCGGAACTCAATATGTACGGTCTGCAGAACTCCCAGGTCCTGAGCCAGCGCCAGAGACAAGACCAAAAGCTACTCTTTATATTTCGTCCTACTGCTATCCAATTACTCCCAATTCGAGAAAGTCATCTGACACACACATCCTGCTCCCGCGGACAAACATCCAATCTTGATAGAAGGCAGATTGATTTAACATCTAAAAATGAGCATTCACAACATTGGGCATTACAACCATGCCCATCAGATCATACAAATATGACCATTAGATATTATGAGAAAAAGGTAAAAATATCTTCCTATGCGAATTTCTATCCGGCTTGTAATCTCTGCTTAGAAGAAAGTTCCAGAGACTGAACTTTTCATTGATCACCAGAACAGAAGAAAAGTTTTAACATACAGTCTCAAGTAATCTCTGCTTACTCTGTATATGAAGTAGCACCCCCGGAATTTCACAAGCAACAACGAAGAAACATATATGCCTAAAAGAAATTAAAGTTCTTCCAGCAGCTTGATCATGGAGGGTGTAAGAGCGACCTAGTTAAATGATCTGCAGCTCTGATTTTTTATCTTCATGAAGTTATCACTAATGGTATTTGCTAACCAATGCTCCATGAAACATATCCACTGCTACTATCCTCAGATGGTCAATGAGAACCGCTGACAAATCAAAGGGCAATTCCGAGCATCAATTTTAGACTAACAGCTACATCCAGACTTTTTGTGTCAATCCCAGCTGTCTTTACTTCTGCGAAATGCCTTTTTATCTGAGAGCGCCTTCTTACTCTTCAAGCGTTTCTGCTCTCCAATGGCAGCCCTTTTATGCAGAACAGCTTTATCAACTTGTAATAGAGTCGGGATATTTAAGTGAGGAACCACACTAGTGAAATGACTCACATCTTGGCAATCTTCTTCTTCTGCTCTTCTGAAGGAGGTGGCGGGACGTAAGAAGCAGCATCAATAATTGCCTGCTCCAAATATAAAACAAATTTAGACCAAAAGGTGATCGAAGAATCCACAACTGGACATATATCTAAGAGGAAAAACAAATAACAGCTGACTGCACTTTTAAGCCCAGTTTTTTTCACTTGTGAAAAATGCGGAGGAAACAGATATAAAACTCCATGTAGTGTATCATCACTGCACAAGAAATATAAATTAGCCTCATTTTTTCATACCTGTAGTTTTCCTAGAGCGTCGTCAATGTTCCCCCTGCACAGAAATAGAATTGTCAACCTGCTGCCACACTAAGCAGCAAAACCAACAAAATGTAGACAAAAGAGGGAAGAAAGTGACTTCTGAGTTCTAGTTTTCGTCGAAGAGATCACAATTTCTCCATCCTTATTGATCCGATTCTTTTCCTGTTCGCCAGACAATAAGCAGAAAGAAGAAAGAACAGTTAGGAAGAATAGCTTTTAATTAAATATCAGAGAAAAGTTATACATTTCCAAGTGTTGGTCATTCTAAAGACTGAAAATGCAAAATGGCAGTATTGTATATATATCCCGCACAGCATCACCTAACTAAAAACAAGGGAATCTATGCAATCACAGTAACAGACACCACAGGGACAACTCCTTACTCCACCAGATAAGAGGAAAATCCATACAGATTGATATCTTGCTTGTGATATCCCCTTAGCCCTTGTATCAGAGGGATTATAGTTCGACATGCAAGATTTCTAAACAATATCTGTTACATAAAGCTCAAGACAATATTGAAGCAACAAACCATTTGCATTATCCTCTCCCTGATCCTGTCACTTAGCCAATATGCATTTTTCAAATTGAAGCGCATGTCAACCTTAGTATTCACTGCAAATTGCATCAAGAAAAGAAATGTTAGTAGAAGGTATCATCTCTGAGAGAGAGAGAGAGAGAGAGAGAGAGAGGGGGGGGGGTACAAGGAAATGACACGTGACAGCCAAGGGAGTAAAGAAAAGATAGGAAAAGATCAGACCTTTGTTCACATTTTGACCTCCTGGACCACCACTTCTAGCAAAACTCACAGTGACATGGTCTGGCAAGAAATGAGAAAGAAACTGATAGCTTTAAGGTTCTTTGATCAATTAAGAAATCTAGCATTAGTTAATTGAAATTTTTTAATATCTAGCAATAACTTCATCAAGAGGTTACTTTCTACAATGTAACGAGCAACTATTCCTACACACACACACTTCTGTTGTGTATGTGAAAAGCGAACGACATCTGCAAGCACAGTTCTCCTTACGTATTTCTTCCATTCAGTGACAGGAGATATGGCTGCAGGGAAGCCCAAGAACAAGCACAAGCACACCATGAAATCCAAGAAGCCACAATCAGGCAAATAGAAAAATGTAAAATTATTTCCCAAGAAGGCTCCTTCACAACACAACATAAACTGCTGGATAAGGTGCTTCCCTCATTAACCCTGACCAAAGAAAACCTGACCGTTGGCTGAATGTGCATCGGGAGCTTAAGGCTTAACTAACTGTCTAAATGAAGAGTTATATACCTTTCTGAACCCCTATTACTTCATTTATAGATAACTCGAAATTAAAACATCACAGGATACTGTATGAATGCCGTCTGTGAGCACTCCTTTTTACACCTAACCCAAGAAAGAAGGCCAACAAAGTAGTTTGAAAAGCATTTGCATGGCAACATTATTCTGCATCAAGGCGGAGAATATGCGAGAGATTCACTCATCTAGCTGTGATGCATCAAATTTATCGAATCGCTGGCAACACCAACTATGACAAGCACATGTATGCTTTATATGCCTCTGTGCGGCTGATAGAGGCAGTAAGCTGAAAACGGAGCGAAAGGCAATGGGCAATGTATCCTCTTATTACGAGCATTCAAAGAACACAAAATGAACTTAAACACCTGCCAGCCATTGGCCGCACGGGCATATAAACTCTTCAGCAGTCTTTGCCGATAAGAAGAGATTAATAGGCAAAGGAAAACACTCTATTCATTGATCATTCAGCAAATTTGACAAAAATGCAGAAATATTGACATTGCCGCTCGGAACAAGAAAGAGAAACCGTCACCAAAGTTGTACAATCGTACGAACACAAATAGAACACCCACTAAATCGAAGAAATCGCCGAGCTGCTGAGCCAGCCAATCCCTGCCTCAACACTCCTAAACCGTTCGCCAGCAATCATAGCCAAACACGAGCTTAAACAAATCGCGAGAAAGATACGGAAACGCAGTCACGCACCGAGCGTTATTTTCGGGGTCGGCCCATCGCCGGCGGAGAGAGCTCGCTCCTCGGCTTCCTGCAGGAGCTGCTGGACCTGCGCGAGCCGGGCGGGGGCCTTCTTCTCTCCGGCGCCTCCCGGCGCGGCGCAGCGTATCCGGGTGAAGCTGATCCCTCGCTGCGCGGACCGCAGCGTGGCGCCGAAGCAGGGCAACGGGGGGTGGATCCTTCGGAGTGCCGGCAACGGAGGGAGGGGCTGAGCGAACATTTCTCGGAGGACCATGGCGGTCGTCGTCCTTATGACCGCCATCTGGGGCTCCGACGAAGCCCCCTAATCGGAGCGAACGAGTGCGGGGCAGTGTCCCGGGGTGTGCGATTCCGAGTTTTCAGTATTGCTGGCGTGGGGAGATGGAGGGAAGGGAGGGTCCGTCGGTGTTTCCGGCTGGGTGCGGCTCTGGTTCTTCGTGGCCACTGGCCAGGAAAAATTCGAACTTCAAATGGACCGCAAAATCGTAGCAGGAACCTCCCATCAAATTTGTGATCCTCGTAGTTTGTCTGCTTCGGCTAGGGGCGTCAAATGGGTGGGTCGGGTCGGGTTTGGGTCGGGTCAAATATGGGTCAACCCATATTTGACCCATTTAACTCGTTTTGACCCATATTTATGTAGTGCAAATATGGTGACCCATACCCGACCCAACCCATATTGATAAACACTTCCATATTTAACCAAGTTCAGGAAATTTTGTTTGGCGATTTTTTTTAAAAATGTATTGTCAAAATAATTTTATGAAATACGATTATTTGATACTTTGTCTAAAATTTTTAAATTTTTTTCGAAATTTTAATTATTTTTATTTTTAAAATATATTTTTCATTCTTTTTCATTTTTCCTTTTCCAGTCTCCGGAGTCTGGTGAGCTCATCGCTTGCTTCTTAGTCAACGACCAACTTAAAAAGAGGAAAAAATGAGAAAAAAAAAAGAAAGAAAAAAAGATGGGAAAATAAAATAATCAATTTTTTGTTTTTAAAAAATAAAATAATTAGAATAACATAATTTTCATGGTCTAAAAATGAATTATTAATAATATTCAAAATTATTTGTTAATAATACTTAAAATTAATTAAGTAACCCGTTTATGACCCGTTTATAACCCATTTATGACCCATGAGGTTGGTAAGTGACCCATTTAAGGCCCACTTAGCATTTTAAGCTGACCCATTTATGACCCATATTATCAAATATGGGTTAAAATATGGGTCTTTGACCCATTTTGCCACCTCTAGCTTCGGCCCATGTTGCCGCGTAACAAAACATGATCATGCCTAACAAGATTTAAGTCGAGCGCCTTCTATCTATTATGAAAATCGTGCACTTTGTTGATCGACCGATGTTTAGGTGGTTTGGAAAGGCATCCCGCTCAGGTCTATGTGCCACATTTACGCCGCAATTCTCATCCATGATTCGAACCATTTCTCCGTCAAACCTTTGTTGAGACCAAAAGGATGCTCGATACCTCAGAAGGCGAAGACAAACTGACCTAACATATGTCGGAATTAACAATCCAGAGCTCCACATGCACCCGATAAGGAGGAAAGATTGGTCTGAGAAATTAAGAAGCTGTTCGACATCGTGTTTAATTAGAAAGAGGTGGTGGCGTTCACAGCAAATGCGGTGACAGATTAATTCATCTCCAGCTGAATTGAGTTCACATCATCCCAAATCAAACGTAACCTCTTGACGTTCGGAAGCCTCCATCAATATACACCCGCACATCCACATAAGATGGACCGCGGTCCAGTTCATGCGGAACTCAGTATGTCTGGTCCAGAAAACTCCCAGGTCCTGAGTTAGCGCCAGAGACAAGACCAAAAGCTACTCTTTATATTTCGTCCTACTGCTATCCAATTAATCCCAATTCGAGAAAGTCATCTGACACACATCCTGCCCCCGCGGACAAACATCCAATCATAGAAGGCAAATTGATTTAACATCTAAAAATGAGCATTCACAACATTGGGCATTACAATCATGCCTATCAGATCATAGAAGTATCACCATCAGATATTTTGAGAAAAAGCTAAAGGCATCTCCATAATATACGAATTTCTATCCGGAAGGTCCGAAGTATGCGAATCTACATGGCAAAACCACAACAATTCAATCTCCTTGTCCTCTTGCTTTACCATGGGAGAGGCTGGCATGTGCTTTCATTCTTCCAGCATTTTGCCTCTGAGAAGACTCTGCTCGTTCCCTCATATCAGAGGTCACCCTCTGCGCAGGCAATGATTGCTGAGTGGACGGAAGTGCCCATCCTCCATGACCTGAGTGTCCGATCTGATCAACTCCTCCTAAAATACATTGGATTATACCAATATACTTAAAATCGTATTCGCATGAAACACAATGTATGAATCAGGAGTTAAGACATACAAAGTCAGAAAGCATCATCAAGTGCCTAAATATAATGAATAACAACAGTAAAACTGATGGCAATCAAAAGCAACTGCACCATCATGCGCGAAAATGAACATAAGCGAGTTGAATTTGCATTAAAACCTAGCAGACACTCAATTTCCAGTCTATGCAGAACAAACAGAACATACAACGACTTCTTAAAACAGCTTATAGTCATACTCGGCTAGATAATTGATGTGCTTAGAAAATGGGAACCTGTCCAATGCCCCATTCATCATCGAGCAAACTCACCCAACCCAAAAAAGAAAATGAAAATGACAACAGGTAAAAAGAATCATCTAACCTTAGTCCAGCTCACAGGTAAGAAATTAAAACATTGATTTTTTGCTTGTCATTAACACAAAAGATGCAGCCGAAAAAAAATCTCACAGTAATACTCACCTCGTCCAGCATGACCATCAAAACGCTCGCTCCAACCAGGCAAATGCTTTCTAGCATTTCCCTTCCAGGCTTGTTCAAATTGAGGCAGCTCCTCTAAATAGTCATGAGGTACATATGTGAGCTATATTAGAAAACCTTATTTAAGGAATCCAGCATCCAACAAACAAGAAAACATTCCAGTACCTTCATTTAGGTTGTGTAGAGTCTGCATGGTATCCACCTTACCATCAGAACTCAGCTTCCTAGTAACAGAATGGCCCTGCAGCAAAATTATAATATTAAGACATAGTTAAGTAAAATCATATTATGTGACATCTTCACTTATGGCGCACAACATAATGAGACCAACACTAAGGCATTCAGCAATACCTTATTATGGAGTCCCCTAGAAACTCTGTGAGTGGCTTGCATAGTTGCACTATCAGCTTCTTTCCTATCCTCAAACGTTACCTGTTTTGTAACAAGGCAACCACAGAATTAGACCTTTCCATAAGTTCAGTTTGCACTATACCAGGCACTAATACATACCCCATCACTGCCCGTCCTTCTTGTCATGGATGATGTATAATATGCACCATTTACACCACCATAAGAAACAGTAGAGCTCTGAAAGGTGAAACTGCGATTCTGTGGCTGCATCTGTCTCTCAGATGGCCCCTCTTGGGAGCCATTCCAAAAATGCAGCTGCTTGCTTCTCCTCTCTGCCATAACAAACAGGCAATCAGTTAGAGCACATAACAATTGGAAACATGCAATTTAGAAATGGACATACCTTCAACTTCATCATCAGGACCCTCAACACGAGGCATCTCACTTGACCTCCCATGCTTTCTTGGGTTGTCCTTCTTCTCGTTGTCAGTTTCTTCCCTCTCATCATCAGAGTTCACTTCTTCAATAATGGGCCCTCTCGACATTCTTGTTTCTGGAGGACGATGCTCTATCATAGTAGATGGATACATATTCATGAAAGGATGCATATTCATGAAAGGGCTTGCAGTTGGACGAAAGATGCTTGAGTCAAAGAGGCCCCCAAATGGTTGTGTAAAGAAAGGGTCATCAAATGGGTCTCTTCCTCCAAACATGCTAGAAACTAGACTTCTATGACCACCGAAGCTTCCAAAACCAGCAAAAGGGTCACCAAATTGGGAAAAAGGATTTCTACCACCTCCATTACCCTGCATCTTCCAAGTGCTAGACTGCAAGGAGCAAGTAGAATCCAGAATTTGGCAAGCATTTCAAACACAAAATCCTATAATGACAACACAGACACCACCAAACTTAAAAGATCTTTTGCTAAATCGAAAAATATAAAAGATAACGAAAGAAACAAAGAAGACAGAACCACTCAGTAGTCAGGACAAATTCCTGCAGTAGAGAATTTGACAGTGCACTATTGAAGTGTTAAGATGAAGGAGAATAGCAAACAGCTTATAAACTCTCTTCACATCTCAAATCTCAAAAAGGTGTAGTTGCTCTTCCAGATACTACACATGGGTATCAACAAAAAGGAAAAAATTATAACCAGAAATACAGATGAAGAATAATTATCATATCAAAAGAAAAGGAAGGTTAAGCCAATCAGGGGAAGCATTCTGCAAGGAAATACCAAAAAAAACCTTTCCAAATACACGAGACGCACAACAAAGCTCAAACACCGCTAAGAGTGATATGAACACGTGTCGCTCTCTCGAGTCTTGCCGAAAACCTCACCGACTTGCCCAGGAACCATTAACTCAGCATGGCAAGTGCGGTATGGTAAGTACCACTGGCGCCTGAGACCATAATAAAAGTTACAGAAGCATTATGAAACGGACATGGTGCCAACATGTTCAACCAGCCCACTTGTCCGATACGGAACCATCCATCCAGGCAGCACTATAATTAGCACAACGATCAACAGAAAAGGAGCCGCATAAATCTCAACAACGGCACGATCTCAATATCAACAACATCAGAACGATCTTCGGCACATGAGAGATACAGATAACTAGCAGGATAACCAAACCCCCCCCCCCCCTCCAAAAACAAGCAAGGCATAAGGCATAGCTTGCAAACGAGGTCAATCCAAAGCCGCCAAGGGAGCAGCCTGTACTTCGCAATCCAATCCACAGACGAAACACAAACACATTCAATCTCAAAGTAATCCAGCAAGACACTTCGCGGTAGGAACCAAACAGAGGATCGCCAATGAAACAGACGAACGCCGACCGATAACCCGCACGTCATCAGTCAAGCGATCGTGCAAAAGACCTAGAACGAATTCACAAACCGCTCAAGCGAAGGAGGGCGATCATCGGTGGCTGGAAACTTTCGCCCGCCAAACTCAAGCCGCGGAACACGGAGATGGAGAGAGGGGGATTTACCTTCCTGCCTTCAGGAACGAGGGAGGAGTGCAGCAGATTGAAGAACCCTAACGCCTTTCAGATGCTTCGAGTGATGACAAATTTCGCCCGCTTGCAGATGAATGGGAAGCAGCAGCGTGAAATTTACCGACTCGAACTTCTGAGAGGGAGAGAGGGAGAGAGAAGGTCGCCGAGCAAAGAAAGATCGAGACATTCGACGAGGACTCACGAGAAAGCCAGGACACGTGTCCTGTCACCACAGGCTAGTGATTTACTAGCCCCTCCTCTTTGGCAAATTGCAGATTCGACCCCGTATTTTTGTGATTTTCTGGGTCAGCCCCAGTAAATCAGTATGTCAAGCTTTTTGACCACCCTTTTCTTCTTCATTTTTTCTATGGAGATTTAAAATATCTGTTTGTGTTCGACTCCTGCTGTAGCGCCTGACGGCAGTAGGGCCTTCGGTAAGGGGGGATCCGTCGCTCGGACTCGGTTTGAGTGGCCCGGGTTCACCTTAACAGGCTATTGTGTTGGCTGCATCATTGATGCCCGGATTTACAGTAAAAACTGATTACGCTACCAATTAGAGTGATTAATTCAAAAAAATTTCAATTAAGCTACCAAGTAGTTTTGTTTTGCAGTTCTTATTTGAGGCGATTATCAATGTTTAATTTTTGAAGTTACCAAAATCCCTTTTCTTTGACCAAATATCAAAATATGTGATATTTTACATTTTTTAACCAACGCCTTAAATTTATGAACTTTTATGTTAAGTTGTAGATCTTTTGTGATTTTAGGTTACCCACTCTTATTTGAGTCAATCTACCAACAAATATTTGATTTATTTCTCTTAATTTATAACTTTTGTACATGGTAACTACTTTTCATTATCGTGTTTACGAACCTTTTTCTACGTTAAACTACCAACTAGTTTTCTTAATAACTCTTGCCAACATTTATTTGCATTCTTTTTTCCGATTTACCTGCTTCTCTTATTTCCGACCAAAAAAAAAAGCGCTCTTATCTTCATCGACTTTTGTTTACCGTTCTTCAATAATGCCTTAAATTTAGCAATTATCATATGAAATTATCGACTTTTTATTTGAGTGGCTTGATAACTTTGTTCCCGATTAATAATCCAACAGAAAAGTCGACAAAATAAAAAACTACAATGAAACAATTGATAATCGACTCAAATGAGTGTAACTCAAACCTAACTGATAAATAATCTATGAAAATTGATCGATTGCCTGAATTGAATTTGGTAATTTCTCCGAGTTTATAAACTTAATAAGCAATTGACAAAGGTCAACTAAAGTTGGTAAAAGCTAATAAAAGCTTTGGTACATTACCAATAAGTTACCTAAAAAAAATACCAGTCTTTTTTCGTTACCAATAATTTTCTAATGACTATCCACAAAAAGTTCCATTTTTTAATGCAAAGCAATTAGAATTCCGCTGATCCAAATGAAAAAATTTAGATACATCTTTCTATCTACCTAAATTCAATCCAGAGGCCAAACTAATTGTTTCGAAGTTCCCATGTTTTAGGCCCTCTGAAATAGGAAATGCATGTTCAAATGAAAGAATTGAGACATGAATTGAGAATACGTGCGAATTTCTCTCTAGTGATTGAATCATTTGGTTATGTATCCCACCCCTTAGTGAACTTAACCCTCCGTTTATTTATCCGAACCCTCAATAGCGAACTCATCTATTCCGAAATTCATTTTTCTTCTAAGCAAAACTTCACTAACCCTAACATCTCGGTTCGATCTACCCCCACACTACTGATCGTTCAGCAGCAAGCATTATCGTTTCTTCCATCTCAACCTAACTTGCATTCAACACCCATTTCACTTAGGCTTCTAACTCACCAACCCAGCAACTCCATTTCCTGAACCTTCAGCATTCCACGAACACTTCCCATAAAAAATGTTCAGTATCCTCCAAAATCTCGCCGCTCATCTGCTTGCAAACATATTGCTATCTTTTGCTCAGCGCGGAGAGTTTACAGCTCCCATATATTACCAACGAAAGTAGCAATTTTATGATTAAGAGCACGTTTGTATAAGCTGTATTGTTGGACAGTCATCAAATGGAACTTCAGAAGCTTGCAACATTCATAGAGTTCTGAGGAATCTCAGCAGGATGATTACAGGAATATCGATGGGGAATGGCCCCCATCTAGCGACACTCATGCCCCGCCGTGTCGAGTATATCAACTTATTTTGCTTCACTTGACTGCACTCCGAAGAGGAGTACCAGTGTCTTCACACGATAGCCGCTCACTTCCTCTCGGTGAACGGATATCGTTCGTATCTGACCGTGCAACTTTGAGTCTGGGCCTGAGCCCCGTAACTCATCGGGCAGCTATTCCCTAAGAAGTTGGCAGCATACTGGATGCAGCTCGAGCATTCTGATTTCGCGATTCCTGTGTGGCACGTCGCGTGACCGTAGCACACTGGATCGTCGGGGTTAGACGGCCTCGACTGGGCAGAAGCATCGTAACCAGAATCCGCCGTGGAATCGGCTAAAGCCCCGACGACAGTAGACACCGCATCTCCATACGGCGCTCCCATGCCGTATGTGTCTCTGCTGCATTGATAACTCAATACGGCAAAGCCAGCGTCGTCAGCTCCGGCGGGAACAATGGTGAAGAGAGACAATGCCATCAAACATACGACCTTGTAAGCAAGTATCATCTTCGGATCTTTATAACCTTTTTGCACAAACTCTGGTAATGCATACATGTATACAAGGAGAAAGCTCTTTTATAGGCTCATCAAGTCTCGGCTTTGCATTGATCAATTCCGTTGCTGATGGCGTGATGAGGGTTCACGCGATTTTGCCGGCTCTAAATGCCCTCGCGCTTGTGTTTATACGTGCATGTTTAAGATGCCGCCGCTTGAAAATTCGTCGCTGCTGCAACGAAGACGGATCAAGGTCCGGACAAGATTAGAAGCTGCGACATGAACGAGAATGACAGAGAAGAGGACAAGTTCGATGGATGCGATGCATGACCGAAGGCTGTTCATACATTGTTGATCGTCTGTTGTTTGTCTTCTACTCTCATAGATATCTCGACCATGACTTTACTACAGTGGAGGTAAAACTTCTTGATACTAGTAATGGTTAAAAGTACTGCTGTGGTATAATCCTTTCGAGATAGATATATGAACAGGAACTAACAAAATGAAGAAGAAGTTACATATGGCTAATAGGCGGACCGTTAATATTTCCTGTCACCGCCGATTTGCATAGCAACGTATTTGATTCGATTTGACTACACTTGGAAGCGGAGACTCCAACATCTTCACATGATAGCCGCTCAATTATTCGGTAAACGGATAGCCTTAGTATCTAATTCTACTGTCCGGAAGCTGGACCTGAGCCCCGTAACACCTCGTACATTGATACGGTAAGTGGCTGCCGGAATGGTCGAGTCGATGGCCGACGCCGTGCCTCCATGCAACGCTTGCCTAACATACCTCTGGCCGGCCGCAATGCAGATCCGGCACCACATTGAAACGTCTATATTCTAGTCTCTTTTACGTGGGCGCCGATCCTTAGCTCGTTATGTATCACTGTGTATATCGACCACATCCCGGTCGTCGCCTCGATTAAACATCAAAACTTGGACTAGATATTACCAATTCGTGCGATGTCCGGCGATTGCACAGGGAAGAGAGCAATTCAAACTGTTAACCGCTGAACATTGCACAGGGAAGAGAGCAACTTCCACGGCACAAAGTCGACACACGAACTGAATGGTTGGACAAACAGTAGTTGAGGCAAACGATATTAGGAGCGTTCTAGTTACAGCGGCAAAGAGAGACCCCCGAACAGACGGTCAAAAGAACACCACTCTAGATTGACAATTACCACAGTCTAATGCCATAACTCGAAATCCTCTCCAGTCCCATCTCCTAGCCTTCATCTATGATTACTAGTATTGCTACCACACTATAGAGCAGCCATGTCAACTTAGAGTCAAAAGGCTTCTGAGAGCTGTCGCTAGTAAAGCTACAACTATCTGGAGAAGTCCCGAGCACAGCCACGGCTAATCATTCTTCACTTCGTCGCTGGAGCAATCATGTTTTCCTCCATTCAGCCCAGTGCTGGTGCCTCCGTTCATGCCTTTCAACTGCAGATTGAAAGTGGGAAGATAATCATAAAAGCCCTCAACTTGTCGCGGTTTGGAATGGGAAAAGGTTTTTGTTGACTGGGGAGGGGGTAAGTAAGACGTGAGTTCCTGTGTAAAAGGTCGATACTATTCAAAACATGAATATAAATAGTTTTGGACTTTTAACATTTCCAAAGCCGACTTTTATCTCAGAGTCCTTTGAAAGTACTTTCCAAACACCTCAGCATTTGCTCAAGGGGTTTTGAGACCCCAAAGGGCTTTCTCAAAACCCAACCAAACACACCCTATGCCTTCATGGACTTCAAGAATGCCACATGGTCTGAGCTATAAAATTTGTCGATGCCTCAGATCTTCTTTTTGGTTTAAGTATCTAGGGTGTTAATTGTACTAACCGAGATGCTAAAACCTTACCTTACCAAGAACTTTCTTGTGATGTCGATAGCCCTGGTAAAAAGAGAAAAATTAGTTTATGATATTCAAACAAATAAAACTTTCAAAAATTGTAGAGCACTGATAAAAGGTATGTTCACCTTGTCAGTTCCATAGATGAAGTCGCAATAAGTAAAGACAGATGCAAAGTTGCTCTGGCTTTGTCCTCCGACATAATGATGGTAATCATGGTACTCTGCACCTCCATAAAATGGAATGTACTTGGTTGGACTCCATGGTAAGTCGTACCTGCATAGAAAGAGCAAGTCATGCCACAAGGATCACCCACTAAAACATAAACGAGGTTTGATCAAGGTTATGCATCTAGAAAGCATCGCACTTAAGAGAAAATTTCATTTGGTGTTTCTTAGAAACAAACAGAGCATCCGTATACAGGGTAAAAATGATTAACCTGCACGCATGGCAGATGAAGGTTATCCAAAATTCGTGACAGCTTCACTGTAGAACAACTTTAAATAATGTCATACCAGAAGCTGCTCTCAGATCATTCATGAGATTTGCAAGTGCACCAACGGGGCTAATTAAGGGGGCAATTTTGGTCACAAGCGGCTTGACCTTTCAGACAAAATGAGAAACTGAAAATAAAGATATAATCATTTGGAGATGTGTCCATAGCTTGGTGCAGATTTTGGCAGGTTTGAAATCTATAGAGAAATTTGGACATCATCAACAGACGAGTATCTGGAAGTTATGAGCAGTTTCAGTCTGAATGGGCTTACAAAGTTTTTGGAGGAAAGAAGAGTACAGTCACAAGAGTTGCAGGATTCTTAATGATATCTTGGATGAGAACATTAAGGATCAATTTGATAAGTACTGGCTTTTCGTTCACTTGCTTCAGGATAAATTGTCTAATGTCAGCCGTCATGAATTCCAGCCCAAACATGAACTTTGGGGATGATCACAAGACAACAACCTAAAAGTGCGTTATGTACGGAGTTGAAATATCTACACTTCTTTCCAGGTCAGGCATGTGGCAGCAAGTACTTCGAGAATCGCATCTTACTATCGCATGCTTAAGATTTGGAACTTCAAAAATCTGTTCTTACAATCTATCGCGAAGGTTGCCATATGTGAAACCAACTTCAGCATCCTCACTATTTTCCCTTTTCCCCAACTAATCATGGCCCCTTAGTCTATTTGTACATGCTAGAAAAATTTCAAACAAATGAATAGCAGCAAATACTCCTTGGAACCAAAAGAGTGTTAAAGCCTGTCCTGGTTGTGCTTTTTTTCAATTTTACCAACAACTCACGCGGTATGTAATCAAATTTTAAAATAAGCAAGCCAACGATCAGTTCTGAGAATTTTGACTCTCAAGATAAGGTCATGGAAGATATAATTATATATTTTAGCAAATCACGATTGGCAAGAATTTGAGAAGCTATGAAGTCAAGACATGCAGATCCCAAACCCCCAGATAGAGAAACGAACTAATGTCATAATTTCAAAATGGAATGAACTAATGAATCAGAAATACTGCATCATCAGCCAGAGGAAAACTGCTTGATTGTAACACGTGTCAGGAATCTTCCCTTTAACAAAGATTAACACATATACATACCTATGCATGCACATAAAGGTTAGGCACTGTCACCCAGGTTTCATAATATACTCACATAAAACCAAGGAAACCCGGTCTTTAGGCTTGTTTGCATCCACGAAAGGTGAGAAAAAGAATAATTAAGTGCAAAGATCCTACAAAATCTGTACTTTACATGTAATGGGTTCCAAGATGAGTAATAGATAAAAGTATATATGCCACTATGATAGCATCACTTCGTCACTATCAACTTAAAAAAAGAAAGTGCTCAGCCAAAACAGACAATTAGAAAAAGAAAAGCAAGCACTTAAAGGTGAAAAGCATGAACATTAAAGCACATATAGTAGATTATTGAGCATGCGTACCCGCTGTGAGTCTCAATGGCCTCTATCTGCCGTAAAGCTATCCACAGCCAAAAGGTGACCATGTGCCCAGGAGCCAAAGCCGGCCCGAGAAAAGACGGGATTCCAAGTATCAAAACCTCCCCCCAGTGAGCATAAGGCGCAGCATAGCCGATCGGAGCAGTGAATTCGTGGTGAACGGAATGGATCTTCTCGTAGCCCCATTTGTTATGCAGGAATCTGTGGATCCAGTAATTCGTGAAGTCCTCCACGAGGAAATACACCACCAACTGTGACAGAATCTCCCATCTCGAGGGCAACGGCAATCCTGTCCGAATACCAATCATCTGTAAATTAAGGAAAAGCCCTTAAATTATAACCCGAGTGGTTTCAGAAAGAAGATTCAGGTCGCTAAAAAAGCAAGACATGTCAGTGTAACATCATCCTTTTCATCACATGAAGAAAGAGAGCAATGCAACACCATTCGGACTCTATACAAAACAAGCAGAAGAGGAGAGATCATGAATCTGAATGGCACCATCCAACCACGTATATGCAGGATAATGAGACAAATTGCTTGGCCAAACGCAAACATAAGAAACCTAGGAAATTCAACACGTTTTGACCTGTTTTGTCAAAATTCCTGTAGCATTGCTTGGTATTCACTGATCAAAATAGTAGTACGTCTCGACGTGGCTCGAACAGCTCAAAAGAACTAAAATGCAAAATCGATACGACACGAATCGCCGCTCCTATCCACCAAAACGGCGTCAAAACATCGGAGGCGACGCGGAAACGCTAACCATCATTGGAGCCGTGCTCAACAACAGCAGAACTTCAAAAAAAAAAACCTGCAAAGACTCTACCTTGATGGAAGGGTAGGAGACAAGCTGCAAGGGGCCGACGACGAGGAAGAACATGCGATTGACATCCTTGTAGCATTTCCACATCTCGGCGAGCGAGAGCCTGACCTTGGGCTGGATCTTGTGCTGCTCAAGGCCGAGGGAGCGCGTGAGCTCCGCGAAGGCCAGGGGGATCGGGACGAGGTTGAAGACGAGGAAGAGGAAGAGAATGTTGTGGCAGTAGAGGAAGTAGTCCGACTTCGCCGCGGAGTACCTGAACCACAGCGTCTCCGCGAGCGTCAGGCCACGGCCGACGGCGGACTCCGCCTCCTCGATGGTCGCGTAAGGCAGCATTGGTCGCCGGTGGCCGGGGGTTGTGGAGAGGGAGAGGGAGAGTGTTTCAGAATATGCGACGGGCTCCCCGGATTTTTATAGACTCTGGTTTGTATTCCCCGCAATGGAAATGGAATCCATCAATAAATGATTTAATTATCTCGACAACATTCTTAGTTTTCGGACATGGCAATAGAAAACTCTTAAACTTTATTGCAAAAAGTATGATTGAATCTCAAAATTATAAAAAAAAATGTAGATAATAAATATTAAAACTTATTAAGTTAATATATCAAGTTCCTCTGTCATCTTTATCCAACTTCACTATAGCTACAAAATGTTCATTAACTTATTATTATTATTTTCTCTTTCCTATGTGCCGATATTGTAGTCTAAATACCAACCTTGTTCTTCTCCATCTTTTAAAATATATATTTCATGTGAGTTATATTAAAAATAAGCAAACTTAAATACACGTAGAAAAAAGGGAAACTCTACTGCGACCGATCGCCCCATCGTCATCGAGAAGGGCTGGCGATGGCGGGAGAATGGTCAATGAGGGTCACTGAGGCATTGCCGGTGTTCGGCGATGATGGCAACACCTACGTTTTCCTTGTCTTTGTTTATGTTTCTTATAAAGTTTGCTTATTTTTTAATATAACTTAAATAAAAATTTCATTGAAAATTCATATTCAGACAAAAATGACATCGTTTTAGCCACATCAAAATCATGTAAGATAAGAAAATTATAAAATAGTAGGCGTCAACATTTTCTATTATTCAAGTTGGGCAGAATTAATAGAATGATTTGATTGCACCACTTTGATAAATTTTATGACACTATTTTTTGATAATTTCAAAACTCAATTGTACTTTTGTTGATAAGTTTTAGGGCTCTCAATGCACTTATTACAAATCTCAATGAATTGCACTGTTTTTGGCATCCATTTTCTTATGACTATGTGTTAAGACAAATGGCGAGTTCCCAACCATCGCCTCGGATTAGGAGAGGGTGGGCCAAAGTTGGTGGAAGCTAAAATTTAGTGAATGTTAGGAGCTTATGATCAGTAAATATAGGCGGTTGACAAGACGACCAATGAGTGCCGACGGTAAAAACAAAGGGAAATCACTAAGTATTGAGATTCTGAGTGTCGATGAATGAAAGTCGGTTTGATCAATAAAAAGGTCACGATCAACACAAATCATGATGAGAGGTGACCACATAAACAGTGGGTCAATTAATGGATGCAATTCATTCCAACAAACCAATATAGCCATGGAGAAATAAGGACCACATGAACCAAACGGTGGATAATTGTGTTGGTTGAGAATTTCTCCCTCATCGTCAATGTGAAGGGTTCGAAATCGGCAATTGCTAGCATCTTAAGTTGGATGTCATAGTGTTGGAGTCATGTGCTAGTCTAATCGAAGTATAGGGGCCCGACTCTTTGGTGCTGTCTGGACACAGTGACATGTGATGGATTCCTCGGTCATTAAAAAAAAAAAAACATGTGATTGTGCGGTGGTGCAACCATAGATTATGGAGCCACAGGCCATGTAGGTCGGTAAATATAAACCCTTGTAACCGTCGGGAAGTGGAGCCAAAAGCTGCAGAAGTGACCGTTCGGCGTTAGGCACAAAAGAGCGGATGGCGATCGAAGTAGTGGGTTTGCTTGATAACTGCTTATAAATGCATATTGCTGAATTGTTTAATGGTTGATAGCTATACAAATAGTTGAATTGTAGTCAATCAATCAATGAACACCGACTGGACCATTTTATCTTCTTATTATATTTACTTTTCAAAAATTATCCACGTAAGGTAAGGAAAGAAAAGGAAAGGAAGAAGAAGAAAGATTTTGCAATAGTAAAACAAAGTGCAAAAATTATCAATGCCAGCACCAATCGTGTCATGTATGATGGTCAAGGCCAACTTCTGCGAAATTCAATTGGAACGACTAAATTGATAAGAAGATTCATGACTAAATTGGTTAAACTGAAAGATTTAGGAGACAGCCTTGACCAAATCTAGTGGGAATAATTAAATTGATAAAATTTTGAAAGGTTCATAATTAAATTGATCGAATTGAAAAGTTTAGAAATGATTGATAAGATTAGGGGCCCCTACCCGCCACTCGATGATGTGAGTAATGAATGGGAATGGATCTCAAAGGACCTTAAAAATGTCTCAAAACGATGGTTCTTTGATAAATCTTAAGGTGATCTTTCTATTTTTTGAGAGATGGGTATTTGGATAAGTATGAAATTGTCGTTCAAATTTTTGAGAGATTAGGGACAATTATAAAAATCATTTACTTGCTTGTGTTTTAGAGCACTTTGTATAAATTTTACTTCGTAACGCAATTGATTACAACACCTTATAGCAACAAACAAATTCAATTGAGCAATCATAGAAGTCCTTGTTGACTCATTAACTAGGTAAATTACAAAAAAATTGTCCTGAACCTACTGTATTTGTAACAAATTACTTCCAAACATTTTGAGTGAACCAATTCAACTCTAAACCTTTTTTACGAGAATATCAATTCAATCTATCCGATCAATTTATGATGGAAATTGTTGATGTGGATGTCGGTTGTCCAATGCGGCATGATCGATGCTAACGTTAATTTTTAAAAGTAATATTTTTTATTAATTTTTCTAAAATTTGATCTTTTGCCAAATAGTGGCCACAAGCCAAAACGAAGGGAAGAGAAAAAGGAAAAAAAGAGGAAAATCAATAAACAATTTCGAACAAATTATTCAAAAATCATCTAAAAAAATACCACATCAATATTGGTTATGTCACGTAGGATAGCTGGCATTTACGTCGGCAATTTCAGACCTAAATTAGTCGAATGGACCGAATTGTTACCCATGTAAAAAAATTAAAATTAAATTGATCCAATTAAAATCTTTATGACTAAATCAGTATCGATACAATAGGTTATGACTTTTCTTATAATTTTTCCCTCATTAGTCCTACCTTGATGTATAGCAATGTTGCGCCAATCAACTCTTTAATTTCTTGTACTTGTCCAAAAAGAAAGTCCTTTGAATACAGAAGTAAAAATAATGTCAGGACAATGACAACACAGAGCACTTGTAAAATTTGTTAGAATATTCAAATATTAATTAACGTATTTATTTAGCAACTACCAATTATATTATAGTCGAATATCATGAGTTCAAATTTTTTCAGATCACTATTTTGAGGGGCGTTAACATATTTAAATATCAAATTGTGCCTTAATCTAACAGTTTAAATTTTTAAGTTGGACTTTTAATGAATCAACTAAAATTAAAGAATACACTTTTCAATCAAAGGTATGCATTGTAACTTTGCAAGGAACTTACGCACTTCACGTAGGAAAACTAACAAATCTGTAGAATATTCATAAGGCTTAACAAGTGTCGACAGGGCATTCTTTCACTCTTTTTTTTTTTTTTAATGTCGAGCACTTTCAATAAGAAAATTACACCTGGAAATATATTCAATGAGTTTTAATGAAGTATTTAAGAAATATTCTTTTTTCAGTCTTCTTTGTATAATCATATAAAGTAATTGTCGTGGAGAATTAAAACATCAAAAATCTAAAAAATCACGACATGAAGTATCAAACACAGCTTGAACCCAATAACCAGTAGGCTTCTTAAAATGGGTCGAAGCTCATTTTTTAACTCATATTTGATAGACCAAGTAGTTAAATGATTAGTTTTATTAAGCAAATAAGTCATAAATGGATTTATAATGGTAAAATTCAAAGTAATATGGGCATTAAATAGAGTCAATCCTCCGGTTCAGAACAATCCTTGACATAGCTAGCCTCGCACATCTGACAAAGGACAAGCAATTATATCCTCTCCACTGACGGAATTCAGATAATTCTAGTTAGACTTTTGGGAGCCCTCTTTCTGTTCCGAATTCACCTTTTTTTTATCCCCCCACAAAGAATTGAGAAAAAACATCATTGTCCTTTTGATAATGAAAGCTGTAGAACAATCAATCCCGTGTAAGACATGGCAGGGATGGTCGTGTCCCAATCCGAATGATGCTTACAAGAATATTTTCTCCTCCCTTTTGCATTCGTAGGCTCGAGTCATTTAGAAAACCCAACTACTTTTAAAAAAAAATTCGATTGGCACATTAAAAAGAATTATGATTTTTCGATCCGGTTCTGCATCCAGAATCTGCAACCAGACCATCGATAGCCAAATCCAAGACTGGAACTATCCAAGCAGGATTGGCCCGGTCCGATCTAATTCCCAAAATCTACCCCGAGTTGATGCTCGCGCCCTACTCGTGATTCCCCCTCCTCCCAAGGGAAATAATCGAGTTTTGTCGAATGTGCAAGCAATAATTAGAAAAGCATAGCTTAAAGAGTGCGATGTCTACAGCGAATGACCTATCATTAGGAAAAGGCCGTCGGTATTTATCGGCTATTTGGTAAAGATAGATATTGAACCGTCAAGTCATGGTCACGCGTGTTCGAAAACCTCTACTGCTTTTTTTCCTAATGTGATTTCCCATTTCCAATTTGGTCAAGAATTAGATGCTCGAGGTGGGGACTCCCCGTACCGAAAGCAATCACTAAGAGAGATTGGGATGTGGGCGATGGCTATTCCTAATAGGACCCCCATCATTCACCTTCTCCTTTTTGCCTTTGTAATTTTCCTTAATCTCGGAAGAATCAGTTTGTCATTTCATCTCTTTATCACTCCCCATTTCGAGCCTATACTTAGCCTTTGAATGATTGACGGTACCAAGCCGAGGCCCACGTTTTTTAACAATTCGATCTAGGTCGAGCGCAAGGACGCGCTCCTTGTATTTTACACGCCGGATCGAAATTATCTTTGAGCGTAGCCCGGCCCCAAAATCGACCGGTCAAAAAAACCCATCATGACTTCGGTTATCGTGGCTCTTTTAAGCACGACCATCGTCCATGATTCCGAGTTGATCAATACCGAATCCACATTCTGTTTCTCTCTCTCTCTCTTTATCCAATCGTCGCTCTAGTCATCCCGAAAACATTGTCGTGAATGATCTTATAATTAGATGCCTAGGCATTATGTTAATAAAACTAAACATTGGACTAGCCAATTAAAGGAGTAGGAGAGAATATTTTGCCCTAGTCTTCTGGGGGAAATTGATAGAGGAGGAGGGGGATTTTGACAAGCGAAAAAGCATTGGAGAAAAAAGAGAGACGGAGGGGATCATTCAGTGAGTGGCCACCTTTCGATCAATCTTTACTAAAAATCGGTTTTGACTAAGGGAAAAGGCCAAAGGTGTGAAGATAAAGGGATTACGGATCAGGATCCAATCATGAGGTTCGGGCCCCCGCCCCGATTTCGCAACTCGTGGTTGATGATTGGCCCCCACCTGCGGTCTCATGATTTTGTGCGTGGACCGTGCCTCACTGAAAAGCCCTCTCTCTCTCTCTCTCTCTCTCTCTCCAATTGCAATGCAATGTGGACTGTAGAAAGAAAGGAACGAATGCAAGCAAAGGCACGCCTCGGTCGAAGCCCACGAAGATGAAATTGGCATCATTTTGTCATTCCGTATGCTTCTCTGCATCCACCCTTACATTACATCCGCCCGGAGTCCCTCGACAAGACATCCGAGAGTCTCGATACGCACTGTCGTTCGATCGGTCGTCCTCGTCCCGTGAATCGCATCTTTTCCCGCCCTCGTATACGGCCCCGGGCGACGGCTGCTGCCGACCCGCCTCCAATAATTGATCGAGCCGAATTGGTAACCGTCGGTGTCATTCCAACGAGGATTGTTGATCCTAGGGCTAATGAGATGCCCCAGCACCAGCAAAGGCACCACCACCATCCTCCTCCTCCTCCTCATCATCATGGGTGTCCTCGAAAGAGGACAAAATTGCTGAACAGGTGCCTCTCGAACTCATCCGTTCGCTGTAAAAGGTAAAATTTAGTGCCTTGAGTCAGCGGACTTCGAGCCAATCAAAGGGTGTAAAAAGAGCAGTCGAGCTCGTTTCCTAAGCCGGGTGCTTCGTGTTACTGCGTCAAGGAATCATTGCTCGAGTTTGGTGGAGCCTTAGTGAACAACATGCCAAGAGCCTCCTCTTTCTCTCCCCGAAAGACATGGGATTTGGACAAAACCCGATTAGCCAAAGCCATCAAATGTACTAATGACGTATCAAAGGAATGTAATGAGGAATCGTGTTGGGATCGGGGGAGTCGTTTCCTTATAATTCCACTCGCAAGACATTCTATCCACGCATTAGATCCTGTAATTATCTTATCGTACGAAGATATATCAACTCCCGCGCCTCCTTTTGATGATTGGATCGGACGCCGGGTCGCATCAATACGCCCCGTTTTCTCATCCGGGTCGTGTCATGTGCGTGCCAAAGACGGTCCGCATCTGTCCCCACGTCGGATGATCTCGACCCTCGATCGACTTTGATCCCATGCACTTCGAGAAAAACGTGTTGACTTTGACCATGATTCTGTCGGTGATCGCCGAGGTTTGAGCCACTGTGAAAGAGTCATGCTTCATGAGGGGCTGGCTAGCGATGAGGCTAATCATGATCTGCCCTCTAAATGCTTTGTTTACCTTAAAAAAATAAACCTCTCATCATAAGTAACCTCGGGGCTGCTGAACATTTACCCTAGAAGCATCTCACATAAAGGCGATCGGTTCCCCGACGATTCGGTTCTCCCCCCTCCAAAACCGGGAGCCGGACCAGTGGGACCAGTTCCCATTTGTTAGGACCGAGAACCGGACCAATCAATCTTGGGACCGGTCCGGTCTGGTCCTTGGGCAGTCCAATGGGACCATTTCGCCCGCATCTTCATCACGATTTTCGTCCCCTCCGCTGCCTTCGTCTTCCTCAAGGAATGACTCCATAGCTTAGCTCACGGTGGCCTTGTGTTTCAGAAGCGGGAGGTTGACACCCTTCATCTTCCTCCTGCTCGTCTTGCATTTGATTAATACCCTAGAGACTGCATGTGATTTTGCTAAGAGCAGTAGTAGTGTTCTGCTTAACATTTTGTGTTTAATTATTATCCCAAGAAAAAATGAATGTGCCCTTTTTATGCAAACTTTGGAAGCACGCGTTATGGAAAGCTCATAGGGCAAGAAGTTATTATATGAGAGAGGATACCTAGTTCTAATTATTTATTCAGTCCAGGTGGTTCGGTCCGGTCCGGTCCCGCCCTCCTCGGAACTGGGAATCGGTTCCATTTTTAAGAACCATGGATCGGACTACAACTCCGAAGAACCGAACCAACCCAGCCGGTCCGGTCCGAGCGGTTCCTGAGTTAAGCGGTTTATTATACTCAGCCCTAATCTTAGATAAGCCAAAAAAATAGTGGGAGAGAGGGGGGGATCAATAGCGCGTTATTTGGGTCAGAGAGTCCGATTTTGACAGATTCATGCACAAAAAGAGTGATTGATTCAATCCTTATCCCATGCTTAATTATGATTAATCTCTTGTCCACTGGTGGCAACAGCTGAACTTCTCAAGGCATGCCAAGGATGGCATGGGGCGCGAGCACAACGGGAGAAAAACAAAAGGAGGAGAGGTGGGGAAAAGTTGCCTGATGCAAGGAGACACTGTGGTTGGATTCTCCTTGCTCGTCCCACATAATAATTGGACCGATTCATCATGTGCAAGGCCAACCAACGAGAGTCGTGGGGAGGAATGCGAAAGGACGGGTTCATACACGAAGTCGGATGATGATGTCGAACCGGAACGCCTCGCCCCGAGGATAGAGTAGTCGGCGAGCCCGGCTCTACACGGCTTCGCGCCGGCGGAAACGCGAGGTCTTCACCTCGGTCCCAAGCCGGGCATGACCTCTTTCATGTTAGCCAACGCTTTGCTTGCCTTTTGGTTCATGGGTAAATGGGTGTCGGCATTGCATCATCTCCAATCTTCTGTAGCAATTCGGGGCCTCTCAACCTTTACCCTCGTTTCGGGCTAGAGAAGCCCTAGCTAGGCCCATGGGCCCTCGCCTAAGGGCATCGAACCTCAAGTTCATATATCATTGTTCCAAAGGGCATGTGCGCAGCATATCTGTGAAAACTACATTAGAAACATGTACTAAGCCTAATGATCAATCCACTATTCCCAGCCCTATCGGCCAAAATTTATGCCTAGACCCACTTTATAAAGCTGTCAAAAAAGCCCGACTGCAGCTGGGGTTTCTATCGGTTCAGATAAATACTTTAGACATGTCGGACGGATGAATATGATTGGATTTGGATCGAGTTAGAAATTTTCCGATCCTAACCCATTTTTACTCATTTTCACAATGAATTTTCCTTGTGAAGTGAGCAATGAGAGATTAAGCAAAGGCAAGAAAGATCGAAAAGAGAGAGCCATAGAGATAAGTTGGATCTAAGTGACTTTGTATTACAACTCATTTAATATCCACATTATATTTGAATTCATTTATGATATATACACTTAATATAACTAAACAGTTTAATAACTCATCCCAGCATATATAGGTCAAAAAACATGTTTTTAACATATTTTGACAAGTTTAGCTGTGACAGCTTAATCGCGATAGAATGTACAACTATCCTACATATCCAAATTGGAATCAAAACATGTTATTGGTCATATTTGTCTTTGTGACTCCAACCTCATGTCTATAAATTTCTCTTCAGCTTCAAAACCTCTTTGTTCTCCAATTTCTTTAGCAAAATATTTAATAGAAAATACTAAGAATAGATTGATTTGCCTGAGAACACTCTCTAGATCGATGGACATACTCCCTTAATGACCCGGTTCGGACCAGGTATCAA
Source organism: Melaleuca quinquenervia (assembly GCA_030064385.1). Taxonomy (NCBI): domain Eukaryota; kingdom Viridiplantae; phylum Streptophyta; class Magnoliopsida; order Myrtales; family Myrtaceae; genus Melaleuca; species Melaleuca quinquenervia. Next base: position 2,669,110 of record CM057722.1, read on the forward strand.
AGAAATCGAGACCACACCTAACCATTGACACTCCTACTCGACAATCAGCCCTCCGTTGATCATTTAGTCCATGGACAAGTACTTTAACACTAGTCAAACTTTGTTTCTTATAATCCATTTTCCTAAATTTTGATTTTTCTTTCATTCGAGTCCCGAGTTCCCATTCGGGTAAATGATTCCTTAAATATACGACATGATTAATATCACGACGCAAAATCATGCGATGCTCGATAATAATTGATAATTAAGTCGACTTTCAATGACTAAGTGAGAAAGTTCATAATGGGGTTCCTTGTAGCACCGACCTTACTTGAAAGTGAATCCCAGTCAATTGGGGTCCCATAGATTGGGCTTTTATCTTGGGCTTCAAATTTCAAAATGGGCTTCTAGGTGACTCCTCGGATCAAGCTACTCGTCCGGCCCATGTCCAGTTGAGAGCCCGAGTCCACCCCATGCCCATGGACAAGTCCTTAAAAGAAAATCTAGACCTGGTCATGCAAAATATCTCTTCATCATCGATAGCCATCATCTTCATCGAAGTGAATCAGGAGCCCTTCATCTAATTGAAAAAAAAAAAGAAAAAAAAAAGAAACAACCACGCTTTTAGAGGAAACAAAAAGAATTATCGAACAACCTCGATTATATATGTCATCCTACTAAACGCGACAGTAGGCCTCGTGGGATGACGGGATATATTCTCGACATATATAGTAATTATTCTAGCCCCGACCTTATTGTTAAAGCGGGTTAAGATGGGCATTAATTAATTAGCCTATCCATCCCAAAATCGGACCATAGCATTGGCGGTGACCTTAATAATAGAGACGAATTAAGAAAAGATAATGACTCTGCCTAATAAGTTCATTTCATTCGTCGAGCCTATGGCGCCCGCTTCGGAGATCAGGCCGGCGGCCGCGTTCGATCGGACTAATTAAACAATTACTGAAGGTGGGGGAGGCATGCATCTGTCGTCAGTTTGATACTTTTGATGTATGATCTCACCCTTTTCCTTCGAGCTCTGTCCCACCGTCCGATGGAGGAGACAAGGCTTGATGCTTCTTAGCTTTGCCCTAATCGACGGTGACCTTTTCTGTGAGAGGCTGCTTCGGAGTCGACGGACATTTGTTAAACAGTTGGGTATGGAGATTGCCGATTATCTTAAGAATAAATTTATGAATAATCAATCGGGCATGCACAATAAAGGACAAATGCATGAACTTGGGGGGTTCGCTTTTATCCTGTCTTTGTTGTTGTTAAGATGGATGGTCGGCCCGCCTTTGGCGTCATCACGACAGCTTCACGCACGACCGCGAAGTGCCCGATCCGCGGTCCTGACTACTCCCAAGTCACCTTAGCGAGTAAGGAACCGTAATATACGGACATGCGTTAACGATCAGAAAATTCTCTTAATACGAAAAAATATGCCGCAGCACGAGTCATTCAGAGATCGATACACTTGCAATGTGAACATAAACTTGTGATTTTGTAAGGAAAACATACAACCTTTTTCTTGCTAGACTAACCGTCTCGGTAATGAGTTAATTTTTTTTTCCCTTCCTCCCTTGCAATTTCAGCATTGATTAACCAATAATCTAAATTCGGGTTTTCAAATAATAATATCAAAGTTTGATTTCAACTTTACCATGTTTTATGTTTTCCTAGGACAACAAGCTGAGGATGTCAATCGGCCGTGCTTCGTTAATCATTCACGTGCGCGGAACGAGAGACGAAGGATCTCGTTAAGGATTAATCAGATAATTCAGAGACATCCGATGTTCTATCTGTTTTCTCCTTCCCTTCGTCGATGGAAGAAGGTCCCTGGGTCGCCGGGGATGATGAATCGTACGCGGACAGAACTTCACTTGACTGGTCACTGGCCTCAACAAAGAGTCTCCAATGAGGAAACGAGGAGCTTCCCCCTAACTTTGACGTTTCCCCAAAGCAAATTGCGAGATCGGACAAAAGCCCCCGCCCGACAAGAACAGTTGATTCGCACCACTCGACCTTGAAGCAACCTGTCGCGCCCCCAAGAACCGACCAAAGAATTTCTCCTCCTGCCTTCCTTCCTTCCTTCCTTCCCTCTTCTTCCTTGATCTTCACTCCATCTCTTTTTACCTGCCAAAAGCACACGCAACCGAGGGGAACTAGAACAGCCAACCCACGAAGAAGAGCAGCGCTCGGCTCTCTTTTTTCGCATGTCGGAGAGGACACACCGGCGACAGGCCTCGGCCTCCGGCGGCCGGAAGAGCAAGCCCCCGCAGCCATCGACCCGTCGGGCTCCCGCAGCCCGGCGGTCCTCGTTCAGGCACTTGAAGCCGGCGAGGAGGCTCGAGAGGTGCGCTTCCGAGCCCATGTTATGGAACAGCGCGGAAGATCTGGTCGGGGACGACCCGGGGGATCTGAGACAGAGCGCGAGTTCGATTGGTAGAGCTCTGTTCAGCCCCCACAGCTGCACCGACGTGCTTGCCTCGTCTCCTTCTTTGATGGGTAGTCCTTCTCCCAGCAGATTGGAGGTAAAAGTTGCGGACTTCTCCGTGGTGTTCTTGATTCTGAACTGTCGTGTTCGGATTTTTAGATATGGCTTTTGATGGGTTTGGTGAAATATTATTGGGCTGTTTTGGTTTGATCTGTCTGCTTTGACCTGTCTAGCTGATGGGATTTGACTCGTTAGCTCCTCAGGTTCAATTTGTACAATGATCGGCCAATTTCTGTTTTAGCTAGGGAAGGGAATTAGTTGATTCCTTCAAGCAAAAGCAGGTGCTGGAAAAAGCCGAAACCATGCTCATCCCTGATAACGGATGAAGTGCGCCTAGACATAGTTGCTAAACCAAACGTTTCCGTTCCGCATGAACTAGCGATCGATCTATTTCTGGAATTTCCAGATGTGCTATCGGACCACATATGTCGACATTGGTGTGTGTGATTCACTTGCTGCATAGAGCGACTCCAGTAGATCGAGGGCAGGTCGAAGCATGAGATCAATCGTTGGTCTTAGGATTGAAAACTCGGGTAGCTTTACTGAGAGACAAATCTAGAAGTTGTGGAGGGGAATTTTTGGTCTCAGCTTTTCTGAATTTTCCTAGTTACGGATCAGAAACTGCTCAATCTGTGTGTGCAAAATTAATCTGAATCTTTTTGGAATTTCTGCGGGTTTGTAGGGATACAACAAGGAAGCCAAGGTGGTGGTCAATGTAACAGTGGAAGGGAGTCCAGGGCCTATCAGGATGATGGTCAAATTGGGTTCCAGTGTGGAGGACACAATCAAACTCATTATGAACAAGTATAAGGAAGAAGGGCGAATGCCCAAGATCAATCGCGATCTTTTGACCAGCTTCGAGCTGCACCAGTCCTATTTCAGCCTTCAGAGTGAGTCCAGAATCTCGTTACTCAGTACTTCTTATGGTGGCAAGTAGGAGTTTTGGGAATCCAGTACCTTTATGATTCTGCTGGCACTAGTTGCACAATCTGTGAATTTCTTGGATATTCTGTGACGATATGCTTGATCCACGATGGAAGCCAAGCCAACTAAATCAAAGTGCAGTCACGTTACGACTTTTTGGAAAGTGTCTAACAATCGGAATCTCAAATTAGGCACATAGCAAACCAGTTGCCTTCCAAAGGAAACATAGGGGACACACTTTCTTAGTCACTGCCTCTCCTGTTCTGCACAATCTTTCATAGTTCGATTACTTTGCCGGTGTTCTGTGAAAAAAAACCGGTATATAGGTAAATGCACGGTATGATGCTGTGATGTATATTTTCTATTAGTCAGGTTCTCCGCTCTACGAAAAGAACATCAGGAGTCTAATTTCGAATGTTGTATGCTGTATAGGTCTGGATAAATCAGAGCTTCTCGGGGATGTGGGTAGCCGAAGCTTTTATCTGCGAAGAACCCCCACTGGTCTCGACAACAATGGATTCTCGGCTTCTTTCGTGTCCGACAAAGCAGCAGCAGTGAGGACCAGCTCTCCACCGAGTCCGCCTCCTCTCTTCTGGTTCGCAACTTTCGTAGCTCGAAAGCTCGGGAAGATCATGAGAAGGGCTCACAAGCTCTGGCGAATCATTATCTGTTCGCAACAAGACTAACCCCCGACACCCTTCCGGTGTTGGAGCAGCATAGTTTTTTAGTCATGCTGCTCTTAACTGCTATCGTTTGTTCGAAGATTCAGACATTTGAAATCCAGCGTACGACCAGCTCCTCGGTTGGTGCCTTCTGGTTCAGCTCTTGAATGATGGCATTGGATTCGAGCATTGATTCGGCGGGGCTGGCCGTGCACGTAAGAGGCGTATGCATTCATTAAGATCGCGTAGCTAAAGCGTGCGAGAGTCGACTCCCCTCCTACTGCTGTGATGGTGGGGCGGGTTTGGCAAGGACGAGTTAGATGAGCGGCAGTGTATGGTATTGATGTATATGAATGTCTTTTCACTCGAGAAGTGAAAAGAATAGTGAAAAAGGAGGAACTTTATATTATGCTCAGGTTTCTCCTTTGTTTTGCTTTTCCTTCTTTCGTTCACTTTGTTTATTTCTTGCCCGAGCCGAGAAGGGCACGAGATCCCACCAAAAAAAAGTAATTCATATCCTTAATTATGTTGTCTTAAAAAGTTAAAATGCATACTGAAGTGATCACTGTAGTGCCCCCTTAATTTGAATCCTCGTTGAAGGTCCACCTTATGGAATCTCCAATAGGTGTGGTCATTGTCTCCATTGATTTGGTTATTGTGCCTAGGACAACTATGTCTTATGTTGGTGCCCTTATGAAATGATTCATTCTCTTAGGCTCCGTTCATTTTACGGAAAATAATTTCTAGGATAACATTTTTTGAAAATTCCGGCGTTCGTTTCATGTAAAATAAAATAGTAGAGGAAAATATTTTTCCATCAATGAAAAAAACACATTCAAAAGTGTAGAAAATATTCTTTGTTTTTTTTTTAAGTGGAAAACATTTTTTGTTTTCTTTGTTTACCTTTAAATATCACGACTTCCAATACCATTCTTCAATCTCGCTTGAGATTTGTGAACCGGCGGCTTTTGACAAACAAACACCATAAAATATTATTATTTTTCAGGAAAATGATTTTTCAAAAATGTTATATTTTCCGTGAAACAAACGAAGCCTTATTTATTCTTTTTTTTGGGGAGTCCTAAAACAAGATCCAACTAATTTTTTTCAAGAAAATCGTCCAAAAAATCCTAAACATATATTGGAGATTAGTTTAGTTTTAAACCTTTTTAGTAAGTCAATTTAGTTTAATTTTTTTTATAATTTGCTAATTTTGTTCTAAGACTTTTTATAATTTACTAATATAGTTCTTTTGGCCGAATATCCAAATAATAAGTTTAAAAAAATTCTAAATCATTAATGTGTTTAGAACTAACTTTGCACAGTTGAAAATTTTAGAATTAAATTGGTAAACAATTAAAAGGTTTAGGACTAAATCGATGTGTTAAAGGGTTTAGAACTAAGTTAGCCACTATATTAATAAAATTGAGAATTTTTGAACAATTATTCCTTCTTTTTTTTCTTCGCTTGGGGTGAATTACTGTGTCGCATGACGATGTACTTAAAAAGGAATTCTCTTCAAGGTAAGTCGATAACTAAGTAAACATGAGGACATAAAAGCTGATTTGAAAAAGCAATGGAAACCCCACGTCCCTAAGCGTGGCTCGAACCTCAGAGTCCAAGAGAGAATAGAGCTCAGTTCAAGAGAGACACTGAACCAGAGATGTGTGGGCATTCAATGATTTGTGAACTTGGACTCAATGTGCAATAAAATCTCTAAACTTTCAATTTGTTCAATGTGATACGACTTCAACCCAATGTGTATTTTGATCTATGAATTTTCATTTATTCAGTATGGTCCCCAAACTTTTGGTATAAACTCAAATTAATCCCCGAACTTTATGAAAATATTCAATATAATCCACGAGCTTAAGTTAATGGAATGATTATATTTAATATTTTCATATAATTCATGAACGAATTCGAGCCTATATCATAATTAACTTCCGGGGCAATACTGAACAAATTAAAAGTTCAATGATCGAATTTCACATCTGACTAAAGTTCACGATTTATATTGAATAAATTGAAAGTTTATAATCAACGACTGTTCATATCATTTTCCTTATATAAAACGCACTTTGGGAGATCGTCAGCTTACGAGACGGGGGCCCTCGTAATCGGAAAGCTGAGAAGCGCCTAGCCTGGTGAGGTAACTTTCGATCATCTGCATTGGAAAATGGACCATATCCGAGCATCAATTTGAACTCTATTTGAACACACGAGGGTTAAAGGATAGCTGCACTGTCGTCCCAACGGAAAAGTGGCACCACGAAATCAGCTGCATATCCCGCCAGGCGCCAACCTTCCACGAAGCTTCGCGCTGTCGATCCGTCCTCCATTAACGTCCAAAAGAAGCTCGCTCGCTGATCTCTCCTCTGTCTCGACCGCCCTCTCTGTCCCTCACCCAATCTCTCTCTGTCTCTCTCTCTCTCTGCTAGATAATAATCATGAATCTCCGCTCACACCACGCGGTTCCCCGCCGACGCTCCGCCGCCCGTGCTCCCTCGGTCGCGGCCGTCCGGACGCCCTCCGAACGGTCCCTACAGACCTTCCCGCCGGAGTGCCGCACCGACCTGGTCCGCCGCCGGGGCGGACTCATCTCCGTCCCTCGGTGGAGGCTCGCGCCGCCGCCGCTGCCGCCTCCGGCCTCGTCGGGCCCGGCGAAGCTGCTGCTGAACGTGACGGTGGAGAGGAGCCTGTGGCCAGTGCAGGTGGTGATGGCGCAGGAGAAGAGCGTGAGCGACCTGGTGAGGGCGAGTGTGGAGGCGTACGCGAAGGAGAAGAGGCGGCCATTGCTGAAAGCGAGCGACCCTGGCTGCTTCGAGCTTCACTACTCACCCTTCAGCTTGGAGTGTGAGTTCTCCGTCAGCTTTGCGATTCTTAAATTCTGCGAAATTCTTCTTATGTTACGCTGACTTGGAATTTCCTCAAAAAAAAAAAAAACAAACGTTGACCCATTATTGACGAAGCTGTTGAAGGACGCGATTTTTCAAAGAAAAGTTTTTAGTTTTCTATACTTATTTCTTCCAGCGGTGTTCATAGTTAAATCTTAAAAATTTAAACTTGAGAATAATGGTCGGTCCATCTTTTCATTCTTATATGTGGCTAATAATGTAACTTTGCCAATAAGTTTGGAATCACCATAATTAGTTTAATCCGATAATCCCAACATTCTATGATTCCATGACAAAGACACAACCCTAATTTTTTAGGATTATCTTCTCCTTCACAACCCTCTTCAAATTTACATTTTCGTGGGGAAAAAGCACGTCCTTGTCCCGAGCAATTAAGATGAGCAATTTCAGCATAGATATAGGCTTTTGTCTTAGATCGTCTAGCTCATCCTATTAAGATCGATTCTGAATTTTTGGAACTCGAAACCTATCTTGTAGACCCTAAAGTTACGCTATTAAAGGGTAGAGTCAGCCTAGCTCGATCCAATTGTAGGGTCTAGGTTGAGCCAGTGCTCACCCTTACGGGCAACATGTCAAATTATACTATCAAAATTCGACAAACAAGAATCGATATCCTTTATTTATCGCTATAACGAGGCCTACTAATTTAAATATCGATATCTATATCTACCTAGCAAATTGAGTCACTCTATTTTACTTTACATTTGTGCCCCCCGGAACTTGGATAGGCACTGAAATTGCATAAGGAATTGGTGGTACTTTTTACATCGGCATGCAGGTCTAAGGCCAGAGGAGAAGCTGATAAACCTGGGTTCAAGGAACTTCTTCCTCTGCACCAAGCGCTCCACATCTTCCGGCTCCTCTTGCTCTGAAGAAGCCAAAATGGAGGCAAACTCCCCACTGCCACTTACCCATCTGATGGACTTCCTCCTGTAGATCAGCCCTCAGTTCAGTAGATGTAGGAGATACCACGTAGTTAGGACGCGCCCGAAGCACGTGAGTCCGACACGTTTTGTAATCGCGAGTCGAGCGAATTACTCGCGAGACGAACGAGATCGAGGTTCTTAGGTACATTAGTTGACATGGATCTGAGAGGTTGGGTGGATTACTCTTCCGGAAGCCATGATGTGTTTTATCAGATGATTGATGATATCGGGCATGAAACTCAGTCCTGTGCTGTATTGCTTAACTTTTTTCTGCGCTTCTTACGTTACTCATGACTAGACTATAAGTTGAAAATGAATCGCTCCATGACAACTTCGAAGGAATAATGGAGAACTATGAACAGTCGTGCGCATTGTCCGAGCTCCCCACTTTCCTTTTGCTTAGGACAAAACTACTTGAGGACAGACATGACGTGGACGGGTCGGGACTCGTTTCGCCAACGAAGCATGGACGGGCTACCGGGTGAGTCCGTATCTTTCGCAGACTAAACGAAATGGAAGTGGAGGAAAAGTACCAAAATCATGCATGAATTTTCATCCGAGCTTTAGCTGCAAATTTGCTACCTCGGTCCAACTGAAGTCACTTGAATACCTATCCTGTCTCGGACCGTCTCGTTGCCGTCACTTGTTGCAATCTACTATAGTTTAGATACAAATGAACAAAAAAAAAAAAAAACTCAACGGTGGTTAGTTGTGTTAGTTAAGAGCCTATTTCTTATAAGTTCGAAACCTGTAATTGTTAGCATCTTAAGTGGGGATTGGATCATGTGTTAATCTCCTTCGAGGTATAGAGACGCGGCCCTTTAATGGCACATAGGGTCCATAATGGAGTCCTCGATATAAGAAAAAATATGAACACGAGAAAAAAAAAAGAATGTTTTTGAAGAGAGTAAAAACCATCTTGTAGAATAAATGCATTAACACGCTGGCTTGAAAATATCAAAATTAAGAGTAGATATTTTTTATTTTTTGTGCGGCGGAAACTCATAACCCAACGGGATTTTGTGTGGCCGGGTTATCTTTCTGTATATGACATTTTGTAGAAGTTGAAAAAAAAAAACTCATAATCCAATAGTGGGTAACTCAAAACTTATAGTGGGGGGTCGTGTGTCGTCCGGGCACGGGAGATCCGTGATTGAGTCATCATATAAAAAAACTCATATATGTTTTTTTGTATTTTCTCGAAAATATTAAAAATGAGAAAGATAAAACTCAATTCCCTTTCTTCTCCTTTTCTTTTTCATTTTGCCTTGGGGGAATACTGCAAAGCTCAATTTCCATCTCCGTTTGAAGACAAAGCCCCTTCTCGGATTGGTTCCTCCTGGTACGCGCTTTCTTTCTCTACTGCACCCCAAAAGTCGAAAGTCAACTTGCAGGATCTCTCTCTCTCTCTCTCTCTCTCTCTCGGGCTCTGAATCTTTGAATTGAGCTCGCAAGGAAGACGAGGTCGGGGGAGCTTGAACGAGCAGGATCATGGAGGATCTCTATGGGTGGCTGGTCTCCTTCTTCTCCGTCGTAGCCCTCGTAGTCGTCGTCATTTACCAGGTCAGCGCCCCCCCTTCCCCCCCAAAACCCGTCAACCAAAACCCTAGGTCCCAAGCTCTGTTATTCCTCGAAAATTTTGGCCTTTCTTAATCAGTTTGAAGTCGACTGGTAGTGTGTTGTTCATTTCGAACTTGCGATTGCCCCCCTGAGCTCCTCTTATTAATTGCCCTCGCCGTACTTTCCCTCATCTTCGAGCCGAAACCTGATATAGATAGAGTTTAATCTGGTGTGAAGCATCTCGGAGTTGAAACTTTGCCCAAAGGATGCGGAAGGAATTGGGTCTTCGCTGGTTTAGCTCATTTTTGAGCGATCGAACGTTGAGATTAGGATGGTCATCGATGATAGATTAGAAGTAGATGACTTAGTGCTACGTATCTTGTCTGAATCCCTTTTCGATTAAGTGACGACATCATTTTATGATTGCCAAAAGCTGCTTTCTTGTCTTTTTTTTTATCCTTGTTTTTTACTTCATCATGGAAGCTTTTGCTTCCCGAAGCGGCGTTTCATTTTCTTCTCCGTTTTTGTTTCCGGAGCTGTTAAATCCTCATTTGAAATGGGTTCCTCCGTAAGAAGTGTCATGATCTAAGAACGATGGATTTCAGTCTGTGTCATGTGCAGGCATTGGTCCTTCGGTTTTCTTTACCGAGCCCTTTGACTTTGCAGTGTCTATTGGTTCACTATGATTCCTAGAGCAACAGCTTCTACGCTTGCTTTTTGAGTGCTTAACCACTTTAGGGGTTGTAATTATATGCAAACTGCAAACAGTGGCCTTTTGCTGCTTTTGCAATGGAATTCTGGCTTTTTATGTATTCTTCATTCGACTTATTATGTTTACGAGTTGTGAGGTCTAACCCTCGTGGTTATTTGCAGCTCATGTGCTTGGCCGATCTGGAGTTCGATTACATAAACCCTTATGATTCTGCATCGCGGATTAATGCAGTGATTTTACCAGAGTTTATTGGGCAGGGAGTCTTGTTGTTGTTTTATCTCTTAACAGGACATTGGGTTATGGCACTGTTGTGTGTTCCATACCTCTATTACAATGTGACACTGTGAGTTCTGTTTATTCCTCCTTTTATGGCATTGCGTTTTATATTTGAAGCCAAACTTGCAGTACTTTCTGTGATTTGGATGATTCTCTCTCAAGCAATGCTGACCATCTGTCTCGACATCCAATGATAATAGTATTTTTAATCATGCATACTAGCCCGAGCTTTTTAATTTCCTCGAGTCTTGTGACATGTTTGATGACCAAACAGATGCTCGAATTGATGGCTTGCACTAATTCATTGGGCCCAAGTTAATGATCCCCTGTGGCTCTTACGCTGCAGCTGAAAGTCCATTGTTCTGAGCATGATGATGCTCTTTGGCCATCGTTGCAAATGCGAGCCCTTTTTTATGTCAAGGCTTAAACAGACATGTCCTAGGTCTGACTTATCTGAAGGATAGTGATTATTTAGATGGGCGAACATCTTCTATTTACTACATTTAGCCTTATTCAATGGCAATACTACATGAGAGCTTTGAATTATCTTGAGGCATCTTGGCTATCAACTAGAATGTCTATATGCAAGTTTGTGTGTAAATTAAGAAATGAAAACATCTTCTTGTCGGAGCTGCTTGTTGATTATCTGTTTACCTTGCCAGTGAAGATATCTGCATGTAATAATTCTGGTGATGACGTACTCTGATCTATGACTGTTATTAGGTACACCCAGAAACAGCACTTGGTAGATGTCACTGAAATATACAATATGCTCAAGTGGGAAAAGAAGAAAAGGCTTTTTAAGCTGGGCTATCTAGTATTGCTGCTCTTCATCTCCTTATTTTGGTATGCTGAAAGTGAAAGGCTGCTTGCTTATCTGAATCTATTCATGCTAATTCCTTTGAAATCTTCAAGCCGTGGCCTGATGCTAAAACACGAATGTTCCTCCCAGGTTGATCTATAGCGCACTGGACGATCACGAAGAATGAAGGTATTCTCATACGGAAATTTCATACATTCACGTGATCTTCAGAGAATCTTTGGGTCACAAGGAGTCCCGGTTTGTATGCTTTGCTTTCATTACCTCGACTGCTAGGGTAGCAGGCAAGTTGCACCTTTTCAGTCAACTAGCAGGTCCTCAACCATCTCTCTTTGGCTGTGCTGCTCTATGCTAAGGAATGTTCCCTTCCCTGTTCCATCTCTGTCTTTGTGAGGTCCCAAGCTCAAGCAGGAGTTGCCCATGGAGGTCCTTTCTGCGGAGGGTTGTAACTTCATTAGATTAAGCATTTGTACATTATTTATTCTGCATTCTGCAACGAGCTTTCCTTGTTGTTAGTTCTGGACCTACAATTTCCATAGGGAGCAAGGACCTCGGTTTTCACAATCTTCACGAGTTGACTCTATTTGGGCAAGTTATGTCTTTGCTTCCAGATTTGAATTGGGAGACATCATCAGATATCGATGAACAGCAACGGAGAGATAAACTCACCTATGACTCCTTGGTTTTACCACTTACTGGACCCAATTTTAATGTCTACAAAAGAAAACACTTTTGTGTTGCCCGGTGGAGAAATACACAAGTAAGATTTACCACGGGAATTCTATTTTCTAAGGGGACTTGAGCAGGCGATCTTCACGGATCAGAGGTTATCGAGCCCAGTAGGTCCAGAAATAGGCCGGCCAAGATGGCCCATGAGGTGGTTCGGAGAACCAAGGAGTCTTGAATCTTCTCATCCGTGGGGTTTTCTGAGAGACTCTAGAATATTCCAAGCATATGATGGGAATGGATCCGAGGTTTTCAAGCCCAACTGACCGAAAAAGTAAGCCCAAAGAGCCCACGAGTTGGACCGGATAAGCCGATATAGCTCATGAGCTGGCCCGGAGAGCCATGAAGTCTAGAAACTCCTTGTATCTTCTAGAGAATATTCCAAGTATCACGGGAAAGTCTAATTCATAGGTAACCGGATAAAGAAATTGAATTTGCACCGTTCGATCGAGGGGAATCAATGGTTGTAAAGGGAAGGGATCATGTATAAATAAGGGCAAACAACACAAATAACCCTTTGAATTTGGCTAAATGTGTAATCTAATCTCTAAAGTTTCAATTTGACATAGATAGTCTTTAAAACTTAATTCAATGTGCAATCTAGTCCCTAAATTTTTAATTTGTTCAAATGATTTTTGAACTTTTGGTAAATACTCAAGCTAGTCATTAGATTATTTGAAAATGTTCAATGTGGTCCTTTCATTGAGTTTAATTTCATAACATCATTGAATATATTTGTATAGTTTAGATATTAGTTTGAACATATGCAAAAATTTTAGGGATCATATTAATCAAATCGAAAGTTCGAAAATTAGATTATACATTAACCAAATTTTATAGACCACTTATGTCAAATTGAATGCTCATGGACCAAATTATACATTTAGCCAAAATATAAGAACCATTTGAATTATCTAAGAATTGCACGGCACTAAATACTTTTTTAAAGCTTCTCACTTTATTCACTATTTAGAATTTCTTCCCATGGATGAGAGCAAGCTAGTAGTGTTGCATTGCTAGCGCGGACCTACAATATCAATCATGACACTACTGAGGGATCAAAGAAATCATTTCTGACATGAGATGAAAGATATCATCTCTAAAGAGATTTGATCATGATGCTTCTAAGCCGTTCTTTGTGTCCACTAGGGGTGGCAAAATGGGTCATCAACCCATTTTATAACCCATATTTGGAAGGCCTAACTAAATATGGGTAACTCACTTTTTTAAAAAATGGGTCAAAATAAATTTAAAAAAATGAAAGCTCAAAAACAGGGTTAAAATATGGGTCACCCTCTGACCCATATTTGACCCATATTTTAACTCACTTGTTTTTGCCTAGACTCTACCCTCTAGTTTCGCTCACTTTGCTTTTCTTCTCTTCTTCTCTCTCCTCCTTTTCTTCTTCTCTCTCCTACTTTTTCCTTCTTTTTGGCTGACTTCTCCTTGCAGCACTGCACGTCTCTTCCCACTATTTTTTTTTATTTTTCATTTTTTATTTATCAATTTTTTTCCTTCACCCAAAGTTCCTACAAGTCCTTCGCCTCTTTTCTTTCTTCTTTTTCTTTTAATTTTTTAAAATTTAATTCATTTAATAATTTTTTGAACTTTTTAATAAATAAAATAAATTTATAAATTCTAATTAATAACAAATAACATATCAATAGAAACTTTTGTTTTTTTTTTGTCTACTCACTTTTACAAGCGATACCATTCTAATGTCGTAATTTAAAATTTGGCCCAATCCTCCACTGATGAGAGAATCAGACATGCCAATGAGAACGACGAGGAGGAAACACGAAAATGTTATGAATTTCAATGGGGGTGGAAGGGGATTGAAAGGATGAAGTCAATTGCTCGAGGAATGAAAGTCGAGATCGATAAGCTCAAGCTCGCCCTAGGTCGACTCGAGTCTCGCCTTGAGATTGTCGTAATCTAGTAAGCTGGATCCTTGTCATAAATTGAAAGAGAAAAAAGAAAAAAATATAAAATAAAATTTTAAGAATTATATAGATAATTAAAATTTCAAAAAAAAGAAAATAAGATAATAAATCATATTGTTTAAACTTATTTTAACGATACATATTAAGTATGTGTATGTTTATGAGAATATTAGTGCATTTTAGAAAAACAAAAAAAATGGGTCGGGTCGGGTACGGGTCGGGTATGGGTCGGGTCGGGTATGGGTCATTATATTTACACTACACAAATATGGGTCAAAACGGGTTAAATGGGTCAAATATGGGTCGACCCATATTTGACCCGACCCAAACCCGACCCGACCCACCCATTTGACGCCTCTAGTGTCCACGATGGAGCTAGTATCTGGTTGACAAGAATGCGATTCATTTTATACAAGCCTTTCTTTTTTACCGCTTTAGATAATGGAAAATATATATGTGGTAGATAAATAGATTGAATATTCAAAAAGACGATGTGTGTATGAATAGGATAATTTATCGTGCGATACAATAGCTTTTCTCTTCATAATCAAAAGTATTAATCATGGTAAAATCATGATTTGTAAACTTACTCAAATGAATTATTTTTGTCATCACAGTTTATTCGCAGCATAATTTCATTCCCCTTCGTAACTTTCCTTTAGTATAACGTTAAAAGCAGAAAATTTTAATTTTTTTGCTATTTTTTAAATATCTGAAAAACAAGAACGGGTGGGGCTTGATTTTACGCGAACAAGAGATCGGCAAAGACAGTGAGTCAGTTCAAGCATTTCAGAAAATTCTACGAAGGTTACTTCGATCCCTTTGCTTATACTCGCTCTCACTGGTCTTTGTTCGTTCTCTTTGATCCACCGGTCGGAGATACGCAGTGAATTCCCCGCTGAAATCTTGGTTTCATACTTCTGATGGGTGTTATGATTGTTGGGTGATGCTTTATTCATTCTGTCAAGTTGTGTTGTTGAAATGACGATTGCCGTGTGTTCTAATCTAGATGGTTGAACTCGATTGATAACAAAATCGAGTTTTATATCTCTGCAACTGTTTTATACTGATGAGATGAAACTCAAAAGAGGGCTTTTTCGTTGTATTCATACAGTACTAGGTAGATCTTTAGTTTTTTGTGTCTATGATTGATATATTGGTTTACTGGCTAGTTAACACGAATGCGATTCTTTTGCAATTGGGGCTTTCTTTCTTCTTGGCATGGTCCTGCACGTTATGTGTTTGATCCATTGCTTCACATAACTTATAATCTTCAGATTGCTTAATCCGCTCGAGCTTTTTCCATGATAATTTTTTTGCTGGTTATGTGTGACATAAACATTCAATTTGGGGTCCACCATTGATGGATGAAAGTGGACGTTCTTTTCCCCTTTCAGTCTAAAAGAGCCATAGGTGCACTCACCATGCGACATAGCAACCTATTTTCTGCAATGAGTGTTTTTGGGGACTCAGTGGTAATGGGTCTGTCATTTAAACCTATTTAGCTACCATTTGCTATTCAATCAGTGGAGATGGTAGCAAGTTGGATTTGAATCTTCCAAATATTGGGTACAATTTAGAACAGAAGTCTTTTGCTTTTAGATTTACCATGAACAGTACCTTTCTTGTATTTCTCCACTCTCATCTCGTTTGGTTTTCCGTTTACAGTTTGATGCTCGAGGCTGATACATAATGGTTAATGCCACAAAGGGTCTTTTCATTTCATGGTAATCCCTTTGTTTTCTTCTGCTTGGACGATTGCTTTTAAATGCTTGAATCTGTTGTGTATCTTTCTGCCTTCTTCAAAGCTCAATCACAGATTTTATGTGGTCAAATTTCGGCATTTACGATGCTGTGATCCGTTCTTCAAGAAATTATTGTGTTTGGTTTCAAGAGATAGTTATCTTTCCTCTTTCTTTTTTTTTTAAACAATTCTCCTGGGGCATCCCTGGAAGGTTATCTAGAACATTGGTTTAATTTTTCAAAAAGTTCACAAATTGCGACTCTGTTGTTATTTGTAATGCACTTCTTTTCTTTTGACACTTTCATCAACAAATAAATAACATACATCTTCCTTCAGCGACATACCAATGGCGCAGTTCATCATCAACTTGAACGCTTCTCTACCGGCATCACAGAAGTTCATCATACATGTTTTGGACAACACTCACTTGTTCGTGCAGCCTCATGTGGCCGACATGATAAGGAATGCCATTTCAGAGTTCAGGGAACAAAACTCCTATGAGAAGCCGACTTGATAACCTCTGCACAGAACAGTTACTTACGATGAGGGAAGACTCGGCATACTTTTCATGTCATGTCAGTTTCTAGCTGCACATGGTTGAAACGACGGCTTTTTTTCTAAATGTTCATTTCTAGCTTCTGCCTTGTAACAGGCA
Organism: Melaleuca quinquenervia; assembly: GCA_030064385.1. Taxonomy (NCBI): domain Eukaryota; kingdom Viridiplantae; phylum Streptophyta; class Magnoliopsida; order Myrtales; family Myrtaceae; genus Melaleuca; species Melaleuca quinquenervia. The sequence goes on from CM057722.1 coordinate 2,685,452, forward strand.
AAAATTGCCGGAAATGCTTATTGCTGCTGCTCTTGTAAGTCTGATTTTGTGTAATGAGAGTCTTGCTTTGGCATTGGCAGAACCAATTCCTCTATTCCTCACATCAAAACTTCATTCTAAGTTGATTAGCCTGATCAAATCTCACACCCAAAGGACTGATGATGTTATGGAACTCCAGATCTAATGCTATACACCCCCATCTGAGGCGATGCTGGACAAGCAATTTTCCTCATCTAATGATACAGTGGCTTAGCGGCTCATTTGCCCATCAACATACTTTCTTTCGCTTTTGAGGGGAGGAAAGGGATTTGCCTTCTACTTGTTCCTCAAGTCCCTTGTCAGATACCTTCATTTACAGATGCTTATTTGCTTTCGCATCATCATGATCAGATGCTCCAGGTCATTGTGAGAAGTAACCTTGGCTACATGAGGTTCCATTGACCATCCACATAGAGGAGTCATTTGAGGAGATCTAGTGAAAAATATATTAATTTCACAGAAAGTTATATGTGTAGAATTCCGTCATCTTTGCGTGTCATCTGCTCTGTTTTCCTTTTCGTGATTCTGGTATTCTTTTCGTGTCCAAGAATCAAAACTAGACGATTTTTGAAAAGAAGAATGGAGAATGAGGAGGAGAATGGTACGGTCTTTGGGCTCGGAAATTATTGTTTCCTGCATAAAACCTTTCTCTCCGCAGTCTATCTTAAGCACAACTACAGAGTGAGTTTAGCGGTTCATTGTTCTTGGTAGAATTCAACGCTTCTAAAGAACGTGGTGGAAAAAGAAGAGCAGAGATTTACGCGAAATAATTTTTTTTCAGACTATTGAAATCATCTGCTTCGCTACTGCCTATAATCCATGCTAAAGGTTTCCCTGAAAATAAGGAATTTAGCGTCCTAGGCAAATCGACACAAGTCATAAAATGTGCACATTAATTTGTGCTTATGTGAAAGCCAAGAGTTATTTTTGGTGAAAAGTTAAAACAGTAGCTAAATTCCACAAGTTATGGATAGTTATAAAAAAAATATTCCTATCATAATTTATATGAATATTTTAGGTATTATCAAATAGGGATGTGCTAAAAAACTAGACCAGAGCCACCCAAATTAAATCCAACTTATCCGTTCAAGAAGAACCTGTCTGGCTTTTAGTCCTATTGATCAAGTTCTCGATTCTAAAGATAATAAACTCACCTAGATTGGATTGGACTGATGTGTATGTGTGTCAAAATCTTGAGAATTTCCTCTCTCTCTCTCTCTCTCTCTCTCTCTCTCTCTCTCTCTCTCTCTCACAGCTTGCTCTCTGTCACAGTTTGCTCTTGGTGCTCACAGCCTCGCTCGCGCTCGTGACTTGAATCAGGGAGACGAGCAGTCTATGTGATGAAGAGGAGGGGGCACTGGATGAAGTGAGGTCTGGGTTATGGTGGTGATCAAGTTGTTCGTATGCCTTGTTTTCTTATTTGCATCTCGAGGATCTCAGTTAATAAGATTCTTGAAAGTCATTAACTAGATTCTTGAAAATTAGGATTGTGGTGGTGATCACATGGCTGGCTCTATAAACCTATAGTGAATCAGATCAAATTGGTAGCCCCGTTCTCGAGTGAATTAAGAAATCGGTAGATAGTTCTGTTTTCTCAATTGGTGAAAACAGCTCTTTTAAGTGATTCTCGACTTTATGATGTAAATTGTTCTATTTTGAAATCGTTTAATTTTATTATCGAGCAAGCAAAATCAAAATGTATTTATTTATAATAAGAAAAGTAAAAAGTAAAAACCATCTGGACTAGCAAAATAAATTTCAATACTAAAAGCAAAAAAGGAATAAAAACTAAATTTTGCCCAATAGAAGAAGAAGTAGTAGAAGAAGAAAGGAATAGTTCGCAACCTTTTTTCCCGGTTTATTTTCGCTCATCGATTCTTCTGCTTCATCTTCTTGACCCAGAAACAGCGTCACTCTCTCGCGCTCTTCCGGTGCTGATAATGGCGGTCTCCATACACACACAGCCGGGATTTCACCAACCCTCTCTCAGGTCATTCGAGCGCTTGCTTTAGCTGTCTAGGACCTGCCTTGACTGAGTTGGTCAATCTATTTTTCAGTTAATTTCAGCTGGGGATACTGATGTAATATTGGATTGCAAAATTGCAGTTGCGCTACCAAGCTTTATTCGGGGCTAAAGCTTCAATCTTCACGTACGTCTCTCGCTATTATCATCGATTCCGCTGGTTCAAAAATTGGTGCTTTCTCGTGTTGATTCGTGGTGGTGTTTTTGGTTCTTGTGTAGGTCTTGCGACTGTGAAACCCAACGTGTCTGCGGAGTTTTATGGGAAAGTTCATAAGAGCCTCCAGTGCAGGTGAAAATTATTCTTTTTTTATTTAATTGATAATGGGTAATCTTTTTTAGGGGTTCTGTGAAAATTGTCATGGTCCTTTATTGGTCTGGGAGGCATCTTATGGAAACGTAATGGTTTGAAGCTCATATGTGATGTTTAATCGCGACACAGTTGTTTAAAAGGTAGGGTGGAAGTTTAAAGCTTGTCTCTTCAATTTGTTGAGTAGGAGAAAATTCCGTACTTTTGCAGAAAGAGAGCAGTAGAGTAGAGGACGCTGCTAAATTGTTATATATCAGGTCAATTTTCTGTTTCCTGAAGCGAAATATTTCATGCCTTGCCCAGTAAAATTTGTGGGAGTATTCAACTTCATGATACTCTTTATTTGCTGATGGCAGTTCATGAACCAAATTTCACAGACTACATGGGTTTGTTATCTGTCACCTGCATTGTTCATATTAAGTATCATCAAATCTCTTAAATTTTATGGACATTCTTTTTGCTTTAAGTTGGAGTCAAAGTATAGGATTCCAGGTTTCTTGCTGAGACTTCTACTCTTAAGTTGTAATGGTTGATTTGTTGGTATTCCTTCTTGCTCATCCTATCATCTGCTCAAAGGCATCAGTGGCGTTATTTATTGGATAAATTGCCAGTATTCTTTAAAACTTACAAAGAGTGGCTACTTTTCTGTACGTTAATGAAATGCTGCTGTAGTTTTGACAGTTTCGTGCTTGCTTGTTTTAGGTTATTGGTGTCATATGCATTTTGTGTCTAATATATTTTCTGTGTGCAGTACTAGCAATCCTAGGGCAGCACAAGGTAGAGTAAGAATGATGCCAATAGGAACACCAAGAGTACCATATAGAGTTCCTGGTGAAGGAACTTGGCAGTGGGTGGATTTGTGGAATGCCCTAGTAAGTCATCTTACTAATATCTGAGTTAAGCAACTAGTTTGAGTTACCCTATAATATGCTCGCCTATGTATCAACATTAATATTCTTCTTGTGTTATTCATATCCGTCCATGGTTCCTACTGTTCTCCTTTGTCTCCAGGTGTTATATAGACCTACGATATATTGGGTGGTGTTTGGTCATGTCTATTGAAATATGATTTGTTGACCAAAAGGTTTATTTGCACTTTCTGCATTGAATCTATGTCTATATTCCCTTTCCTCGTTAAAGGGACTGTCATATGGAGAACTCACTTAACCGTTGGATGCAGTATCGGGAGCGCGTCATCTTCATTGGACAGCATATCGATGAGGAATTCAGTAACCAAATATTGGCAACAATGTTATACCTTGATAGTATCGATGATTCCAAGAGGCTTTATCTTTACATCAATGGTCCAGGTGGAGATGTGAGTTCTATTTGCATTCAGTTTTCCTACTTCTTGGGAATTATGTATTTTTATCTTATTTTAACTGGAGGAAAGCTGCAGTTTTTGAGCTTTTAAGTTTCTGTTTTTGCAGCTTACGCCAAGCTTGGCTATTTACGACACAATGCAGAGTTTGAAGAGTCCTGTTGGCACCCACTGTGTTGGCTATGCCTACAATCTGGCAGGTTTTCTCTTGGCAGCCGGTGAAAAGGTACCATCTATTCATAAATATTGTGCTGGACAAATGCAGTAACATTAGCGTGGTCCTTTGGTTGAATATAACAATAATAAAGCCAATGCCTTGACTTTAGATAGCATTGTGAAAGTGGTTCACATCACATGCATAAACACGCTGAAATCGATGTCCAATATTGAAAAGCTTAGAGCAAGAAAGTCCACTTCCCTGTCAAATGGGCTCATGAACCTAATGATCCAACCCAGGGTGACCATATCCCAAAATGAAACAATTCCAAGCATCAGGTACTAGAGGTGAGTTTTGCTCTGCGGTTGACGCAGAAAAGTGAAAGGATTGAAGGAACAGAAGATAAAAAGAGGAAGCATGTCGGTTATTTGATATCAGCTGAATGTAATTGTCTAGAGGAAGTTTAATTTTTGTATCATTAATGTTCCATTAGCCATTGTCGGAAGAACTGAATTCAAAAAAAAGAATAATGACCATGTGAAGTTGACCCCGTCTAGCACGAGACATGGGCCCTCTTGGGGTTATGTTTAAGGTAACCCTAGAACTCAGCTGCACAGTATCGGAGTATCCTTTTGAACCTGGTGTAGATGGCTTTTGGAACATATTTTGGTTCATATGTAATGCCTAGATCTTGGATCTTTTTATGGTTTATTTAACTTGTTCTTTGTTTAGATAACTGATTGCATGAAGAAATTAGATGCCTGCTATTAGAAGTTCTCTTTGGTGTGTTCACTCTTATTTTGCTCCTGTTAATAGGGTAATCGGTTTGCGATGCCACTTTCAAGAATTGCATTGCAGTCGCCTGCCGGTGCTGCTCGTGGACAGGTATAGCTTCATGCTAGCATGCGTTTAAACTTTCTGAGGTTTTTTTTTACAGCAATCATAAGTGTGCGAAAATATCTTTGCAGGCTGATGATATACGTAATGAAGCAAATGAGCTTCTCAGGATAAGAGATTATCTTTTCACCGAGTTGGCTAAGAAAACAGGCCAGCCTATTGACAAGGTGAGTGCCTTAAACTGAACAAGCAATTTGGTTTTGTTAACAAAAAGAGGAAAAAGAAGAATTGCAATTTACATGATTTATTTTCAAAAAATAAAATGCTCTGTGTAAGTCTAGTTTGCAGTAGCTGCTTGTGAGCTTTTGAATATACTCAGCAATGAAGAGAAAAATGCAGGCTTTGATATGAATTCTTTGCGTCTTTCTTTCATATCTTAAGAGCAATCTTCTTTACACCCGGAAGCTTTTGAATGGACTTAGTTCAGGAAAAAAAGAAGAACAGGAGACAAACATTTAGCTTGATGTTTTGGCTCCATATCTTTGATTATAAAGGCAAACTTCTTCGCTCTCAAGAAGGAAGTGATCTGTTTTTTGGAAAGAATTGTTTATATATCAATAGAGTCCTTTTTTGAAAAATGTGCAGGTTAACAAAGACTTGAGTAGAATGAAACGCTTCAATGCTCAAGAAGCACTTGAATACGGGCTTATTGATAAGATTGTCCGGCCACCTCGTATCAAAGCCGATGCACCACGTAAAGATGATGGAGCAGGTCTTGGCTAGTGTATTTTTTTTATTCCCTCCTCTGTTGGCTGCTGAAAGTTTTCACTGTTTGCGATTATATTTCTTTTTGAGGTCATCAGTTATTTGAGAAAGGGCTATTTAGCTGGGAATAACCTTGTGTAAAGATTCTTGTGCTTCTGTAATGCTTTATAGTTAGTAACATCCCAATTTAATCTTCTGCTGAATAGAAAAGTTTAAAAGAGAATGAATTTAATTCGAATGGCTGCTGCCAAGACGCACAGTACTTACTTTGAACTCATGACCGATGCAATACGCTGCAGCTAGAGTGGCCGAGAGAAGGATTTCATACATTTGGCCTTTACGTTACACATTCCTTGTGGTTATTCTCCCTGAACCTCTCTTATACACCATCTTTCGTCAACCATTTTGATGAATGCTTCGATTCTTCTCTGTTGACTGTTGGTATCTTCATCTTCCCAACTAATCTCATCGTCACTGCCACTCATGCCATCCTCATCTCCATCATAACCATCCGATCCACCAGAACTGCTATGTTCTTTGACGTCGTTACCTCCCTCGTTTTCTGTTTCATTGTTTTCTGCAACTTCAACAAAAGAAGGGCGAGAGAGGTCCACTTCCCAACAGTTTGGTTTATGGTTTCCGAGGAGGACAGTGAGGACGATGGTGCTTATAATTAAAAACACCAAGAGAGGGCTCGATGACAAATTGGGATCTTCGACACTGCTGTGGCTGCTTGACGATGAGAGTATTCGTCGGCTCAGGACAAGAATAGCAGAGACAGAGACTGCTAGGAGTGCGAATATCTTTGGCAGGGCAGGCTTCATGCCCTGCACAAAGAGTTTGGGGAGTTTGGTTTGCTTTAACAAGGGAGTGGCTCTTTTCTGAACCCTCCTTTTCGTTGGGCTTGAGCAAAAGATGATCTAATCAAATCAGAAGCTTTTTCCGGTGTTGGTATTTGTTTGGAGTGGAAGATGATCTAATCAGGTGTTTTGGTTGGAAAATTTGGGTCCTAGATTAAAAATTTCTTCTCTAATTTTTTGACGGGGTTCAAGGGAGCGCGATTTTTAAGAGCATTAGTTCTTTTAGTCTTTGAAGCAACGTAATCTTGTGGACATAAGATGCCGATGAATAAGGTATCAGCCATCAAAGATGGCTGAGGATGCTGACAATGACGAGATACTGATCCATGGAATAATTCCATAGACCAGATTCTTTCAGCTTCCCTTAATGCTCTTTTTTCCCATTGGTCCTAATAACCAGAGTTAATTTATGTTCTCGACTGAGTCGTGACGGTCCGTCTTGTCTTGCGTCATCCTGTCATCAGTTTGTGCTATTTCATGCCACTGCCAAAAATTACTCCAATCTCTATTGATGCAATAAAACACATCCGTGTTACGTGAATTCATTCCTATATTTCGCATTCACTTTAGTATCGTGCTACAATATCAAGTCTCCAAGTTGCCAGCTTTCAAGGACATATGAACTCAAGGACAATAAAACCGAAACAACCATGCGTGAGAGAACGTACAACTAGACCATCAACTGTTAAGAGCCTACTTTTCATCTATTTGGGTTCTAAAATAAGAAGTTATGGACTTCGATTCATACGAGCAGTCAGAATTAAGAGATACTGAGCTTCAAGCCATAGTTAGCTGGCTCTGTTCGCTCCCCGGAGCCACCCGATCAGAAGCGAAATGATGGTAGAGCTCAAGATATTATCCGGCTTAGCACATGGAAAGGAGACAATGAAGCGACACAGCTCCCAAGAAAAGTAACCCCTCGAAAAGTAGCTGAAAAAAGTCGACGTGCATCAGATATCAGCTACATAGTTTCCTAGATTTCACACATATGATGAGATACGAGCCAGGAAGACTTACCTTATGAAAACTCTAGCATTTATAAAGGAAAGTGTCGACCAACAAAACAAATTACAAAGCACATAAGAATATTTGACACGTAATTTCTCTAATATCAAGAGCAACAATCAATTTCAAGGTTGGCTAAAATTCCAAAGTAATTCCCATAGTTTTCATTAAACATCCTACACAAATCGAACACACCGGCAGTAGCAGCATCCTTGCCGAACCAGACAACTAAAATCGGAACATAACACCGATACGAGAGCCGGGGAAAGAAAGAAGAAGGAGAAAGAGACCCTAGCTGAAGATTACTCTCTCTAGATGAAGTTTACAGACAAAGACAAACTGGGGGAGTCGTAAGACTTGCAAGCAGAGCCGAATTGATATGGTGGGTCAGTTAAAAATCATGATATGATCAGTAGATATCGCCTAGCACTACTACTACTTCTACTACCACCTCCTCTCTCAAGGCATAGACGACACATTAATGTCAGTTTGCTTGTTATTTCTCAAATCCGGCTGCAATGAGGGCCAGTTATCCGCAGCGGATATTGGAATGGATGATGTCGGTAGTGGGACCGTGGAAATAACTTCATGCTTCTGTTTTTTTGGCTTTTGCTCATGCTGATTTCCCGCGAGGAAGCTGCCTACGACAACCTATCAATACAAAACAGAGTCAAACAATAAGGAATTCAGGGGTTCATGCTTTTAAGATAATCAGCAGTACATGGGGCATCACATGTAACATGGACAATCTCAAGATTCAGCATACTCAGATTAAAGATTCTTCTAAAAACTAGACTTTATAGTCGAGGTGCGCGCAAGCTGGCCCGAACACTTCGATTACCAAAAAAAACAGAAGATGGTTTTGGAAAAACCCAAAGATTACTGTAAATCTGTCTGTTTATAGGAATTGTCAAAACTTTCAGTTGCAGGTACCAGAAAAAAAATCAAACATAGCTCTAATTCTCACAGAACTTTTCCAAGCGACCACCAGCAGTCACAGACTCAATTTTGTTGTTGCAGATAATTATGCATGAAAAAAGAACCAATCAAAAAGACCATACCTGAACAGGACTTGCAGCTACTAGAAGACCAGCAACTCCTCCACCAACGACACGTCCATCTGGGCTTGCTAAAGACACGCTCATCCCACCCGATCTACTTCTTGTTCCTCCACTGTCGCTGGGCATGAATGACCCGCTTAAGGACAGAATTTCAAAACGACCCTGCAACGAGAAAAACCACAATACGTGGGAAGACTATCAATAGTTGATAAAGGGGAAACGAGGAATAATCTTCAAGGGACTTCGAAATCACAATTATGTGGCAACCGTTTGCTAAGTGCTAACCATGAAATCATTCCATTAATTCTGGTTCTCCTTTCACTTTATGTATCTTATTTTTCTCCAATGACCAAAAAGAAGAAGAGGAAGAGAGCATAAATCCAACAAGATTCTGCATATACACAGATGCATATGCATGTTTCTGTAAGATGAATTACCTCATACGTCAATGTACCCCCAGAAGAATCAGGCTGACGAAGCGTAACGCTCGAGATCACACCATTGGCAGAGAGAATGCATATAGCTCGAGGTCCTTGCTGAGAAAACGATATTATCTTCATAGTGACATCCTGCAATGAGGAACAGATAAATCACCTATTGACTACAAAAAATGTAGGAACGTATTAGGATGGACTTAATCTAGTTAGTCCAGCTCAGTAAGTCCCCAGCGTTACTTTCGCAGACTCTAACGCCATGACCCTGTAAAATTCGGGTCCAAAAAAACTAAAGAAAAATAAGTGGATGGAATCATTTTAGGTCTTACTTTTTGTGTAATGTCATATAGTAAGTATCCTCTTTTTATTGAGAGAGATGGCCGAGTGGACTAAAGCATCGGGTTGCTAAACAGAATTCCGATCTTATTTGTACAAAAAATTATGCAATACAGAAGCCAGGTTAGAGGAACAACAACACAAATGATTACAGCAAAAACTTAAGACTCGATTAAGAACAAACAAAAACACTACTGTGCTAATTTCCCTCCTTTTTTTTTACTTTTCTTTTAGTGATGGGAAGGGGTCGCGAAGAACATTTGTGATCTCTTGGAGGCTTATATCCCTTTGAAATCCATGTCGAATAATGGAAAAATTATATTATTCAGGAATAAATATTGAATGAAGCTAAGATTACGCATTGAAACCACGGGTCCTGACACAAAGTTATAACTCTGGCTCACTAACAAATCGTTTATCAATGACTGAAGAATATGAACTTTCTACTTATGATCGTCACAAAGTAAATTATAATCAAATTGCTAACCAACGAGTCACACACTAACATAGCAATTATATGAAATCATCAATCAAATTTTGTAGTGTTTGTCAGGCCAGTCCCTCAAGTGCATATCATGAGAAAATTAGCAGAGCATGATTGCAGGTAACGTAGTTAAATGACATTCTTATCCAAAGATTACCTCGCCTGTATTTACAGTGATGATATGAGGAGTAAAATTAGCACCTACAGAGCATGCAACCCATTCACCTGCAAAGGAACCATTTATTACATAGTTAATAACTCCAGAACAATCTCAGTTACACTGTAAACAAGTTCATTACATCCATAATAACGCTGTCAAATTTGTACGAAGTAAGTTAAAACAAACGCAAATCCGAAGTTTAAGACCGTATAACACATGCTTGCCACAAACTGATAGATAGTCTATAAATCATCTGTCGAGGTGCTTGCCAAATCTTCTTGAAAGATATACCTAATCCCTATATATAGAAAGGAAGATGCAAGGAAAATCCCTTTGTTTAGGATTCTTGTAAGTTCCTTAATATTACTTGCCATTTAGATGCATCCAACTTCCCCGACCTAGGTTTTGTTTTAAGAAAGAACTGTTATTATCTCAACCCAGCAAGCCATGTCAAGAAGCCAAGGTGAGAACAGTATCTCCGAGCTTCAGGCATTGATATTCTTGCCATCCAATAAGTCGCCTTAGCCAGTTAACTGCCCTTTAACAGCTCTTCCTATGTGGTCAAGAAAAGATCGAGTGTGCCGGATCCTACCAGCGCATGTCAAACAATTGGCAAATTCATAAGTTGGGCCTCTCGAAGAAAGAGGGTGACGTAGAAGCAGAATGCCCGAAAGGTGGAATTACATTTGGGAACCAACTTTGCTTTAGCTCTGACAGCCCTCACAAAGTCCCATAAGTCAAGTTTTTTGAGCTTTTCAAACAACAGATGATAAGTATGAGGTACCCAATGACAGGCTTTGCTAGAAGATTCCGTCAGTCGACTACAAACACTTCGTCTTAGTCCTCTCTAGAAAAAATCCACAAGCATCAGAAGATCTGATCTCTGTAACCTAAGCATCTAAACCCACAGGTCCCACATCTATCGCCCATCAAAGCATCGCCAGAACTGCAAATTCCCACACAAATCTCTCACTTTTTTTTCTCCAGAGTAACAAAACAAACCCGACTCAATTCCCACATCAGAACCGCACAGATCCATAAGAAACACTCGGAACTCAACCTAAACACCAAAGTGCTTCAAAAAAACCGTACACTCTAGTACAATAAACCGAAGTGAAGATACGGATACTATGATTGCTAAAAAGCCAAGGACTTCTTTCATTTACCTAAATTCTCCACTTCAAAGCTGGGCTTGGGGGCCGACCCGGCCGACCGCCCTCGGCCTCGCTTAGGACCCGCCGAGGAGAAGTCGATCACCGGCGACGGCGCCGACGAAGATATCGGCTTCGGCGACAGCGCCATCGTCACTGACCCGTCCGGCCCGTACTTCCTCGGCCGTCCTCTCTTCTTCCTCATTGGCATCGCCGTTCCCGCCACGGCAGCAGGAAGCTCGCTGCCCACCGATTGCTGCGGAGGAGGAGCCTGCCCCGGCGCCGGCTGAGCCGCCGATCCAGGAGTCTGGGCCGGGTTCTCCGGCCTGGGAGCCACGTGGTACTCTGAAGGAGCATCTGATCCCACCACTGTAACACCTCCACTGCTACTCACAGCTTCTCTTCCCTCCATGGTTATAAACCTCACAAAATTTTTATGCTCTAAGCACCAAAAGCATTCAACTTTTAGCTCAAAATTAGAACACCCAGAACAGCTTTTCAAGGAAAAATTTAAACTTGATGAAAACCAAGAAAGAAAACCATCCTACTGAAGCTTCCAACGTAAAAATACAGAAAACAAAAAGGCGAGAAGCTTACACAGAAGAAAGAAGCACCGCAGAGACAACTTCAAGAACAGATTTTTGAAAAAAAATTTCCCTTTTTTTTACAGCGAGATTCACTGCAGTTTCTTGATTACAGGAAGTAGAATTAAGCTCAAACGGAGAGCTTAAAACTAAAAAAAGTTGGGTGATCCTAAAATATCCAGTAAAGAAAAAAAAAACCAAATATATATTTATCTAAAAAGTGGAACGTTGATTTTTTGGAAAGAGATGGAGTATACGGAGATTATGATAAAAAAAAAATGATTTTCCTTTTTTCTTTCGGTAAAGTAGTTGTTGTTCAGCTAATTTGGTTCCTAACTTTCCTAAGATTGTCCGAACTGTTATTATATTAAGAAACAGAGACGGGCATGATAAGAAAACAGTGTATTACGATGAGCATCGCCCAAAAAATTATTTTTATATTAAAGGTTGAATTTTTCCTTTCGTATTTAATGTGGAGATATTGATAACCGTGTTCTGGTTGGGACTCCCGTTGAGATGTAATATATTAATTAATTAATTAATTATGGCAGAGGGGTAATAGATTATTTCTTCTTGGAAAATGAGGTGGGAGAAGAAAATATTGGATTAATGCCTCCTCTAAATTAAATAATGAGCTAAAGACTTTTGGTTGCCAAGGCATGAAGCAATTTGTCTTGTACTCCTAAGAAAAAGAAAAGTTAGTGATGGCTTGAGATTCTCCCCCTTTTCGGATCCGGCGTGCAAACCCGGCTCAAATGGAAATGATGATCGGAAACAAATTAACTTGAGGAAATTAATAAATTAGAAATTTATTTATTTATTTGAACTTTTGAAACTTTAAATCGGATTCTGATTTCGCTTCTCGCGCTCCGGTTTTCGAAATGTGCAAGTAACCGCAGTTGAAGTCCATCTTAAATTTTTCCCAATTATAAAAGTCGTTTATTTTGCAGAGCTTTTGATTTGGTATGAACAATGTCATCCTTGCTTGGCGGAAAATCAAGTTACTAATAACTGCAAACCGGGGTTTTGTATTATTGATTATTTATCAGGTGCGAGATAATTGGCAAAACAAGTCTAAAAAATGATTATTTGGGAAACAAAAGTTTTGGACAAATTTTGAGTAGTCGTTGGATGTATGAAGAAAGTAAGATCAAAATCAAAACAAAAAATGATCTAACAAGGAAAAAGAATTGAAGGTTAATTTCTCGTGCATTTTCGTGCATTTTCTTTGCATGATTTAGAACAAGAAAATTAACAAGAATTTATTGCATAATTTCCCACCAACGGTCATGCCAAAGCCTTTTTCTTTTAGCAAGAATAAGATATGCAATTGAAAAATGAACGTCTGCCTTGATAACCATAAATGTGATTTCGAAAGATAAACCGATCGCCCTTTCCCTAATAATGCTTAATTAATATGTAAATTAATGAGGGGATTTTCACAAATTAATTATTATAGAAATGTGGGAGTGGGGGAGTGGGGACCATCCGGGGGGTAGAGGCGAGAGTCCATGTGCTTGAATTACTACCTTTGATATTACCTACCAAAAGTGTAATGAATCACTTGCTTTTTTAAAGAAATAAAAAAGAGGCGATAATAATGATATTGATAAAAATAATAATAATGATGACGACGATGAATTGGTGTATACCAAATGTTAGGCATAGCACGTGCTCCAGCTGTTTTACACTCTCTTTGGAAAACCAAATTTATTATATGTTTATAGGAAAAAATAACGTACACGACAAATAACAAAAAGAAGAAGAAGAAGAATCCTTCTTTTTTTTTTTTTTTCTTTTCTCTTTCTTTGCAGGATTTCTTTTCCCTCTTTGAGAAAGGCATCTCAAAATACATATTAATCGAGAAATTTACTTCTTTGAGGTTTTGTTCATTTCATGGTCCAAACTTTCCGACATTCGTTTCATAGAAAATAAAATAGTCAAGGAAAATATAATGAAAACACATTCAGAAATGGAAAAAATGTTTTTCTCTTTTTTGAAAGTAAAATGCATTTTCTGTGTTCATTGTTTACTTTTAAATATCTCGACCTCTAACAGCATGCCTTAACCTCATTCGAGATCGACGAACCACGACCTTTGACAAACCAACATCTGAAAATATTATCATTTTCGAAAAATATTTTTCGAAAGTGTTATATTTTCCGTGAAACGAATATAATCTGAAATTGAAAATAAAATACCGAAGGGTCTCTCTCTATCTCTCCTTTTAATTTTGTTTTTTTTGCCCTGTTAGAATAAAGTAAAATGGAACGAGGGGAAAATTGCTAAATGGGGAATTACCTCCATTCGCAGAGGAAAAGAAGAGTGCGAGCACAGTTTTCCACGATGTGCCCAACTGCTCATTATCAAATTATTAGTCAGTCATCGATTTTCTCACCGAGAACACCCCAAAATTCAACATAATGGGGCCATAAAATCCGAAAAGGAAAACAATACGTATCGTTATTTGTGGAGTCCGCCAGTCAAAACGATGCAAACATTATAGGTGTCGTCCCTATGAAGCATCTTTCTCACATAAAAATATCCGGATCCGGGCATTTACTATGTTTTAGTTACTCGTGAATTATTTGGGAAGTGTTTTGTGAAAAGTTATGTTGCTTTACTGATCCGATTCGTCGAATTGAATCCTAAAATGATTTGAGAATTCCTATGCGAAATGTACTTTAATCAATGAGTAGAATTGCGATGTTTGGGTTTGTAAAATCTATTTGATTTATTACATGGATCTTTGATTGGTTTTGTGGATTATTTGAGGAGGATGGTCTGGTGTTTATTATGATTGTAAGCTTGGTTAAGGATTCTAGATATGCATACTTGTTTCCAAGATCCTCTCTGGTCGAATCAGCGACTGAAAATCGGTGGAGGCCCGGAGAATTAGTGGTTAGGTGTTATGTTGTGACCATGGTTGGATGTTGAGCAATAGATTGGTGGTAGGATGGGTTATTGACGTGTAACCTAATAATAATTGATCAATGAATTTGAGGGTTGATATTGTTTTAACATGTATGCATAGTTAATTGGAAGAGATTTATACCACTCATTAAGTCATGGTTGCAGAAAATCGCTCATCTTACATGTTTTCCAAGTTCTTTAGGTAGAAGCAAGTAAAACACGAGCCACTACCGGCAAGGATTTATTGTAGTTATGTTTTAGGTATGGTTTGAGACAATTGTATATATGCTTGATCATAGTTATTTGATTTTGCTAAGTTTTGACGTGTATATAGATGAATATACATTTTGTTGTTGATGTTGATAAGGGGGAGAGTGATTAATTGATTTAAAGGATTTGGATAAGAATCGGCTCCTAGTACATTTTTAGGATGGCAAAGGGGTGGGAATATCCTAAGTTATACACCGAACAAGATTAGAACGCTATTGAGATATATATTTAAAATTGAAAGTAGTTGACTAAAACACCTTTTTTGATGTAAGGGAAAAATCAGCATTGGAACTCTAATGTGAGGTGCACTCAAATTGAGATAGGTAATATTTTGGGGACGTGTTCACTTGTACCTAAGGGATAAAATCGTTAGGCTCGGTACGGGATTGCCCGATTGACCAAAACAAATAATACTTCGAGCAAGTTGATCATTAGACTTGGTATGGACTGAGTAAGACGAACAATATCTCAATTTTTGTCTTCTATCCCAAAATTTTATAAGAAATTAGCGAATGAATCAAAAAGAAAAAAAGAGATGACCCCGAGCCTTAGGTTAACCTTTTAAAATGGATTGAATAACAAACAAAATAAAGTGCAAGAAGACACAAGTTCTAATAAGAAATGGATAATGTTAGGAGGTAAAATGAAAAGTAGGGTTAGATTTTAGTAAACATTTTTCACTCTACTTGGATGATGAAGCTTTTGAGGATAAACTTATCAATTCAAGATGAAAAATTGAACTGGTAGTGTAAGGAGATTTATGTAAATGTGAAAATATCACTTGCCTTTATTTAATGCCGATATTTTTGGGAAAGCAAAAACTGATTTTACCGGGACCAGTTATCTATCAAAACATTAAACTAAAGAAAAAAGATTACCTAGTTGGGATGTAAATAAAAATACACAAGAAACGAATCGACAGTCCAAGCTTTCACACTTTCTTTAGTGAATTGATTTTTTAAAATAGCCGACTGGTTAAACTCTTTCATTTTTAAAATAAAGAAAGAGTGATGGCTGGATTCGAGAGCATCAATAAAATAGTGAAATTCAGAGAGTTGAATGCCGGACAGCAAGCATTGACCTGGGTCAAGATCGTACGTCAGGCGTGACGTACGTCAGTCATGTATTAACCATCCGATCTAGATCGGACGGCCAACAATTTAAAAAAATGAACAAATAAGCAAACCCTTAAATAAATGAGGGCCGTACGATT
The DNA here is from genome assembly GCA_030064385.1 of Melaleuca quinquenervia. Taxonomy (NCBI): domain Eukaryota; kingdom Viridiplantae; phylum Streptophyta; class Magnoliopsida; order Myrtales; family Myrtaceae; genus Melaleuca; species Melaleuca quinquenervia. Next base: position 2,701,372 of record CM057722.1, read on the forward strand.
CATAAATCGGACCGCCACTATATCCGGATCTTCTAACAAAAAAAAAAGGAAAGAAAAATACGCCCAGATAAGAACAATCTAAATTTAATCAATCGATTAATAAAAAAATATAGCGATAAGGCCGATGCGCATTAGCTTGCGCGTCTTAAAATAACTCCAATCAATTAGATCTTTTTTTAATATAAATTACTTGTTCATATATATCTATATCATTTATTTATTAATTTTCCTTTGGTCGGTAATCTAACCCGACTTAAATTGCATTCTACTCAATCCCAAAAAAAAAACAAAACAAAAGGCCGACGCAGCGGACAAATCAATGGGAGAGCTCGTGATGTTCGTAAACGTTGGATTATTCATAAAATTAATTACCACTTGCCCCTAAAGATGATTAAGGCTTATAGTGACTTCTTATTGCACATCCATGTCATCATATGTGTTCTCATGATGAAAGAAAGCGAGCGATTAGATTAATTATAATCGCGATTACAATAATAATGTTAATAATCTTTTCCCATAATATTTTATGTCCAGGCGTGCCCCCTGTCGATTTGATAATCCAAGGGTCGCATGTTGCAGGAGGGATTAAAAAAAGAGAGGCAAACATTAGTTTTGAATTACAGATCTCGGCCTCCTACCTAATGTCTCACACCGGTATTAATCTCGACTGTGTAGAAATTGAATTCGAAGTAGATCCCGTTCTTAAACTTCTATCAAGAAATCCTCTCGAATATTCATGCATGGACGAATCGATTCAGAATGCGAATAACCCAATTGATATCTCACTTTTCTTGAATCGAACTTAAATATTTTTTCTACGCCGATTCGCGTTTCTAAACATTAATTTCTCTCCGAATATATTGAAGATCTACGACCGACGCGTGTCGGTCTGCAAAGTCGAATAAATTACTATTACTAATTTCAAATTAATCAATCAATTAATTAACTGGGGTGTGCATTTCTTTCTGGCTACCGGTAAAAGAATTGAATTAGGTTTCGAATTTCTCCTCAATCCGGTCAAAATCAGCAGCCATGCTGGTCAAAAGAAGGCTTTTATGGCATGCCCTGTGGAGCTGGATGATTGTACAGTCGGAAGAGAACACGACCTTCCAAAAAGACGACAAGTTAAAAGGTTTTGTTAATAATTGAAAACAATAATAATTGGGCAGGTGGATTTGGACAATCTGGCGACCGTATATTAAGGAATTCATCTCTTTCTTTAAAGTCAAGGACCACTGACCATTGGATGGTGGGATTAGCACTTAAGAAATAATAAAACTCCTCTTAATTTCTTTATTAACCCGGCCAAGAAAAAAGAAAGAGATGAAGAAAGTAGAAGCCAAGCGATCGCAATGTTGCTTATACTCAATTCTCGTAAAAACGACGGAAGAAAAAAATATGTTCCTGTCGACGATTTCAATAAAATCCCGCGTCATCTCTCCCGTCAAAACTATTTGTTTTAATCCAGAAAAAAGAAAGGAAAGAACGCCCACGATGAATTCTCGAGTGATAAGCGAATCCGTCCGCCTCGATAAATAGTTTGATTTGGATCGTCATGCTCAGCACTATCTCTCGAGCCTTTTCTTCAAATCCAAGCGCGAAGTCTTGGGACAAACGCTAATTCCCACGATCTCTCTTTGCAAGAAGTCTTGCTTCTGTTGACATTGCCTTCGGAACTCCCAAAGCTCAACGTTAATGCATGGTTTCAAAAGCCCAATTCAATGATCTGTCTGAAAGCCCAATTCTCTCATCTTTTTTCTTTTCTCTTTCTTTTTTTGAATTTGGAATTCACAATTCATATCTAATACAATATCTAATTTGGAATTCACAATTCACAATTCTCTTTCTTTTATTTATTCACGCAAAAATAAAATAAAAAGATATAGAGGACCTCACATGGAGAGTGGAAAAAAAAAACGAAATTTCAAATTCTACATTGAGCCTGGCCCAATGAGCCCGTTGTTACATGCGGGCTTTTTTTGTAGCTCTTTTGCTAGAGCCTTTGAGGTTTTTTCTTTCCAATGAAGTTCCTCAGGTACGCGACATTCGTATTCTCTCTAGGATACTCCTTAAATCAAGAATAACTTTTGAGATTTAGACATAAATGTTGGTGTCCTGCATGATACATATGCTTCAGTATCGAATGACGGCTCGATCGACCGACGTAGGAACCTAATTTCCCGGAATGATTGGTTCGTATATTCACCGGCCGCGCGCACGCATTCTAGAACCCGAAATCGGAGGAAAGCCGAAGAACATCCGCGGCCGCTAGTGCTTATGCGTGCCATAACATGTGAGGAGGGGGAACAAACTGGAAAGATCCTATCAAAACAAGATGGCGTCAAGTGAAGCTGACAAAGATGGAGTGGAGATTATTCCAATGCAAAGCAAAAGCCTCGTTGAATATTTGTACTTAGTTTTTCACACACGTCATGTTAATAGCCGGCGGAGAGAACAAATTCGATGGAAGTTTAAGGAGAAAGATTCTTACATTGGCCAAGTTTCGACAAGTTCGTTACATTACATGAGTCTTGTGAAAAACCTAAGTAAACTCGAGACGAAATCGTTGGGCTCTAAGTGGGTTTTGCTGTCTCCCCCGTGTTAAGCTCTGTCTTAGAGTGAAATTCCGTAATTCTCAACGAAAGATGCCTGGCTAATTATCTTTCTCAAGCCCTGTTTACCAGCCTGTCTCTTAAATAGCATATCCTTAAAATTGTGCTCTCCATCTCAAAATGCCCTCCTTGCATTTTGAAATTTACATCTCGCATCTCCTCGACCTAAAAAAGGCCTACTTGCCGTAGTGCATATCCAAAACGGATGATGACATAAGTGACCCATGAATTTTAACTCAATATGTAATGTCTTTTCAATTTGTTCAATGCGATTCATGAACTTTAACTTGATATGCAATCCGATCCTGAAATTTTCAATCTGTTCAATGTGGTCCTTTTGTTGACTTAAGTTCATGAATCACATTTAAACCTTTTTATATAGTACTAAAAGTTGGATCATATTGAATAAATTAAAAATTCAACGATCGCATTACATATTGAATTAAAAGTTCAAGGACCACATTGCACGGATTCAAAGTTTAAGGACCGAATTGCATATTTCACCGAAGTTGAAGAATCATCCTTTATGTTTTCCCTATTCAAAATCTATACCCAAACCCCTCCCTCGTCTTCTCCACTCGCCCCCTTCTCTCTCATCATCGGCAGCAATCAAAAGCCGCCCCCACCAAAATCGAGCCACAGCTCCACGCCACCGTCGGAACCCTAATGTCGGAGACGACACAATCACCCGCCGCATCCACCCCTCTCCCCCACATCCTCTATCTCTATCCAAGGCGAGGCTGCTCGCAACTCGGCAACGGCGAGGCCAAAAAAATAAATAAATAAATAAATCAGAGGGTTCTTGATCTTCTTTTAAACCAACCCATTGTTAGTTGAACATATATATATATATATATATATATATATATATATATATATATATATATATATACACACACGTATGTAAATATCCAATAAATGGAAGCAATCGAGGAAACCGTACGTTAAAAAGCTCCGAGCAGCTCATCAAAGTACAGCTCAGTTGTAGGCCAAAGGAATTAAGGACACCGAGAGAGAGACAGGCGCAAAAAATTCGATGCCGCTGAACAAAAGAGTGCGGCCGGGGCATTATAAACAAACGAACGAGCCTCGATATGGAGAGATCCCTCTTTTTGCTTTTCTTTTTTCTTGTCGGAATTCACCTTTTATTGACGGCGATAATACTAATTTTGCCTTTTTAAAATTATTCGGGCCCAATTTTTGCACCAAAAAAAAAAAGATCCCCTGCCTTTAATGGGTGGGCCGGACTTTAAAAAAATACAAAAAAAATCCCTATTAATAGGAACGTCCGATCCGAAATCGAACGGCTTTCCAGTCAAATCACCTGCCGATCCAAATTCATTTTGCGTTTTCTGGACCATGGCATGACGGCAGACCCTTTCTTTGGATTTTTTTTTTAAATTGGCGTCCCCATAATTCGTTTTAATTAGAGAAATGGCCCTCCCCCTCGCGGCTTATTTAGTGTCCCGACATGCGTCTCGATCCTTACTCATACGACAAATTTTGGAGCTTTGCGTGTCGTTTCTTCCTCATTAATTACACGATTAGGAGATCCCCCAATGGCATGGAGACTGCGAATACGACACCGCACAAGGCGTCGGTGTACTCCTCATGCACTTAGCATCTTGACTAAAATTATCAGGGGAGGGTCAACGGGCCCTCGAAACCAACACGTTTCAACTATCGGCACATGCCTTGTCCCTACGTTAATGGCATCTAATCCAACACTAACCTTAGCATATGACTTGTATACATATATGCTCTTCACTCACACATGTCCATTCTCTCCGAGAAAATCATTGAAGTGCCCGCCGACAAAACTAAGCATATATAACTGAGCGGAAGTCGATTGAGCGTGACCTGTACCGGCGCCGCACTTCCCTTTACTTAGCCAAAACGGAGAATTAACTAATGTTAAGGCGCGCGGCACTCCGGCCGTCTCGTGAAAGAAGGTCCGTCCGGATCAGTTCGGTAGCTCTTGCGTAAACAGGGCGATTGAGGCTAGTCAAACCTTGCATGCATCGAGCCCCTAAGCAATGGGCCAACGCGAAATTTCGATCTTGCGCAAAATCGTCAACGTTTTGAATCGATCAAGAAGAGGAGATTGGCAAGAAAAGGAGAGCCCCCAATGAGTGGTCTAATTAGTGGGAGTCGTACCCGCGACCAGACTTGTCGTCTCGTCCCTCGTTTCTCTTCCTCTCCATCAACTCCCAAAAAAAACAAAATAATATTACAATAGTACAAGAAATAAAGGCCGAGAAAAAATAAAAAGGAGGTGATGCCAGCTAAGGTAATAAGCCTTTTTAGCTTGTTAATCGGCGCAATTTCCGGCGTCTTGGGTCGGACCAATGCCATCCCTAGGGGGAAGAAGAAACAAGAAGGTGACCGGTAGAGAATGACCGGCGATATCGTGACATTGTGAATCATCGACATATTATCACCGGGTGTGTCTCGATCTAAAAGAAATGGAATATCGGTACAGTCCGTGCGCCCCCGCTCATCGGGCCCGATTCGATTTTCAAAAAGCTAGTTGCGCGCGGATCGCGACCCGGATCGCTACAATAAAGAATACCCGAAAGTTCGTGTCGTGCGCTACTGGACGAGAGCCGGAACAAAGAGCTTGGAATCAATTTACGTAAGAGGCCGTCTTCATTAGAAATTTTGGAAAAGTTAGGGGGGAATGGAAGGGGACAAAAGAACTGGAGATGGGGGATGATGCTCCCGAAGATGCCGAACCAGGAGCAAAGCTCTGCTTTTGGAATCGACCGGGGCGTCGGGAGTCGTGGTGTTTTCCTCGGGCGCCATACGAAAGCATGCGATTATTTTTCTGATATTTCGAGTTGTGACCCCTTTATTTTATGTATTTAAACCCGAGCCCACCTTTGACCAATTCAAATTGTAGACACCAAATCAAAAGGAAAAGCAATTTGTCAGGACTCGAGTGGAAATAACGACAAGAATAGGTCGTTGTGGCGAAATTATCGATGCCGGTCGTGGTTTAAACAAATGATTTGTCCGGCTTAGCACTGAACCTTTTTTTTCTTGCTAATGTGGAACGTTGTGGCCAGATCTAGCACAGCATGGGGGCTGCTGTTATGACAAGAAGAAGCAGAGGCGAGGGCTTCGTAATCTCCTGCGAGATTCTAAAGGGGATTCTTATGGATTTTGTTGAGGACTGAATCGGATTAAACTAAGGAAGCTATGTAGGTAGCGCGGAATCGGACCTGGCTCTCGTAAAAGTGGATTCCTAGTGAACTAGAAAGAATCAAACCCGTCTTGGTCACTCGTGTCGCCAGTGATGTACCTACAGTTTGGCCTAGAAAGAACCGTGAATGCAATCTCGGAGAATCGTCCGACACGGTCGTTCCCGTGTGCTACTCTAGGCATCTCCACAAGGGCACGATTTCGTGCTCGGATTTCTCTAATGCACATCGAACAAGAAAAGACTATTACTAAGGCCGAGTACTAATCCAAGGTAGATCCTAAAATCTAACTGGACCAAACCTACCAAATTAGTACCGATCCAGTTCTCCATTCCAAAAATGGAAAATGGCTATTCTAGGTCCAATTTCTAGTTTTGGATGCGGAATTGAATCGAGAAATCATAATTCCTTCTTTTACTTTTACCTCAAACATTATATTCTTGTTGTTGTCGCCTCTACCTCGTGTTTCTCTCTCTCACTCTCTTGCTCTGCTTTGCTCACTTCTTCACATTTCCTTGACGAGAATCAACTATCCGAAGCTCACGAGCCTCCCGTCGATCGGTTGCTCGGCCATGCAAGAAGAAACAAAAAGACACTCCAGAGCTCCATTTCTCCAATTCCAGTAAATACAGAGGTTTTCTTTTATAAAGAAATCTGCACTGCATAACTAGAGAATTGTAGTTTCAAGTAACACTCTCGAGGAATAAAAAGAAGGACTTGATTATACCAAATCGACATGGCAATCTCAAAGTATAACGGATATATTTCAGATTCAAAGATTAGAAAATCGATCGTTTTGAAACCGGTCTCTCCTCTATGTTTGCCCCATTACCGACATTTGCAGCTTGCTTAACCGCAGAATCCCTTTAAAGATGCACTCAACGCTTCTTTAAAGCTCGAATGGGAAAAAGAAAAGAACGGAAAGTTTTCGGGAGGGAGGAGGGGGGCAATACACAGGATTCACTTAAACTGGCCAACTCGATTTTGATTTGATTGGACAATGGGAATGACAGCAAAGGGGCAGGTGAAACATGGCGTCACAAGTCGTGCTCTTATTGGCTGCAACGCTGCACGCGTTCAATGAATGAGAAGATTCTCCGGCGACTGTAGCTAAATGCTCGTTATGATCATCTAGGTCAACCATTAATCTACACTTCCATCGCTTTAACCGTCCATTGATTTCTTTTTTCCCCCTCCTTGTGGCTCTCGGATGACAGCACCATGTTTTCGTACTGCAGCCGACACAGTGCTCTGCGTGTTTCCTCAGAAAATCCGAAAACTACAGGACACAGCTCACCATATCACAGAGAGAGAGAGAGAGAGAGAGAGAGAGAGAGAGAGAGAGAGAGAGAGAATTTGGAGGAGAAATCTATTCAACCATTGCAACCAGTACTCAAAAGAAGGAGTCGTTTATGTACAATAATTCCTGCTGTGTAGAAATAACAAATGATTTCCTCTGCCTACCCATGTCTCTCACTCCACCGCCACCACCAACGCAAACTGTGATTCATGACTCATCATCACCAACATTCAAACACCCTCTCACCACCAATTTACTGTCTTTACTTTCCTCACCCGTCTCTCTCTCTCTCTCTGTTCTTTCCCCCCCCCTCTTTTCTGCTTACTTCCGGCTATAATTCAATCGTCCGTGAAAAATCAAGCATTTAAAAATTTAATCTTTGTATAGGGGGACCCCCACCCTCCAATCCAATCCGGGTCCCTATCAAATTGAACCAACCAACCAACAAACCCTCAAAAACCCCCCAACTCCAAACTAAACTAGCAAACCTACCATCACCAAATCTCAACCCTTTGTTGCTCTTCCCTCCTTTGCTATGTACACAAAGCCCCAATCTGAAGCAAAGAATATGCCGCCACATCAGTGCACGAATCTTCCTACCGATTTGAAAAATACCCTTTTTTCCCCACTCCCTCCTCTTCTTTCTTTTCAATTTCCCTTTTTTTGGGGGGGAGGACCTTTTCAAGAACATGATCTGATCAAACCCAAATTGTACAGATTCCTCCTCACTAGGCTTCCAAGCGACAACAGCACAGCCCCAGCGACCCCAACTGCTTCCTCTCCTTCGTTCTCTGGGCTTCCCTGGTAGATCAAAGGCAATTCCTTCACTCGCAGTTCGCTCAACCCAATCCTCTGCCTCACCGCCTCAATGATCTTCGAATCCGCAGGGTTCCCCACTACATCCGTCACATAGAACACGTTGAAAGCTGTGCTCAATGTGGTGGATATCTCGGCTCTTGTTACGTTGAGGCCATTCTCGCGGAATGTCCTCGTGACCTCTGCTAAAAGGCCCGGTCTATCCGCCATGCATAGTTCTAACCTCACACCCTGTGAACATATAGAACGTTCCATTAGATTAGAGAGCCAAAGAAACAAAAATGTTACTTAATTCGCAAGATAAATGGCGCTTGATTGGTGAACGTTGGGATTTCTGTAAAATACCTCGGATGCTCTTCTCTTGGCAGCAGCTTGCAGACATAAGATCACACGTTGCCTCTCAGCCTCGGAATTGATCGGGGTTCCATCCATGTGCCTAATGTGGAAATCCTGGGACAGCATCAATAAACTATCAAGTCAATATCTCTACCACAGCGAACTGGTTTTTCTCGTTTTGATTAAAATCACCAAAAATATTTACCAGAGATGCTCTATTGCCAGCAGTATCGATGGTGGCATGGAAGACGACGTATTCCATATCTGTCAACGTGCACAACAAATCAAACAGAAGCTTCGTTCTGTCCTTGCACTCAACATTCACGACCGAGTAACCCTTCTCGGTCCAACGTTGTACTGTCACTACTGGAGAGTCACCATTCAGCTGTAGGACTGGCTCTCTCTCGTAATCGCGATCTGCAGACATCATCTGGTGCAGTCTTCTCTCGGTGTGTGTCACTGCCAGAGAAACTGACGTCTTCGCACTCCTAATGTCGTTATCTCCTTTGAGAACGTTCCTCAACCGCGCCTCAATTCTATCAATCTGCTGCGAGTCCTCGATCGGGGACCCAGAATTGCAGTCCTTGACATATATTAACGAAGCGATCCTGCCGTTGTGAGTCCACACCTTGGCCTCCACAATATCGCATTGCAGATCGGCCAACACTGCGAACACCTCGGAAAGCAGGCCGACCCGGTCTGTGCCAGTCAGCTCTAGCGCTGTTAGGCCAGTGTAGTCACTGGTTCTCGTATAGTGAATGGTTCCGAGAGACTGCAACAACCAAAACCGACGCACTTTTAAAATACAAAAATGCAATGCTCATAACTAAGAAATCACTTGATCTCTTAACCCACAATTAATTGCTTCCATATTTTTAATAGAGTACGCTTGTAACTGGTTCCACATTTATCAGTTAGAGCCAAAGAGAACTTAAGAGGTTTTAGAGTAGTAAATTACCTGTTCCATGTAGCTGATAACGCTCTCATCTGTTAATTTCTTTCCGTTTTGATCAGTCACATGAAAAACTGTAGAACCCAGTAAAATCCAAGGCAAGAAAAATCAGGGAAGTTTCTCAAAAACGCGGTCAAGACAAGTCAAAAATGTAATCATGCCAACATAAAAACATAAGGCCAAGAAAAGAACCAAAAGAAACAATAGTTAAGGAAGAATCATTTGGTGACTCACCATCCATGAACCATCTTCCATCAGACATAATGTAAGCCTTCTTGATGGACAGGTTGAGATCAGTGAGGATCTGGACTGTCTCCAGAAGAATCCCATGTTTTCTTGCACTGTCCACCTGAAAAAACATGAACCCAAGACTTGGTCAGACCCGTATAACATTGAACAAGCAACGCTTTTTTTTTTTTTTTCTTTCTTTCTGGTTTTGTTGAAACTTCTGGAAAAGGGTTTCGTGGAAGCATACCTTGACAATAGTGACCGCGGGACAAGAACCATTATCAATCACCACCCTGTTAAGAGGACAACAATGATAACAATCAAGTCAGCGAGAATGGCATCTGGTCTAAAATTCAAAGTCTAGACGACAGAACTCTGTCTTTGAAACTTTCAAACGAAGGCTTGTAAGGAAATATATTTCAACCCAAATATAATTTCTTTTCGAAATAAAGCAAGTTTCTTACAGATCAGCTGGAAAAAATTGGGGAACAAAAATCAACCAATCCCATACAAGAGAAAAGAAAAAAAAAAACAGAGAGCAAGAGAGAGCTCCTCTGTGGTTTCGGTACCAAAGACGCCTTCACGAGGACCAGTTTGCGAAGCACTCGAGGAAAAGGAGGAGGAAATGAATCCGGAAACAAACCTCGGGGTGTTCATGCGAAACACGAGCTTCTCGTACTCGTCCATACAAGCATGCCACTCCATCTTCTCCACTCTCTGCATCTGCATCTTCTTCCCTCTCTTCTCTCCCAGAACCAGAAACGCCAAACAAGCCAAAAAGCCCTCAAAACACCCACTTCACCGAAACCACGTTCCCACCTCTAGAACCGAGAACCCAGAGACAAGAAATCCAATTCGCAACGACCTCGTTACTTCCGTGGACTGCGGGCGTGAACAACGAACTACAGCAGAAGCAAGAATGTCGGGTCCCCTCTCTCCCCCCTCTCTCGTGCTCCGAATGGTCAGTTTTTGCTGGCCTCCTTCGATCGAATCGCTTTATTCAAAGGCCCAACCTCGTCACCGAGAAGAACGAACTCCTCTGTAACAGGCGCTCTCTCTTCCCCCCTCCTCTCTCCGTGCGCAGCTCTAGCAGGAAGGTTTCTCTCCTCTGAAAGAACCGCGGTGGGGGTCCTCCTATATATATAAACGGTATTAAATGAGGAAACTATTATTTTACTAAGTTCCTTTTTTTGCGGTATTAAGAATTTTTTTTTATTCTTGGCAAATACCAAAAGGGAGACGTGCCACGTGGCGTGCGTGGCGCGTGACCCGGATGGACTGTCCGGCCCGACCCACCCCCACCCCCTTCCTTTTCCTTTTCTTTTTCTTTTTGTCCCTTCGCTGCTTTTATCATGTACTGCATTGTGATGAAAATTATAATCTGTCTCCCTCTTCCCTGAGAATTTCTTTCTATACGACACGATTCCGCTCGCTAACTTTAACACGAGCTTCTCTTGAAAATTCCATTCACATATAAATTCGCTAGCTTCGTTATTTAGCGTTTCCTAAAAGATCTCATCTTTATCGTATTTTATCTTTTGATGAAAAGAAGATAAATCGGGTGATCCGGTAGGCCGGTCGATGGGAGCGCCGCCCGTGCCGGCTCTTCCCTCGTCTATTTACTCCGTCGGGCGGGCGGGCGGGCGGTTCCCTTGTACCTGTCGCTGTACCTTCTTCACCTCGTAACGAACTTCGGTTCCACCGAAGATGCCCCTTGTTCCCCAGCTTGTACTCTTTTGTTGGGAGGTCAAAGTCGTCTTTTCATCGGAAGCCCTTTCTCGAAGCATAATCGGGAGCCAGATCGGCGAGCGCTCCGGATCCAAATGGAAAAGTCCAATCTTTGAGATGCCAAACTTTAGTTCATAAACAGGTCCGACAACAGACCATATGACATAATAACAATAATAATAATAATAATTCGGCGGCACTCTCTCCCCGATCTTCGCAATGCGATATCGCGCCGACCTAGTCACTCGAGAATCATTGAATTTTTCGCCCACCCGAAATTGGAACAACAGGAATCTTGCGCCTAGAAAAGCTCGAGCGAATCACGTTTTTCTCGTGGAAGAGTGTTTTTGCTCTCGTTCAATGGAAGGAAGGATAACGCAAACGGTCTATAAATTCTTGCCCAAATGTACAAAACGATATCTAAAATTTTAATTTATTTAATATAGCCCATTAATATTTAACTATTCGATGCGATTCATGAACTTTCAATATATGTTCAATTTAGTTCACAAAACATATGAACATATTCAATATTATATTTACATTACTTCAAATTTCGTGAAAACATTCAACATTAATTCTCATATAATTCGATGATTATATTGAATAAATTAAAATTTTAAGTATCATAATACATGTTAAAATAAAAAAGGTCATAGATTAGAGTGTGAACAATTGAAATTAGAAGACCGCGTCAAAGGTGGGAAGAAGGGAACAAAACCATCAAAACACGCCGTGGGTGGCGACTTTGATTGGTCGTCCTCAGTGCGGCGGCTTTACTTCTCTTTGGACTCACTCTGGCAGCTTGGGCGAGTTGGGGGCGCGCTAGCGTAGTCGTGGAGGCACGCATCCGGGGAGGCCGAGGCTCAAACCACGCCCCCAATCGCCGCCACCTGTCGCAGGGACAGGCGACGGTCGTGGGCCCGACAAGCGCCCCCCTTGTCGCGGCCATCACGTGTCCCTCGTCAGAGGAACACGTTCCCCGGTTTTCTTCAAAGTCAGGACCAGCTCTGTCCGTCCGAAGCCCCTCATCGACGTGCCACCGTCGCATTAACCACTCCCCCCCCTCTCCCCCAGCATCGACTCCCCCTAAAGCAAGAGCGATTCCCCGATCGCTGAAATTCCCGCGGCCGCAGGATCTTTACCCGCTGGCCGCGCGATGCCGCCACGTGGCCGGGGGACATCGTAATGAATGTCCTCCCGCGACGTGCGTGGCACTAACGAGAAATGAATGCGAGGGGAAATCCCGGTGCGGCGAGGCGTTAATTATGGCGCGCGCCGGTTGGTGACGAAAAGACGTCTTTGACCTTCCCCCCCGGTGACCCGGCGAAGCGGTCTGGTCGTAAAAATTTTTTCTTTACAGGAGGCGTAAGCGTAACACGTTTCGGGGTCTTTTAAATGCAACATTCAAAGTGCAATGGGATTTTCTTTTCTGAGAAAAAAAGGGAAAGAAAGAAAGATCCGCATGGGACATAGAAAGATATCGATCTCTTTTTTCAAGCAAAAACGAAGGAACGAACGAAAAAGGGGGAGAAAACGAATTTCGAAAGAAAGAACGGACCCGGCGGGAAACCGGTAAACCTTCCCGCCACATTTGGGGACGGCGGTGGGTCCACGTCATCACGGATGTCCAGCACCAGCTCCCCCCCCCCCCCCCCCCCTCCTCCTCAAACCTGATAACGTGAGGGGAGCTGAAAAGCCAAAGGGTGGAACCCCCCCCACCCGGCCCCACCCCTCCGCCTTTGACGTGGCCGTTGCGTGGGTTGGCGGAATTATTCGAGATACTAATAAATGCATTTCTTTTTCCGCTCGAAAAAGGGAAAAGAAAAAGGATTACCTTTTTTTTTTTAAATACCGCACCAATCAATATTTTCGATTCGGGTTCGGTCGATTCGATTAAAACTACCAGTAACACGACCCGTGGTTTTACCGAGCTAGGGTCCGTAGACCCGACGCGTAGGATGACAGGTAGGAAAGTCGGTCGGCGGGGCCCACGGTCTGCTCTGTTCTACCAGATTTTCTCTCTCTCTCTCCCGAGATTAAAAGAGAACGCCTTTCGACGTGGCCTTTTTTTTTTTTGGCTGGCCCTTTTGGCCTTTAATTCCTTCCTCCTTTTTGACCGAGTTTTCTCAAAGTTTCCGGACCCCCGTTCACACCCGCCCCGGGTGCTCGGGTTCGGGCCCCCGGGTCTCGACGACGGTGAGCGCGAATTGAATGGGCAGTGCGGCGCCGCACATCTCTCCCCGAGACACTCGCGGCATGTTTTCCTCCCCCAACATGACTCCACCACCGCCAGCACGTCGCAATAAACAAAAGCGTTCTCGTTTCACGTTAAGCCGACCTGTCATGGACATCGAAGGTCTCGCCCTTTTTTCTTTTCTTCATTTTTATAATGGAATGTATCTTCGGCTCCGAAATTCGGAATTCCCTAATATTCCGCTCCGAATTCGGACGTGACCGTCCGACCCCGCTCCGTGCAGTTTTTTCCACAACCACTCCATCTTCGTTGGGCGTCGGGAAATTCCTGCGTCTCGGTCTTCGGGTCTCCGCGCGGGGCCCACGCGCTGTGTCGTAAGATCTTGGCCGTCGACTTGGTTTGGACGTGGGGCCGATATTTGGTCAAAGCGGCAGCACGTGATCGCGACGCTAAGGTCTGGTGCTTCGTTCGTGGCGCAACGCTACGTTTAATAGTTGGCGGGCATCGGGAAATGTTGGAAGAGCTCGGCATGGTAAAGATGTCCGAGCATGTCACGGCACGATGAGGGCTTTCAATTTGGGTAGCCGATCGTGCCGACAAGTAATCTCGCGCTTGCGCTCCTTAAGGGAATTGCTTATAAATGAGGGTAATTCTTCTCTTTTCTTTGCTACATATATGTTTTCACTCGATCTAGAAAAAGTACACCAAAATCGAAGAGTGAGGAGCGAATGAATGCAAGATTGACATAGGGCGAGAGAAAATAAAGAGAAAGTCATATGGGTGAGGGAAAAGTATACCCCAAATGAAGCGAGAGCGTTTAGTGAATGAATCCGAGATCTAAGTGAGGGCGAGAGAGATAATCACATAGGCGGGCTGCCTATTTATGACTTTTTTAGTACTTATATTATCACTTAAGTTTATGTACGATTCATTTATCGAATATAACTTAATCATATAACGATACATCTCATCACACGCTCACATGCGCTAGTTAAGAAATCGATTCGTAATCCACCTCGACAGATCCATCTGTAGCGAAAAGAAACACGTGCCCAACAGCCAGCCACGAGTCGTCGTGATCATCAGGTTGAGGAGGAAGCGATCGTGCTCCCGGTGACGTAGATGGATGGGCGAGAGGCAGGTCCCGGGAGTGAGAAGTGACGCACCGTGGTGGGATCGAGATTTGCAATCATTTTTCTGGTTGAGATGGTTAGATGCCGACGATCGAGCAGTTGGGTGAAGCGGATCATCACTCTGGGATGCTGAAGTGAACGCGAAGTAAAGTGATCGTTGGCTTGCCTTTCACGACTTGCCTTCTGATTAGCCCCCCATAGCTTAAACCCCTCCCATAAGCGTTCCCCTAATGGGAATTGCCTCGGATCGCCAACTAATCAAACCCCACCACCTTCCCATTCCAAAGTCGGCCAAATTTCAGCATAATGAATCCCATCGAAAGCGTCGCCGGCGAAGGAAACGCTTCGGAAACTCGACGCGGTCGTCAACACCCGCTTCGACATCACGGCTTTGCCAATCATTTTGTAATGAAAGTGCGCCGTTGGAACCAACCACTCAATCTAGCCAATGCGTCGAGCTCCATGTCGAAAAACTTTAGCTCAAACGTGTCTTGTATTCGTCATTAGGTAATTGTGTTTTGTGTGCTTAATCTATGCACATATAAGATGATAAAAACAATACCTTAATTAACTACTTTCTTTTCGTATTTTAAGTCAGAGCCGACTTTCCCATAAAATCGACGAATTCGAGCTTAGGCACGATAAAAATGCGTTCGATCGAACTCAATCAAAATCCATTATAGAGTCTCGATCGCTCGAGTGGATCGAATTTGAGCATTGAATCGTATCGAATCGGCTCCACTCGACTCGATTCGATTCAATTGACTGTCGTGTTCTGTCCATGCACGTGCTCGTTTCTATCGTCTATCCAACCTCCGCCGACTCTCCATTATTTTACTCGTGCGCTTCTTTACAATTCGTATGCTTTAAGCTCACGCTGTCTTCATTGCGGAAGGTGAGGGGGAGTTGATGAGTTGGACCACTCACAGCACAGCATTTGTCTCGCAGGCCTGCGCAGCAGACCATTTTTTCTCTTTTAGGTTCTCAATTATGCCTGTCATCAAATTTTCGTACGTGCTAATTAATATACGTGGGATGGGAAAATGATGTCGGAAAATAACCAAAATGACGTCGACATGCACCGAGAATCCGTAGGTTTCTTCCGGCACCGACGTGTCCGAGCTCCTTGCATGATTTTCATGGTTCGGCAAAGCCTCTTTGTTGCTTCCACCATAGTTTATTTCTACCATAATTATACTTGTCTTCGACGTCAAATAACAGGTGTATTCGATTGATAGCTCCTTTTTTTCCCCCCTTTTTGGCGAGCCAAATTATACGTTTCATCATAATACTTTGTTATCGACATGTATTTCGCAAAGTTACGTGCTCGACGACAAATGAACATCTCCCTAATATATACATAAGAAAAAGTCTAATGATCGATGGCCTCGAACTTTATTATTTGCAATACTTAGGAATGCAAATTACACATAGGAAAAAAAATGCAAATAACTTGTAAGTTTTTCTTTTTCATAATATTTGAAATGTTAAGTTGTTCGATGTGATTTTCGAACTATACGAATGTTCAACATAATTTTTTTGTTCGACCAAGTAAGGAAGGGATAATTGTATAATGCCGTCCTCTAATCATTATTTTCACTGTTAATTCGCGATTTTAATGACACGAATTAAGGCCCTATTCTTGCCAATCATGCCATCACCCAATGAATGGAATCGCCAGAGAAACAGCAGCCCGTGAGAGATTTACATCTCAAGATGATTTTTTTTCTTGTTATTAATCACCATCATAATTTCTCCTTCCTTTCCTACATATTAAAGTCTCACTCATTTAAATGCTTCTCTGCCGGCTGTTGGTCCATCAAGTCTATGCCAGCTACAAGATGATCGTAGCAAGAAAAGGCGCTGGCCAGAGCAAGAACAGCAACTCAACAACAACAACAACAACAACTGACCTCCTCTCCAATCAAAACCCACCAAATTAACGGTGGAATCGGATTTTCGACAACGACACTTCTGCCTTAAAGATCTTCGAGCAATTTAAAATAAAAAAAAAAGGGTGCAAGAGATCTTGGTGGGGGCATCTCCGGTTCCCATCGAGAAAGACAGTGCTTGGTGTCCATCGGACCACGTCCCCCGCACATTGACAATCCTTTTCGCTTCCAAATCATTAGGCATGAAGCTATCGAAATCACCCACTTTTCCTTTTACGAAGGGAAAAGAGAATAATCTTCCAGGGTAGTTTGAAGTTTTTACTGCTCTCTGTAGAAAACCGAAGTTGGCCGCAGCTGCTGGCCGGGATTGGGCCTTCAAGAAATCCACGCTCGTGGGACAAGCGCCACTGTTTGGCTTTGATTAGGAGCGGCTCTTTAGCGAGCAATGTGATCGGGGCGGATGATTTTCTCATTCATGTTATACGAGGGGGGCGTGCTTAAGGAAACATCTTATCATGCGTCAGCTGCTTTTTCGAGCCCCGGTCGCATCTTCAGACGCACAAAGAGCGTTCTTTTCGTCAGGGTATTTGGAAACGAGCGAAGTCATGAACCGGTCCGCGGAAACTCGATACATAGCCATGCGAAAATGCATGGATTTATTCAATCGAAAGGTGCTTAATTGAGCGTAGAAATCCAGAGGCATACGCAGGCTACAAAACTAGCTGTTCCTGTCAAGGACAGGAACGATGGAGTGAATCGGGATTCGAGGTTTCGAGAGCCCGCGATGGTCGGCGAGAACAACTGCACGGGCACATGGAGAGACCAAAATGCTCAAAACCTAAAGGGGCCCCCTCACGGGAGGCAGGGGGAGACCTCCCCCACTTGCGAAGATCGCAGCCGCAACGTATCTCCTGGATTCCCACCCAGAAGAGAGAAAAGAAGAAAAGAGGGGAAGAAAAGCTTCATCACATTCGAGCTTTGACTTTGCAGGCTTCGGTCGTCGCGTTCCACCCTTTCGAATCCTCGTTTCAATTAATGCAATCAAATCCGACCCACCAACCAACTTACCCAACCGGACTGAATTCCTTAAGGCGCGCGCTTTCGGATCACGGGGTCTTCATTCTTGCGTCGATTGTCGTGCGGCGGTAACATCATGTCCAACGATCACTGTTCGGAGGGGATGTGAAAAGTTGGGCTTCACCGAAATCGGTTAATGGTGCGTGTATTACAGGGGGGATCGCCATCATCTAATTGGGTCCGGTGGGTGCCCACTGAACCCACTTGTGTTGACTTCTGCTCATTCGATCTGCGCACAGCAACTGGCGAAGGTGAAAGGATTCCCTACTCCCCCCCGGAAAATCTCGTGCCAAGATTGACACCATCATGGCATGCGGCCAACCATCTTCCATGGGGAAGAGGGACAATCTTTCAAAGGGCTGCTTCACCCTTGTCGAGCTCTTTTGTTCATACGCTGCCGCCCAATCACGTGGCAGCTCACATGATTCGGAGGTCGGGATCACGAGACTCACCATCTCTCTCGTTAGCTCGTCGTGTTTGATGTAACCGCACATGTCCTAAGTTCGACAACATTAGGTGTTCCGGCGGCGCGTTGCCCGTCGTATTAACTGCGCGCGTCCTAACTCGAAAACATACATGATCTGGTGCTACGAAGCCCAGAGAGGTGCCTAACCCACGCATCACCAGTTGGAATCATCTTGTCCCGTCTGTCTCGGTGCAACGATGTCTTTCTCAGCATATACACAGAGGCACCCTTTGAAAAACGTTCGGGTCCCACGGGGAAAATTCTGGGGTCGCGTCCAGAGATCTGAAGGATCGTGGTGAAAAGAGAGACGGGCCCCGGAGACAGCGGCTCGGCGCAAATCTGGGACTGAGACGGCAGTGATCGTGGGTAGTGGGGAGCGACGAGCGTACACGTTTCTAGGTGTTGAAAGAGGGAAGACAGCTCCCAAGTTGTCTCCAGAGATCATCGCGACGTGCGCTCTTGGAGATTCCCGCATGGGGATGGGAAGACAGGTCCGGTCAACAAAACACACGCAGCATCCACTTCGCTTCATTTGAAAACGACATGTTCGACATCGCCTGCGAGAGATCTTTGATCTGATGTTTGGACGAACCATGGTTTCCAGGAGTTGTCAGACCCTTTGGCTCTCCGCATCTGATTGTGGGGAATCCTCTGTGCGCCATGAGATCCGCGGCAGATTTAGTTCTGGGATTCGTTGAATCTTTGAGATTGGTCTCGATATACTTTGTGCGTTGATGATCATCGGATAACCCATTTTATAAGGTGAATTAACCATTTGCCGCGAAAACGTTATAGAAACAAAGACAATGCGTATTGCTTAACACCTGCAGTTCCTAATTATAAGGGGGGTAAGGACAGGACCTTTCGAGCGGGCTCGACATTGTAACGGGATGCAATGAAAGTGCTTTTGCCTGTGGTACCAGTTCATCTTCCAAAGGCATTCGGACCCTTATTCTGTTCTCGCTCAGCGAGGGCAGACTCTAGACAGGGTTCGGACCTAAGAAGGATTTACCTAAAACAAATCGGAAACCGAGCGCGCAACGGCAAGCCTGCCGGCTCGCATTCTCTCAAATTCGGTCTAACATAGATTCGGGCCTGGCATGTAGAGAAGCTCCGTCGAAGCCCGCCCGAACAATGAAGCCTGCCGTGAGCCTAATGGTTGCGCTCTGGCTTGGCGGGCCTAGACATAGAGAGACGTTAAATAGGGGTGGTAGTAAATACTATACGGCACATATGCTCTCCCTCCCTCTTCTCCCTCCACCAGACGCGAACGCAGAGAGAACATAAAGAAATGGGCCCAAGGCCCAATTCGTCAAAATGGCCCAATGGAATGAAATCCATTTGTTGGGCCAGTCAACACCAAACGCGAGCTGAGCCCATGTACCTTTACGACGTCTTGCCATTAGGACTGAGCATGGTCCGGATTGGCCCGGTCCCGTATTTAACCCGAGGACCAACTTTCACAATGTTGGTTATCAAAATTTTGGTTTGTGAACCAACCCGTCGAGCTTGAGATCGAGAACCGGACTGACTTTATCGGTTCGGTCCGATCTTAGGGTTAACCTGAGGTCGCTAAATTATTCTTACACAAAAAAATCAAAAAGCAAAGGAAAAAAAATAGGATTGTTCTCAATAACTGAAAATATTGAACTAAATTCTCTTTAATTAAAATTGGTAATGGCAAATGCTTAATCTTGGGGAAGTAATTTAGATGGACATGAACAAGGCCAAAGAAAGAGAGGGGGAAAAATCAAGAAAGCTGACAATCATTAGACAAAGAGGAAAGAATTGACAAGAGGAGTACACGAGATATTAATAGAAAAGAAAGAAGCAAAATAACGAATCTCCTTTATGGAGAGAAAGACATATATATATTTTTCTCCGAACTTCATATCTTTGAAGCTTTCGCATGATTCGGAGAGAGAAAAGTGGAGCTCACTTCTTAACATACAAAGATCTAAAGTGTTCGTTCGTATATATATATATGGAATGATCGACTCTCATAGTATTGGATTAAATATTTTAGGAATCGTCTTAAAAATCCGATCAGGACGGATCGGGTTGGGCCAATCCAGGTCGGTCCAGGTCCACCCTGACCATTGTCCACCCCTGCTAGCCATCGTTCCTCTGTCTCTCTCTCTCTCTCGCTCTCGCTCTATCCTCAAGGCAGCATCGACTCCGCAGCGACTTCTCGAGCTTTTTCTTTTACCTGCGCGGAGATGGCGTCGCGCACTATCTCCAAGCTTTCGCCGCCAGTGCCTTTCTCGCCATCGACGCACGCTCAATCCCCTCAGCGACCGAGGCTCGCGAACTCAATTAGTTTGCCCAACGCATGGCTGGGCGCGAGCGATTTCTCTCTCCGTTCGACGAGTCTCGTCTCTCTATCGAGTAAGCCGCGCCCAGTCATCGCCACCGTCGCCTTCAGCCTCCCGACCGCGTGAGTCTAAATCCCCTATATCACCTCAAGAGCGTTACTTTACTCATTCCCTTTTAGGATTTTGGGTTCGATGTTTTGTTTCGTTTTCTTGTTGAATTCTGGTTTTTTTTTTTAAATGCATTTTTAGGTGACTGACTTGTTGTTTCAGGAGTGTTTTGCTTGATTTTGCAGAAAGCCAGAGAGAGTCTCTTCCAGTGAGAATGTTCCCAGGTGAGTTAAGCTAAAGCATTAAATGAAATTTGTGCTTACTGTTGTTGTTTCTTGGTTAGTGTTGCCGAAAATTTTCTCTGAACGAGCTGCATTTATCGAACGTCAACTGGGAGTGGAATAATCATCTTGGTTCAGCTATGGAAGATGCTATTTGCGTATAATTGATTCCGTCGGTGATAAGTGAATGTGAATCTGTTGCATTTCACTGCTTATTGCTTGTTCTGTCTTCTATGTGGAGATTGAGTCTTTTCTTTTTTTGCTGCGGTTCGGAGTGGAATTAGATGGTCGAGGAGGGCGATAAAGTCCTTTGCTATGGGTGAACTCGAGGCGAGGAAGCTCAAGTATCCAACTACCGGAACTGAGGCACTTCTTATGGGGTTGCTTATTGAGGGTAATTCACTTTCTGCATTTCGGAATATCTTTCATGTTGCTTCCGGTTGTTGGTTTGTTATTCATCGAAGCAGTCAGTTGGTCTATCTGCTTATAGATATTCATGGGCATGTTTTATCACTCTGACTGTGTGTCCTATATATAATGAATTCAACTGGTCGGTGAAGTGATTGTTTAAGGAAAAGTTTTCACCTTTTCTTGAACTGTGGAGTTTCAGCTTCGCCAGTGACATCAGTCCACAAACATGGAGGGGGCGTGATATGCCTATCTTGTACCATGCAAGCTCTCTTGATGGCACCCTGTTTTTGTGACTGGGAAGGCCATATGTTTTTGCATGCTTTTTTTTTTTAGGTAAATAAGGCCAATATGTTTTTGCATGCTTAGCATATAGTCTTGACAAGGTTCGAGGAATATCATTAGATTCATATGGATTGTGCTGCTTCCAATTTCTTGGTTGTGATGTGCAGGGACTAGCTCAGCTGCTAAGTTTTTGCGGGCAAATGGAATTACACTTTTCAAGGTACGGGAAGAGTCCATAAAGTTGATTCCGAAAGGTGACATGTATTTTTTCAGCCCCGAGCATCCGCCGCTAACTGAAGATTGCCAAAGGGTCCTTGATTGGGCTATTGACCAAAAATTGAAGTCTGGTATGCTTTCTGTTAATTTGCTCGTTTTCATTTTTGTAGACTGCTGTGTGAAAGTATTCTGCTGTACTTTGAGGTCCACACATTCTTGTGGATTAGTGGGGAATATGACAATAGGTTTCACTGGTTTGAGCTGAGCTACATTTTCTATTTTTTACAAGTTTAGTTTTAAAATGGCGGAGCAACTCTCTTAAATTAAATATCTCAGGTAGAGAGAATGGTCGAATTGTAACTTTGGTCTAGTTATGATGGATGTCGTATTCTGATGGTAGCTGATAAAGTATAATTATAGAACCATGTGGGATAAGAGGCTAGTTTCTCTTACAGTTAAAGTAGCCAAGAAGATTGGCCATACTTCTATTAAGTTGGGTTTCCATTGTAGAGACCATGTCTTGAGTTAGCTAGATTTTTGGAATTATTGACTAAAGAGACTGGGCTTGCTGCTCAAAAGCCGCGCCCACTTATTTTGTCGACTCCTGTGGACGTGTTGCTTACCACCCTACCTCTTCCTATCTTTACATGTGAAGTAAGGATTGAATTGACAATTGTTGTGGGTTTTCCTTACAAAAGAATCTATAAATTGGCATCACTTTTTAGATTAGGTGTGCCTGAGCATTTATCAGGGTGGTCTTAAAATATTTCAGAATAGTCTGAATCTTCAACACCATGGAGTTTGAAAACTTGATTGAGGGGTCAAAATTGAGGAACGAGGGAACTACTAGGTTGACCCTCCAATGATAAAGGCTGCTTGGATGAGGTTTAGGTCCTAACCAGGTAGACGACCAACTACATAGCTTCTTCAATGTTTGAAATGCAAAGTGCCTGTAAGGGCTTTAAATGGCGTAGAGTTTTGCACTTGGAACTAGTATTGGTAGAGCGAGTTGTAATTCCACTTTCTAACACTCTAAACGTGTGTTCTTCGTTTCCAACACCCAGAGAACTCAAATTCTCGTTTTCATGTGGTTATTGGTGGAAAAGTTCGGAAAGTGTTGTCATTGCTTTGAAATTACCCATATGGTTTGTTCCTCTGGCCTGTCCAAATATGGGCCTGGAATTAATTTTTCTTGCATCCTTTGTTGTTGCAGCTGATGGTGGAGAGATTTTGACGAGCCATTTGCTTCTTGGTATCTGGTCTGAAGTGGAATCGCCAGGTCACAAGATACTAGCGGCCCTTGGTTTTGACGACGACAAAGCCAAAGAGCTGAAGTCTCAGATTAGTGAACCAGAATTCGATGGCTAACGGGTTTTCCCCCTCGATTCTCTTTTTAATTCTTATGTGGGTATTCGGGGTTTCTTGGGAGGCCGGAACGCTCAAACTAAGTCTCTCCAATATGTTTCGGTCCCTAAGCCCTTGCATGGGCTGGCATGACTGGACGATCTCGACCATTTTTGTTTCCTGATTGTTGTGACATTGAGATTTTTTTAAGAATGAGATGGATCCATCGTTTTGTACCAAGGTCTTGCATTCAGAACGACTCTCTTCTTGGGACTTGACTTGAGTTTATGCTCTTTATGGGTGTCGTTCTTCGTGTGACGTGATAATAACCACGGGTGGTCGCTCGTTCAACAGATGACAAGTCGTTTGGTTTGTTTCACTGTGGCATACGGCGTTATCAAATGGTTTGGTTTTACTACTGGCTTGCGAAGCTGTCGTTTGCGCAGCGTCAAGAACAAGATTGACGAGTTATTTACACCTTTTGCTGCTGATTCCGTGACCTCTCTTTTTTCCTGATCCACTAGTGTTTTTGATGGGGGGAATGAAAGCCAATCTGTTCAAAATGCAAGTAGCGACTGTACTTTGGCTCGGTTCAAGGGGCAGCAAATTCTCTAGGATATCTCCAGGTTTGCCAACTAATAAGCAAGTAAACTGTGATAACAAACTCATACTTACATTTATCTGGAACTCCAGGCTCAAGCATTTTCCCTATGCAATCCAAGCTGTACACATCTGATCTATACATAATCCTTTCACGTGGAATAATTGTTAGCAAGTTACGGAAACTAACTAAATTTACACTGCTAAAAATCGCATTGCCAGATCAGAAAACATCAAATATGAACAAATAATGACCAGAGGGCACATGGCGTTCCGCTCCACTGCACTGGAGACTTTCTGTAAAGAGCAGAGCTGAAAGTAGCGCTCTCCTTCAATCCCCCCCAAACATGTTAACAATCCATCCTTAATCGCCGCAGTTCACATTTGAAAGTAGAGCTGGATGCTATAGATCGACGGGCCAGGGTCCTTATATCTTCCCGTGGACAGTCCCGTGAGATGCGAACCAGTTCCCATAA
Source organism: Melaleuca quinquenervia (assembly GCA_030064385.1). Taxonomy (NCBI): domain Eukaryota; kingdom Viridiplantae; phylum Streptophyta; class Magnoliopsida; order Myrtales; family Myrtaceae; genus Melaleuca; species Melaleuca quinquenervia. The sequence continues at coordinate 2,725,285 of CM057722.1, forward strand.
CGCACCTCCACTAATCATGTCCTTTGCATTCACTTCTGAGATGATGTTAAACGCCATTTACTTCAGATTTTAATTAGAAGGTTACAAATTCTTCAAAACTCTGAATTGAAAGGACGAAAAACTACCATGCTGAGCTAAGTGGCAGAGAGCAAGCTCAATATGACGCCTGATTGCAGAGGCTTCATTTTTAGCATTTTGCACGATCCATGGAAGTGCACCGTCTTCTATCAGGAGAGACCTTCCCGTCTTTGTGCCTGTACCATCAGACCAAGGAAGTTCATACAATAAGAGAGAATTGTGGTACATGGGGTTTTATAGTAGCTGGAGGTTGTAAATGCTCGTAAACATGTGCTTTTTGTTGTATATCACAGACAGATTAATTTACATGACTGAACACGAGGGTTCACTATCCCAAGTGCAGTACCATGGGACATCACCACCTAGCTATAAGTGCTCCAAACTACTTGAATGAGTCAAATCTAACAGTCCACTTTGCCTTGATTCATGATGGCATCATCACATTTTCTCAATGGCCAGTCAGATATAAAATGAGACCGTGGGCTATCCAATCTAAGCAACGATATGAGTTTCAGGAAAGTATCTGTTTTAGCTATTAAAAGTATATACCCTGAGCAGATGCTCTTGACTCGCATTTTGCAAAATTGGCAATTCCACGAGCAACTTGTGCAAGAACGTCAGGATGCCCACAATGAACCATCCCAAGTAATGCCTTGATGCCACCTTCACCCCTTAGCATAGTCTGCAACTTGTCTGAATAATGAAAACAAAATGCGTGAGCCTCTATTTTACGCTAAAGAAAGATCCAGCAACAAGATTGCTTTGGTGGATGATTAAAATTTATTCCCTCACCTTGTCATGCTATTGAGGCATTAAAAGGGGCATGCATGGGAAGAGCACTAGAGGATGAATTAGGACAATATATACCCAAAATACATAACCTAACAACAGAATGTTGCTACAAACCTCCAAAAGGCCAATGATTATTAATCAAGGAATTCTTAGAATGTTCGATATACGATTGCTGGATCAATGACTTGAGCACGATTCATCCCCACACAAACAGTCCAAAATACAACCCACCATAATTACAGCAAGAAACCTATTTTGTCGAGATCTCAATATCAGGAAAGAAGGGCTTCTGCAATTTTCTAGCGGGGTTTGTGTAAGTGACTCTAGCTTTTTGGAAAAATAAGTGTTTAGTTTCAAATATATACCCAAAACAAGTATGAATGCCCTGCTATCTTAGCATTAACAATTATGTCAATGGAGAACCGGCTCTACAAATAGCGAATGAACAACAAATACCAATTTCAATGAGACCAACGAAAATCGGGTATTTTATTTTTACCATTTCCACAAAGGTTAGCCATAGCTCCAGCAACCATTCTAAGAGTTTGCGGATCCCCAGCATTAGCGGCTGTTGTTGACAACAAACGTACTCCCCCTTGAGCCATTATCAGCTCCTGGTTGGTTTCTAGGTGAACAAACAGAACAAAGAATCTGCTTAAAAAGGAAGAAGTCCTAAATAGCTGCATAGAAACATTATAATGGTTGTCATAAATTGTGAAGGAGGTGAAAGATATGCATTCTACCATTCATTGCCAGATTAGCAATTGCACCAGCTGCAACTCTATGTATGGTCTCATCGTCTGAGCTCCTAAGAAGATTCAGCAAGGATATAAGACCACCAGCTTCCACAATCTTCTGCTGATTAGCTTCTGCAAGTCACAGTGAAACAAGTTTTTCGCTGAAACATGACAATCGAGTTGAGCTCATGTTGATAGGACATTGACAGATTTAAACCACCAAAATATAAATTCTTCTTCTCCAAAGCAACGTGCAATCGAAATTTTACTCAGATATCTACTCAGTAGATGGGCACTAGGAAACAACTCAAGCATAAAGGAGAAACAAGGAACACAAAACCTCTAAATTAGAAAAAAGAATTAGAGCTCACAGTAAACTTTCAAGACATATTGTAATGAAAGTGCCTATTAGAACATAAAACACTCAACACATGTACAGAATGGCACCTTCAGCGGCTAGATTTGCTACCACTTTGACAGCATGAATGCGGACATCAGCATCATCTGCTTCTAACAAGGACAAGATCTTGTGCAATCCCACTATAAGTAGATTTGACGTCATTGAGAAGAAGGAAAAATTAGTCCATGATCCAAAACTATCAAGGGTAAAAGTGGCATATAAAATCACTAATGCTGCACTACCTTGTTCAAAGAGTTTGGCTACTGAGGCTTTCTCGCCATTTTCAGAAGCACTGAGCTGAGAATTCTTCACTTGGGCCATGAGACAGTCTAAATCATTGTGATCGTTCCCTGATCCAGCTCTATCCAGTTGTCTCCTTCTCTACAAGATAAATGACATGATGGGGAATTATCGTTAAGACTCAGCTTCAAGCAGCCAACCAACTTGCCTGAGTGGCAACCTATATCTCACATTCACATGTTAGGATACCAACCATCATTTTATTCTGGACCAACAGTACAAAGCTTAAAAAAGTGCAACAAAGATGGAGATATCAACCATCTATATAATACAACGAACTTTTTGCAAGCCGGTGAAGCAAAAAGGCACTTATACTGCCATCTCATGCAACGACTAACTAAATTGAGGTGTTCCATGGGTCAACTTCGACAGTGTGATTAGCATATACCTCATCAGCATCAAAACTTAGCTGCAATAGCTGACTTTGCAATAATGAAATTTCTCCTTCAAGCTTGTCTTTCTGTGTTGACTCATCTTCAAGCAACTTGCGAAGCTTTAAAATTTCAGAAGTTGCCGAAGCCTAGTAAATGGACATTAACACTCTATCCAGTCACTCTTAAGATATAAGTCCAATTAAAGAATTAAGGAAGAAGAGAGTTGGAAAACAAAATGTTAAACAATCACACAGAGACCTCCAGTAACTTAGATTGATATAATTGCCTCTTGTGGTTTGTAAGCTCCTCTTCTGCAGCCTTTCTGAGAATAGTTTCCTTCTCTAGGAGTTTCTTCAGTTCAGCAACCTCCTCAAGAGCCGAGATTGAGGAAACCTATGCACAAGACATCTTAAGTTTGACTTCATATGCACCATTTGTTTTTATGGGGGAAGACCAGGAGCAGCAAGAAAGTATGTATAGGATATGTTGCAACAGATTAGGTAGGCAATACCTTGAAATTATATAGGCAGCATATGATCAAAAGGAGATGTGTGAAAAATGCGTCTCTATCTATGACTATTCACATGCAAAAAGCTATATCCAGGCCTTAGGTTTTGCATCTCTGATGTTGTAAGTGTGGAGAACACAATTGACATCAAACAATTGAATTTGTACATCATACCTATGACAAATAGCAACAAACTCAGATGAATTTTTGGTGACCTCTAAGCTTGTCTATTTATTCATCAGGGCATTATAAATGTACATGAAAATGAACTTAGCAACCAAATTGAGTTAAAAGGATTAAAGCTGTTAGGATATCTGCATACCTTTGAAATATGAAGTCAAGGATATTTGTAACTATATCACTCCTCATCACTCCATAAACCAAGGAAAAAAAACAAGCCTGACATTCATATAAGAGCTATGTTTTACAAAATTTCACTTCTACCTTAGAAAAATTGTAGAATTATTTGTTGATCTACTACTCATTTTCTTTTTCGAAAAATTTCATGAAAACATGCCCAGTTCTGAAACGCCGAAAATAATATTTCATTTCTTTTTTCTTTTGTTTCTTCATTATCTGACAAAATAAGCAGAAAAAAGTGAACTATGGGCCCTATTATCTATTTAAACAGTAGGAAGTTTCGCACTAATTTAAAATCAACACCAAGGTCAAATTTTTCTACTTAAGCACACTGAGGAAAACCATTTCATCTTCACCCAAAATAAAAAAACCATTTCATTCTTAACTGTTTCCAAGCAGGTCCCAAATAGTGCTTGTAAACAAGTAAAAATTCTCCATCTTCCAGAGGCACTTTGAGAATCTAATACTTCAACTGCTTCCTACATCTTCAAAAATCCACGCATCTCAGCACTCCATTCGACTGCATGATCCAGATGAATCCCCTCAAAGATTAATATTCCACATCCCCTTTTCTGGCTCTTAGAGCCTTTGTTTGGTATTGAGACCTTTTGATTTTGTGTTATGGACTTAATAGCTGAGTATTGGCATTGATATCACCCACTTAGAGGAAAACAAACGAACAGCTGGTTATTCCAGATAAGCTTCCTAGTGGAAGTATAATTCATCATGCATCTGTCAAGATACTTCCTTTTTTGATTAATTTTTTCTAAACCAGGGCTAATTCACTGGATTGATCACTTCCTTTAGGGGAAGACACCCAAACAACTGGTCATTCCAGATAAGCTTCCTATTGGAAGTACAATTCATTATGCATCTATCAAGATACTTCCTTATTTCATTTTCCAAAGTGTCAAGCATTTTACAAGGCTAGATCACTGGGATTCATTGCTTTCTTTATGTTATCTGCCAGCACTTATGGAATGCAAATTTGAGTTTCATTACACGATTATTCTCATTAATACATGAGGAGCAAACAAGAGCATGGAGACTGAAAAGCCCTATGAGGCTTTCCTCCTTGAATTAAGGATTCATTTTACTCGGCAGCAAGAATAATTTAACAAAAAGGAGCAGTAACAAAATTCACGGGATTATATTTCGCCATGACTACATGTTAAGAATGGGGAGGCTGATGAGCTAACCTCTCCGTTAGAGTAATAGCCATTTTGTGCAATAGTAGCACTATCGCTATCATGCTTTTGTTGATCCCCCACCAACTGCTCCTCAATCTTCTTTATTGATTCCATGTAATCTTTCTGATATTTCATTCTTTCCTTCTATAAATTGATTAACAGTTAGTTCAGCTAAGCCATCGAAACAAGTACAAGTTGTTATAAATTTAAAACTGTATCTTTTATGAGTGCATACCTCAAGGGCATCTGCATACTTTCTCTCGGTCTCAGCTATTCGCATCTCTGATTCTGCATGTATCTTTTCAATTTCATCCACGAATGCTTTCTGCTGCCTTTCATGTTCGGCAATGAGCTTATCTAGCTGTAGCTCTAGCCTTCTAGACAAACTTTTGTAATCAAACTCTTCCTTTAGCTTCAACATGTTCTCCACCTTCATAGCCTAAAAGGGAACAAAACTTTAGCATCATTCACATGATCAAAGATGCAATAAGAGATTTCTTGACATTAGTACGCTTTAACTAAAGCAATCAACAAATTATGCTGCTGTATCATTCATTCACAAATCAAGCATGTAAGTCAGAACCAAGAAAACAACAGAGAGGTGGTGTTACATCTAAAGCAAACCGTGATATTTGAAAGTGATGACTGCTGAACATACCCTTTGTCCAAACATTATGGTGCTCACTGTCTCCCCTCGATGACGTGGGGATGGGCCAATAGTAATAACCAAAGAAGTCCTTGCAGTACCTGCAAATATTCCAAAATTTCAGGCAACAAATATAGAGGAATTATTCTGTTCCACCTACAAGCTAATTCATATAGCCTCTGCTAAATGAAAGGAATTACTATGATTCGCATGCCTCTTTGTTAAGTTGTACTCAGCCGGGTATAAGAGAAAGAGTAAAATGGTGTGAATTGCAATATGAGATACAGTAACACTAATTTTTAAGGTATAACATGAAAAGCATTGTAATTTCTTTTCTTTTTCTTTCTTGTCAATATTAGGGATATCTGTTAAATTTTACTAGGAACGGAGAAGGTAAAACAGAAAGGACACTAGGATCCTGTACAGGCAGATACAATATAACTGTCACACTGAAGGCCATCGTTACTGCAATAAAAAGGTAAATGCGCTACAAGGAACACTGGACTGGGAGTCCCTTATAATGTGCTCAATGCAAATATTATACACTTGAGAATGAAAAAGAGATTCAACAAAAATGTAAATGTGATCTACACTGTACCTCCGAAAGAATCTCGGAGCAATCTAGTAAGCTTTGAATCACGAACTGGAACATGTGCACTATTTTCTGCCAGAGCATTAATGCATTTCCCTAGTGCACTCAAGGAGAGATTGATCGATTTGGCTTCCTCAAGCGTATGACCTTCACTTCCTGCCACATGCAAAATCAATAAATGTACATCAATAGGCAATGAAGGATTTATTTTCATAAGCAGCATCCAAACTATAACTAAGAACCGACCAGTTCTAAAAATTCCACTAAGAAGGAAATGAAGAATTGAGAATTCACAGTCAAGAATCCTTTTCCTTCAGTCAGTTACATACCAGTCCAGAAAAGGAGAATCTTAAATATTTATCAAATGACAATTCACCTTTTCATGATATTTTCTAAGCCGTTCTCCCGATGCTATCAAATAATGACAAAACCAAAGCTAAAGATTTGTCCAAAACAAAGCTAACTCGTCAGTCAATGTGATTAAGGTGTAGAAGGCAACTTGACCATATTAATTAAACAGTTACAAATGGTCCATACAACTAACTAAACTAGCTCCACAATGGTTCCTTGATCTATCAAATCTTCATGACACTGAGATAACTTCATATTTATGAACATAGTAATACACTTAAGTTAGTCCATATGTTGGGACAAGGATATATTATGTACTTCTTCAACACATCAGATGAAGATGACCTCAGTGATTTCTCCTCAATAATGTTGAGTGGATAATCTGTTCTACTGAAAAAATAAACAAATAAATAAATGTGAACATACTGCACTTAGCAAATAATGTAACATATATGAAGCTGGAATTCAAATAAATGTTAGTCTCGCAGTCCCCTACATTGTCATATGCTAAAGTTCACTGCACTGAAACAGGAACAGCATACCCATTTATCAAGATTATCATTATGATATGCCTAGATGGTGGCATGCGAGGGGTATTGGAGGGTTGGCTTTCAGGGAGAAAGCTTCAAAAAATTTGATCCTCAAACAACATTCTGTTCATATCATTATCTGTCCTCCAAAAGTTGACAGACTAAAACTCTTTATCCAAATGGGCAAAAGAACCACGCTTCCCAATAGAATTTTGAGATGGCTGAGCAGGAAGCAGAGGCATCTACATAGATACTATGCCTCAAAAGCCAGACGGAATGAACAGATAGCTATCGCAGCATAAGAAGAAGATGAACAAAAAAGTACTATTGATGCAAATGCTTCTTCAACATACTTCTGTGGGTGAGCATATGAACATATGCTTGCTAATATTGACATGTGGTTGCATGTCATACAAACCAGTAAGCGCTAAATTAAAGACAATAGTCACTCTTATTCATACCTGACTTGTCAATGCGCTCTGAGCCAGCAAGATCTACCACAACTAGCTTCCCCTTCCGAACAACAGGAGCTTTAAAAGTTTTAGCCGAATGACAGTTGCTACCATTTTCCATTGAAAGAACAGAATCCTTTTCCTTCACGTATCTTTTCACATTTACCTGAAGCATATGACAATTGTTGTCATGTAATGTAGCTCATAGGCATACCACAGAGCTCAAGTAACAGCAGCAATCCTAAAGAGATTATTCACCATTAGAATGGCATGACTGCGTGATGATTCAGTATTCAATTTGGTGTTCGCGGCAAAGCGATGGGCTTCCCCTAATTGTAATAGCTCCAGAAAACTTTGTTGGTCTCTGACTTCAACTAAGCTAGCTCCTGGTAATGCAACATCTCCCGTTTTGGGATCTTCTACTATAGAAATGTTATCATTAGAAGGATCGAGGAGGTCTTGTATAGTCTCCATATAGAGCTGAGAACAATTGTGAAGATAAGATAAGTTTAACAATTAAAACTTTCAGTGATATTAAAACTTTCAGTGATATAATAATTAATTTGCAAAACTGATAAATAGGACAGAACTTATAAAGAGGCTTATATTAGTGATAAGATAAGACATGGAGAGAATGGGGGCATAAAATCAAGATGTTATTCAAAGGCCCGCAACCTGCAGATAGGAGACCGACACAGAATCAGTCTCCAAAGAGATATCTCCCAATATATCTTCCATAGCACGAACCATGATCCCACGAGCAGCTGTGTCCTCCTCTCCAAGTTTCCCAAGAGTATAGGTTTTACCAGTTCCAGTCTGCCCATATGCCATAACTGTTCCATTATAGCCTTCCAGAACACTCTGTACAAACAATCAAAGATGTTCATGTCATTTGAGGCCATGGATATAGCAAACATAAAAATTAATCCATTAACAGTTATACAGAGCAGCAAACACATCTTTTGTATATTTAAAGGCTAAGAGGTTATGAGCAATAAAGTAAAATAATATGTCAATCAAAATAGCATTCTTCCTCAAACTCTTCCAATTGAGTTCTAAAACAGAGAGCTCAGCAAAAACCAAAATTATCAGAAGAACTTTCCTCAACTTTCTTCACTCGATAATATTTCAATCAGTGATAGCTAACAATAGTACTTCACTTTTTGTCAAGCTTTCTAGTTTATCTGTGTGAATGTACCTTCCTGAAACTGTAAAAAGAGAGTAGTGTATTGGAAGTCCTAAAACTTATCACAGATGTATAATTGACTTCTAGAACTTTCAAAAAGTGAAATCAAGTCTTAAAATTTGTCAAGAAAGTACAATTGAGTCCTAGAACCTTCAAAAAATGGTAATTAAGTCCTAAAACTTGTGAGCATTTTCTATTTGTCAAGTTGGACACAGCTAATAGGAAGTCTTTATTCCACCAACTTGATAAATTTTAGGACTTGATTACAACTTTTGAAAGTTTCAGGACTCAATTACACTTTCATGATAAGTTTGAGGACTTGATTGCACTTTTTGAAAGTTTTAGGACTTGCAATACACTTATGCCTAGAAAAAGTATAAAATGACAGCATAAAAACTCAAATATGGTATTCTAAAGAATCAAAGCGGAGTAAAATGAAAGAAAAGTAAAAGTATATCCAAACTCATGATTTTTTGTACAGAAAATTATGTCAGCTGGGACAGAACCTCAACCTTAAATGATGGAGTAAACAAGAATGCTACTCTTGGGGGGCAAGATATAATTGCGGATTTCTCTCAATGATGATATCAAACATGACAAAGAAGGAAGCATATCAAATGCGTAAATTGTCAAAAGTTTCTCTACTTGCTTATACATATCAAAAGCAAGCTCATATGCAGGTGAAATTAAGACAATAATCAAAATGTTTCATATGTACGCACCTCCACGACAGGCTTTGCCACAACCTCATATACTCGTTTTTGTGACGCGAACTCGGTGAAAACTTCATCAAACTCATAGGTGTCTGTATCCCAGTTATTCTTCCGCAATTTCAACCTTTTCAGCTGATCATAATAACACAGAGGACTTCAATCAGTGCATCACATAAAAGAATAAGCTACCCGGATATTATCTTTTAATTTTTTGAAGCTATGTACATAAATTGTAGAATCAGATACCTCTGGCTGTAGTTCCACACAATCAGCAAAATCTGCATCGGCAGCCAAGTCCTCAGCATTACGAGGTCGCAACCTCACAGCTACCCGAACTCTTCCGAGAACTAAAACAAGTAAAACCTCATGTCTCATGATATGCATGGATCACTTATATGGATCTTGAAAGTCATTAATAGACAACCGTGAATGCCCATTCATAATCTACCCATTCATGTCCACCATAACAGTAGGTTCTGACTCACCCAAGACTCAAAATAAAACGCTAATTGGTCACAATAAAGTTGGAACATAAGTCTCTTAGATTTACATTTTCTTTGCCGACAACCTATCAAGAATCCAAAAATAGATTATTGCGGTGCAAAGTAGAGGGGCATCCTCAAACAATCAATTTCAAGTATTCAAGTATGAATCCGTAACAAGGGGCTGCAATTCCTGTATACTTCAATTAGTATGCTAGGGGATGTTACTTAACCCCAAATTCCTTGCCCCTTAAATTCATTCACTCCATGCCGATAATTTCACTCGGTAAACAGCAGACTCAGTTCCAGCATTCAATATAAGACTTCCACATGTGATATGATTCCATTTCTGGCAGCAGACTCCACTTTACTAGGCACTTTACTTAGTATTACATAGCAAAGAGGGGATATACATTACCACTGCCAGTGCATAAATGGCTAATCTTCTCCATACAGCCAATAAGACCAATCAAAGTTGCAGGCAAGCAACCCCAAGCAACAGAAAATCAGCTAAAACAGGCGATCGCCCTAATGCAACAACATTCGACAGAGCAAAACAAAAAACGGAACATCTGCCAACGAAAATTAACCACCTCGACCAACCGCAAAACCAAAACTTTTACTAGATAGACTACGTTATGCCAGACAGGGGAGACTTCGACTTGCACCAGTCCTTCAATTCATACAAAAGCCGAACCTAAACAAAAAAATGACAAAGCTCAGATCCCATAGGGGCATATCCTATTCCAGCAGTGCCGATGAGACCAATGAAACTCCAAGGCAAGCAATCGCAGAAAACGGCATGTCGACTAAAACAAGAATAATAATAAAAAAAAGCCCAAGCTAAAACCTGACAATCTCAACAACAACAAAAAACTTTCGAAAAACACGCCAAAACTGACCTCCGCCGCCGTCCCTGGCAGCTCCATTCGCCCCTCCCAAGGCCGCGGGGCTACTCTTCCGAAATTGCAGACTCTTCGACTTAAAGGACGACGACGACGACGATTTGAAACTCTGATTGGCAGCTAGGCTCTTGTTGTCGGCCTTGAGAGAGCTCCGGTGAGCGCCATTCCTGTAGGTGTTGCTCCCGAAGCCAGCGGCGGCCATAACAGCTCAGAAGCAAAGGAAAACCCGCACCGGACGACGCGCCCCCTCCCGCTCCGGCTCTCGCTACGACATCGAAAGCGGCTCGGCGAGAGACGAACCGCAGCCGAATTTCCCTCCTTTCTGAGCTTTTCACAGAGAAGAAGAAGAAGAGCGATGGCGTCGCGCGTTGAAATCGAAGTTTTTACCGGGGGAAGTGCGAGAGCGAGTGGGGTGCCGGGCTTTAGATCGTGTGGGGCGTGACTCGGACAAAATCGTTAGTTACAACAAGACACGAATATTCAAAATTTAGAAGAATCCGAGATTAGTGAAAGCAGCAGCAGCAGCAGACATCGGTTAACGTTTCAAATGACACCCGCCTAATCCCCGTAATAATATAATGTCCGGTTTTATCTAAGCACTGATCGCCGGGACATGACGTCACATGCTCCCTACTTCACTGAGTGTTAAATAAAGACGTAGATTAATATTTAAGCACTTCAACAGTTCTGTATATGATGCGGCGCGAGTTCCAGTAAGCCGATCTAGGAGATGACCGCCCGACCGCCGGCCGTCGATAACCATCGCCGGGATTTGTAGTTAAATGTCTCTCTCGAGAAATGCTTTTATTTTTTGTTTCCTTTTTGCCCCCTTTCGGGTGCTTGAAAATTTTGTATCGAGCTCTTGCGTGCTCGTGTTCTAAAGGTGGAGTTAGGTGCTGCCTCTTTCGGAGGCGGATCGGAACTTGCCTTGTCCCCATGACTAACTCTAGTCATTTTCGCTACTTCACATGTTGCACTCAATGTACATTGCCTTCAGTAGAACTCCTTTGTCAATGGATTCTCAATTGATAATTACCCGAATAATTGTAAATGTAAGAGCCTTGCGATGTGGACGTATCGACTTCTACAAGAGCAAACGATTTGAGAATAGGCCTCATGAAAAGCCGCACGCCGACATATTCGCGACATCGGTCGGAGCGATCCGTTGCACCCCGATTTTGACAGATCAGCATAATATCATACGATACTGTCGTGTTGCTCATCCGCCTAAGTAATTAGTTTGGCTTCTTGATTCTACATTTACGTCCGAAGATGTAAGTTCCTCTGTCGGAAATTACAATTTATTCTCCTAGGACCTAACGTAGATTCCAATGCTCCATGCTCTCTGGATTAACCCCTTCATTCACTGCAAAGACTCAAAATGCGTGGCAACCGTACGTCCAAAGTTCTATGTACAAATTGCATGCGTGCATGCATACATCTCGTGTGATTCTTTAGTCGAACATCCATGATTTCGTTCAGGGAAAATCGATGAATGCTGTCGTGCTCTCTCCACCTACTTTGGCATTCAAAAGGGCTGCGAAAGAGAAAAGTGACACGAACGGGTTAACTTGCCGTAGCATCCCCGGCGGTTGGAATGTCGCCGTCAGGATGCCATCAAATTGAATTTGGACGGGGATTGCATTTCGATTTACTCAACCTCGAAGGAGTGTGGAAGCGAACTTAAATTGAAAGGAGGGCAAATGGGGAAGAGGGACCCGGATCTCCAGCAATGAAAACTACCCAAAACTTGCAAGACAATTAAACATCCTCTAACCTTGCCAAGAAATTGCGATCTAGGAGTTGATCCGGGGAACAAGCTCTGAACAGCCATGCCGAGCCCGAGTTGGGGGGGAAAACGTTCGAAAATAATCAGAGTCTACATTTGGATTCCTCGTCACAAATCATGTGATACCCCTACTTCGACGAGAACGATACGGTTATATGGGGAGTGTGAGTTTGTCGCGCCTCTCGACGTCATTCGAGTTGAAGCTGGCTTGATGAGTTTTGATTGATTTAAACTTCATCTCTCAACAAATTCGGACACGATACAGAGTAATTTTCTTTCGTGACTCGACTAATTCAATTATGCGAACGATCTCAAGAGCGCGATTCCCACCGTAAGCCCGGGAGTTTGTGGATTTCATAGTGGAGTGTTCTTAAAAAGTACAAACCCGAGGTCGTGAGGAGGGAGATTAACTTTCTGGACAGATAATAAGACGGCCCAAATCCTGGATTGAATGACTGTAGTATGATGAGGAGGATGTCCAATCCAATTCCCGCGGACAACATTCAAAATTCATTCACAAAAGAAAGGACTGAGCATCTCCACTGATGACGCCCTTACAAAAGGTGGCCTGAGCTGGGGCCGGAGCTCCACTCGATTGATTTTGACGAATTGGGCATCCCCATCTCCTCAAACCCCACGACACTTCGAAAAGATGGGTCATTTTTCCCAGGGCTAGGGTTAGCTGACGTGACGAAACGCTGGTGGATTTTCGCTTTTATCTTTCATAACTTGCAAGATTCATATAGATTTTGTAGACATCGCTCTTTGTTCTTGATGATTAAATGAGTAGATCTGGCTTTGTTCGTGAAATCGACAGGAAAAAGATTGAGATCAAATAAATTGAGCAATAAAAATTTTGGATGAATTTCATTTCTTAATAAAGATCGGAGGGAAAGTAAATCAAATTTGCCACAGGTTAAGAAGATGAGGTGCACGTAGTCATGCTCATTTTTCTCCACTTCATCTTTCTCGTGACGGATGGACAAAAGAGATGCTTTTGCTCATGTAATCATATGACTCAACATTATGTACATAAGTAATCAAGTTGAAATATATATATATATATATATATATAAAGAGTAAGGAAAGACAACGGTTCTTAGTTTAGATCAATTCACACTTCTTACCATTCAATTCTCAAGCCGACTCATCACATAGTTTTTCGAAACCGGGCCAGCTAACCTTGTACCCTTACTTCGATCCACCCTTCACTCTTAAACGATATCCAGAGCTATTCTCCATTGATCAATTAACATCTTAACAATGAACACCAAACGATCAACGCTAGATCATACAATAATTTACCCTGTGAAGTCCTTTAAAGTTTTTTGTTTTTGTTCTTGGGTGTTTTCAAGAACCACTAGAGTTCGAAGGATCAATTGTGTAGATTACCCCAAGTTTCCAACTTTAAGGTGGTTTTGTAGGCCTCATTGCCAACCATTGGCAGGCCCAGAGAGAATCCCTTTTGCCACCCCTTTTTTTTCCTGCACTTTCTCACTGTGCCTTGACTGAGACACCTCAAATTAAAAGCTCTTGAGCTTCAAATCTCGCGACACGCTTTTGATGATCCTTTGAAAATGACTTTATAATGGATCGACCACGTCGAGAGAACTTCTCTAATTAGGAACTTGTCGATATCAATGATGATGATTATTTTTCAAAACTCAATCTTCAATTTAGACTTTAACTTCTTCTTCGAATCGCATCTTACGCACTAAATTCCTAATGAATTAGCTTGATAAAACTATTGTTTTCGAAACAAAGGAGGATGAGGAACGAGTGTTTGCAATGAGCTTGATTGAATTGAACCACTTTTGACTCTGGATATCTTCCCCCCACATGCCGAGAACGAGGGCCAAGTAACTCGAGACGCGTCTGTTCGTACCAATTTGCTGCGAGACCTCTTTTTCTTTGGACGGGAAATAATTCAAGTGTAACATCACAGAGTTGAAAACGTGCCCAAGTGTCACTTGTAGATAATGGCTCTTCACATTTAAGAAGAAAAGCAAAGGAAAAGATAGGCTCAGAAAAGCAATTGGACCCACATCCTCTTGACTTCGACAGATCTTAAACTCATAAGTCGAGTGTCGCTCGAAAAAAATTTGGGTGTTCTAAAGTCCTCTCTCTTTTCCAAATCAAACTAGGTAGTTGCACTAAACCAACAAAAGACAGCTTTTCTTTTAACTTTCTTACTCTAATCTTTCCATTCGTGTTGATAATTGGGATAATGCCAAAATAGGTTAATAGAAAAAGCTCGTAGTTCAATTTGGTACTTGAATTTTAGTTGACTATTTCGATCCTTAAACTCTCTTATTTGGACTAATATGGTTGATTTAGCTGACACGACAATTCAACTACTCTATGGAATCTACTACTTTTGTCACGGGCTATTCAAGTGTACAATCACCTCAACAACAATGAATGAAATATGTATATATAAATGAAGAGAGAGAAATAGATAGTTGAAGCGGTGCTATTTAAGCCGGCGAGGGCCATCAAATCTCCCTAGCAAGTGCGGCCAACCTTGTCGGTGGTGGCACAAGGGCAAGCGGGCTCTCACCCGCTAGCAACGAGGGCTTGTGGCCCTCATCAAGGCCTAAGTGAGGGTTGCGAGCAATGGTCGGCAACCTTTTCATATGTTGCTATCTTTTTTTAGTTTTATGTTGATTTGCCGACATGGCAGTACATGTCAATAAGTGCGAGTTCCACAGGATGGCTTGCACAACCACATTAGCTGAAAATGATGGCGTTGGTTTAACAAAGAACATAAAAAGTCGATGTGACGACTTTAAAGTTTTAGAACAAATCTTTGTGTCGAGTAAGAATTCAAGGGCTAATTTTGACATCGTCCCTTGATAATTGAAAGGATCGTCGAAAAGCTAAATAGAAAACCAACATTCAGTTCTATCACGACGAAGAGTTAGATGGGTCACTGGAAAACTGATCTTAGATAGACACACCGCTCGTGACTAGCATGGGTAGCTTTCAGCCAAAACTCCACGACAGCACAACGTGGAATGGAAGTGGCACAATAGAGACCGACAGACCTAGAGGACTAGTGGCTAGCCCTTGCTCCCCTAGTCCCAACAAATTGTTAAAATACTGATTGTATTTTCACAAAAATGAATCGGAGATCTGAGTTATGATTTTCGTTCGCCTCCCTAATTTAGAAATCTCGTTGCATCGATAATGAACATTGTAACGGGCTTAGCATATGGATCATTTGTTTGGGCCTTGACTAGCTGGACTTGTACCTGGGTCCATGTAGGTTTCGATGTCAATGCACACTTGTAATGGGCCTAAGCATATTTGCACGGGCATTGAGCAGGCTACTGGCTCAAACGCCTGGCTCCTTCCGGGTCAAGACTAATTGAGATATTGACGAACCGCCAAGTTTGAGAAGTTAAATTCAGAAGTGCCAACCTCGAGAAAGCGTTCTATGGTTTGATTCCTAAGCAACTTAGTACATGTGACAGTTCCTTGTTAAATTCCTATTTTCCTGCTAACCGCCTGTCTTTGAGCGGACCGAGATTCTACGGCTCTTCATCTGTTGGGAGAAGAAATGTCTAACCAAGGTTCTGCATCATCCTGAGCTAAGAGACATGGAATCCGAGCATTTCCAATGATCCGTTAGGCTTCTGAAGATTGAATCGTACTTTTAAGCCAATAACTATTCAATTGCAATGAACAGGGTGAAGATATTGTTAGCGGGAACGGTCACGAATCTTTTTAACCACGCAGCAATTTCCGAACATCTAAAATATCGTTCAGCTTGTGGAGTGCAGGCGCTTTATTCTGGGCAGCTTCTGTTTTTCAGCTTAATGAGATGAAAACCTGAGAAAGATGAACCGCCAAGAAGATGACCCAGTAGAAGTAGGACAAAAAAGAAGCAAGAGAAAAGAAGACACAACAGAAGAAGAGTCCCGCAAGTAGCGACGTGAAATGGGCAGACAACCACGACTCACGAGGGACATTCGTTTCCACAACGTACTTGTCGGTTGGATTTATGTGCTTAAGTAGCATAACTCATCAAACCTTATTGTTTGATGTCTGCCCTTCTTGGGATTTCGAGAAGAGCGAGATCATGGGATTGGTCGTGAGCGAGGAAAAGAAGAGAGAACTCTTTCATTAGTCCCAATTCGCTAAGCAGCGGAAAACAACCCTTTCACGCGAGAATTCTAACTTCAAAAAGAAGGTTTACGGGCATAATCGCATGTTAACTATTATGATTCCTCAGTCAATCACAGCAACCAAAGTCGCTAAATTGCTGCAGATGGGGACCCATCGATCCGACAGATATCATCAAAGGTGAATACTCCACAACACGAGTGCCGGTCACCGTGCAACGGGCTGATCATCGGATATGCACGAGATTTACTCTTTACAAATTAGGGGATTCACCAAGTCAATTAACTCTAGATGACGACGCTTGATCACGTGAACTCTCAATGGATCAATCTGATGATGTCGAGACTTGAGAGCCATGTATCTGCATCTTCACCATGCGAATGTGTGTAGGCATAACATAGTTTCAGAAGATACAATTATGCAACAGTTGAAACCACCGAAACCCTATTTCAATTTATCAAAACCGTCATGATGCTCTGGAAAATCAATGAAACTTGGACCTGGACAACGACGACGATGATGATAGTGAAGAAGAAGCTGATGATGAACCAACAACAAGCCTGAGTAATCGATTGCTGGCACTTCTAGTGGAAGGATTAGATACATACATTAGAGGAAATGGTCGATGTGGATAGATCACAAAGGCGCGTCGCTCCTGGGGGGATCATTGCATCGGCATCCATATAATTGGTGCATGCTAGAGCTACGTCGTCAACCGGTACATCATGCTGCGAGGACAGTGCAATTTAGGGCACTTGAGGACGATGGAGAGAGTGCGACGAATGGAGGGAAAGAGGGGTTGGCTTCATTTCTTGGTTGACTAAACACGAGCCTCAACCTCGCCTGGCTTATATTGTAGAGAGGCAGTGGGCGAAAAGTAGTAAAACAAGAAATAAGTGATGCATTCGGTGGCATTGGGTACTCTCCGGGGGGCTCCTCTTTGCCCCCATTCAAGCGTAGAATGATTAGGGGAATCTGTCGATTTGTATGTCTTATTCTACTGCCTCATGCGTCCCGTATCGATGAGGCTTAGAATTGGTTGGCGTACTATGTTCAAACACATTAGTTCCGGTTGTCTTTGCCTGAAGTGTCTTCCGCAGCCATGTCATGAAGTGATCGGCTTCCGATTGGTAGCGAGTGGTGAGTCTCCTTGGCCGTCTAAGCTTCTAATTTGAATGGTCTTACCTAAAACATTAAATTCTACTCAAGAAATGACGCATGCTTCCCGGAAACTCACATTAGATTCCAAATGCTTGCTGTCTTGCCACTAATCATTCATGCAAAAAAGCTTAAGAGGAGTTCCCACGCACGAGACTCGGAGACAATGTGATCTAACAATAAAACAGCTTGGATCCCTGTTCACATCTCAAATCATGCAAACACCACCATCATTTGCCATCGAGGGGAGATGGAAATAGAGAGGCCATCGTGGATCCAGCCTTCGATGTAGGATTTGACTCTTAAGGGTTTGCGATTCAAATTCAGCATGATGAGGTAGGAAAAAACGAAGGAAGAGCGGAGCGCAAGTGAGCAAAGGAGGCAAGGCAAGGAGCGCAAAGATGCCAATGGGCCACCAAGCTCTAAACAGAGAGAGAATAACCTAGACCTAGCGATGGCAAAAGCCACTCTGACATGCACATCCCTTTTTGATCAACCTGGACCTTGGACTGTTGCAATCGCCATCCTCCACGTATGCTATGTGTGTATAGTAATAATTTCATGTTGACAACCCGGTTTGACGAAATACAACGGCCATCATCTCTCTATCTATCTCTCACATGCGCGCACGCGCACACAGAGACACATACTATGTGAATTTTCGAAAACCACGACCTGTTGTCATATAAGTGATTCCTGTGCCGAGGTACACTTGCCGACGTTACTAGAGATTCGCTCTTGGAGCGAGAAACAGTTCCAGAATTGTGCAATTGCTGATGATAGGCAACCCCGCAACATCCGATGGAAGCTGCAATGATGGTCGACAGTTGCCACGCCGCAGTTACTCAGTAATTTTCTTTTTTCTCTCGCAAACACAATCATAGCAACAAATTTCGGCGGGTTTTCGTGATGATGCCAGAGCAAGACCAAACTTGATACAGTAGACCACGCCAAACTCATTGAAGGCTCAAACATGATCCTGCAGCAGATGACAGATGTTCCCAAATTACTTCCTATTGATGAATGAACGCTAAAGGCTGCAGATGATGGCTCGACCTAATCCCACTCAAACCCCACAAGAAAAGAATTGCTGGTAACTCCTGAAACGGGGTTTCCTCGTCATTAAAAAAAATTAAAGAGAGAGACGTGGTTGTACAGGTAGCCCAATAACATGGATAGAACCTCAGTACACTAGGTGAGAGCACTGACAAACATGTTTTCTCTGTGCCCTTTTCAGTATGCCCCAGTGACGTAGGGTTCCCAACCTGTGGATTGGTAAATTGCAACATGGAGATGGACGCTACAGTCCAATTAGTGAGACAATAGGGACCACAGGGGCAGGTTGAGATGGGTATCATCCTCGCGAAATTGCGAATATGCATCCAGAGCTTCACACCAGACAGCTTTTCACCGTCGCAGTAATGACAGTCTCTTGCAGAGTCTATTTTAGTTTGATGTCACAGCCATTCTGTGAACTAGCTTCTTTTCAGATTCTTTCCTTTTTTATTTTATATATCACGACCAACAGCACCAATAGGGTAAAAATCTGCGTAAGGTCATCTGTAATTAGGTGATGAATTCTCAGTGAACTACATTAAACACAGATAGTGCTAGAGATAAATTGACCAACAACTTTAATTATTAAGCCTGATAACGCTAAAGATGCATTGACTGCTTTAAAAATTAACTTGCACAAAGACATGGCGACTCATTTGTCGTCTTGAATATCATGGCTTGTCTATAAACCCACTTAGAATTCATCAAATCAAAATGTAATCCAGCCTCTGTACCTTTGACAGTGCTCTCTGAGGAACAACTGCTGCACTTTTTAACCTGAACCTGTCAATTGGAGAAAATCCAAGGAGAAGAACAGCTACAAAGGCTCTGTCTTCCCCTAAGAAGAGAAGAATCTATGAGGCTGCCTTTCTTTACTGCCATCATTGCCCAAGAAAGAAAATGTTGAGCAGCCAAGTCCAGACCCTCTCTTTCTCTCTCCCCCTCCCTCCCATACAAACACACCGAGAGAGCCTGCCACGTCAGCACACAAGATCTCCTTTAAATAAGAGCTTGCATTCCAAGGTTGATTCCGTTCACCATACCATCTCGATTTATTCAAAAAACGACATCTACTCTGGAACATTTTTAGTGAAAACATGTGTTCTAACAATGAAGAAATGATGCCTTCTGGTTCCTTCCACTCTTTGGACAAAAGGCGGCGACTGAGAAGATCGAGAACACAAGTTCACAAATTAGCAAGGTACGTTTCAAGTTTAATTATGCCATTTCTTCTTCTTCCTTTTTCTCACAATAGCGTTATGTCATCATCTTGAACCAAAACTATCTGGGACTTTTTATTAGTCCAGCACTCAAATCTCCCTCTGCTGGTTATCGTGGAAACTTATTTGTTTAGCCTTCTCATCAGGAGGAGAGGTGAGCAAAACGTGGAGAAGGACATGGAACTACAGAACTGGAAGCTGTACTTTGAGAACCGAACTATCATTGAAGAGAATGAGAAGTTGAGGAAGAAAGCTAATCTTCTCCATGAGGAGAACTTGGCCTTGATGATGGAATTCCAGAAAAAGTTCCCCCATCTACATCGGGACCCACCAGTTGATTTCACCTGTGCAATCGAGGGCTGATATTGAAGGATGCACCCTATTATGGCAATTAAGCATGGTAGAGGCTGATAATAATGAAAGAGTATGCTATAAAGTAAGCTTGAGTTAGTGTACTTATTCAAAGTAGATATGTTATCCAGTCGTTGCCGTATGTATGAACCCCTTGCCTTGTGCTGGATGCTGCCTCCTGACCGTATATACTACTCTTAGAGATGGACTTTCACCATAGTCAGAAATTATGCAGATTAATGTGCAAGCAACGGAGTTCATCGCAGTATTGATCCCGGGTAATCATGATATAGTTCGGTTTTTCAATTTTCTAATTCATAAATAGAATTTCACTGACAAGATATTGAGAAAGATTAAGAATTGTCGCTATCTTCCAGATTCAGAGACTCAAATCAATTGAATCGACTGATATTCACCCTTAGGAAAATATTCTGTTATAATATCATCCAGCAACTACATCAGCGACCATATATTAATTTTTACTATCTTTGTCCACTTTCTGCTTCTTTACTCATGGCTTTCTGTAAGGCAGCAATCACGAAATTTTAAGCTCTTCACAAGCAATATGAATGGAGAAAACAATTGCGCAGGAATTTCAATGTGTGCTAATTTGACAAAGAATGTTTCAAAACCTTATAAAATGAGAGTATTAGCGCACGAGATCAATTGCTATGAAGGTAGATTCCAGATTCTGATGATGCCTGACATTGTCTGATAAATTGGAAGCTGCTCGTGACAAATATATTAGAAGAAACTCAGAGACCGCTGTTCCTACCTTGAGACCAGCTAAAGATAATGTGGATTTCTGAAGTGAATTTTGTGAAAAAGTTTTTCACTTAGAAATGTTGGTTCTAACCCCGTCATGCAAATGATTTTTGCTGTCGAAGATTTTTCCATTAGACACCCAAGTTCAAGATTCATAAATTCCTTCCAGAAACTGGAAAGATTTTCTTACTTTAAAATACACGAGGTCATAAGAACACCAAGAAGCCTTATATTAGGAGTCGTGTAATAAGAACAAGCATACTCAGGCATCCTCCCCACCAAAAGCCTTAACTTACTAGAGTTCTTTCACATGTAACAATAATTAAACAAATTTATGGACATGCTCTTTAAATGAAAGGTCTGGCCAGAGATTATGTGCATACGGCAAGAGCAGACCAGGTGGCCTGTGTATGTGCCTTAGTGAAACAAATAGATGCTAATTACCTATCTCATTTAAAATAAGTATAGCAAACACGTGCATCGAACAATAGGCAGGATAGGAAAAAATCACTTCAGGAATTTTCAGCAGGAGTATACATATTGTGCCAAATTCATTCAGTTTACTTCAGTCACTTTAAAATGAGCACATACCTGCATGAAGCCAACATAATGCTAACATTGCAAGACCATAATATTCTCTTATCCCCACCATCCTCAAATCTAGTGTACGGCACTGCATTTATGAGGAACAAGACATACGGGACACAGAGTTGAATTTCCCGCAGGTAAGGTCCAAATTACTCCAAACTTTATTTGACTAGGATGAACAAATGCATTAGAGCATTAGCCAGACTTAATTTATTAAGCAAGGCAATCGAATGAGACAATCAAGAAGAAATCGGTCAATTAGGATTTATTAACAAGGTAAAAGCAAAACATACTTCCAGATTTATACAGATGTCATGTGAGAAGCTGAACCAGATCACACCTATTGGGAAATGGATTTTCGCAGGGAGAAAAATTGGTAATCCACAGATGAAGCAACCAGATAATGAATCCGGACTCGAGAGATGCATTTGAAAGAAGCCTAATGGAAAGCTGGCACTAATCAATTGATCTATACAAACTTGTCAAGACTTTGGATTAATTTCACTATTATGAGTATACATGAATACATCATAAAAATCAACTCAAGGAGATTTTTAAGGCTCCAACTTTTCCAGCATCTCTTGAATGATGATTAATTCTATATCAATCTAGTCCATCAAGGACCATGAAACTCAACCATCACCAGTAAGACAGCTCCTAGCATCACGAAAACTCGCGGTAATTCCTGCCAAAGAAGGGTCATCACACATTCTGCACGTCATCACATCTATCCTATATAGAAGATTTAAGATGCTCAATAAGAATTCAATGTTCGAGAATCTAATTATTTATTAGGTTAAAAACCTACCAAGGACCCCCAAAAAAGGTATTATCCAGTAGCGTATGTGATGAAAGGATACAGAATATAGGCAGAAGACCACATTAGGCACATAGGATGTGAAGGTACCATGAAAGCTTCACAATTTTCCAGAGCGTTCCTCTGATGCTCTGTATATGCGGAATGCCGCAAAACACATTGTTGCATTTCCTACCACAGTCAGTGCAGCTTGAAGAGCCACCAATACCTATACAAATTAGAGACAACTTATACTCAGTAATGACATCCCCTAGCAATGTTTAGACAACTCTCATTCAACACGAAAACCAAGATAATACCTCCAGGGATTCAGAGTTATAGAAGAAATGCCATGTGCATGCACAAAATGCCCCACCAAGCAACGGTACCTAAATCAACACAGCAAAAGTTATTATGATTACATGGTAAATACAGATGAAGCAAGAAACAAGATTATTGCAGAAGTAGAATATTTTGTAAAAGAGGTGATGATATGTATGACCAGTTTTCAAGCAAGTTGATTGACTGTTAAGCAGACTATTCAAGAATCTCAACTTCAATCAAACAAAATGATGTAGATATTGTAAAGATGTTCATTAATAATTACCATTAAGAACTATGATGATATGGTGTGGCAAATAGATTAGAAGCTCAACGTGGAAAAAGAAAAAGAAGATGACAAGTCGAAAAGTAAATCAGATTTTAGTAGCTAAAAGGAAAAATCTTAGCAAAACTGAAAGAAGAAAAAGCAAGTTCCTTGACATTAACAAAGTTTCCTGTATCGTGTTCATAGCCGCGAGACAAATTCTGCATTACATGTGGTTGGTTGCTACAGTAAAGACCATGCCTCATGACACTATTAGAAACCACTTGAAATTGGCTAATGAAAATTTGTCTATGTTCATATTAACAGGAGGTCTTTCAGTAGGTAAACCACAAAAGACAGTCCAGCACAGGGTATCAAAGTCACTCACCATGCCCCATGAAAGACCCTTCCAGCACTCATATCCAGACGCCTCTCCATATTGCCACACCAATGCCATAGCTGTGATCCTAGAGACAGATTGAACGAAATCTTAATTGAAAGGTACAAATGGTTAACAACAGCATCGGTACAAAAGCAACTAATTTGGAATGACAGGAAATTGTAACAATAAAAGAATGCAACAAGTTTCTCCACATGAACAGACTGTGTTCACTTCAGTTAAGTTGCATCCTCGTCATAACTCCTATAAATACTAAGGATTAACAGCAACGGCAACAAAACATTCAATTCCAAGAGTTGGCAAACGAGGAAAGCTTAAAATTATTAGAATATAGCGTTTCAAATCACAAGCTTTCAAAGTTCACTTCTTTCCTTTGCCTCCGGATGGGCGGAAGTACGTCGTAATTGCCCAGTGCACGATCAAAGAAATTTCAACATTGTTTACAATTATGCTGAGTCGCTGCCCCCAAAAGCCCAAAGCTTAGGCCGAGCTGCCTCTATCCACGGCATTAACTACCAAATTCTGATCCTGACCAAGAGCTCGCCGTGTCAATTTCAAAAGCCAGAAGCCAAAAGCTCTAGCAAAGCCTACTAAAGCAGCTCCGACCTCGGCACAAGCGCACGGATTATCTCTACGCTCTATCGAAAAGATCACCACAAAATCAATACAATACAACACGTTGCGCGAACCATTCGACGACGCTGGAGACATGCACGGCCCAAGTAGGCAAGGACAGCGCATTGGCGGGCTCGGCGTGCTGGAGAGAAGAACCGACAAGCGAGGCCGAGTCGGCAGCCTGCGCGGGGCTCGCCAGCACCAAGGCCAGGCAGCCGGCTCCGAGCAGGCTCGCGGTGGTCAGCGGGCACCGCGCGGTGGCCCGGAGAGAGCTCGATGAGGTCGCGGTTCCGGTGAGGAGGCGAGCAGGTGGAGAATGGGGAGTGGTGAGAGATGAGAGGACGACACGAGAGGGTGGTGGCGAAGGTGTGAGGCTGAGACGGTGGAGGCAGGTGAGAATGGCGTTTGATTTCGCCGTCATCGTTTCGGGAAGAAGAAGAAGAAGTGGAGGATTTGCAGGGGACTTTTCTAGTTCTGCGACTCTGATATTTTGCTGTATTTAGGGAATCTTTGTTCTTTTTTTTTAAAAAGGTATTTTGCTGAAATTGATCCATTTTTCACTTGCAAAAACGAATAAAATAAAAGTACCTTTATCACCTATAAAAATATTAAATATTATATCATTAGTAATATGAAAATAAATTTTATAAACTAATTATTTCAAGTAATATGAATAATTATTTTTATGAGAAAAATGTCTTGCAAGTTGTTTATTTTTCATAAAACAAACGGAATTTTAAAAAAATTATTTTCGAAATATTATTATATGGCTTTTCGAGATTTGAACGACGATGAACTAATTAGTTTACGGAGAACATTTTTATGAATTGGAAACAACAAGATTAGGTAGGAGGACAACAATTTATTTCTTCTAGCAAGTATGAAATCATTTTCCCTATATCACTAAACAAATAAAAAAAATCAAACGTTTTCTTTAAGAATAATTTCCATGAAAAAAATATTTATTTACCACAGAAACATTCAAATAAACACTTAAGGTGGGTAGCTGTGTTGATTGATAGTTTTTCCCTCATCACCAATATCGAGAGTTTGAAACCCCTAGTTACTAATATCTTAAGTGGAGTCATGGTATTGGGATCCTGTGTTATTATCCTTTGAGGTATAGGAGCTCAGTCCTTTGGTGCCGTTCGAGCAGGAGGGCTTGTGGTGGATTCATCGATCATAAAAAAAAAATTCAAATAAGCAAAAGCATCCTATCCAAGACCTAGAATCAAATGGCATAATAATATGTTTAGATATCGATTGTGAAATGGCTAAAAGTTCAAATATCTATAGTGTCATCATTCATTATTTATTTTAGTGACTATTTTCACTAATCTTCATTCTCATTTTGGCTAGCCTCTGATATTGGCTTATTCCAAGATACAAGAACTCTACTTATTAGAAAAGACTTGATCGATGGCTAGCTATACAGATTGTCATTTGGGTTCTCCACCTCATTTTCCGTGGTTTGTGCTTGTCGTATTAGTTGTAGAATAAGATTCTCCAAAATATCTTCATCGGGTATCTCATTTATCCAGACCATTAATTGATGTGAGCAAATTGGAGTAGTCTAAAAGTATATGATGAATGTCTCCACGATTGAGATTTATTGAAGTATTAACTCATCCTATGTCAAACACGTTAACCCCATCTCTTTCTACCGAGCCACTTAGCATTGTTGTATACTATAAGGCAAGATGAGGCCAGGTCGAAGGTTGTCATTACATCTGGCTATATCATGGGCTAACTTTAGAGAGAGAGAGAGAGAGAGAGAGAGAGAGAGAGAGAGAGAGAGGCAGGGGGGACGGAGGTTGCCAAAAGGATAGTTCATCTCCTTAAAAATCCTATACTTTACATGTCTTGTCTTACTTTATATATCAAATGTTGTGTCTCATAAAGAACTTCAAATAATTCTCAAGTGAACGATCGAGAGTTGTTCTGCCGTGATCCGACGGTCACCAATGTCCGAAGAACGAGTCTTGCAAAATTTCTAGAAGGTAAAAGAAGAGAGAAGAGGAGATTGGAAGAAAAGAAATGACTAACGAGGGCCAAAGGGACAAGCTTTGATTTTGCAGGTTGGCAGCTACAAAATCTTTGCCATTACCATGACTTGTATCACTTAACCACGGTTGTATCATTTTCATTCTTAAACAAACATATTCTGCAAAATTATAGAACTATAAATTATGTATATAGAAAGCTATTTATAAAATGAAGACGGTCGTTTTATTGGCAGCTAACAAAAAAAATTAAGGTACCATCCGCATCGCCTTTGATTGTTCATCATTTGAGAAGATAAATTCTTGTTTCCGTTGAAACATCGCACAAAGCTTTGGTGTAACATTTAGTTTTTATTTATTTATTTATTTGGGTCAGAAGTGTAACAATTAGTTTACATGGATATAAATAGTGGAGACCTACGAGACTAATGGTGGACACCATACGCAGGTCCAAAAAATATTGTTGTTATTTGATAATTTATATAAAATTGGAACTTTTTTTTTTGTCGTGACCCAAACTTTAAATTCTCGGCCTGCATGCAATTAAGAGAATATTATATGAGAAGGCAACAATGAACTTGTCCTATCAAGAATACCTCCTGGCTATGCAACCAAAAAAGTAGGAAAATGGATTTCTCCTAGCCGAACCATGCAAGTCCACACTCAACATAAATTGCTCCTAATATCGTAAAATCAACAAAAGTTGCCGCCCATGGTCCTAGTTAACGTTTTGATTTCTAAGGAAAACAAGAAACACACTCGCACAACGTTATAACCAAGGACATTTTAAAGATATAAATAAGTTTGGGAACAATGAAGATTACCTCCACCTCTTTTTCAAAGTTATAGATTTCATATCGTGATCATAGAGAGGTATAGATGGCTCTCTTCCAAAGAAAGTTAGCCATCACAATTTCACTTCTTTGTATGTGCATCAACGTGATGGGCTACCCTGATAAGCACCTCCTGTATAGGATATGCAATGGGATCAAGTTTGAGCACGGAAGCACCTTTGACCATGAACTGGATATCGTCCTCGATGATTTGCGGGATAATACCGCGGATAATGGCTTTAATTATTACGCAGCATCGACGGTGTCAGTTCAAGAGCCGATTGAAGGTTGCTATGGCCATGCAGCTTGCAATGGAGCCCTTTCGCACTACGACTGCTACATATGCTTGGTTGAGGCTAAATATCGTTTGCAAGTTGGTTGTCCACAAAACACCGGCGCCCAAGTACAGCTTGTGGACTGCAGGATGAGGTATGAGAATTATGAATTCACAGAGAATTAGGGATTGATTGCTGTGTCAAGAACGTTGCTACATGCGAAGGTTTTGATCAATCAATCCCTATGGATAAACGTAATAAATCAAGCTTTTCTATGAATTGAAAAGCTCAATGAGTCGATGTTTTTTTTCTACTCGTGTACTTATTGTATCGCTTTTTTTTAGTAGCATGCCATATGGGAATGCTCGCATCTTTCGGCCTCTTTGAATGTACTTCTGAGCTTTTCAATGATAATATATTCTATTCTATAGCTCTTTCATGTGGTGGATGACAAATTATAATTCATAAATGGAAATACCATAACCTTTCATAGAAAAAAAAATCAAAGTTAAACGAAATGGTTTATCAAGATGATTTTGTTTTTTTGGGATTTCCGATATTTTAAACTTGTACAATAAAATGGTGTAATGTTGAGACACAAAAATTTCTCATTAGACGATTCTACATTTGGTTTTGACAAGGCAACGTAGGTAAAAAAAGGTCACATTCCATGACATATTCTTGTTTAACCTACAATAATATAAAAACATGTTATTTCCATAATATTTACGATGTCATGATGTTGGTAAAAAATTCCATAAATTTATTTTTTATCTATTATTTTACGATCTTACTATCTTCGTGTCACGTGACATTTTGTCGCAATCGAATGCAAAAAAAGTCATTCTAAAGTCGTGGATACATTGACATATCATAAAGGTTAGAAAATCCCTTTGTGTACAATGAGATAAAAATATATTGCGATGGACAAATGGGTCGTCTTGTAAATAAACAAAATTAAAGCAAGAATCACTAATCACAAATCGAAAAGCAAGGAGTGCTAGTCATAAATTGAGCAAATTCGATTGGCCATCTAGATTTGATTTGTTTACTCGGAATTTCCTTCTTAGACCATGGCCATGTGACTCGTGTAGAATCGGTGATTTAACAAGTTTGATATCCTAAAGTCACGAACATGCTTGAATAGTGACTTTCAAATCCGCTATTCTGCTCGGTCTGTTGAGACTCGCCATTGAAATGGTCTATTAACGAGCTCGATTACTACGTAGTGATGAGTTGGAGGCCTGAATTGTAAAATTTCAAAAGAGGAAGAAGAGAGTATTTGTGGATATATTGTCACGCTCTATTTTGGCTCAAAGCCGATAGGAAATAATGAATCAAGTCATCAAAGTAAGTTCCGATGCTGTGATGCTTAAGAATAAAAATAGATAAATATGATCTGCCCCAAAAAAAAGCACACAATACAATTGCGAGGAAAAATATTGCTCTGTAGCTAAGCGTTTTGGCCCGATTAGGTGAAAGAGGCAATGCTCATTTTCGGTTATATGGCTAATGATGAGTTGGAGTCCTCAATTGTAGAGAGGAGGAGGAGGAGGAGGAGGAGAGTATTTTTGACCCGTTGTTATTTTCTAAATTTTACCCCCTCAAAAAGAAAGGAAAAAACAAGTAATTATTCCCCATGTAATTTAATAGACGAAATATAATTAAGGGAAAAAAAATCTCATTTCGCAAGAAGTAAAACTCTCGTGCGCTGCGTTTAAGTTCCACTTTGAGGACAACCATTGCAGCGTCGTCGCCAATGAATACGGAGGATGAATCATCTTCATCTTCTTTAACCTTCTCGTACTCTGATCTCTTTCGCTAGGAAAATCACTTTCCCAACCTCGCCCCACTGGAGGACCCCTCTCTGTGCTGCAGAATGTCGAGCGAGTCAAGCCCATCATCGTCGCTCTCTCACACCCTCACTCTGCCTGTTCAACCCAGCGAACCCGTCCGCATTGTCGCTGCCCACTGGAATCTCGGGTGCCCAGTCCAGGTCGAGAACCTTCCCCTTGGCTTTCCTTCCTCCAAATTTTGTGTTTAATCCCGTGTTGGGTTTTAGCCGTTTCGCCTTGTTGTGGCGGTTGGTTTCTGCAGAAGTGCTATTGATTCTTCTCTGTTCATGCAATGGGTCAAGAACTTGTAAAGAGAAACTGTCATTTTGTCTAGTGGTGCTGGGCGTTGAAGCAAGTGCTTATCTAGGTAGTCTTCTTTTATACCCCAATTCTTGTTCCTTCTTTTACTTCGCATTGTAGAGGGAGGATTTGCCCTATCGTGTTGCTAACTTTTGGAAGTGTAAATTTTCCAACAATCAAGAGAGATATGCGGTAACTATTAAGCATGTCTTCTTCCTTACGCCCCGCAACCCTATGTCCTACAAGCTCTTATTTCTTCTCATCTGTAAATGTTATAAACCGGCAAAAACACTTTTTGCTGGACAGTGCCTTTCACTTTGAAGAATTCCTTGGCGACGATCATGGATGTTTCGTTTGACGGTCATTAAGAAATTGAATTATGTTATATAATGATTCTTACTGAAACACCGATTAGGATCGATGATAATGTCATTATGGAAGGCCAGAACTCTCTTAAGGACTCTTATTTGTGTTATCATCTATACATGAAGCAATGATCGTTATGATAGGGTGTGCATATGTTTGGGAGCCGCATTGGTTTTCTTAAAATTCAAGGTAGATATTTTACACAAGGAAACCGGGAAAAAGGTGTGTTAATCAGTTCCAAGAATTCATATCATTCACGCGGAATCTCTCGATCTAATATAAACATTTAAAGTATGTGGCAAATGTCTCCATGATTGAGATTTATTGAAGTATTAACTCATCCTATGCCAAACATGTTAACCCCCATCTCTTTTTACCGAGCCACTTACCATTGTTGCATACTATAAGGCGAGATGAGGCTAGGTCGAAGGTTGTCATTACATCTGGCTATATCATGGGCTAACTTGAGAGAGAGAGAGAGAGAGAGAGAGAGAGAGAGAGAGAGAGGCAGGGGGGGACGGAGGTTGCCAAAAGGATAGTTCATCTCCTTAAAAATCCTATACTTTACATGTCTTGTCTTACTTTATATATTAAATGTTGTGTCTCATAAAGAACTTCAAATAATTCTCAAGTGAACGATCGAGAGTTGTTCTGCCATGATCCGACGGTCACCAATGTCCGAAGAACGAGTCTTGCAAAATTTCTAGAAGGTAAAAGAAGAGAGAAGAGGAGATGGAAGAAAAGAAATGACTAACGAGGGCCAAAGGACAAGCTTTGATTTTGCAGGTTGGCAGCTACAAAATCTTTGCCATTACCATGACTTGTATCACTTAACCACGGTTTTATCATTTTCATTCTTAAACAAACATATTCTGCAAAATTATAGAACTATAAATTATGTAAATAGTATGCTATTTATAAAATGAAGACGGTCGTTTTATGGCGGCTAACAAAAAAATTAAGGTACCGTCCGCTTCGCCTTTGATTGTTCATCATTTGAGAAGATGAATTCTTGTTTCCGTTGAAACATCGCACAAAGCGTTGGTGTAACATTTAGTTTTTATTTATTTATTTATTTGGGTGAGAAGTGTAACAATTAGTTAACATGGATACAAATAGTGGAGACCTACGAGACTAGTGGTGGACACCATCCGCAGGTGCAAAAAATCTTGATGTTATTTGATAATCTATATAAAATTGGAACAATTTTTTTTTGTCGTGACCCAAACTTTAAATTCTCGGCCTGCATGCAATTAAGAGAATATTATATGAGAAGGCAACAATGAACTTGTCCTATCAAGAATACCTCCTGGCTATGCAACCAAAAAAAGTAGGAAAATGGATTTCTCCTAGCCGAACCATGCACGTCCACACTCAACATAAATTGCTCCTAATATCGTAAAATCAACAAAAGTTGCCGCCCATGGTCCTAGTTAACGTTTTGATTTCTAAGGAAAACAAGAAACACAATTGCACAACGTTATAACCAAGGACATTGGAAAGATATAAATAAGGTTGGGAACAATGAAGATTACCTCCACCTCTTTTTCAAAGTTATAGATTTCATATCGTGATCATAGAGAGGTATAGATGGCTCTCTTCCAAAGAAAGTTAGCCATCACAATTTCGCTTCTTTGTATGTGCATCAACGTGATGGGCTACCCTGATAAGCACCTCCTGTATAGGATATGCAATGGGATCAAGTTTGAGCCCGGAAGCACCTTCAGCAATGAACTGGGTATCGTCCTCGATGATTTGCAGGATAATACCGCGGATAATGGCTTTAATTATTACGCAGCATCGACAGTGTCGGTTCAAGAGCCGATTGAAGGTTGCTATGGCCATGCAGCTTGCAATGGAGCCCTTTCGCACTACGACTGCTACATATGCTTGGTTGAGGCTAAATATCGTTTGCAAGTTGGTTGTCCACAAAACACCGGCGCCCAAGTACAGCTTGTGGACTGCAGGATGAGGTATGAGAATTATGAATTCACAGAGAATTAGGGATTGATTGTTGTGTCAAGAATGTTGCTACATGCGAAGGTTTTGATCAATCAATCCCTATGGATAAACGTAATAAATCGAGCTTTTCTATGAATTGAAAAGCTCAATGAGTTGATGTTTTTTTCTACTCGTGTACTTATTGTATCGCTCTTTTTTAGTAGCATGCCATATGGGAATGCTCGCATCTTTCGGCCTCTTTGAATGTACTTCTGAGCTTTTCAATGATAATATATTCTATTCTATAGCTCTTTCATTTGGTAGATGACAAATTATACTTCATAAATGGAAATACCATAACCTTTCATAGAAAAAAAAATCAAAGTTAAACGAAATGGTTTATCAAGATGATTTTGTTTTTTTGGGATTTCCGATATTTTAAACTTGCGAATACAATAAAATGGTGTAATGTTGAGACACAAAAATTTCTCATTAGACGATTCTACATTTTGTTTTGACAAGGCAACGTAGGTAAAAAAGGTCACATTCCATGACATATTCTTGTTTAAGCTACAACAATATAAAAACATGTTATTTCCATGATATTTACGAAGTCATGATGTTGGTAAAAAATTCCATAAATTTATTTTTTATCTATTATTTTACGATCTTACTATCTTCGTGTCACGTGACATTTTGTCGCGATCGAATTCAAAAAAAGTCATTCTAAAGTCGTGGATACATTGACGTATCATAAAGGTTAGAAAATCCCTTTGTGTACAATGAGATAAAAATATATTGCGATGGACAAATGGGTCGTCTCGTAAATAAACAAAATTAAAGCAAGAATCACTAATCACAAATCGAAAGACAAGGAGTGCTAGTCATAAATGGAGCAAATTCGATTGGCTATCTAGATTTGATTTGTTTACTCGGAATTTCCTTCTTAAACCATGGCCATGTGACTCGTGTGGAATCGGTGATTTAACAAGTTTGATATCCTAAAGTCACGAACATGCTTGAACAGTGACTTTCAAATCCGCTATTTTGCTCGGTCTGTTGAGACTCGCCATTGAAATGGTCTATTAACGAGCTCAATTACTACGTAGTGATGAGTTGGAGGCCTGAATTGTAAAATTTCAAAAGAGAAAGAAGAGAGTATTTGTAGATATATTATCATGCTCTATTTTGGCTCAAAGCCGATAGGAAATAATGAATCAAGTCATCAAGGTAAGTTTCGATGCTGTGATGCTTAAGAATAAAAATAGATAAATATGATCTGCCCCAAAAAAAAGCACACAATACAATTGTGAGGAAAAGTATTGCTCTGTAGCTAAGCGTTTTGGCCCGATTAGGTGAAAGAGGCAACGCTCAATTTCGGTTATATGGCTAATGATGAGTTGGAATCCTCAATTGTAGAGAGGAGGAGGAGGAGAGTATTTTTGACCCGTTGTTATTTTCTAAATTTTACCCCCTCAAAAAAAGAAAGGAAAAAACAAGTAATTATTCCCCATGTAATTTAATAGACGAAATATAATTAAGGAAAAAAAATCTCATTTCGCAAGAAGTAAAACTCTCGTGCGCTGCGTTAAAGTTCCACTTTGAGGACAACCATTGCAGCGTCGTCGCCAACGATACGGAGGATGAATCATCCTCATCTTCTGCAACCTTCTCGCACTCTCATCTCTTTCGCTAGGAAAATCACTTTGCCAACCTCGCCCCACTGGAGGACCCCTCTGTGCTGCGGAATGTCGAGCGAGTCAAGCTCATCACCGTCGCTCTCTCATACCCTCACTCTGCCCTGTTCAACCCAGCGAACCCGTCCGCATTGTCGCTGCCCCTTGGAATCTGGGATGCCCAGTTCAGGTCGAGAAACCTGCCCCTTGGCTTTCCTTCCTCCAAATTTTGTGTTTAATCCCGTGTTGGGTTTTAGCCGTTTCGCCCTGTTGTGGCTGTTGGTTTCTGCAGAAGTGCTATTGATTCTTCTCTGTTCACGCAATGGGGCAAGAACTTGTAAAGCGAAACTGTCATTTTGTCTAGTGGTGCTGGGCGTTGAAGCAAGTGCTTATCTAGGTAGTCTTCTTTTATACCCCAATTCTTGTTCCTTCTTTTACTTCGCATTGTAGAGGGAGGATTTGCCCTATCGTGTTGCTAATTTTTGGAAGTGTAAATTTTCCAACAATCAAGAGAGATATGCGGTAACTATTAAGCATGTCTTCTTCCTTACGCCCCGCAACCCTATGTCCTACAAGCTCTTATTTCTTCTCAACTGTAAATGTTATAAACCGGCAAAAACACTTTTTGCTGGACAGTGCCTTTCACTTTGAAGAATTCCTTGGCGACGATCATGGATGTTTCGTTTGATGGTCATTAAGAAATTGAATTATGTTATATAATGATTCTTACTGAAACACTGATTAGGATCGATAATAATGTCATTATGGAAGGCCAGAACTCTCTTAAGGACTCTTATTTGTGTTATCATCTATACATGAAGCAATGATCGTTATGATAGGGTGTGCATATGTTTGGGAGCCGCATTGGTTTTCTTAAAATTCAAGGCAAATATTTTACACAAGGAAACTGGGAAAAAGGTGTGTTAATCAGTTCCAAGAATCCATATCATTCACGCGGAACTCTCAATCTAATATAAACATTTAAAGTATGTGGCAAATGTCTCCATGATTGAGATTTATTGAAGTATTAACTCATCCTATGCCAAACATGTTAACCCCCATCTCTTTTTACCGAGCCACTTAGCATTGTTGCATACTATAAGGCGAGATGAGGCTAGGTTGAAGGTTGTCATTACATCTGGCTATATCATGGGCTAACTTGAGAGAGAGAGAGAGAGAGAGAGAGAGAGAGAGGCAGGGGGGACGAAGGTTGCCAAAAGGATAGTTCATCTCCTTAAAAATCTTATACTTTACATGTCTTGTCTTACTTTATATATTAAATGTTGTATCTCATAAAGAACTTCAAATAATTCTCAAGTGAACGATCGAGAGAGTTGTTCTGCCGTGATCCGACGGTCACCAATGTCCGAAGAACGGGTCTTGGAAAAATTCTAGAAGGTAAAAGAAGAGAGAAGAGTAGATGGAAGAAAAGAAATGACTAACGAGGGCCAAAGGACAAGCTTTGATTTTGCAGGTTGGCAGCTACAAAATCTTTGCCATTACCATGACTTGTATCACTTAACCACGGTTGTATCATTTTCATTCTTAAACAAACATATTCTGCAAAATTATAGAACTACAAATTATGTATATAGTAAGCTATTTATCAAATGAAGACGGTCGTTTTATGGCGGCTAACAAAAAAATTAAGGTACTGTCTGCATCGCCTTTGATTGTTCATCATTTGAGAAGATAAATTCTTGTTTCCGTTGAAACATTGCACAAAGCGTTGTTGTAACATATAGTTTTTATTTAATTATTTATTTGGGTCAGAAGTGTAACAATTAGTTTATATGGATATAAATAGTGGAGACCTACGAGACTAATGGTGGACACCATCTGCAGGTCCAACAAATCTTGATGTTATTTGATAATTTATATAAAATTGGAACAACTTTTTCTTTTCGTGACCCAAACTTTAAATTTTCGGCCTGCATGCAATTAAGAGAATATTATATGAGAAGGCAACAATGAACTTGTCCTATCAAGAATACCTCCTGGCTATGCAACCAAAAAAGTAGGAAAATGGATTTCTCCTAGCCGAACCATGCAAGTCCACACTCAACATAAATTGCTCCTAATATCGTAAAATCGACAAAAGTTGCCGCCCATGGTCCTAGTTAACGTTTTGATTTCTAAGGAAAACAAGAAACACACTTGCACAACGTTATAACCAAGGACATTGTAAAGATACAAATAAGGTTGGGAACAATGAAGATTACCTCCACCTCTTTTTCAAAGTTATAGATTTCATATCGTGATCATAGAGAGGTATAGATGGCTCTCTTCCAAAGAAAGTTAGCCATCACAATTTCGCTTCTTTATATGTGCATCAACGTGATGGGCTACCCTAATATAGACGTCGTATACAAGATATGCAATGGGATCAAGTTTGAGTCCGGAAGCACCTTCGGCAATGAATTGGATATCGTCCTCAAAGATTTGCGGGATAATACCGCAGATAACGGCTTTAATTATTACGCAGCGTCGACGGTGTCGGTTCAAGAGCCGATTGAAGGTTGCTATGGCCATGCAGCTTGCAATGGAGCCCTTTCGCACTACAACTGCTACATTTGCTTGGATGTGGCTAAATATCGTTTGCAAGTTGATTGTCCACAAAACACCGGTGCCCAAGTACAGCTTGTGGACTGCAGGATGAGGTATGAGAATTATGAATTCACAGAGAATTAGGGATTGATTTTCGTATCAAGAATGTTGCTATATGTGAAGGCTCCCTATAGATAAACGTAATAAATCGAGCTTTGCTATGAATAAAAAAGATCAATGAATCGACGTTTTTTTTTAATGTGTGTACTTAATGTATCGCCTTTTTTTAGTAGCACGCCATATGCGAATGCTTGCATCTTTTGGCCTCTTTGAATGTACTTCTCAACTTTTCAATGATATAATATTCTATTCTATAACTCTTTCATTTGGTATGTGACAAATTATACTTCCTATC
This sequence comes from Melaleuca quinquenervia, assembly GCA_030064385.1. NCBI lineage: Eukaryota > Viridiplantae > Streptophyta > Magnoliopsida > Myrtales > Myrtaceae > Melaleuca > Melaleuca quinquenervia. Next base: position 2,761,524 of record CM057722.1, read on the forward strand.
CGGAAATACCATAATCTCTTCATAGAAAAAAAATCAAAGTTAAACGAAATGGTTTATCAAGATCCATTCTAGATCTGATTTGTTTACTCGGAATTTCCTTCTTAGACCATGCCCGCGTGACTTGTGTAGAATCAATGATTTAACAAGTTTGATATCCTAAAGTCACGAACATGCTTGAATAGTGACGTGCAAATCCACTATTCAGCTCGGTCCGTTGAGACTCGCCATTGAAATGGTCTATTAACGAGCTCGATTACTACGTAGTGATAAGTTGGAGGCCTGAATTGCAAAATTTTAAAAGAGAAAGAAGAAAGCACTTGTGGATATATTGTCACGCTCTGTTTTGGCTCAAAGCCAATAGGAAATAATGAATCAAGTCGTCAAGGTAAGTTCCGATGCTGTGATGCTTAAGAATAAAAATAGATAAATATCATCTGACGAATACGGAGGATGAATCATCCTCATCTTCTTCGACCTTCTCGCACTCTCATCTCTTTCGCTAGGAAAATCACTTTCCCAACCTCGCCCCACTCGGGAAAGTTACTGTTGGATGCGGATGGAGTAACTTATGATGTTCTTACTGAGCAAGTGTACATTCTGCACCAATATCTCAGGTATTTTTTTTTTAAACTTGAATTTGTTCTTTATTAAACATCTTATTAGAAGCTGAGAATCAAAATTCGAAGATGAAAATACAAGACATAAAAGGTAAAATTGACTCCAAAATATGTTCATACCGGGTTCTTGAAATTGCATATACGTGCACCTCGCAGGCTAGAGTTTCCGTGGGGAGGTTTGTTTTTGTAATTGCCTGCTGGAATGTCGGATGATGACAAAGGCAATTTTGTTGGCACAACAGTTCGTGAGGTGTTGATCATCCTCGTTTCTCTTTCCTTGATTTTAAGTTAATTATCTTTTGGGACACATTCTTATCTACAGAGATTCATACCGACACCAGTCTTAACTCGATCTCCATAAATAGCCCCAGAGCCGAGCCTCTTCTCGCAAGCCCTATAGTTCCCGAGGAAACTCTACTACCTCAAGGAAATTTGGAATTGCTTCTGCGCCTTCCTTCTTTTCTGCCAGCTGAAGCATAGAAGAGCGTCACTTTAACTTTTTCAACCATGGCATCGTCCATTATCTTTGTGATCTTAGCTTTAGTTGCAGCATCCCTTCCTGCACGGTGATGGGGTACTGATTTCGTGGTTGGAGATGACAAGGGCTGGATCCAGAACTTCGACTACCAAGCCTGGGCCAAGAAGAAACAGTTCTACGTCAGCAACCAGCTCGGTATGAATCTTGGTCCTCCCGTTTTTCTTGCCCATGCCGCTCGAAGCGTGCCGTGGCGCACATTTGAGTGAATATGCCTACTCGTCCCAAAATGTTGCTGCGCAAACCTGCACAATGTTGCACCAAAGAAATTTTAATAGGTCAAGTCAGTAAGAATGCAATGATGTAAATGATTTTTCGTACTGTGATGAGAGTTATCACCTCAATTAGCTCCGGCAGGAATCTAGAATGGGCGTCATGCCTTAGCTGATGCTAGGAGGCCATTGCTTCCTCTTTGTTGCAGTTTCAAGTATCCGGAGGGCGTCCACAATGTCTTGAAAGTCAATGGGACCGGTTTCCACCATCGGTGGGCGGCGGTGTGGCTTCGACCACCGGGAGGGACGCCATTGCCCTTTTGACCCCTGGAAGAAAGCGATACATCTGCGGCGTCGGCAAGCATTGTGCGGTTGGCAACAGCATGAAGCTCGTCATGACCGTGCTGCCAAAAACAGAGTCGTCTGAGACCGCTTACGTGCCTGTGCCGGCGCCCACGCCCAGAGCAGGTGAAGCCTCGGCTGTCAGGGGAAGCATTGCGCCTCGATATCACGCCTTGATCATGGGCGCCTTTGGCATGATTGCGAGATGGTTATGATTTGATGTATTTTAAAGTTAGCCATTCATCCCGTTCGTCCTTTCTTTTGATGTTGTCTATTCCGTTTGTAATCTTTGCATTAATTTCGAAGTAGGTTTGCCAAGGTATTATTTCATTGCGACTTGGGAAGCGCATTCGATTTAGCCATTTTATGCGTTATTATTCAAGGGCGTGCCTATTCCAACCAATATTGCAACCGGCAATGTCCTCGATCGGTGGCTAGCTATACGACTTGTCATTTGGGTTCTCCACCACATTTTCCGTGGCTTGTGCTTGTTGTATTAGTTGTGGAATAAGATCCTCCAAAATATCTTCATAGGTTATCTCATCTATCTAGACCATTAATTGATATGGACGAAATAGAGTAGTCTAAAAGTATATGGCGAATGTCTCCAAGGTTGAAATTTATTGAAGTATTGTCTCATTCTATACCAAACGCGTTAACTCCCATCTCTTTCTACTGAGCCACTTAGCATTGTTGTATGCTATATGGCGAGATGAGGCTCGTTCGAAGAGTGCCATTACATCTGGCTATATCATGGGCCAACTTGAGAGGGGGGGGGGGGATGTTGCCAAGGGGAAAGTTTATATAAATAGTGGAGACCTACGAGGCTAGTGGTGGACACCATCCGCAGGTCTAAAAAATCTTGATGATATTTGATAATTTATATAAAATTGGAACAATTTTTTTTGTCGTGACCCAAACTTTAAAATTCTCGGCCTGCATGCCATTAAGAGAACATTATATGAGAAGGCAACAATGAACTTGTCCTATCAAGATGCCCCGTGGCCACACAACCAAGAAAGTAGGAAAATGGATTCCTCCTAGCCGAACCATGCAAGTCCACTTTCAACATAAATTGCTCATAATATCGTACAATCGACAAAAGTTGCCGCCCATATACACTTGCTCCACGTTATAATCGAGGACATTGTAAAGATATAAATAGGTTGGGAACAACCAGGATTACCTCCACCTCTTCCTCAAAGTTATAGATTTCATACCGTGATCATAGAGAGGTATAGATGGCTCTCTTCCAAAGAAAGTTAGCCATCATGATTTCGCTTCTTTATATGTGCATCAACGTAGTGAGCTTCCCTAATAGAAATTTAGTGTACAAGATATGCAACGGGATCAAGTTTGAGCCCGGAAGCACCTTCAGCCAAGAAGTGGATATCGTCCTCAATGATTTGCAGGATAATACCGCTGAAAACGGCTTTAATTATTATGCAGCGTCGACGGTGTCGGCTCAAGAGCCGGTTGAAGGTTGCTATGGCCACGCAGCTTGCAATGGAGCCCTTTCGCACTTGGACTGCTACCTATGTTTGCGTACGGCTAAAATGACATTGGGAGGTGGTTGTCCACAAAACACCGGCGCCCAAGTACAGCTTGTGGACTGCAGGATGAGGTATGAGAATTATGAATTCACAGAGAATTAGGGACTGATTGTTGTGTCAAGAACGTTGCTACATGTGAAGGCTTTGATCAATCAATCCCTATGGATAAACGTAACACATCGAGCTTTTCTATGAATTGAAAAGCTCAATGAGTTGATGTTTTTTTTTCAATGCGTGTACTTATTGTATTGCTTTTTTTAGTAGCATGCCATATAGGAATGCTTGCATCTTTCGGCCTCTTTAAATGTACCTCTGAGCTTTTCAATGAGATAATATTTTATTCTACAACTCTTTCATTTGATATATTTACAAATTATACTTCCTACACGGAAATACCATAACCTCGTGATAGAAAAAAAATCAAAGTTAAACGAAACGATTTATCAAGATGATTTTTTTGGGATGTTCAATATTTTACACTTGCAAGTACAATAAAATGGTGTAATGTCAAGACATAAAAAAAAATTCTCATTAGACGATTCTACATTTGGTTTCGACATGGCAACGTAGGTAAAAAAAGTCACATTTCATGACATATTCTTGTTTAAGCTACAACAATATAAAAACATGTTATTTCCATAATATTTATGATGTCATGATGTTGGTGAAAAGTTCCATAAATTTCTTTTTTTATCTATTATTTTATGATCTTACGGAATTTCTTCGTGTCATGTGGCATTTTGTCACGATCAAATACTAAAAAGTCATTCTAGTCATGGGTACAATGATGTATCATGAAGGTTAGAGAATCCCATTAAGTTCAATAACACGAAAATATATCGTGCTGGACAAATGGGTCGTCTTGTAATAATAATTAAACAACATTAAAGCAAGAATTGCTAATCACGAATCGAAAAGCAAGGAGTGCTAGTCATTAATCGTGCAAACTCGATTGGCTATCTAAATCTGGTTTGTTTACTCATAATTTCCTTCTTGGACCATACCCATTCGACTCGCGTAGAGCCGGTGATTTAACAACTTTGCTATCCTAAAGTCACGAACATGCTTGAATAGTGACTTTCAAATCCGCTATCCAGCTCGGTCCGTTGAGACTCACCACTGAAACGGTCTATTAACAAGCTCGATTATGTAGTCACGAGTTGGAGGCCTAAATTGTGAAATTTCAAAAGAGAATGAAGAGAGTATTTGTGAATACGTCGTCACACTCTATTTCGGCTCAAAGCATATAGGAAATAACGATTCAAGATAGGGTGAATACAAATAGATAAACATCATCTGGCAAACAAAAAAAAACAATTGCGAGGAAAAGTGTCGCTCTGTAGCTAATGATGAAATATAATTAAGGAAAAAAAAATATCATTTCGCAAGAAAACCTGTGCGCTGCGTTAAAGTTCCACTTTGAGGACAGCCATTGCAGCTTCGTGGTCAACGAGTACGGAGGATGAATCATCTTCATCTTCTTCAACCTTCTCGCACTCTCATCTCTTTCGCCAGGAAAATCAGTTTCCCAACCTCGCCCCACTGGAGTACTCCTCTGTGCTGCATAATCTCAAGCGAGTCAAGCCCACCATCGTCGCTCTCTCACACCCTCACTCTGCCTGTTCACTCTCCATAAGAAAATCACATTAAGGTAAAAGTGGGTCTAGAGAGAAATTGGATTTCATCAATTCTTCTGTTAAAAGAAAAGTTATTACGCTATGGAGAAAGGTATGTTTTCAACCATCTTATTATTTGTAAAAATCATGAAGATCTAAGATCCTTTTATATTCAATTTTCGCGTTATCGAATTATGATTATCGCTTACAGTTAGTATCAAAGCATGGTTTATAAACTCGTGTTTTTCCGTTTAATGAAATATGGATGGTTTATGAGTTTAATTTGATTGAGCAATTACTGTTTGATTACATGTTTGATAATTTCGTGAGATTTTTGAATGAACTAAAATCAGATGGTTTTGGGCAATTTGGAGCTGAAAGAAAAATTGGCAATTCCGACAACGCCAGCTTCCAACCAGTAAGGTCATACCACCATGGGCAACAAAAGCCCTAATATGATTCGGCATTATAGTGGTACTTCGTGGCTAATTAAGTGGCGAAAGTTTCAGGAATTAGGGTTAGCATTCATAGGAAGTTTGCTTGATTTTCGCCAATTTCTTGGCCATTTTCGTAATTTCTTGAACCAATAAGGTCGTACCAGTGCGTTCTAAAAAACCCACGATTGAATTCGATCGGAAATGGGCTGTGGAAGATGAATCAGGCGGTGAAACGCGCGGCGGTGGAAGAAATTCCGAACCGGCGCGAGCAGAAAGGGGGCGCGTGCACGTCACGCTCCAGTGCGTGGTCCTCACGCGCCCGACGCTCAGGCGCGTGCCACGCACGCGCCGCGCGTGGGGTATACGCTCCTGTCATGTGTCTGCGCGTGGGATCCACGCGCATGACACGCGCCCTGCCTGTTTTGACGATTCTGCCCCTCTCTCTCGCTCGTGTCCTTCCCATTTTGCCTTTCATGCCTCAACTTTACAGATTTAACCTTTGGGTCGCGAATTTATTGTTTTGCCTTTGCCATATGCACCGGCACTGCTCAGGAAATCCAGGCACCGAGAGCTCCTCAACATCAGCTGCGCGGTGCGGGAGATGAAGCCAGATTTGAGATGTAGGCCAGAGTGCCATATGCACCGCCCGTGGTGAAAGGGAAGCTCTTCGTCCCAAGCCTCCTGGCGGCATCCACAGAACACCCGAAGAACACGTCCGAGATCACGCATAGAGGTGGCCGGCCCTCTTCGGCGGTTATGTCGGAGATGAGGCGCTCTACAGGAGCAGCAAGAGACGAGGACGCATGACACAGCGCCGCGTTCTGATTCTTTGGCAATTTCTCGGTGTTGTCGGTGTTGGGGGGCAACCCGTGGTCGGAGCTGCAGGAGGGGAGCTCCTGGAGGCGGATTCCGGAGTCAATGCCGGCCTTGGAGGCAGACACGGTGGAGCGGAGGTACCGGATGTTCAGAGGAGTGGTGGCGATAGTGATGATGAAGGGGATTTGGCGGCGGATGCGGCGGGCAAGGGCGAGGAAGGGGATGAGATGGCCATGTGCCCCGAAAGGTAGCATCCCTAAGTGGCCATGACAACCATCCATCGAGTCTCGTTGCTTCCAAGACAACCTCAACCCCGGCACGCGCCAGTGCGTGGTCCTCACGCGCCAGACGGTCACGCGCGTGACCCTCACGCGCCGCGCGTGGGTACACGCGCCGAGCAGAAGGGGGCGCGTGCCCTCACGCGCCTGAGCGTCAGGTAATCTTTGCTCTTCTTTTAAAGGTATTTTGCTGAAATTGATCCATTTTTCACTTGCAAAAACGAATAAAATAAAAATACTCTTATCAACTCCAAGAATATTAAATATTAGATCATTATAAATAATGATAATAAATTTTATTAACTAATTATTTCGAGTGATATCTCATCATATCTCTTTATTGGTTTAAAATGGAAAAGCCAATGTGAAAAGTACATTAATACCAGCAACCTCCCACAACTGCAATTTGCAACTATAAATAGGTTTTCCACAATATCATGGTATCAAAATGGGAAGAGAAGGTGCAAATCCTAGTTCCGGCAAACAAGGGAAACTGCCATCCATGTCTTTTGCTGTACACAATCTGGAATGTCAATAAGATTGCCATCGTAGCCTGCGAACCCGAGTATTAAACCAGAAATTATTGGTGTACATCAGCATTTCCCAGGAAGATCTACTTCACCGGCCGGTCGCTCTTCTCCGAGCCCAAAGCATGACGAGGGAGAAGCCCATCAAAGACATCATAACAGTCTGCACATCGTAGGAAAAAAAGCATTGCCATTAAATTCCTGCCTGCATGTGTCATCAGAAATGCGGGTAGCAGGAATCCTTTGATCAAAGGCGGACAAAACAAATGCATGACTTTAATTTGCTACAGAACTATTACTCTGCTACAGTCGCATCAGTGTGATTACTTAGTAGAAAAGTTCTGATGAGAAGGAGTACTTAAAGAAAAAATTCTGGAATGCTCCACAAGCTAACTCGACCTTCCCTATTCTTGGGGTAATTAGCTGTCAGCGCTCAAATGCAAAAAGGGCTAGTGTGGTCGAGCCTAAACATCAGAGATCTCCAGAATATAATTTGAATGAACACGTAAATTATTATAGGATTGGCTTTAATTCGGTCGACAATAGGAAAGAACAAAGTGTCATGCTATATAATTTCTATAGGTGATTTCCATTCTATAAGGTGAAGTCTTGACTGTCATACTCTGCTTTCTTCAGGAATTGATATGGAAGTTAGGTCCCATTTGCTATGAGATAAATGACACTAAGCTATCGAAAAGGACAGAAAGACACTGCCATTGAGAATCGACAGGTTCACATACAGAGATAGCTGGAGGCACAGCCACAAGTGGATCTTGAAAGAATCTGTTCGCCAGAGCGAGCGCGAGAAGGCTGCTCTGCATTCCTGCAAATGATACTTTATCAAGCAGGAGAAAAATTATCCTCTTCTTATTTCCGATGGATAAAGGAGGCACCTGTCTCAAAGGATAGCGTTCTTTGCAATGCTTTCACATCCGGAGCCTTCCGGAAGATTAAACCGGGAAGAAAGTATCCAACAACGAATGCCGACAGATGAAACGCAATAATGGGTAACAAGATCATCAAACCAAATGAAGACATGATGGAATCAACATTTATCGCGAGCGGTGCTCCAACGCATAGCGCCGTCACAAAAACAGAAAGTGGCGGCAAAAGTGGCCGAATGGCATTACAGATCCAAGGAAAGAACCTAAAAGCAAACTATGAGAAGTTAAACTACTGAGATTCCCGGCAAATGTATATGGAGCAAAGGTAAGTGTTTAACCTATTCAGAAGCAACCCTGCAGTGATGGGTGCGACGACGATCTGCAAAATGCTGGAAACCATTCCTTTCACATCAACCGGCAATCTTTTGCCAATGAGAAGAAGTGACAACAAAGGGGTCACAAAAACAGCCGTAGCGGTAGATAATGACGTCATGACAATACTCAGAGGAGCCATTGATGGGTCAGTCAGAAAAGTAGCATAATTAGAAAGCTGAGCCCCGCTCACACAAGACGTCAGCATAATCCCAGCACCTGAAGTTTAGGTTCAGATAAAGTCAATTAACAGTTCACTGGCTTTGGAGAGGGAAGGGAGAGTAATGCTCACCAATGGACGTTGGGAGCGAAAACATTGTTACGGACATCATCCCAAAGAAATAACCAAGAAAAGGCTTCACAATGAACTGGCCAATATAGCCAGCGAAAATGGCAGCTGGCCTTTTAAACGCTTCAAGAAAGTCCCTCTCGCTGGAATTAACCCCCACAGCAAACATCAGAAACCCTAGTGCAGGTGCATAGTACCTGAAAGCAGAATCGATACAACCCACTAAGCATCGTGATATAAATTTATAGCCAAGAAACATAACCGGAGAAGATCTAGCGACCTGTTGGTGAACCAAGTGAAGGATGGCGGATACATAAGAGCCAGCAACGTACTCGCTAGAACAACATGAGGCAGAAAAGAACTTGATTCCTTTAAGATCTCCGCTATGGAAAACTGCTCCCTCGGCACAGATGGCTGCAAATAGACACCAAGCATTGGCAGTTATTGAGGTTTCACGTCTGCCTCAAAAGAACTGAATAACACACGATCCCTTTTGGAACGGCCAGTGCATATATGAGATGGAGTTTAGAGAACTAAATGCACCTGGATCGATTCAGATTGCGACTCCCGACCCAGCTCCAGCTCCAGAGACTCCGAGAACTCCCCTGACTTACATTTGCTTGAACCGGGTCTTCTGCTATGAACTACCAATTAGCACAGAAGAGGCTCACGCAACAATCCACGAAGCTAACCACCAAGGTATATATATAAAAAAAAAGGACCCACGAACTCAAAAATAAAGGAAACAGCTTGTAGTTTCGGAAGCAAACGAGGAGACACCACCAACCTGAACAAACCGGATTCAGCGACACCGCAAACCCTAGGCGACCAAAAAAGGAATCGCATCAAACCACCGCGCCATGGGGCCAGAAACTAGAGACGTGCATACACCGCAAAACACGGAACATTGCTAGGAAGAGCGCTTACTTGAGGCCGAAAGAGGCGAGTTTCGCGGCCAAATTGGGACTCGACAGCGTTTTTGCGCGCGCAACGAATCTGTGCTACCGTCATAGCAGACGAAGGGCGAGGATTGGGTCTGCAGGTGCCTCGAGATCGAGTTCATGGCTTTTGTCCTCGAGATTTTTCAGGAACGCGGGTAGTGATTACGAGCGAGAAGAACCTTCCAAGCTTCCGGAGACATTTGAACACAGCAAGAGAGAGAGAGAGAGAGAGAGAGAGAGAGAGAGAGAGAGAGGTCGTGGGGGTTGACTTTTTGGAACTCCCAGCCCCTTCCTTGGTTGATGCCGCCGACCTACCCAGGAGCGAGATCACCTTTGCTTAATCTTTCTTAATTATTTGACTAACCCGTTAATTCTTCGGAACCTAATTTGGCTTTTTAGTTGTTTAGAATAATTACAAAAGCCAATCTTCGATTTCCGTTCTTCCTCGTATCAAATACCTTCCCCACGTTTAAAAAGTTTAACCACGCTGTCGTTTCACGCAATGCGAGTCATCAGTCATGTTGCATCTTTCGCGCACACGTGTGATTTCCTGAATTGCCATTTTAATTTTCAAACTATCCTCATCTAAAAAACAATGTAAAAAAAAAAGTTCCAACATCCGCCCGTACTTTCTCCCTCGACTGGAGAGGCTTGCTCAATCCAAGACACCCACCATCACGTCTTTATAAAGTAAGTAATTGTATAAATTTTTACAGAAAAAATATAAAATGGGGTGCCTTGACACCACATGAACTTCCACTCACAATCAATAGATGATCATGAGCAAAAGGCGCTATTGTTGCTCTTAAGTCCAGAACAACTCGAGGTCCACGATCTCGATTTGGCAACCATGGTCAAGTTTTGCAAAATAGCTTAGGTGGCTTGCTAGCTTGTCGAACAAGCTTGTGATGGGGCACAACCCTGACGAGCTCGAGCTCACATGGTCTCAATGATTACTAGTTATTGACTCATATCGGACTTGAGTGGCCTTTGAGCGAGCTGTTGGTAATCTTGATGCAAAAACAATCTCGCCACAAATGGAGACAAGTGTGTGCATAAAAAGGGGCATGAACATTGGGTAGGACGAGGGTATTAGCGCTAGCTTTGGGGTTGTTATGTGCTGTCGAGCGATCGGAGAGGGATTTGAGCATATCCTACCTGAGTACAAGGTTATACTAATCCCTTTAGATTGGAGGATGAGAAATATAAACATTGAAATGTGAAAAAAGGGTGTATTAGGGCTTATTTGTTCATTTGTATTTTTGTCCATCATAACAAAAATTTATTACCTATTACAAAATAACATTTTTAATAAAAAAAATCAAAATTTAGTACTTTTTAAGAAAAAATAAAAGAAAATATTAATTATTACCAAACGTGTTTTTCTATCAAAAATTGTTCATGGGAACATAAATAGAAAAAAAATTAGTTTTGTTAAAAAAAACTAGCTTTCAAAATAGGACATTACCAAACGTTAATGATACATAATTTTTACCTTCTTTAGCGATCGGCAAACGGCTCGATTTATAATAAAAAGTTAGAAAGATGTAATAAAAAGGACAAGGAATGCGAGGACGACTGCTGTCGACATGGCCTAGACACCAAATTCAAAAGTTTGCTTTATAATCAGTACAGAATTACGGCTACTTGAGCAGCTACATTGATATCTAATCCCCGCACAATTTGAATTTCGCCCAAAGGCGGGCCCCGGCCTGTCGTCCTTCTAGCACTGGACAAACTAATAAAACGGCTAGTGGCAGTCTGGCAATAACTCCACCCCTCGAGGGGCAAAAACCCCTCGGACGCCGCAGACTTTGCCCCTCCGAATCGCGCCGCCCGAGATCGCGGCTCGGAAACCGACGTTCGCTGCCCCTCTCGTCGGCGACACGGGCGGAAGATTCCGAAAGGGAATCATCCCCGGTTCGCGTTCGCATTGACCTTTCCGTCCTCGGCCGTCCGTTTGAATTTCGAATGGGCGGGCGGGGGATCCGGGGCCAGTTTCGTCATCGCGGAAAATCAGGAAACACCATCGTGAGTAGCGAGTTTGAAAACGACGGTTCCAAGAATGGATGGACGCTTCCACGTGTCCGATTCGACGGTGATGGTTCCCCATGCGTTACGGGGGCAAAAGAGTAACTGGCAAACATTTAAATGTCAAGAATTGAGCCGGCGAGGAACATCCCGATCTTGTAACGGATAGTAATGTCCTAACACGAGCCGAACTTCCTTAAGTTCGGACGCAAATTGGATTTTCAATCTCGAAAAGGGAAGGGGGAAAAAGACGTGCGTTTGATTGGTGGACTTAAATCTGAAATAAAACTTAAATTTGCCGATTTATGATTCTGTATCATCGGTCCATTTTCGGTTGTTCATGATTTGCACTTTTGCATACTTTTCTACTTTCACGAATTATACCAAACACATCTTTATTCCTTTTGAATTCAAAGAGTATAAATTTTACATAGTTACCAAGCACCTTATTTTATTCAAAAATTATTTTCTGGAGTAGAAATGTTACCACTCGCGCTATTGGATAGATTGCATTTAGATAACCCAAGTTTTATTTTTCGAATTATAAAAAAGAGAGATTTAAATTAAAAGGGATATTAATTTCGGCCACCGAAAATCCCTTTGTCGAGATCGATTTAGCGCCCTTCTTGGGATACGGAAGCGGAGTTATGGAAATGCCGAAAACGTCCCCTGCGACTGCCAGGGCCGTTGTCGCCATCTGCGCCTCCGTCTCCGCCTCCCCGAAAGACTCAGAACCCGCGGTTCCAGGTTAGGGTTGTCTCCATCTATCGGTCGCTCTCTCCAGAGAAGCGAGAAGAGCGAGCCAGAGAGAGAGAGAGAGAGAGAGAGAGACAGTGAGAGTCAGCCTCGTCTCTGCGTAGAGGAGGCTTTCTTTTCTTTCTTTTTGTCTTTCTTTGGGTTGGGACCAAGGCGGCTTCTGCCATCACGGGATACCCCTGATTCTTACCCTTCCTTTCACCTGCGATTCGCCTGCCACACAGAGAGAGAGAGAGAGAGAGAGAGAGAGAGGAATGGAGGAGGAGGAAAGCATGGAAATGGAGGTCGAGGAGGTGTTCCTGGTGCACGAGATAGACCCCGAGTACGAGTACGAGGCTCCCCAGCACTTCGACTTCACGCGCGAGGAGACCGCGGCGGAGGCGCGCGAGGCCGAGCTCTGGTTCGAGTCCGCCAAGAGCTACCCACCTTCGCGTGAGTCCCTAAACGCCGCGGGACTGGCGTTAGCTTTCGATTCCTCGCCCGTTGCTTTGCCTGTAATTTCGCCCGAACTGGTTTGATCGTGCCGAATGGGGTGGGAAGATGGGGGCGAATGTTCCAGTTCGTCCTGCGATCAGTATAGTTTTCCTTTGAGCTTTCGGGGCCTATGATCTCTCTCTCTCTCTCTCTCTCTCTCTCTCTCTCTCTCTCTCTTCAACAATGTAGGATTCCTGCTGAAAAGTTTGCGACTTCATTCGACCGTTTTAGCAGCTTGCTCTGGGTGGAAAAAAGAGCAGCCTTTACCCTTTTTGATTTATCGTTTTTTTGTCGTTATCGAACTGTCTAGAACTATTCAATGAATGTGGCTTGTTCGAAAACCAGGAAGAAGCACGGATTCTGAAACTGTTGATTTAGATTGTCCGGATGTAAACTTCATTAGATATGAAATGATGCGAAGTTGAGGATTGTCGACATTTAGAGAGTCTAATTATTGGTGAAAAGATTTCTAATAGCTCTGAAACTGGGGCCTTTGGGCTTGTTTCATACTATTTGCAGCGTCTGACCAGGAAAGAAGGGCAAACTTTGCTTTTGATTGCCCCTTTTTAGTAGCGATTACAAATTTATCGGCTGCTTTGTGGCCTTTTTTACCCCTGCCATACTTTGTGTCGCGTATTAATGATAGGAGTGGATTCTCTTTGCTTGTGTGATTTGTCATGTTAAGGCTTGGCCAATGTTTTCTGTATGTATATTGTTGATTTACTGCTACAGTTAGGAGCCTTCACTCTTCTTCTTATTTCCATACACAGAGATTTGAACTGTTCAATGAAGACCTTATGGGTTCCATCTTTCTGTGCGTTCTTCCTCTGTGACAGCTTTTGTGGTGAAATTGATTCTGAGAGATGAAATCCTGTCAAAGAATGTGAACATTTCTCCGAAATCCAAAATGATGGAGGCTGATTCTCTTGGCCGACTTGGTGACGATGCTGGCACTGAAGAACTCGAAGCGGTTCAACCAGGTAGCAATGGTATGGTGAAGAATCTTTCTTTTGATGGTCTTCTTTTCAGAGTCACTATCTTTTGTTAAGCTCAGTCTTTCTCGTGTCATTATTATTCTGATCCCTGATAACCCTATAAAAGGTTGGTTTTGTCTTTTTTAATCTAGCCGTAGTTTGTGAGCAATTTATTATCATCTACTCTGGTCAAGAAATGCCAATATAGAATTTTCTAAAATCATGACATGTACTGCGAGATAATTCCACAAAACAGCAATCTTTATTCTTTTTACCTTTTCTTCATTTGGTAAGTTTTCTAGTGTTTAAGAAGCTGACCCTTTATGGTGTTTGGTTGTATCTCCTTGTTCTTGTGATGTGCATTTGCAACCTAATGAAAGCCTCTGGGCATGATCCATTTCTAGGTTATCACATACCATACTGAATGCAACAGAATCTGGCTTTTTTATTGCTAAGAACAGATTCTTGTCATCTGAAGTAATGCTTGAAGCTTGCTGTTGATGCTGAAGAGAAAAAAATCTCATTCAAGATCGTTCTTGCTTTTCACACATAAAATCTGATATACAAGTGTAATATTAATATTCAAGGGTGGAAGATACACATGAAAGAATCACCTAAAATCTAGAGTAACCTGTGCTGACAATAAATCGGCTTTCTTGTCCTCTAGATTGCAATGGAATGGCTAAAGGAAAAGGAATATTTACGAAGTATCAGATTGAAAATCTGCAGAAACCTGAGAGGCAGCCTTTAGGATTTTCTGAAGGTGACAAAGACCCTCAATTTATGCGTGCGGGCTTAAAGTTAAATAATATGAGCTTCTTAAGTATGTGGTACTTTGTGCTTTTACTGGGTTCATCTGACTGATGTGTATGTGTAAAAAAACTTTTCCCAAGTCTTCTGAGGTTTGAAGTGGAGAATGGGTGTATTGTTTAGAAGTGTTGATCTATCTTTCATTTTCATAAAGATTCACACTTTGGTTCTTCAACTAGTCAAAATATTTAAAAAATATTTTTAAGGAACTTCCAGATGAAAGCTTGTGATAAGTTTAGGCAAATTAGCAACTCTTGTTGAGCCTTGTTAATATTAGTACACTTTGCTTTAACTATAACGCACTGAAATATTGGTACTTATGTATATTAGTGCTTCATGCATGAAACATGACACCTCTCTTTTTCTTATGATTATTAATTGTAGGACCGAGATCTTATAATCACATATCATGCAACATGATAAAAGCTAAATCCAGGACATCTGTCAAGGCTTGTCTGCCAAGGAGCTCAACTTTGATGAAGCCAACTGCAAGTGTGTTGGCTAAGCAAAATCAGCCATCTCAAGTTGCGAGCTCTAGGTTAGTGCTATTTTTATTTAAGTTCCTTTTACTCTCGTTTGCTTTGCTATGAATTTAATACTTTATGTATAATTTAAGAAGCTGATAACTACTTGAAGACCTTTAATTTTCCACTTACTAAGATTGTGAGCTCCTAGGTGATGGTGTCAAATTTATTCCTGAAAAAAATTGTCCTCTGTCTTTGCAAACTACATGTTTCTCCAGATATTGGGAACTGTTTACTTGCACATTAATATTAGTGTCGTTGATAGTAAATGTGCTATTGCTTTCAGCATTAGTCATTGTTAATAATATTCTTTCATTGCTTCTTAGATTTCAGGTGCAAACAAGTCAGATTGGTGCTAAGAGCTTATGTAGTTCTTCAGCTGGTGAGGGTCAAGCAACTAAGAGACAGAAGTTAGAGGGAGGTCATTCGCGGAAGGTCAGGCTACATCATCTTTGTGTTGCTGGTCTGCTTAAAGCCTTTATTATGACTTATTTGAGGTCAACAATGAAAATATAGGCGACTGTTGTAAAGTGCAGATTTTGGTGCTTAAGTATGAAGTGGTCTTTTAAGAAAACGAGTAGTTTTGCTAGAGTCCGATCATGAGTGGTTGCTTCTAAACTATCTCATTAGAGGACTTTGGTTAGAAAATATACTTAAATGAGGCAACACTTTGGTTCGGCGCAATTTTCAATGTTAGTAAATCGAGTGAGGCCTAGCTTAGAGCTGGAAACTCCTTTTTTCAAGAGTTAACATGCCATCTAGTCGTCTAAGAGGACTAAATTTAGCCTCATCATCTTTTGACAGGTTGGCGAAATAAAGCAGCAGACTAATTTTGTCCACAAGGCACCTAAAAAGGTACCGTCACGCTTGAAATTGCTTTTGACATGCTTATTGCTCTTGAAAGTGATGCAGAGATTTAGATTTTAAATATTTCCATGTGCTGGACAGTAGTAATAAGCATTTATAATTCTGGTTGGGTTCCAGCAGTATGTGATGTAGCATGAATCTCTGGATGACTTTGCAGGAAGCCATAGTTGAGAAATACACTCATTCAAAGCTGAGGCTTACCATTCCAAGGGAACCTGAGCTTGAAACAGCTCAAAGGGCACAAAGGGCGAGGTTCATTATCACTGTGCATCTAAATACTGATATCTGGTGTTTGAAATTGTTAATGCCTATAGGCATATGAAATCTTTTGAATTGCAGGCCAAGAAACGTAAGTGATGAGGAACAATCAACAGTGACTGTCCGCAGATTCAAAGCAAGACCTTTGAATAGAAAAGTCAGCACACCTTTATGTAGCCAATCAAGTCCGTTCCTTTTTTTTTTGTCCCCTCTGACATAAACTTGCTTCTGTAATATTCAGATTTTCGAGGCTCCTTCTCTGCCACTTCCAAAAAAGAGCATTCCAAGAATGCCGGAGTTTCAAGTATTATTTTGGCTCTTCCAATTTTTGTACTTCTATATACTGTGTATTTGATAATTGAGTCACACTCTTTTCTGGGCTTTTATTCGTCATGTTCTTCAGGTTTTCCACCTGAAGACCCTGGAAAGAGCTATGGAGCATAATTTAGGTGCTACATCATCCTTATTGCATAAATCTGAGAAGGTAATGACATTGTCCTTGGAAGAATGCTATTCTGTTGAATGTTACCTGTTTTTCAAATCGTTAAAGAAATATCTGATGTGATCACATGATTTTCAGGTTTGCTGGTTTTATGTTATGATTCAACTTTTTATTTGTAGGAGATGCTGAAATCCTGTCCAGTTGCAGAAATAGAACTCGGTAGTCCTCAAAGGTAATCGTTGCAAAATCTTTCAATCAGTTTCTCCCATATGGAAGTAAAGTTTGTATCAAATATCCCTGTTCACCCTTTTGGTCTCTTGCATGACCTGTTTAACCTGATGACCTCTAGGATTACTTAGTTGGATTACTATGGTACTAATGTTTCATATCACGTGTCTTAATCAGATAGAAAAACCTTGTTTCATGTACCTCTTGTTGGAGTACCCGGTAGTTCTCTTTTTCCTGGCTATCTCTTTTACCTGCATTTTCTTTTCTTATTTCCTTTTGGGCTTTGGGCCCTGTGGAATCACCTAATAAGAGTTCCTGTCACTAAAAGAAACTGCTGCTACCTAGGACTAAAAATGATTTTATTTTCGGCTGTGTAGTAAGAGCTGCCAACTCAGGATGATTGTCGGGACCAAAAAGTTCTAGCATCAATGTTCAGATTCTGGATTGCACACACTAATGTTTCTCTTGACAAATTATGGCATCAAAGAAGTAGTGGATGCTGATATTGCCTCGTTTTGATTATTGTAGCCCAAAGACAGAACAGTAGAAGCTTTTAATTATCAAGATAGAAAAGCTAAGATGACTCTATGGTGTTGCTTTGGTGATTTACAGAACCACTGGTGTGGATGCTTCCAGGCAGGATGGAACCTGCTCAATGTATGCTTTCAAAGCTCATCCACTCAATAAAAAGGTGAATATAGTCAGTTGTCATCTGCCAGGAATTTCATGATAAATTTTCAGATACATAATCTGTTTGAGGTATGCAGATTTTTTCAAGTAAAGGAGATATCGGGGTCTTCAGAAATAAAAAGCGGGAAGCAACGGTGCCTATGGTATTCAGTACAAGCCTTGATTATTTCCACCACCTGTGTTTTTTTTTCCTCTTATGCAAACATGGCCAAATGTCAATGCAGGAATTTAAGTTCAATAATGAGAAAAGGATTCAGCATAATCCGCCAACGGAACTTTTTAGCAAGGTAGAAAATGCTGAGATGTGTTTGTGGAGCATCTCTGGAAGTTGAAACTTATGATATCTATGAATTCTTCAGTTAGTATCCATTTTCGTGCTTTTGTCATCTCTTTTGCAAGAATAATTCCTTGGTTTTTTGTCAGCTGTCCCTAAAAACTGAACTCCAGCCCAGTAATGGATCTTACTCTCAGAGAAAATCGTGTCACGCCCCCCGCATCTCCATGAAGGTTTTGTGCCTTTTAATTGAGCAAACACTACCTTTTGGACTCTATGATGTTTTGACCTTCGTTATTACTGTATTGAGTTACTCACTTCTCTTTGTAAGGGCCCAAAAGAAAATAGATTCCATACTATACAGCAAAACCTTGAGGTAAAAAGGGAACTTACGCCATTAGTCCGTTGATGTTGTGCTGCTGCTTCTGCTCAGAGTCTTATTGCATGTCTTGCAGGTGACAAATATGGTGAAAGAGAGAACTCCCTTTGGGGAAAAGCAATCCCAGTATGGAAATGGCATTGCTGCTACTGAAGCAGGCCCCGGATTTAGTGCCAGGTACTGAAGGTTGCAAAGTTGCTAGCTTATATTGCTTGACCGTTTGATGTTTACTGTAAGACTTTTGCTGCAGGAGTTTGAGCATTCGCTAATGGCTGGGAGGACGTTGCCACATTGGTTATTTGTTGATTCTTGCGCTGTTAAAGGATGGTCGCATATTGGTCCATGTAAATGCTCGTCTTCATTACTCAAGTCTCGTAGGAAGTTTACTCACCATACAACTTACCTCGACAGCAAAGAGATGCGCTGCAAATATGAGCTAACCCCTGCTTTCCCTGAAGTAAGCCCCAGTCAGCCGAACCCAAGATAAACACAGCAGCAGTTACCGACTGTACAGAATTCCATAAACCTTCTCACGGTCTGAAGCATCCCTGTCCACAATGTCCTGTAGCAGTTGTAATTACCCATCTTGGGAGACTAGATTTGTGAGAAGCATGTACAGAACATCATCATATGAGGGTGATGGTCAAGTATGTTACGGGATACTTTGTAGAGCTACAGTTTGTACTTTCGCGGCATGAACTGCTGTCCTTGAGTTCGTTATGCGGTACTTTTGCACATTTGTGTTTCTGCCATACTTTTTGTTAGCTATATCAAGATCGATCAAAATAGGACTTGATAGGATAGAATATAAAGAATTTTGTTATGTTGTATACATTGTTTGACGAATCACAGTGATAAAGTTGGATATTTTCATGTCCTATCATGTTTATTGTTTGGTATGAATAGCATATCAGTGTAAATAAACTTAAAAATTTATAAAGATGGAGAGATTAAGAATTTATCTCGTCACTTTTGCCTACTTCATTTTTGTTTTCATCAGCTGGCTTTATTTCTTTTTTCCCTTGCATCATCTCTTAAGAGAATTTTATTAAATAATTAACTATACTGCTGCACCTAGAATACTAAAATAACTAAATATGTAATAAATAGAAATAGTAAATGTGTATATATAAATGTTTAATATGTATTATAACTTAAAAAATTTGTTATTTGAGAAAAATAACTTTTATATTATAGATATTAGAAATCTTATTCACCTTTATTTCATCTTTTCCATGGAAATTTTTGTTCTGTCTGTGTTCATGTTATATCCGATTTTATTCTGTTTTAGGGAGGATCCAAACAAATAATATGATAAATTTTATTCTATCTTGACTACCAAGTGTAGCTTTAGAGAAGGACAATATTTCCGCATTGTTGTGGCTTTCCATTAAATTCACTGTCGGGTTTTCTTGTCCTTCAATGAGCTCTGCATATGTGAAAGTGCCGCTTTGTTTCCCTTGGGAAACCACGAGATCACCAAATCCATTTTTATCTCAGTTAACTTTCACAGCTCCACAATTTTGTGATGGGAGTGGTTCGTCCTGGGAATGGAAGGTTCTAAGCAATAATCACCTTAATAGTTTTCCTATTTCGAACTCAGGAAACGCTCTCAAGGCTGGTCAATGTAAGGCTTTGATGGTTTCGCTAAATCTCTCGATAAATGATTCCACGAGCACATCCAGCCTTTTGCCTTATTCAAACACGTTTCCGTGGCTTCCATATGTTCGCAGTTAACATTGGCCGCCTGCAGAGAAGCCTAAGATGGCGAATTCTGCCGTCACAGAATTACTTGAATTAGTCCTAAGCAGGCAATCTTTCCTTTTTCAATTTTTAAGCACCAGTTGAATCAGTTTGGCCGTCTCCAGCCGGATTGCATTTCATCAGAGTCATATTGGCGTCAGTCTTACCTTGATTCTATAAATTGCCCGAGAGATGAGTCTCTTCATCAAAAGTGTAATAGATCCCACGAAATCCCTGCATCCTCAAGAAAGTCCCTGAGGTGTTCCTTTGCGTTCCATCCTTCCTGCCCGCTGAAGCATAGAAGAGGATCTTTAACTAATTCAACCATGGCATCGTCCATTATTTTCATGACCTTGGCTTTAGTTGCAGCATCTGTTCCGGCATCGGTGATGGGCACTGATTTCATGGTTGGAGATGACAAGGGCTGGACCCTCAACTTCGATTACCAAGCCTGGGCCAAGGGGAAGCAGTTCTATGTCGGCGACAAGCTCGGTAGGAATCGTCCTCCTCCTGTTTTTCTTGCTCATACGCTTCATGTCGGCATGCGCTTGTGCCTCAATGTTGCTGCATGAACCTGCACAATGTTGTACCAAACAAAATTTTAGTAGATCAAATCAAATAAAGTGGAATGATGTTAATGTTTTTTTCCGTCCTATGATGGGTGTCATCACCTTATCTGTTCTAGGATGGAATCTGTCTGGAATTGGTGTCATGCTTACCTGATGCTAAGAGTTTAATACTTCCTGTTACAGTTTTTAAGTATCGGGAGGGCGCTCACAATGTCTTGAAAGTCGACGGGACCGGTTTCCAAGAGTGTGCAGCGCCGGCGACCACTGAGGCTCTGACCACCGGGAATGACGTCATTCCCCTAGAAACCCCCGGAAGAAAGTGGTACATCTGTGGCGTTAGCCAGCATTGCGCGGCCCGCAACATGAAGCTCGCCATAACCGTGCTGCCCAAAACGGCATCCCCCGCGTCTGAGCCAGCACCTACAGCGCCCGAAGTCTCGGCTGCCGGAGGAAGCGTTGCGCCTCGATATTACGCCTTGATCCCAGCTGTCGTTGGCATTATTGCAATGGTTATTGCTTGATGTATATTAAACACAGTCGAGTCATTCATCTTATTCATCCTTTCATTTGGTGTTGATCTATTTATTTGTAATATTTGCATCCTGTTTGTCCTTTCAATTGGTGTTGATCTATTCATTTGTAATCTTCGCGTTATTTGTAAGACTAAGGTATCAGTGGTCGAAATTGACTAAGGTACGTATGGATTATCAAGTGGGAATACATCCATTGTCATTGTCGGGTCCTGATGCCGTGCATGCAGATTATCGTGAGAAAGGTTCTGCTGTAGCCACTCTGCCGCTCGGACATGTGGTGCACAATGGGGATCCCTCTCGATTACTAACATATAACTCGACACATTCCAAGCACTTCAACCGCCATAATCTCTCTCTCTCTCTCTCTCTCTCTCTCTCTCTCTCTCTCTCTCTCTCTCTCTCTCCACCAAGTCACTTAGCACCGTCGTCTGCTACTAGGCCAGAGGTGGCTCGGTTGAAGGGTTCCGTAGCCACTGCTGTGGTCTCGAGAGAGAGAGAGAGAGAGAGAGAGAGAGAGAGAACAAGGTTGGGTAGATGCGGCCGACAAGGGTTTTCCTTGATCTCTGTCCCTTGAAGGACCAATTTACCTTCCTAAATTCATTGTATCTTAAAAGTATTTTATCGTGTCTTCTACATAAAATAACGTGCTTCATGAAGATTCTAAAGATTTCTAATGAATGATCAAGATTTGTTTTTCCATGATCTCACGGTCACGGATTTTCGAAGGACGGATTCTCGTGGAAGAAGATAAGAAAGAAAAGAGGGGAGGACACGGAAGAACTCAAAGAACAATGTGCATAGTGTTGCAGGCCGGCAGCACCGGAATCTCTCCCATCACCACGCCTGTATCGACTAACCATGCTTCGTTGGAATGGACATGATACATGGTTGAATCTTGGGGCTGAAGCCACGGTTGGATTTATTGGTGCTCACACATTGCCATCTGATATACACCATCTGTGAAGTCATTTATTTAGCATCGTCGATTGATTTGGCTAGACCCGCGAGCTCGAATTGGATTTATTGGTGCTCGCACATCGTTTCCAAGACTCTCAGCTTCGAGTGGCTTCTCTAGACCAATCTCTTTCTAGTCATGTGGGTGATCACCAATCTGCTCTTATTAATGTATGGTTAGGCATCATTGGGCTTGCTCGAGCGAGGCTCCGACCTATTTCTACCGCAGCTTGTTCGGCCTTTCGACAACGCGCCATTTTCGGTTTAGGAGAATGTAATTACTTGCATGTTCTGAAGATGGCGAAGCTCATCTGTGAGATTGTTCACTACGCCTTTTACGAAATTCCACGGGCTTCCTTTCGCTCCTTTCTCCTACCATTTCTAGGGGTTGAATCTCTGGCTATTCATGACCTTGCAGACATCTCAACCCCTCTATCTCTCCTTTCGCCCCTTTGTCATGCTCTTGTTTATCACTTCTTTTGTGAATTTGCGTTGGCCATGCATGGAACATCTTTTTTCTTATGATGAATGATCCACAATCCTTCTGACGTTTTACCGCGTTACCAGTTTGCCTCCTCTGCTTTGAAAAATTGCTTGTTTTTGCATCCTGAGTTTTCATATTGTACGTTGAATTGCCCCTCGCTTCAGTTTGCATCCTTAGACTTACTTACCAAATTGCTACTTTTATTCACCAAGTCGCCCCCTTCGTAGCTCTAGATTCCCCGGATCATCCAAAGAAACCCTGGCTAGAAATATTGAGAGCGTGACAGCGCACGGTAAAAGTTCGATACCTTCATTTGGGGTGACTGCAAATAAAAAGTTCAAATTCGAGTCTATCAAACACATGCAATTTGACCCGTTTTCGCTAAAAAAATTAAACCAATAAGTTATGGACCAATTTGGCTATATTCATCGTTCCATATCCTTTTACAACAACATGTCTTAATTCTATGCGCACCTTCAACCCTCATCTCTTTCTCCACACAAAGCCATATTACTAAGAGGGAGTTCAGTTTGGAGCTCGTTAATATATCTAAGTGGACGTCTCTCCTCTAAAACTTAAACCGATCAGTTATGAGTCAATTATGATGCATTAATCACTCCGCGTTACTCCAATTATTCCATGTGAGATTTTGTTAACACAACTTATACTTGTATCTCGACAAGAAAAGCCTAACCCGTGTACACTAGTTGCGATTGCCGTATTTCTCGGCACGCTGCGGCTGGCGATGGCCAAGCCTTCTCGTAGTATGAGCTGCTATTCTTCTTAAGTTCATTATGTCGTGGAAAAAGGGCTATTATATATCCAATTACGCAGTTGTGCTTTTGCGTCACTCTTTTAGCTTTGATTATCAAGATAATTAAAAAGTGTGCGCTAGAACAAGAGATGCCGCTGGAAGTATTTTGTTTCCGAAAAGAAAGGTTCTGCGCAATAATCACAGACAAGTTTTCCTATTCGAACTCAGGAAACTCTTGGTGTCTGGTCGATGTTAGGCTTCGATGGTTTCGCCCAATCTATCTTTAAATGATTCGAAGTCCATTAACTACTGGTCCCGAAATTTTAAATGGCGGCTCAAATTGACATAAAAAGAAAAAAAATGTCATTCTGGTAATTGTACTGATGAAATAAAGTACAATAAGTGACATAACTTTTTCAGCTTACTTGTCGTAAATTTTCGGATTTGGATTCCTTACAATAGGAGATCCAACGGAAAGAGGGTTTTTCCCCTTTCAATAGGGTAGTTTAATGGACGGGAAAAATGAGATAAAGTCGCCTAACCCAAGTCAGGTGATCATTTTCCTAAATTTTCGATGAACATATGAATACCATGACTTTTAGAAAACACTCGTTCGAGCGACGTCAGCGGCTTTTTGGAAAACCTGGCATAATATTAAGATCCACGACACTCGAAGTGAACATGTTTTTTCTAAAAAAATTATGATACCTAATTGAAAATTTGTGGCATAAAAATTGAGCGATGGTTAGCGTCACTTTCCCGTACTAGCGGACAATCGGTGAAAATTCCCAAGTAAATCTAGCCTTTGCCTTATTCAAGCGCAGTTTTTGTGGCCACCATATGTTTGGCAGCTTACCTCGGACGTCCGCGGAGAATCCCAAGATGGCAATGGTGCCGCCACAGAGTTCTTGAACTAGTCCTAAGCACTCCGTCTTTCATCTTCCGAAATCATTCTCACACTATTTTATTCGTTTTCTTCAATGCACCAGTTGAATCCGTGGTGGCCGTCTTCAGCCGGATCCCATTTCGTCGATTCATGCTGACACCAGTCTTCACTCGATCTCCATAAATAGCCCCAGAGCCGAGCTTCTTCGTTGCAAGCCCGGTAGTTCCCGAGGAACCTCTACTACCTCAAGGAAATTCGAAACTGCTTCTGCGTCTTCCTTCTTCTTTTCTGCCAGCTGAAGCATAGAAGATTGTCCTTTCAACTTTTTCAACCATGGCACCGTCCATTATCTTCGTGATCTTAGCTTTAGTTGCAGCATCCGTTCCTGCATCAGTGATGGGTACTGATTTCGTGGTCGGAGGTGACAAGGGCTGGACCCAGAACTTCGACTACCGAGCCTGGGCCGAGGGGAAGCAGTTCTACGTCGGCGACCAGCTCGGTACAAATCTTGCTCCTCCTGTTTTACTTGCCCATGCCGCTCGAAGCATGCCGCGCTGCGCATTTGAGTGGAAATGCCTACTTGTCCCGCAATGTTACTGCGCAAACGTGCACAATGTTGCACCAGAGAAATTTTAAATGGGTCAAATCATTTAAAATGTGATGACGCAAATGATTTTTCGTACTGTGATGGGAGTCATCACCTCAATTAGCTCCGGCGTGAAAGTTTTTCTAGAGTCGGCGTCATGCCTTAGCTGATGCTCAGAGGCCATTGCTTCCTCGTTGTTGCAGTATGCCCTAGCTGATGCTAAGAGGCCATTGCTTCCTCTTTGTTGCAGTTTTCACGTACCAGGAGGGCGTCCACAATGTCTTGAAAGTCAATGGGACCGGTTTCCAGCAGTGCGCGGCGCCGGCTGGCAGCGTGGCTCTGACCACCGGAAGGGACGTCGTTGCCCTTTTGACCCCTGGAAGAAAGTGGTACATTTGCGGCGTCAGCAAGCATTGTGCGGTCGGCAACATGAAGCTCGCCATAACCGTGCTGCCGAAAACGGAGTCGCCTGAGACTGGTCCCGTGACCACGCCGGCGCCCACGCCCACAGTAGGTGAAGCCTCGGCTGTCAGGGGAAGCATGATCATGGCCATCTTCGGCGTGATTCCGATGGTTATGATTTGATGTATCTTAAGTTAGCTAGTCATCACGTTCGTCCTTTCCTTTGATGTTGTCTATTCCGTTTATCGAGGCTTGTGCTTGTTGTATTATTTGCGGAATAAGCTCCTTCACAATATCTTCATTGGTATCTCATTTACCCGGATTATCAGTTGACTCGAGAGAACCTGAGTAGTCTAAAGTGTACAACGAATGTGTGCACGATTGAGATTTATTGAAGTATCAACTCATCACATTCCAAACGAGTTAATCCCCATCTTTTTCTTTTGAGCCACTTAGCATTGTTGTATGTTATATGGCGAGATGAGGCTAGGTTGAAGGGCGCCATTACATCTGGCTATATCATGAGCTAACGAGAGAGAGAGAGAGAGAGAGAGAGAGAGAGAGAGAGAGAGAGAGAGAGAGAGAGAGAGAGAGAGAGAGAGAGAGGCGGGGTGGATGTTGCCAAAAGGAGAGTTTATATGCCTTCTTGAGGGAGTAATTCACCTCTCTACAAACTCTATAATTTACATAGCCAGTAATACACCTCTCTAAATATTTTACCGTTATTTATATGTTGACACCTAATTTTTACCGGTCGGGTAATCTCATCGTTATCTTTAATTGTTATTAATTAGAATCATAAATTTCCTTTTACTTTTAAAAAATAAAAAAGAAAAGAAAAGAAAAAGACATCGGGCCTCGCCTACGAGGCTCCCCGTCACCCCAGCTCGCGGCCCGGCCCCACTCCTCTTATATTTCTCCATGGCCCAGCCTCCCGCGCAGGTCCACCTACTCCCCTGGGCCCGTTGTTCCAGCCCACTTCCCCACTCCCACATTCGCGCGGACAAGACCCGCGCGAGCCCATCTCTCCCCTGGCCCATCTTTCCCCGGGCCCGCGCTCGCCTCTTCTATTTTCATCCCCCCCACTGACACGCGCAAAGTCGGAGCAGGGGCAGGGGAAAGTCAACAAGCAGAGGATAAGGAAGAGAAAAAAGAAAAGAAAAGGAAAGGACAGGTCTTCGGCTCAAAAGGGAGGAAGGAAGCCAAAAGAGGAGGAAAAAACACAGAGGGAGACGAAGGGGAGATCAGGAAGCAGCTTGCAAGAGAGAATAAAAAAAAGGAGAGTTCTTCGGCAAAGAAAGGAAAAGAGGAGGCGAGAGAGAGGAAAAACCAGAGAGAAAACATGGAGAGCAGGGAAAAGAAAGGCGCAGGAGCTCAGGCAGAAACAGGAGAATCAGTCTTGCCTTAGGAAAACCTAATTTTGCATCAAAATGTGCCTAGTTTAGTTGATGAAGATCAACCGTTTTTAAATTGAAGAAGTTGTCCCCGTTAAGTAACCAAGTGATTTGCTTAATTGTCATTTAGCCTGATTACCTATCTTATCAGTTTTGTTTGCGGATGTTGATATGCATGATTAAGCTTGGTATAATTTGATTGCATATATTGAATGGGTTAGACAAATGCTTGATCATTGGGATTGGCATATGTTGAGTCATAGTTTAGTGATGGCAACCGTGAATATGGAGTGTGCGAATTGGCGGCGATATACAGATGTCCCTTCTGGTCTTATGTATGTAAAGGTTTAGCTTAAGTCGATTGGAATTATGCTATGTTAGATATGTCCATCTCATTTAACATGTACTTAGTCTAATGAAATTGTATTGTTAATTACCCAACATGTTGCGGGTTTTAATTTCTCGTCATTAGATAATCACATTTAATTATTTGGGTGTTTATTTATCATATCGTATTTCAATACTTTGATTTTATTTGCACCACATTTCAATACCGAGTGTTTACTTTTGTCACATTGCCTTTAGATAGATTGTGGGTTAGTTTCCTTCCTACATTAATTTGCCATTAGTTTAAATAGGCATGAAAATAACCCCAACAAACCGCATGGACACTTAGACTTTGAATGGCATTTTAGGATTTTAAATGACGAGTAAGAGTGCATAACCACTTTACATTAGACAACCAATTAGTTCAGTACCAAAATGGCGCCAATAGAAATGTTAGCGTAAACAAGTACCCGAACTTAGAACCTCTGGTTTCATAGGGATTAAGACGACATTTTCACGTCTCGATCGGTTTTTAACTGATTTCAATAAGCTAGTGGTGACTCTTAGAAATATTTTAGGTTGTTAAAAAATTTTTAAAATCAAAACACCTCAACGTCACGCAAGGTATGGACTTAGGGAGAGTTCGTGCTTGTATGAATTGAACTGAGTCGGATCACCAATTAGATGTTGCTTTTAAGCCGTTAATGCCGATTCGAATCTCTTTATGAGCGATATATCTAAATTTACCTAGAAACATCCCCCTTTCGAAGGGAAGGTTTAGGTAGATCGCAACATTATATAACTAAAACAGTCGTTGCACAGTGACTAACTAAAAAATTAAGATACTGCATGTCATCATTTGAGAAGATAAATTTCTTATAGAAACATCGCACCAAGAGTTGGTGCAACAATTAATTTTCATTTATTTATTTTTTGGGTCACAAGTGGAACAATTAGTTGACATGGATATAAATAGTGGAAACCTATGAGATTAGTGATCGCCCCCATCCACAGGTCCAAAAAATTTTCATGATATTCAGTAAGTTTTATAAGATCTATATAGTTTATATCGATTTGAACATTTTTTTTTGTCGTGACCCGAACTTTAAATTCTCGGCCCGCATGCAATTAAGAGGATATTATATGAGAAGGCAACGATGTAACTTGTCCTATCAAGAATTCCTTGTGGCCACACAACCAAAAAAGTAGGAAAATGGATTCCTCCTAGCCGACCCATGCGAGTCCACACTCAACCTAAATTACTCCGAAAGAAGCACATTCGTACAACGTTGTAACCTAGGACATTGTAAGGATACAAATAGGTTGGGAACACGAGGACTATCACCACCTCTTTTTTCAAAGCTGTAGATTCCATATCAACATCGTTTTCATTATAGTAGAGAGGCACATATGGCTTTCTTCCGAAGAAAGCTAGCCATCGCAATTTCGCTCCTTTGTATGCGCAGCATCGTGATGGGTGACTCTGATACGACTGTCGTTTACAAGATATGCAACGGGATCAAGTTTGGGTTCGGAAGCACCTATGACAGTCAAATGGGTATCGTCCTCCAAGATTTGGTGTATAAGACGGCGGATAATGGCTTTAATTATTATAGACAATCGACGGTGTCGGGTCAAGGTTGCTATGGCCACGCAGCTTGCAATGGAGCCCTTTCGCACTATGACTGCTTCACATGCTTGATATCGGCCAGATACGATCTGACTGATGGTTGTCCAGAAAACACCGGCGCCCAAGTGCAGCTCCAGGATTGCAGGATGAGGTATGAGAATTATTATTTCACAGAATGAATGAGGGAATGATTTCTGTGTCAAGTATGTTGCTATATGCAAATGCTTTGATCAATCAATCCCTATGAAGATACGTTAACTCAAGCTTCTATGAATTAAAAAGCTCAATGATTCGACGTTTCTTTTTGTGCAATGCGAATGCCTGGATCGTTTGGCCTCTTTGAATGTACTTTTGAGCTTTTCTATGATATAGTATCCTATTCTAGAGATCTTTCATTTGGTATATGACAAATTGTACTTCCTACACGTAAATACCACAATCTCGTCAAATTTTGAAAAAAAAAAATCAAAGTTAAACGAAATGGTTTATCCAGATGAGTTTTTTTATTTGGGATTTCCGATGTTTTAAACTTGTGAATACAATAAAATGTTCTAATGTCGAGACATAAAAAATTCTCAAAGACGATTTTGCAATTGGTTTTGACAAGACATCGTAGATAAAAAAGGTCACATTTCTCGACATATTCTTGCTTAACCTATAGCAAAATAGAAACGTGTTATTTCCATAATATTTACGATGTCATCATGTTGGCGAAAAATTCCATAAATTTCTTTTTTATTTATAATTTTACAACATTACGGAATTTCTTTGCGTCATATGACATTTTGTCACAATTGAATACAAAGGTCATTCTAATTGTAGGTACAATGATGTACCCTAGAGGTTGGAGAATCCCATTAAGTTCAATAACATAAAAAAGAATTTTGTGATGGACAAATGAATCGTCTTGTAAAAATAATTAAACAACATTAAAGCAAGAAGCACTAATCATGAACGGAAAGCAAGGAGTGCTAGTCATGAATTGAGCAAACTCGGTGGGCCATCTAATTTGGCTTGTTTTTACTCAGAATTTCACTATTGGACCATGCCCATTTGACTCGTGTAAAATCGGTAATTTAACGAGTTTGATATCCTAAAGTCATGAACAAGCTTGAACAATGACTTTCATATCTACTATCCAACTCAGTCCGTTGAAACTCACCATTGAAATGGTCTATTAACAAACTTGATTACGTAGTCATAAGTTAAAGGCCTCAATTGCATATTTCAAAAGAGGAAGAAGAGAGTGTTTGCGAATATGTTGTCTCACCCTATTTCGCCTTGAAGCCGATACGAAACAATGATTCAAGTTGCCGAGGTAAGTGCCCATAGAGCGATGCTTAAGAATCAAAAGAAAATAAATGTAGAGCTAAGGACGAGTTCGAGTCCTCAATTGTAGAGCCGAGGAGGAGGAGGAGAGTATTTTAGACCCCTTATTATTTTCTAAATCCACCCCCCCTTATTATTTTAGACCCCTTAGTATTTTAGTCCTCAATTTGAAAAGTTATTATGTTATGGAGAAAGGTATGTCTTCAACCATCTTATTATTTGTGGAAATCGTGAAGATTTAAGATCCTTTGATAATCAATTTTTGCATTATAAAATTATGATTATCGCTTACAGTTGGTATCGAAGCATGGTTTTATGATCTCATGTTTTTCCGTTTAATGAAATATGGATGGTTTATGAGTTTAATTTTTCATTGAGCGACTACTGCTTGAGTACATGTTTGATAATTTCGTGAGATTTTTGAATGAATTAAATTCAGATGGTTTTGGGCAATCTGGGGTCAAAAGAAGAATTGGCAGTTGTGGCGACCCACCAGCTGAATTCTGACCAGTAAGGCTGTACCACCATGGGTAACAAATGTCTTAATATGATTCGTAGTCGTCGGTGGCTAATCGAGTGGTAAAATTTCAGGAATTAGGATTAGGGTTCATAGGAAGTTTGCTTAATTTCGACTAATTTTTGGTCGTTTTTGTAATTCCTTGAACCGGAAAGGTTGTATTAGTGTGTTCCAAAAAATCCACGATTTAATTCGATCGGAAATGAGCTGTGAAAGGCGAATTAGGCGGCTGCGGAGGAAGAAATTCTGAACTGGCGCGAGCAGAAAAGGGAGCGCGTGTATGGCACGCGCCAGTGCGTGGTCCTCACGCGCCAGACGCTCAGGCGCGTGCCACGCACGAGCCACGCGTGGGGTGCACGCGCCGGGGCGTGGAAAACACGCGCCGAGCAGAAAGGGAGCGCGTGCCAGGCACGCGCCGCGCGTAGGATACACGCGTGCCATGTGCCTGCGCGTGGGATCCACGGGCCTGCCCCACGCCCTGCCTGGTTTTGACGATTCTTGCCCCTCTCTCGCTTGTGTCCTTCCCATTTTGCCTTTCATGCCTCAACTTTACAGATTTAACCTTTGGGTCACGAATTTACTGTTTTGCCCTTGCCACGTGAATTTCCTCTTATGCCCGCAATAGTTTAATTTACGTTTTTCCCCC
Organism: Melaleuca quinquenervia; assembly: GCA_030064385.1. Classification (NCBI taxonomy): domain Eukaryota; kingdom Viridiplantae; phylum Streptophyta; class Magnoliopsida; order Myrtales; family Myrtaceae; genus Melaleuca; species Melaleuca quinquenervia. The sequence goes on from CM057722.1 coordinate 2,792,404, forward strand.
CTGCTTGCTGTTCCACTTTGAGGACAACCATTGCAGCGTCGTCGCCAACGAATGCGGAGGACGAATCATCCTCATCTTCTTCAACCTTCTCGCACTCTCATCTCTTTCGCCAGGAAGATCACTTTCCCAACCTCGCCCCACTGGAGTACTCCTCTGTGCTGCAGAATGTCGGGCGAGTCAAGCCCATCATCGTCGCCCTCTCACACCCTCACTCTTGCCTGTTCAACCCAGCCAACCCGTCCGCATTGTCGCTGCCCCCTGGAATCTCGGATGCCCAGTTCAGGTCGAGAAACCTGCCCCTTGGCTTTCCTTGCTCCAAATTTTGTGTTTAATCCCATTTTGGGTTTTAGCCGTTTCGCCTTATTATCGCGGTTGGTTTCTGCAGAAGTGCTATTGATTCTTCTCTGTTCGAGCAATGGGTCAAGAACTTGCAAAGCGAAGCTGGGATTTGGTCTAGTGGTGCTGGGACGTTGAAGCAAGTGCTTGTCCAGGTAGCCTTTTGTTTTTTTAACCCTAATTCCTGTTCCTTCTTTTACTTCGCACTGCAGACGGAGAACTTTGCCCTATTGTGTTGTTAATTGTAGCGAGTCCAGAGCTAGAGCTGTTCGGTTTTAGATTTACTTTGAAAAGTTTTGTGAAAAGGAAGATTTTCTATGGCGGCCTACGGCGGCCAACCAAAAAAATTCTTGTCTTTGATCGTTCATCATTTGAGAAAATAAATTCTTGTTTTTTTTAAACATCGCACTTTGGTGCAACAATTAATTTTTTTTATTAATTTATATGGGTCAGAAGTGTAACAATTAGTTGACATGAATATAAATAGTGGAGACCTACGAGACCAGTAGAGGCCGCTATCTGTAGGTCCAAAAAAATCTTCATGATATTCGCTAATTTTTATAAAATCATTCTAATTTATATCGATTTGAACTCTTTTTTTTTGTCGTGACTCAAACTTTAAATTCTCGGCCTGCATGTAATTAAGATTATATTATGAAGGCAACAATGAACTTGTCCTATCAAGAATGCCTCGTGGCTACCTACGCTACCAAAAAAGTAGGAAAATGGATTCCTCCTAGCCGAACCATGCAAGTCCACACTCAACATAAATTGCTCCTAATATTGTAAAATCGACAAAAGTTGCCGCCCATGGTCCTAGTTTACGTGATGATCTCTAAGGAAAAAAGAAACACACTTGCACATCGTTATAACCTAGGACATTGTAAAGATACAAATAGATTGGGAAAACGGTGAGGATTACCTCCACCTCTTTTTCATTATCATAAAAAGGTAAGATGGCTCTCTTCCAAAGAAAGTTAGCCATTACGATTTCGCTTCTTTGTATGTACATCAACGTGATGGGCATCCCCGATACAAGTGTCGTGTACAAAATATGCAATGGGATTAAGTATGAGCTTGGAAGCACCTACAACGGTGAAGTGGATATTGTCCTCCAAGATTTGAGGGATAATACTGCGGATAACGGCTTTAATTATTATGCAGCGTCGACAGAGTCGGTTCAAGGGTCGATTGAAGGTTGTTATGGCCACGCGGCTTGCAATGGAGCTCTTTCGCACTATGACTGCTTCCAATGCTTGTATATGGCTAGATATGATCTGAAAACTGGTTGTCCACTAAACACTGGCGCCCAAATGCAGCTTAAGGACTGCAGGATGAGGTATGAGAGTTATGAATTCACAGAGGATTAGGGATTGATTTTTGTGTCAAGAATGTTGCTATATGCAAAGGCTTTGATCAGTCAATTCCTATGGATATGTGGAATAACTCGAGTTTTTCTATGAATTGAAAAGCTCAATGATTCGATGTTACATCTACTTAATGTACCGCTTCTTTTTTTGTAGCATGCCATATGCGAATACTTGGATCATTCGGCCTCTTTGAATGTACTTCTGAGCTTTTCAATAATATAACATCCCATTCTACAGCTCTTTTCATTTGGCATATGACAAATTATACTTCCTACACGGAAATACCATATTCTCGTCAAATTTTGAACCCAAAAAAAAAAGGTTTAACGAAATGGTTTATCAAGATGATGTTTTTTTTTTTGGGATTTCAGATGTTTTAAACTTGTGAATACAATAAAATGGTGTAATGTCGAGACATAAAAAATTCTCATTAGACGATTCTATGCTTGGTTTCGAGTAAAAAAGGTCACATCATGACATATTTTTGTTTAAGCTAAAACAAAATAGAAACATGTTATTCCATAATATTTACGATGTCATGATGTTGGCGAAAAATTTCATAAATTTCTTTTTTATTTATCAGTTACAATCTTACAGAATGTCTTCGTGTCATATGACATTTTGTCATGATCGAATACAAAAAAGTCATTCTAGTCGTGGGTACAATGATGCACCATAAAGGTTAGAAAATCCCATTAAGTTCAATAACTTAAAAAGATATTGTGATGAAAAATGGGTTGTCTTGTAATAATAATTAAACAACGTTAAAGCAAGAACCACTAATTACAAATGGAAAGTAAGGAGTGATAGTCATGAATAGAGCAAACTCGATTAGCCATCTAGATCTGGGTTGTTTACTCAGACTGGTTGGTGTAGTGTTGGTGATTTAACAAGTTTGATATGCTGAAGTCACGAGCAAACTTGAATAGCAACTTTTAAATCCGCTATATAGCCCGGTCTGTTGAGACTCGCCGTTGAAATGGTCTATTAATAGGCTCGATTACATAGTCTTAAGTTGGAGGCCTAAATTGCAAAATTCCGAAAGAGAAAGAAGAGAGTATTTGCGCATATGTTGTCTCACTCTATTTTGGCTCGAGGCCAATAGGAGACAACGAATCAAGTCGTTGAGGTAAGTTTTGACGGGATGATGCTTAAGAATCAAAAGAAAATAAATATCATCTGAAAAAAAAACAATTGCGAGGAAAACTATTGCTCTGTAGCTAAGCGTTTAGGCCCAATCAGGGCAAAGAGGTAATGCTCATTTTGAGTTATATGGCTAATGATGAGTTCGAGTCCTCAATTGTAGAGAGGAGGAGGATGAGGAGGAGAGTATTTTTAAATCCTTTGTTTTTTTTTCTAAGTTTTACCCCCTCGAAAAGAAAGGAAAAAGAAAGTAATTATTTCCCAGGTAATTTAATAGACGTTTTATAATTTAAGGAAAAAAAATGTCATTTTGCAAAAACACTTGTCAGCTGCGTTAAAGTTCCACTTTGAGGACAGCCATTGCAGTTTCGTGGCCAACGAGTAGGGAGGATGAATCATCTTCATCTTCTTCAACCTTCTCGCACTCTCATCTCTTTCGCCAGGAAAATCACTTTCCCAACCTCGCCCCACTGGAGTACTCCTCTTTGCTGCAGAATGTCAAGCGAGTCAAGCCCATCATCGTCGCCCTCTCACACCCTCACTCTGCCTGTTCAACCCAGCGAACCCGTCCGCATTGTCGCTGCCCCTGGAATCTCGGATGCCCAGTTCAGGTGGAGAACCTTCCCCTTGGCTTTCCTTCCTCCAAATTTTGTGTCGAATCCCATGTTGGGTTTTAGCTGTTTCGCCTTTTTGTCGCGGTTGGTTTCTGCAGAAGTGCTATTGATTCGTCTCTGTTCAAGCAATGGGTCAAGAACTTGCAAAGCGAAACTGGGATTTTGTCTAGTGGTGCTGGGACGTTGAAGCAAGTGCTTATCCAGGTAGTCTTTTTGTTTTTAACCCTAATTGCTGTTCCTTCTTTTTCTTCATTTGCCCTATTGTGTTGTTAATTGTAGTGAGTCAAGAGCTAGAGCTGTTTGGTTATAGGAGTTACTTTGAAGAGTTTTGTGAAAATGGAGACTTTCTATGGGGAAAAAGAAGCACTTGGGAATCACGCTTGTGTAATTTTCCAACAATTAAGAGAGATATGTGATAACTATTAAGCATGTTTTCTTCCTTACCCCCTATGTCCACAATATCTTATTTCTTCTCATCTGTAAATGTTATAAACCGGCAAATTTTTTTTTTTCTGGGCTGTGCCTTCTATTTTGGAGAATTCCTTGGCAACAATCATGGATGTTTCGTCTGAAACACGTTTCATTATGGAAGGCTATAGAACTCGTAAGCACTTTCTTATTTGTATTTACGCTATTTTGTCTGGACTCAAGAAGTAATGATCTTTATGATAGGGTGTGGATATGTTTGGAAGCCGCATTGGCTTTCTTAAATTCAGGGCAGATATTTTTGACAAGGAAACCGGGAAAAAGGTATGTTAATCAGTTCCAAGAATCCATATTATTCATGTGGAATCTCTCTTACTAATTGAAAGATTTGGCCTGTGGAGGAGGTGGTTTAAGGAAGTACTTTTGCATCGCGCATGCTCTAAAACACGTAAATTTTCTTTAGATTCGTGGAAATAAAATATTATTAGGTGCCAGGTATAGTATTTGCTCGAGGACCAGCTGTAGCTGTGTTGATACTATTGGATGCGGATGGAGTAACTTATGCTGTTCTTACTGAGCAGGTATACATTCTGCACTGATATCTCAGGTAGTTTTTTCTTTTCAACTTGATTTTTTCCTTTAAACATCTTATTAAAAGCTGAAAATCAAATTCGAAGCTGAAAAATACAAAAAGTAAAAAGTAAAATTGACTCCACAAAATGCTTATAACGGTTTCTTCAAGCTGAATATATGTGCACTTCGCAGGCTAGAGTTCCTGTGGGGAGGTTTGTTTTGGAATTGCCTGCTGGAATGTTGGATGATGAAAAAGGCGATTTTGTTGGCACAGCAGTTCGTGAGGTGTTGATCCTCCTCATTTCTCTTTCCTTGATTCTGAGTTAATTATCTTTAGGGACACATTCAATTTTTATTTTTTCTGATTGTGTAAATGCTCTTTCTAAATTATTACCCTGGAACTTGGTTCTTGCTGTGATGCTACCAAATGATGGCTTATAAGTAGACCAACTAGGCACCACCAATTTACTGCAGCACTTGCACTGTTATTTTGGTTTTTGGCACTTTATTGGTCATGGTTACTCATGAATCTAACAGGTCGTAGAGGAGACAGGTATACAGCTGAATCTGGAAGACATGGTCGACCTGACAGCTTTTCTTGATCCATCTACCGGATGCAGGGTGATTCCTTCTCCGGTATGGCAGCCTTTCAACATTTGAAGTTTTTCTGATTAAACATTCATTTAATGTGAATAACTTGTAGAAGTTGTTCAAGTAAAGAAAAAGAGGAAGAAAGATAAGTGTGTCTAAGTAACGTACCATATTAACTTGATGATCAGGAGCAATTTCTCTTTTGTGGCCTAGGATATGCTTAAAAATCTGCCTTTGATGTCTTGGACCTGTGTTTCTCATTTTCGTTACGGAGCTTTCACAAGTTGCTAGAAGTTGCCATCTGTGTACCCTCTCTGACCATTCCTTGAGGGGTGCATTCATGTGTTTCTGATCCCATCTCAATTAAACCGAGCCATGTTCCTCTTAACATTTTGTGATTTCATCAGGTAAGGAAAGGAAGAGTAGAGGGTTTCACTACTAGAACCGTACAAGCATAAAATTATGTCATTGCTGCTTGACGTCCTTCATATGCAGAAAGAGCACTTCATGTCCTTTTGTACTTGGGGACATTTTAGTGGTGATTTTGTCATCATAAGGTCTATAAGCTACAGGAAACGGCTGGTGTTGTCTATATGTTTTGTTTTTGGGGTGGAAAAATGAGAATCAACATCTTAGATGTGATAAAGCCTTGCACATTGTTGGACTTATATTAGAAGTGTATTTTTAGTCATCTTGATATTTTAGAGGCATGAAGTTCATTCTTAAATGCTAATACATGAATAGGGAGGCTGCGATGAAGAAATAGGCATCTTCCTATTCAGAGGGAATGTGGACTCAGAGACCATCAAGCAGCTGCAAGGTAAGGAAACTGGCCTTCAAGAGCATGGCGAGCTCATTAAGGTTCGTGTCATACCTTATGAGAAACTGTGGCGGGCAACTGGTGATGCGAAGGTTCTAATGGCAATCGGGCTCTACGAAATGGCCAAGCGAGAAGGTCTTCTTCCTCTGAAAAGTCAACCTGCTTCTTCAGCGAGACACTGAAGCTCTCTCTTACTCCATGAAAGACCTTTTGAGCTGGACGACTGTGACCTCACGGATCCGAGATTGGAGCAATGACCTTTTTCAAAATTGTCCAAGCCCCACTATTTTTCAGTGATTTTGATGTGTTCAAAGTTCAAACATGTCATGATTCAAATCTTTACTGTCTTTTGCATCAAAAGGGGAAATGACAGAGAGCTTCATATACTGTCGCAAAATTGATGACATTAGCAAATATCCTCATGGTTGTCCAAACTCTAAACTGCTCTTATCGGCTTGTAGCTTAAATAAATGCAAGCTATTCTTCTCTTTATGAGAATTTCGTTTTGATTATATTTCGCATAACGATCATGTTTTGTTTTCCCTTTAGAGCCAGACATGGCCCGTCAACATCAGCGTTACATTTTTAGGGTCTGGTCAAAGCCAGCCATCAACTTTGGGATAAGGAGATTTGCAAGAAATTGTTGTGCCATGACCTGACATCAACCAATTGCATTAGTTAGAAATCTAGTTTGAGCTCACGCCAAGCTGTACGGAGTAGTCGACACAAATGCAGATGAAAATACATACATTGGGCCAAGTAACTTGTCTGTTCATTTCTTATCAATAGAAACAACTCGACTCCTGTCGAAACATGCCTCTCTAAGAATATCATACGACATTGAGATCTCATGTGATTTTAGACTTTGCTGGTGACGAAATCATTGTTACTCGACTGCCATATGGTGGTCCCATCGCATGTACAGAGCTTCTTGTAATTCTCTCCCACACCAGCACTTCGCGCAATTACAGCGGCTGTGATACCTGCATCCGATTTATCTTCACTTTCATAGACTGCTACAGAGCGTCCGATGAGATCTGCAACTCGCAGCTTCTCTTTGACACCGGAGAAGAAAGCCTCTCCCTTCTCATCAGCATGTAGTGTTCCCAGGTCGCCAAGGGGCTAAAACACAAGAAATGGAACAGCAGTCAATACGGATCACATTAAAGACATGGAACAACACCTCAATCTGAATCACATTAAAGAGTCAGCGAGACAGACTGAAGGTGATATCGCAAGGAAGCAGCTTGACATACGCTAGGACACCCAAAAACACAAAGGTTTCATGTGACATTTAGTTATGCGGGGCGAAATGCATGAAATGAACAGCAAGAGCAAAAGTTAGGGATAATTAAGTAGCAAATCAGCACAAGCACACTATTTCAACCTTTGATTGGTCAACAAGCTATGTAACATAACTGCGTTTTAAGTAGTTATACAACCCAGGATGTACAGAGGACACTGAGACAAAGTTCAAGCCTAAAGAAAATAGCAGCCAATTACGTACATGCAGTACGAGGACAAACACATAACACGTGAATCGAAAATTACATACAAAGAAATGAGGCTTGAAGAAAATCACAGCTAATTTCTAGACCTGCTCTCTTGCTGAAGCGTCATAGCATTCATATTCCAGGTACTAAGTATTCCCTGCTTGCGCAGATGTGGGTCAATCCGTGATGCAACAGAAAATACAACACCTTTGATATTGACCAATCGTTAGGAGAAGCAAGTACAATGGGTACACAGATAGAGCTCAAAACTAGTCATGTTATGACATAACAATACATTGCACGCAAGTCGCACATTGTGCACTTACTTCACCACTTGCCTTTTACTTTATAAATCTTATTTACGCTATGCTTAGGCTTTATTGACAGAACATACAAAGAGAAAGCAGAAACAACAATAAAGGCCGTCATCAACCCCCACATACTGATGCTCATAGCGAGAAAATCGGTCATTACATCAAGCAAATGCAGGAGGTAGGTGGGCAAACCTGATCTGCAGTTACTTCAGCAGTCAGATTGAAAATTTTCCCGGTGCTGGCTGCCCCTTGGGTCAGATCACCATATTCGTTGATAGACCAACCATGTTTCCCGGGAGACAACCCACTAAAGTTGGCTTCGATCCTAGTTAATTCCATGCTCACTTGAGCTAAGCGAACCACTCCAAAAACATGCAGACCTTTGAATTCTGCTACAGCGGCAGATATTAGAAAATCTGCACAGCGGCAACAACAAATTACCACCAGATGTAGCCTGAAAAAATGCGCTCTGGTTCTTTACAAGTATGTTGTCCAATTATGAATAATAAACCATTTTCCCAAATGGATATGTGCATTGTAGAAACCGTTTACCAAGACATTGGAATAATGAGCTTGGACAGACGCGGACTTATCAAAAACCAATTCAACATTTTTGTAGGATTGGACGATTGATGACCATCATCGGTGTGAATAAAACCTTTGATTTGCAAGATGAAGATATTCAAAATTATGAGCATTCATTTGTAAAAGCATTAAAAATTCTGTCATCAACCAGCTGTGAACAAAACATAACCATATTTTAGCAAAAGAAGCTCTGTTGGCGATGTTATTGATGTCGTAATTATCCATTCAGCTGTCATAGAGGTGACTTTACCCCTAAATTGTATTGAGACAATTAGGTTCAGAAAGAAGATGAATAAGGAGAGGGAACCATAAAAATCAATGACCTCTCACCATAGATCTAGTCCATAATCACCAAATCGGCCACAATGGTTTTAGAGACAGGATAAGGTATGCAGAAGAGGATGGCTTTATATATCAATAGCGAAATGACTAGCTTGCCCGCACACTTAATGCTGTAGCAGGCCGGCCAACAGCAAGTAGCACAAAGTACTCACAATTCATTCGGCAAATTAGCAGAAATTCTACCTCAGAATTTCACACTGCATTGCATTTCGTGGATGGTCCTTACTTATGCATCATTTGTTCACTTTTGAAGTTCAATCTACTTGCAGGCTTCCCTATGAATCATCACTTCTGATCTACAATGCACTCAAAATCAATAATAAGCATGTTTAACCTGTCGCATCTTCTAATTAGACTGTCACAGTATAGCAATATTGTTTCTAGATGCGGCTAAAGTATCCAACAAGAGAACTTCACAGTAGAACTGCATCAATCACAGTAGAATCATTGACCCACCTTCAGGTACACCTTGGCCTATCAAACGTGCTTTACGACCGGTCTGCTCCAATGCTTCAGTCAAAGTCTTGACAGGTGAATTACCCAAAATCCTAACCACTTGATTGCTCAAGTCCACCTCGATGTTCTTCACTCCTAGATGAATTGCCATCAGAAGAACAGCGTAAAAATTCAGTTAAAAAAAAAGAATTTAGAGAAGGCAAGATGATGAACATAATGAACTGCCTGGAACGTAACAATTAAGGGCCGCTAAGCACCTACCCTCGACAGTCTGCAACTTGCTCTTCACAGCATTAACGCAACCCTCGCACTTCATATCAACCATAAACTCAGTCTGTGGGGGAAAATTTTAACAAGATGTGAGCTTCAAAATTAAACTAGATGAATCTATTAAATACCAGCGACACAAAAAAAAAAAAAAGAGATGTGAAGTTCATATCAAATTCCAGTTCAAGCAACCGAAAAGCTCTTACTTCACAAATCATTGAACGGTGGCAATGTGAACTTCTCTAATTACATAGACTAAGAGCTAGACCATCATACAGATGCCAACGATAAAAGAAGGGATCAATTCTATCCCAGCAAATATCTATAATTGACAAAAAGAAAAAGAAATTCATCGTGAGGAGGATTTAAGGACTCACGAGGAGCTCCGGCAAGGCAGCACCATTCTGCAAGGTCGAAAACCACCAGAAAATCAAGAATCACCCAGAAATCACATTAAAGAGAAACAACTCTAAAACGGACGATCGAGATCAGGAGAATCCAAAATCAAGAACCTGGGAGGTGGGTTTGAGATCAGAAGCGGGCGCGTCCATGTGAAGAGCCGAGGGAGCGTGATTAAGGTCTCTTACAGTCGCAGAAGAGCCCAAGTGGCTCCAAGAACGAGAGAGGGACAAGAAGCTCGGATCCTGAAACTTGGGGAAGCGGATTGAGCAAGAAAAGGTGGAACGGGAAGAAGAAGAAGAAGGGGGAGAGCGACGATGGGAGGCGAGGGCAAAGGCGGCGGGGACAGCAGAAGCCGCGACGGCTGTTTTGATGGGGGTCGCTGACCTTAGCAAGAACCCCATTTCCCCACTCCTCTTCTTCTTATTATTTTCTTTTTCCGCTCTTCTTGTTCCTTTCCAACTACGGACGGACGCAAAGTCCTAGTTACTGCTACGACGTCTCGTAGATATTGGGTGATCGTCCGTGCTTTCGTTCTTCCATCGGCGACGGCCAGTTCTGACCGGCCACTCGCGGGGAAGATTTTATCCTGGCGGGAGGAGATTCGTGCCTGATGTTCATTGGCATGTGAATTGGCCAGAATCACCAGTCGTTATCAGATATCGTCGCTCGCGTTTTCCATTTGCCGTCTTCTCTCCCACCAACTCGATCATTTGACCATTCGTGATCCTTCGAGCCGAGCCAAAGTGATGCCCGGAAACATTCGGGAGCATCACGAAACTCCCACTCGTTCCTTGCGACATCCAAGAGAAATCTCGGACCAAGTCAACTCATGGTAACCATACCTTCGAAGGTCACAAAAGCATGCGTGTCTTTGATAATTGTGTAAACCCATTTGAAAACTGAATTTAACAAGGGTTTCGTGGGTATTCGCTCGCAAGAATTCATATAGAAAATCGACGGCGACTTCATTTTTAATGTTGTGCTTGGAGCTTCTATGTTTGCTTCTCGCCTTTAGATGTCGTGTTAGCACTAATCGTATCATTTGACTTCAAATCGAAAGGGCATAAGACCTTGGATGGTATGACGGATGTGTTTGGCAAAGCTTTGTAAATGATTATGGGCCTCTAAAGGCTTTGTGTCAAAGTTCAGGTATTTGGCAAGGTAAAATCAAAGGCCTTTGAGCCAAAGTTATTTGAGCATTTCCAGAATATTATTTTAGGAGGTCAATGGAATTTTCTCTCCCAATTTTATTATTGGTAGATTATCCAAATTTTAATTTTGCCCACCGCCTTTTATCGTGCAAGTTTGAGCAGCATCCCGTGACGTCGCCGGCAAGCCTAGATTTGACTGCCGACAAGCTAGATTTAGCACCTGTCGCAGGTCATGCGACTTTTATTGGGAACAAGATTGCCTGCCCTAATTGCAGTGATCTTTGTCCTCATACAGCTATCCATTAGATCTCCTCCCCCCCTATTTTCATGGCAACTCCCCCTTACCCACCATCAGATCCCTTTTTGTTACCTGACGCCGCGTCAAGGAACCCCAATCCCTTCCATTGAGGCTTGAGGTGTTGCGACTTTAGGGTTGCGTCGTTGAGGTTGTGTGACATTTGAGCTTGTCTCATTTGTCTATGTATGTCCATTTAATTGTTGAGACATGATTCTAAATCTATTTTTCGATCCCAGTCTTTTATGGTCTCATCGATGGTACCAAAAACCCGAATATTTGGAGCTCCAGAAAAAACTTAGGAGCTGCCACTAATAAAAAATATACTGTTTGCCTAGACATAACCTATACAATCAGCAAGTTTACAGAACTAGTAAAGCGAATACGAGTCTTACGTGCATATGATCCCTTAAATCATAAGCATGGACCATACTTTGTTGATGAAAAAGTAGCAACGCTTGTACAGTCTTGACAAACCAAGAGAGGAGATGATGGAGTTTAAAACAATGCCAATCCGTCTAATCGATGTAAGCGACAAAAGCGAGTCTCGACCCTGTTCTCCTTGTAATATCATTGCGGTCAAAGAAAGCCGGACGGGACGATAGTTTCCAGAATGTCAGCATTAATTTATGCAAATTGTTAGGAGCAAAAGTTCCATAGATGGCGACCCAAAACACTATTCTGACTTTGCATGGGATAATTTAATTCTGGAAATCAAGTTGTTCTTTCTTCTTTCTTGTTGTTTTTTTTTTTAACAAACTTAAGAGTCGTCCTCGACCTCGTAAAAGCAAGCCTGGCCTGGCATTTGATTGCTTCGTCTTGCCCCGTCACATAAAGTAGAGCAAGAACGAAATGTTAACTTCAATGACAGAATGAGGAACCAACCTTTGGATGAATAAAAAATCTAGTTTTTTTGGTTTGAAACTAGTGAAATTTGGACGTACATTCGTGTGGTCGGATGAAATTGGTTTCCGGAGATCGTTATGACCCAAGCTCTTGTTCTTGGACTCATGCGAGTGAGTTTTCCGTTGATATTTACAGAAGCCACGACAAACAGAGCATAACTCTCTTGATTAACACGATTCAGCGGTCGAATGCTGGCCCGTGTACATTGAAACCTGCGATTTTCCAATGTAGTTCTTCGTCTCACTTCTCCTATATAAGTGCGTGGGACTGTCCACGCAAAACTCAAGAGGCACAAAGCCTTCTTCTGTTTCTCATGCTAATTCGAGATGGAAGACCGGAAATGCAGATCGTCTCCAAACACCATCAAGGTTTTCATTCTCAGTATCGCCAGCATTCTAACCACTCGGCTTGCTAATGCTGGCATTGCAGAAGGTGATACAAGGAGTTCATTATCGACCTATATTATCCAAGTGCGGAAGCCGACGGACAAAGATCTCCCTACTTTGGAGGATCTTGATGCTCTGTACCGGTCTTTTTTACCTACCACTGCAGCCAGCTCCAATCAAGAGCAAAAAATGGTTCACTCATACAGAAATGTATTATCCGGGTTCGCGGCCAAATTGACTGCTGAAGAAGCTAAAGCAATGCAAGAAAAGGACAGTGTTTTGCATGTGCGTCCGGAGAAGGCTCTCTCTCTTCACACAACTCACACCCCCGACTTCTTGGGATTGTACCAAGGAGCCGGGCTCTGGAATGAGTCGAACTACGGTAAGGGCGTGATAATCGGAGTACTGGACACCGGGATTTTCCCCGACCACCCTTCCTTCAGCGATGAGGGGATGCCTCCGCCCCCGGCCAAATGGAAGGGCAGGTGTGACTTCAACGGCACGTCCTGCAATAATAAACTCATCGGGGCGAGGTCGTTTATCGGCTCGAGCACGACTCCCGCGCAGTCCACTCCGCCATATGATGATGAGGGCCATGGCACACACACTTCCAGCACGGCTGCTGGTGCTTTTGTGAGGGACGCCAGCGCGCTCAATAATGCTAATGGCACGGCCGTGGGCATGGCTCCTCTTGCGCATTTGGCAATGTACAAGGTCTGCGACGTAAATGGGTGCCTCGAGAGCGACATATTAGCTGGGTTGGATGCAGCCATCGAGGACGGTGTCGATGTGCTTTCCCTCTCTATAGGTGGAATATCCCAACCGTTCTATGACGACTTGATCGCACAGGGTGCATTTGCCGCCACCCAAAAGGGAATCTTTGTCAGCTGCTCTGCCGGGAATGGCGGGCCTTCCCACGGGACATTGGCAAACGAAGCACCGTGGATTCTCACCGTGGGAGCGAGCAGCATTGACCGCACGATAACAGCCACCGCCCACCTCGGGAATGGGCAAGAATATGATGGGGAGACACTCTACCAGCCCTACGATTTCCCTCCGGTGCCGCTTCCCCTCGTTTATGCAGGAGCAGACGGAGATGTATCCTCGGCCCTCTGCCTCCCCGGATCACTAGTAGGCCGCACGGACCTCCAAGGGAAGGTGGTTGTGTGCGAGATCGGTGATGGAAGAGGGCGAGTTGCGAAAGGTCAAGAGGTCAAGGATGCAGGTGGTGCGGCCATGATCCTGGTGAACGGTCCCATCGAGGGATACACCACATTGGTCGATGCGCATGTCCTGCCGGCTGTCCAAGTAAGATCTGTCGCGGGGAGAGAGATCAAGCGCTACCTAGAAACGGCGTCAGCGCCGACGGCCACGATCCTATTCAAAGGCACTCGCATCGGGAGATCGGTCGCCCCCGCTGTAGCATTCTTCTCTTCCCGTGGCCCCAACAATCAAAGCCCAGGCATCCTCAAACCAGACATCATCGGCCCTGGCTTGAACATCATAGCCGGCTGGCCATTTCCGTTAGACAATTCCACAAACATGAAGCACGCATTCAACGTGATCTCCGGGACCTCCATGTCCTGCCCCCACCTCAGCGGCGTGGCAGCGCTGCTCAAGAGTGCGCACCCCGACTGGTCCCCGGCCGCCATCAAGTCCGCCATCATGACCACCGCCACCACCTTCACCACAAAACGCCAATTCATCCTTGACGAGACGCTCCATCAGGCGGACATTTTCGCTACCGGAGCGGGACACGTCGACCCATCAAAGGCCGCCGACCCGGGTCTCATTTACGATGTTGAACCACAAGATTACGTCGCCTACCTTTGTGGGCTTGGCTACACCGACTCCGAAATCGAGACCATAGTTCAAGAAACAGTCACATGCTCGAACATAACGAGCACACCCGATTATCAACTCAACTATCCATCGATCAGCGTGAGGTTCGAGGGTTCGGCAACGGAAGTGAGTGTGACGAGGACGGTGAGGAACGTCGGACCCGCCAAGTCGCGTTACAGTTCGGTCATCGACTCGATCATGGGTCTGGACTTAATTGGCGTGGTCCCGGGTGACCTGGACTTCACCGAGACGAACCAGACAGCCAGTTACCAGGTGTACTTCAAGAGGAGAGTCGACTGGAACGCGACGGCGATGCCGTTCGCTCGAGGGGCGATCACTTGGGTCTCTGCCCAGCATTCGGTTCGGACCGCTGTCGCCGTCGTGTTCGAGTAATCCCACGGAGTGGTGACCGTAATTCCTGCGGCTCAAGAACAAAAGTCCGACGAGGATGGAGCTTCGTGGAGCGACATGAAGCGTGATGTTCTTGGCTTTCCTCATGTATTTGCATCCTAAATAAACTGTATCTTACCTAATCACTAAGAATAAAACGAATATTGAAAAATAATTTTAAGGAACATATGTTATGGTTGACGATCGTTTCACAGGAAATAAAATAGTCAAAGAAAATAATTTTTACTGAATAGAAGAAAGACCTTTAAAAATGAGGAAAATGTTTTTCGCTTTTTAGAAAGTGAGAAATATTTTTCATATTCTTTCTTTAATTATAAATGTTTTCTATTTTTTTTTCAAAAGTAGCTTGCTGCCTGTGAGAGCAAAAAAAAAAAAAAGAAGAAGGAAAGAACAGAAAAGTTAAAAATATATATTTTTAAATTTTTCCAAAGTTTCAAAAGAACACTCCAAAGTATTATTATTTTTCAAAAAAAACGACTTACTGAAAAATGTTTTCTAGAAATATTATATTTTCTGAAAAGCGAACGAAATCTAAGTAAAGTCACACTAAGACTTTGGTTCATGATGAACTAAATGGCTTGAGAGAACAATCAAGCTTTGACGTATTAGACATTACTAAAGTTGATCTAAACTCTCGGGCGATCAGGACAAATTCCATCAAGCTTTGACGTACGGACATTTGCAATGGATGAGGGCGATAATCCGGTGATTGTGCCCAGAGGTTGCCTTGTTTTCTCGTCGGGTGTGAGAAATTTGGAGTACTGTGAGTTTGCAATTAGTTCAGAATTCATTTGCTTTATTATCTTAATATATCTTCTTTTGGAACAAGCATAATTATTTTTCCTTTAATCAAAGATATGTCGCGTACAAATGGGAAAAAATGTTCAAAAATTCATAAATTTATTTCGCTCTTATCAAATTAGTTTCAAACCTTTTGATTTCGCTAAATGAGTCCTAAATCTTATTAAATTTTGTCAACTGAGGCCTTTTAAAAACTTTTGATTTTTTTTTATTCTTTATGATTTGCTATTTCTTTTATTTTCTTTTTGTTCCTGCCAAGATTAGTGAGGACCATGATCCTTGCTCACTTCTCATTGGTCATGGGCAAGGGCTTTGCAATCCTCACAAGGTCTGTGTGAGCACTTTGTAGCCCTTGCCAATTTGGGGCCTGGCCCATGACCCTTGTTAGATTTGCCTAAATTAAACATGCTACTAACTAAATATAAGAACATTTTTTCAACTAAAATTTAAAATTAAAATGATCTAACATGAATTCATATTTAGTAGAAAAAATGTTCTAAATGTATAACTCTAGATTTCTAAATGTATTATTTTAACATGATATGAAGTTTTTATAACCTAAACATGCAATTTCTAGATGACATGGTAATGACATGGCATGCGATTTATGCGTTTAATATTTATATGACATGCAATTGCTAACGTGCAAATTATATGGCATGCGTATGACTTGTGACATTAGCATGCATATGACTTTTTTGTATTTTTCTAAATTCGAAATAAATTATGTGTCATAATTTAAGCATGCAATGCTATCTAATATGCAACCTAATCTCAATATGTAATGTTATTTAGAACGCCTTAATATGCAATCTTTTTTTTAATAAGAAAAGAAATTACATCAAATTATTCAGATACATCGAATCAATTCTAATATGGAAACAAACATCTAAATTCGCCAGAAGATTTCGCAAATAAAATCCATAAATTGATTTTAAGCTTTAAAGATCAAAATATGAACTTTAGGGATTCCCGTGAAATTAATTATTCTATCTAAAGTCTTATAGATAGAATAATTATATATAGAATAGAAAATCGATATAAGGTTGCGAATTAGGAAATAAATCATAATTTGGAGGTTGCTCAAAATCCAACGGATATTAATGTCACTAAAGATCAAACAAAAATCGAGATCTCATGAATTAGGCGACGAAATATGTATAAACCTAATTTGCGATATTGTTTGAGTAGAGTTTCCAAATTTTGATGGGGTGTGCGGCTTGTGGGAATATTGATCGATGTTCCTCGATTGAGCTCGTGGGGTTGCCAAGGTGCCCAATTGAAAGACCAGCAAAAATAGGGGAATGTCGAGGAAAAAAGCAAGCTCGATCGTGGCTGGATTCGAAGATTTGATCCCAAAATTGATGACCGATGAAAGGTCTGCCGAGTGTTGGATGGCCTGTGGTGCCTGGTGTACTCAGTTCCCGGTCTCGGTGAGCAATGGGACGGACTTCGGTGAAGAGACGTCGACCGAGGCATGGAACAATTTGACCCAAGCAATCAGAAGACCCCCACCACCTTGACTTGTATATCTTCAGTCACAGTGAGCACTCCTGCGTTGAATAGAGTACGAATGGCAGCAAGCAAAGCTTGTGCTGTTGATGCAGAGAAAGCGTAGGAACACCAAGAAGATGAGAGATTCGTTGGTGACCAAGATCGGGGGGCTTCGTTGGGAAAACTGCTAATGTTGCTGGAAGTTCGTCGCCTCATATGGACTAGCGCGACACGATGACGAGGGGAGTGTCGTTTCAAAAGATTCTCCTTTTGTGAGAGCTTCTTCTGCTTCCATCACTTCCTCTTTAGTGTTTTTTTTTTTTTTGTAATGTAAGTATGTATTGACTTGTACCAAATGATTTGTACAAGACAAGATGGCTTGGCACCACAAAATTTACAAGAATATACTATAATCAACACTCTAGCTTCGCTGCATTCTTCTATTCTTGATAGAATCTTGAACATGGCCCAATGTCAACGCCTTGTCTTTTACCATCTTCTCCAACTTTGTCTTCATTGCCAGAACGTAGCCAATTTAATTAACCATGAAAAAGAACATTATTTGTCTCATTCCAAATAATGGCATAGAGCACTCAAAGAGAACTTAGTTATAAATAATATGGCATAGAGCCAAAGAGAACCTAGTTATACATTGGACAAAACTATCTCCAAATGTATGATTGTTGGCCTAGTAAAGCGTTTGAAGCCATGGCCCGCTATGCCATAGTATATTACATATTGCTGCCAAAAAATGAGCTGGTCGGGACGTGACTTGATATTCAAAAAATAAATGATCGACTGAATTTGGCCTATGGTTGCAAAAGACACAATTGACATCCTAAATTTTGAAACAAGACATGAGAAATACTTGTGTGGGAAGCCTATTCCAGGTCATCAACCAAAGATGGAACTAATGTCACGGGATAATCATCCTATCCTATATGAAATCTTGCCATTGAGTCACTTGGCCTCTTGGCCTAATAATCTCCCAAGCCGAGGCGATGGAGAAGGTGCCTAAGGAGTTCCCGAGCCATTGGAAGGCGTCCAGGTCATTATCCAGGGATGGGAGCGGATGACCCCATGCTATTAGAGTATCCATCAAAGGGGAAGGTCGCCTAAAAAGATCCTCCACTATTGCTTCCCCTGAGAAACTTGACCAATCTTGTTGATATTCCTTTCCTACTTGCCAATCTTTGCTTTCCTTTTGACAATTGATTGAATCGGCTTTTACCGATTTGCTCACTCAGATTCTTATTTTATGTGGCGAAAAGTCTTCTTAAAATAGTCATACTCCTAATTTCGCCCCCTAAAGAGATAAAGAACCTAGTCAACATACATGCTTCCATGCACTCAACCATACGGGCCCACTTAATATTAACGTCTATATGCAAAATGCTCCTAAAATTATGTGCAATGCAATCATAACTTTCTTTTAAGGGGACAAAGATTAGTCCCTAATTTTTATGTAATGAGCGAGATGCCAAAATTTAGATGTCAACAACCAATTATAAAAAAAATCAAAATTATAAAAAAAATTATAAAAAAAATTTCCAAGTTAGCATTAGTTGGCCCACATGCCACTACCGATATTCATGTAAATGACTTCCGACAAAAATTTATTAGATAATCTCAATTGGTAAAATCTGAAAAGATTTAGAAAGCAAAATTAAAAAGTTTACATTTAATTACTGAAAGTGCAATAGAATTAATAATTTTGAGACAATTTTCCTGTACAAATAATAAGATGATCCTTGTAAAATTGTCAACTGTGTTGATCTCAATCATATCTCGTAAAAGACCAAGGTTGAAATATGTGAATAGCAATATACATATGACATTTCTCATAGCCACGATGAGAATGAAGAGTCAAGATTAGGATAAAATGAATTTCGGAATATGAACATGAAATAAATCGAATTGCCAATTCCCTTCTTCCACTCTAGCGATGGACGTTATGAAGTGAAAGAGGAATGGTTATCCATTTTTTGATCTTGGATTTTTTTTTTTTTTGTGGAGGGATTTTCCATACGTGTTCTTTTTTTTTTTAAGTTCAAGGCGTTAAGGTTCAAGTCAGTTCATGCACAAGCAATAGGGCTTCAGTTCAAAAACATTAAATTCAACTCAATAGGTTTAAGCTTTCCCAAAGACAGGTCATCCATTCTGACTTCGCACGAAATGATTTGATTGAGAAAATCAGATTGTGCTTTAATTGGTGTTTGAATTACGAATACAAAATTGTCCTCTACCTCATAAATGCAAGCTTCGCATCTGATTTTCTTATTCATGGCAACACAATCGAGTTCTTCGTTTGGTTTCTCCTGTATATATGCGCGCTAGAAGTTCAATTGTCAACACATAACTCAGAAGCACAAATTATATCTGCTTCTTCTGCTAATTCGAGATGGAAGACCGGAAATGCAGATCATCTCCGACCACTGTGATGATTTTCACCCTTGGTCTCGCTTGCCTTCTAAGCATTTCACCTGCTGATGCTGCCATTGCAGTTACCAACTCAAGTAGTCCATTGTCCACTTATATTGTCCAGGTACGAAAGCCGACCGAGAAAGAATTTGCTACTCCGGAGGATCTTGATGCTTTCTATCGGTCATTCCTAGCTACCCGAGCGGCCGGCTCAAATGAAGAGCACAAAATGGTTTACTCATACCAACATGTACTATCCGGCTTTGCGGCCAAGTTAACTGCCGAGGAAGCTGAAGCTATTCGAGAGAAGGACGGGGTTTTGGCCGTGCGTTCGGAGAAGGTCCTGTCTCTGCACACAACTCACACCCCTGATTTCTTGGGATTGCACCAAGGCGTCGGGCTCTGGAAAGACTCAAATTTGGGTAAGGGCGTAATAATCGGAGTTTTGGACACAGGGATTTTTGGCGACCACCCTTCCTTCAGCGGCGAGGGTGTGCCTCCACCTCCGGCCAAATGGAAGGGCAGGTGCGAGTCCGACCACATTTCATGCAACAATAAGCTCATCGGTGTAAGATTGTTCCACAATTCGCCGAATGACAGTGTGGGCCATGGCACGCACACTTCCAGCACGGCTGCCGGTGCTTTCGTGAGTCATGCCAATGCGCTCGGTAATGCCAATGGGACGGCCACAGGCATGGCGCCTCTTGCGCATTTGGCGATGTATAAGGTTTGCGTGGATTTCGGGTGCTTTGAGAGCGACATCTTAGCTGGGCTTGACGCAGCCATCGAGGACGGTGTGGACGTGCTTTCCCTCTCTATAGGAGGAATGTCCGAACTGTTCTCCGATGATGTTATTGCAATAGGTGCATTTGCCGCCACCCAAAAGGGCATCTTTGTCAGCTGCTCCGCCGGGAATGGCGGGCCGTCCAATCGCACGATGTCAAATGAGGCACCGTGGATTCTCACGGTGGGAGCAAGCAGCATCGACCGCACCATAGGGGCCTCAGTGCAGCTCGGGAACAGGCACGAGTTCGATGGGGAGACCCTCTACCAACCCCACGACTTCCCTCCGACGCAACTTCCCCTTGTTTATGCGGGAAAAACCGGAAATAAATCCTCGGCTCTCTGCTTCCCCGGATCACTGAAAGGCCGCTCAGACTTCCAGGGGAAGGTGGTTGTGTGCGACATCGGTGATGGAAGTAATCGAGTCGTGAGAGGTAAAGAAGTTAAGGCTGCGGGCGGTTCGGCCATGGTCCTCGTGAACGGTCCCAGCGAGGGGTACACCACATTGGTCGATGCGCATGTCCTGCCGGCAGTTCACGTGAGCTATGTCGCGGGGAGGGCGATCAAGAGCTACCTAGGCTCAGCGCCGGCGCCGACAGCCACGATCCTATTCAAAGGCACCCACATCAGGAGATCGGCTGCACCGGCTGTACCATACTTCTCTTCCCGTGGCCCCAGCATCCAAAGCCCCGGCATCCTCAAACCGGACATTATTGGCCCGGACTTGAACGTCCTTGCAGGTTGGCCATTTCCTATAGACAATTCCACAAGCGAGAAGTACGCATTCAACGTGCTCTCCGGGACCTCTATGTCCTGCCCCCACCTCAGTGGCGTGGCCGCGCTTCTCAAGAGTGCGTACCCCGACTGGTCGCCGGCCGCCATCAAGTCCGCAATCATGACCACTGCCACCACCTCCAACATGGAACACGGACCCATCCTCGACCAGACGCTCCATCCAGCAGACATTTTTGCCACCGGCGCCGGACATGTCAACCCATCAAAGGCCGTCGACCCGGGTCTCATTTACGACATTGTACCGCAAGATTACGTCGCTTACCTTTGTGGGCTCCGCTACTCCGATGAAAAAATCGAACTCATAGTTAGGAAAAAAGTCACTTGCTCGAGCATGAAGAGCATACCCGAGTACCAGCTCAACTATCCGTCGATCAGCGTGAAGTTCGAGGATTCGGAGACGAAGGTGAGTGTGACAAGGACGGTGCGCAACGTTGGACCTGCGAAGTCGCGTTACCGCTCGGTCATCGAGCCGATCAAGGGATTAGACTCGATTGACGTGTCCCCGCGTGATCTGGTGTTCACGGAGGCCAATCAGACAGCGAGTTACAGGGTTGACTTTACGAAGAGAGTTGACTGGAAAGGGACGACGACAACGCCGTTCGGTCAGGGGGCGATCACGTGGGTCTCTAGTCGGCATTCGGTCCGAACCGCTGTGGCCGTGTTGCTTTAATTGCAGAGAGTGTCTGTGATCTCTAGGGTTCAAGAACTGGAGTCGACGAGGAGGGAGCTCGTGGAGGCACGTGACCTGTAGTTATTATGGCTTCTCTCTTGTAATTGTGCCCTGAATAATCTGTAGCTTGTTTTAAGCTTAATAACAAAAAGGAAATTAAATATTTGTTGAAGAGTTTACAATACCACGTTAGCATAACATCACGGCAAGATTAGATTCCTCATGGGCTAAACAAGTTGAATCATGATATCTAAGGGCCATTCACGCATTCAACACTCAAATTTGTCTTTCCTGCTGTCGTCCTATGTCTTATCGTATTTATACGGATCAATGCTTTCACTACATTTTCATGGGATAAATCTAGAATTTCGTTTGGCCGGAAAAATTTGATCAAAGCTAATTTATGGATATTGCCATTGAGTACAGAAATTGGGTCGTCATGCTTGATATATTTTGCATCATATGGAAAATTCAACCCGATTCTCTTGGTCCATGGCTTATAAATTTTAACCAAATCATCTAATTAACAATGTTTAGGATAAGACTGTTGTGTATGTATCATAAATAGACAATCTAGTCTACACATGAATAATAACTACGTCATGTGTAATTTACATTTTTAACTTTTACCCTCTGCTGGTTATGGGGCGAGGGCCTACGTTTGCTTGCCAAGCACAAGCAACGGTCTCGCGTAGGGCTGGTTAGATCCTGTATGGGTCGATTCCTATCTTGGATTAGCTCCCGCCTTCTAGATCCTGGAGCCACCAATTTTTCCCAAGTAGGTCCGGCAACCAGGTGTGAGAACTCCCGCTCCATATTACGACGACTCCAATTCATAATCTCTCATCAACGACCATTGTTGATTACTGAGTCCTCCCTTAAAGTAAAGCATAAAGGGTTTGCTTGAATTACTAATATTAACTTAGTTCGAGCTTTCTTATGCTCATACCAATTCCCGATTGAGGATTATAGATTCATTTTTTTTTTGGCATTGCTAGTAAGCTATTTATAGTGGGCTGATTTAATTACCCCTATGAGCTAAAGAGTATCGATACAAGAAGTTGATTACGCTATGTCACCTAAATGGCATTTTAGTACCTCTTTCTTTTAATTCAAAAATAATTTGGGAGGCAGCATTGGATTGATTTTATTTTTACTTAGCATGTTAGATTTTAATGTTGTGCACAAACATTAAGATAACACTCAATAAATAATAATTAATAAATAAGTTGCAAGAATGGTGAGGGTATTTACATGTCTTATCCAAGCATATCAATCCCTAATTGCAAAGTTTTATCAAACAAGAATGCATGGAACACCTATCCCCATCATGGCATGATATTTTTTATGGTTCTTTTATTTATGAAATCATTAGGTTAAATGCAATGCATGAAATGCAATTTTAACTCTAGAATAAGATTACATTTTTTAATTCTAATGTGACGTGCAACTTTAATTAAATGGCCATAACTATGCAAATTATATGACATATGAATTAGCTAAATTAAAATGCAAACTAATGTTAATTTACTTAAACCACCTAACATGGCATTACTGAATGACGTGCGCGTATGATGTATATTAAACTATATGGATGAAGTACAAATATATGACCTGCATGTATGATATATATTAAACTATATAAATGACGTACATATATATATGACATGCATTGATGAATGACTAAAACTATATGTCACGCATACGACACCTTTTATTTTCTATCAAAATCATAAATCTAAATTACTTAAATTAAAGATGCATCTAAACAAGATATTATATAATTTAAGTTAGGAAATGGGCTAACCTAAACCTAATTTAAGTTATCTAGACATGGGAATTAATTGAAATATATTATCTAACCTAAACAAGCAATTCAGATTACATTTCAAGATACCTAATCCTATCATACAATTCTATCATACGTAAAGCAATCTTTTTTATTTTCTCTATTTGAAATATTCCTTGTTAACTAAATTAAAAATAAAGTATATCATCCATAAAGGCAATTAACAATCAAATTTGATATAGATTGAGATAATCCATATAATAAACTGTCGTCTCATTGTTTAAATTAAAGATTAAATTAATCCCTATCGATAATCAATTATCCAAAAGTTGAAATAATTTGAAAAAAAAAAGATCCGATTTTTTATGGATTAAATAAACAATTGAATAAACTAATATCCCTAAATTTGGATAATGCCTAGATTTGCATCAATTCAAATCAAATAGATAACAATACATGTCCGTAAATAGCAATTAGTTAATTCGAATCAATTCAGGAAGTTACCTTATTCTGAATGCACACAATCTGAGTCCAATCTAGACGAAATCACGACTTGCGAATATGGCTTGACTAGTAGTGAATAAGGTGAATTTGGCCAACATTGCGATGGCTCACCGTGGCTTTCAGCAGGATAGCTACTCGACTTAACACAATGGTTCTTGGGTAGCTCACGGGATGGAGGTGCGCTGGTGGTGTTCGACGGCTGGGAGTGCCATGGCAGATGGCTCGACATGGTGGTCATGGCGAGGCATGATGAAGCTCGTGGTGGTGCATCCTTGGGTCTTAGCATGGAATCGTGCTCACTGTTGGAGCCAACAGCATTGACCGTACCATAATTGCTGAGATTTGATTTCCAAATTTGTAGTAAGAGCATTTTGGACCAAACACATTTGTTTTAAGGTTTTCTGAGAGGGGAATGTAAAAGGCATGCATCGTATCATACATCTTGAATGCTAGCCTTCATATTCTATTTCTTCTATATTCTTCCTATCTTCTTCTTTGATATTTAGATCTTGTGGCTCACCACGTGGTTTTTTTTTTTTTTTGAGCTTTTGGATTGTACTTGTTGTTTAAAAAAGTGAAACCCCTCTCTCCCCTTGTTTTTTTTTTTTTCCTTTTTAGGTTTCCACATATATCCCATGTCTTGAGTTTTTTTTTATTACTCTTTCATCTTTTGCTTTTTGCCCTTCGATTTGTGCATCTTTTGATATTATTCTGCAACAAACTGGTATCATTAGGAATGCATTTCGATTTTTGTTCAAGATGGTATTATCTATCAAGTTCGAAGGAGCATTGTTCAATGGCCAAAATAATTTTAGGTTATAGAGGATCTAGAGGAAAGTGATGTTGCATCGGAATGTTCGGTTAGAACCTTATATGGGAATTACCCCAACGACATGACTATCACTGAGATTATGAAGATGGAAAAGCGGGCGCACAACACTGTCCGATTATCTTTGTCTGTTCGTGAGGTCAAAGGAACCAAAATCATTAGGGATGTTACTTTTGATGAATATTCCATGTTTGATCAAAGAAATGTTGTTAACGAGTCTATAGGTATTCAGAAAGAGAATGTTGGGAAAGAGGTGGAGCTTTATATGGATCATCCACGGAGAATAGATGAAGATGCTCCTATTTAACTAGAAAATGACAGCGACTAACAAGACTTGGATTTGATCAAATATAATGTAGAAAAAGGTGAGCAGTCTCAAACCTTCTTTATGGGGAGATTTGAACGGCAATAGCAAATTAAGCCTTCTCAGAGACATAAATTCGCTGATTTGGCAGCATACGCACTCATAGTTGCTAAAGAGTTCACTATTGAAGAACTTTTGACATTATATGGAGTTACAATTTATTCTTAATCTGAGAAGTGGCTGGTTGCGATGAATGAAGCAATGTAGTCCCTTCATAAGAACCAAACTTAGGATCTTGTCATATTACTTGAGAGCAGAAGAGCTGTTGAATGCAAATGGGTCCGCAAAAGAAGTGAGGGAACTCCAAGGATTAAAGATGAAAGATTCAATGCATGTTTGATAGCGAACGGTTTTAGTCAGAACAAAAGGATCGACTGCGATGAAGTGTTCTCTCTATTTATGAAACAAAATTCCATTAGCGTGTTGCTCGTGCTAGTGGCCCTTTATACTTTAGAACTTAAGCAACTTAATATCAAGATCGTTTCTCTGTATGTCGAGCTAAATGAGACAATCTTTATGTCTCAACCCATGGGATCCGTTATCAAGGGTAAACAAAATCATGTTTACAGGTTAAAACAATCTTTCTATGGTCTCAAGCAATTTCCACAGCAATGATACAACATATTTGATAGCTTTATGATGAGTAATGATCATTGACGGAGTGCGCATGAAAGGTGTGTACATTTATAAGAGATTACGTTATGGTTTTGTTATTTATTTATCGCTCCATGTTGATAACTTGACCCTCACCCATTGTCAGTGAGGGCCTTATGGCCCTTGCTCCTCACTGGCGGGGAGCGAGGGTGTTCGCCCTCATGATGGATGAATAAGGGCTTCGTGGACCTCACCAAATTTGGACGAAGGCCATGGCCTTTGCTTGTGGTCCTTGCCTATGTTTGGTGAGGGTTGGACGCCCCTTGCCGACAATGACAAAAAAATGAAAAGAAAAAGAAAAAGAATTATATTATTTTTTAAAAAATATTTATAAAAAAGTAGTCATGTCCACGTTGGTTGTTCCGCATGGTATTACAGACATCCATGTTAATGAATTTTAGCTAAAATTGTCCAAATGGACTCAGTTGATAAAATTCGAAAAGATTTAGACTTAATTGACAAAATAGAAATATTTACAACTGAAATGGTAAAAATATATTAAATTTAGGGTTTTTTGGATAATTTTTTCTATACAAATAATAGAATGCCCCCTATCAAATTGTCTACTTTATTGATCTTAGTCATATCTCGTTAAAGACTAAGGTTAAAGTATGTGAACTGCAATATACATATGATGTTTCTTGTGGCCACGCTGAGTATGAAGAGCTAAAATCAGGTTAGAATGAATTTTGGCATATGAGCAAGAAATAAATCGAATTGTCAATCTCCTTCTTTCATCCTTGCTATGGACATTAGCCAAGTGAAAAAGGAATGGTTATCATTTTAGAATCTTGGATTTTCTTTAAACTTCAAGTTGTTAAGATTTAAGTCAGTTCATGCACAAGCAATAGGGCTTCGACTCAAAAACATTAAATTCAACTCAATAGGTTTAAGCTTTCCAAAAGACGGGTCATCGATCCATTATGACTTCGCACGGAATGGTTTGATCGAGGAAATCAGATTGTGCTTTAATTGGTGTTTAAATTACAAATTGTCCTCTACCTCATAAACGCAAGCTTCGCATCTGATTTTCTTATTCATGGCGACGCAATTGAGTTCTTCGTTTTGTTTCTCCTATATATATCCGCGCTACAAGTTCAACTGTCAACATAGAACTAATTAAGAAGCACAAATTATTTCTGTTTCTTCTGCCAATTCGAGATGGCAGACCGGAAATGCAGATCGTCTCCGACCGCAGTGATGATTTTCACTCTTGGTCTCGCTTGCCTTCTAAGCGTTTCACTTGGTGTTGCTGCTATTGCAGTTGCCAACCCGAGTAGTCCATTGTCCACTTATATTGTCCAGGTACGAAAGCCGACCGATAAAGAATTCGCTAGTCCGCAGGATCTTGATGCTTTCTATCGGTCATTTTTAGCTACCCGAGAGGCCAGCTTAAATGAAAAGCACAAAATGATTCACTCATACCAACATGTACTATCCGGGTTTGCGGCTAAATTGACCGCCGAGGAAGCTGAAGCTATTCGAGAGAAGGACGGGGTTTTGGCCGTGCGTCCCGAGAAGGCCCTGTCTCTGCACACAACTCACACGCCTGACTTCTTGGGATTGCACCAAGGTGTCGGGCTCTGGAAAGACTCAAACTTGGGTAAGGGCGTGATAATCGGAGTTCTGGACACAGGAATTTTTGGCGACCACCCTTCCTTCAGTGACAAGGGTGTGCCTCCACCCCCGGCCAAATGGAAGGGCAGGTGCGAGTCCGACCGCATTTCCTGCAACAATAAGCTCATTGGTGCAAGGTCGTACCGCGATCTGCCGCAAGACTATGTGGGCCATGGCACGCACACTTCCAGCACGGCTGCCGGCGCTATCGTGACGCATGCCAATGCGCTCGGTAATGCCAATGGCACGGCCATAGGCATGGCGCCTCTAGCGCATTTGGCGATGTATAAGGCCTGCGAGGATTTCGGATGCTTTGAGAGCGACGTCTTAGCTGGGCTTGACTCAGCCATCGAGGACGGTGTGGATGTGCTTTCCCTCTCTCTAGGAGGAATATCCAAACCGTTCTACGATGATGTTGTCGCAAAGGGTGCATTTGCCGCCACCCAAAGGGCATTTTCGTCAGCTGCTCCGCTGGGAATAGGGGGCCGTCCAATGGCACGTTGTCAAATGAGGCACCGTGGATTCTCACGGTGGGAGCAAGCAGCATCGACCGCACCATAAGGGCCTCAGTGCAGCTCGGGAACAGGAAAGAGTTCGATGGGGAGACCCTCTACCAACCCCACGACTTCCCTCCGACGCAACTTCCCCTTGCTTACGCGGGAAAAACTAGAAATACATCATCGGCTGACTGCCTCTTCGGATCACTGAAAGGCCGCTCAGACCTCCAGGGGAAGGTGGTTGTGTGCGACATCGGTGACGGAACAGGGCGAGTCGTCAAAGGTCAAGAGGTTAGGGCTGCAGGCGGTTCGGCCATGGTCCTCGTGAACGGTCCCAGCGAGGGGCACACCACATTGGTCGATGCGCATGTCCTGCCGGCAGTCCACGTGAGCTATGTCGCAGGGGAGGCGATCAAGAGCTACCTAGGCTCGGTGCCGACGCCGACGGCCACAATCCTATTCAAAGGCACCCACATCAGGAGATCTGCTGCGCCGGCTGTATCATACTTCTCTTCCCGTGGCCCCAGCATCCAAAGTCCCGGCATCCTCAAACCGGACATTATTGGCCCCGGCTTGAACATCCTTGCAGGTTGGCCATTTCCTTTAGACTATTCCACAAGAGAGGAGTACGGATTCAACGTGATCTCCGGGACCTCTATGTCCTGCCCCCACCTCAGTGGTGTGGCCGCGCTTCTCAAGAGTGCGCACCCCGACTGGTCTCCGGCCGCCATCAAGTCTGCAATCATGACCACCGCCACCACCTCCAACATGGAACACGGACCCATCCTCGACCAGACGCTCCATCCAGCGGACATTTTTGCCACCGGCGCTGGACATGTCAACCCATCAAAGGCCGTCGACCCGGGCCTCATTTACGACATTGGACCGCAAGATTACGTCGCTTACCTTTGTGGACTCGGCTACACCGACTCACAGATCGAGCTCATAGTTGAGAAAAAGGTCACTTGCTCGAGCATGAAGAGCATACCCGATTACCAGCTCAATTATCCGTCGATCAGCGTGAAGTTCAAGGATTCGGAGACGAAGGTGAGTGTGACAAGGACGGTGCGCAACGTTGGACCTGCGGAGTCGCGTTACCGGTTGGCCATCGAGCCGATCAAGGGTCTGGACTCGATTGACGTGTCCCCGCGTGATCTGGTGTTCACGGAGGCCAATAAGACAGCGAGTTACAGGGTTGACTTTACGAAGAGAGTTGACTGGAAAGGGACGACGACAACGCCGTTCGCTCAGGGGGCGATCACGTGGGTCTCTAGTCGGCATTCGGTCCGAACCGCTGTCGCCGTGGTGCTTTAATTGCAGAGAGTGTCTGTGATCTCTAGGGTTCAAGAACTGGAGTCGACGAGGGGGGAGCTCTTTGAGGCACGTGACCTGTGGTTATTGTGGCTTCTCTCTTGTAATTGTGCCCTGAATAATCTGTAACTTTTTAAGCTTAATAACAAAAAGGAAATTAAATATTTGTTGGAGAGTATACAATACCACGTTAGCATAACACCACGGCAAGATTAAATTCCCCATCGACTAAACAGGTTGAATCATGAGATCTAAGGGTTATTCGCGTATTGAACACTCAAAATTTGTCTTTTCCACTGTCGTCCTATGTCTTCTCGTATTTATACGGATCAATGCTTTCATGAAAATTTTCATGGGATAAATCCAGAATTTCTTTTGGTCAGTAAAATTTGATCAAAGTTAATTTATGGATATTGCCATTGATTACAGAAATTGGGTTGTCATGGTTGAGATATTTTGCAAATTCATTATATGGAGAATTCAATCCGATTCTCTTGGTCCATGGCTTATAAATGTTAACCAAATCATCTAATTAATAGTGTATCATAAGTAGACATTCGAGTCTACATCTGAATAATAATAGAAATTCTGGTTTATGGTTTCTATTGTTTGAAAGTCTCTTGCCTGTGGTCCGAACAATTTCCCATTCAGTTAGCATTGTGAGCAGGTATATTAAACATCCAGATAAAGTTTACTGGCAAGCCGTGAAATTGATTATTCCGTACATCCGAGGTACCTCAAATATGGGTTCTGTTTTTGTCTTTTTATAAAAGTTATGATATAGGAGATTCAACTGTCGGCCCGTTGATTTTGGCTATGTGGGCAATCTCAACAAGAGGACATCTTTGACAGGTTATGCTTTTATACTTGTTGTTCCAACGTTAGTTGGAAATCAATTTTGCTGGACACGATCAGCAACAAAAGAAGCTCTTTGGTTGAAGCATTTGATTATAGAACTTGGGATAAATCAGGGGGGATTCTTTGTTGTCTTTTGCAATTGCAAAACTCTGGATCTTGTTGACGAAGAACATGATGTATCAAGAACATCCGGTATCTCTTTGTACATGGTGAGATTTTTTAGGGTACAGAACTGTACAGCAAATAATTTGGTAGATATGTTAACATAATCAGTTCTATGAGGAACGTCAGCCCCGCAAAGTCGCATTGAAGGACTCAATTGGCGTGTACCTGGGTGATCTGGAGTTCACAGAGATGAATTAGACAACAAGCTGTAGGGCTGACTTCACAAGAGAATCGACTGGAAAGCGACGAGGATACCATTTGCACAAGGGGCGATCACTTGGGTCTCTGCTCGGAATTTGGGTTTGTGTAATCGTGGGGAGTCTGTAATTTCTAAGGGTTCAAAAGTTGACGAGGATGGAGCTAGTGGAGTGATGTGACAAGTGATATTTTTTTGCTTTTGTTATATATTTGCATCCTCAAGAACTTGTAGCTTAATTAATTTTTAAATAAAAAGGAACGTAGGCGATCAATAAACCAAGCGAAGACTCTAGTTCATGACATATTGAACAGGTTGAATTGTGGAATCTAGAGGAAAATCGACACATTTGGCATTCGAGATTGTCCTCTAGAACTTTTCCCTTTCCTCTTTTTGTTTAGGATAATCGGTGATTTGGCTAATTTTTCACTAAAGTTGATCTAAAGTCTCGCATGATTAGGAAAATTTGGAAGATCCGTGTATCATATTGATTTTAGTATGAATTTTTTTTGTTGGCTCACTTAAATATTAGATCGGAGAAAAAAATACTTAACTTATGTAGCGAGAAATTTCCACCAAATTGATTATGCGACATTTATAATTAAATTTTTTATTATAACTAGGCATATTTTCTTTTTAAAAAGTTCACTCAACGTTGATGTCTAAAACCATGTCGTACAATAATCACTTTTTAGTTAAAACTGACACGAAAGTTTTAATAAATATTGATACTTAAGTCATTAATTTAAATAATAGTTGACACTCGGATGATCATATTTACAAATTTTTATACTCAAATAGTCGCTTGTCATTTTTTTTACACAACGTTGTTTAGGGGTTATATGTTGACTGCCCACACTGGCGTGCCACCTATGATCAAGAAATTAATAAAATATGGCAATGTTAGATTTTCAGCAACCCAAATTAGAGTTGGCGCCTTAGCAATCGTTTTTTTAAGTGGCAATTGAGTGATGCAAAAAAAAAAAATAGTGTTAAAATGAGCATTGTACATAATTTTTAACACTTCAAATATCATTCTTCTAGGAAAATTCCGACATATACGCATTGACATGAGCGTGGATAGTAATCTAGGGATAGTTCGCCTCTAAATTATCTCATATTCTCGTCGTATGAGAAATTGGGAGTGATTACGAGTTTGCAATTGTTTCGAAATTACTTTGGTTTATTATCTTATTACACGATTTTATAATTCTTAGGAAAGAGGGTCTCTTCTTCTTTTCGGATAAGCATGGTAAAATTTTCTTTTAATCAAAGACATGTTACATACAAATTGGGAGGTTGTTCTTATGCACTCATGACAATTATGTCCTATACCTTTTAACTTTACTAATTGAGTCACGAACCTTTTCAAGTTATGTTATTTGAGCCAATTCAACAAATTTCAGCCAGAAATCACTTAATTGGATGTCGGTAGTAACACATAGGATGATCAATCCTAACGTAAATAATTTTTATATATAAATTTAAAAAAATATTGAATATCTTATTCTTTATTATTCATTATTTTTTTTCCCTTTTCTTTCTTCTCTTTCTTTTTCCTTTTCGAGTTTGGCAAGTTGGGCAAGGATCTTTGCTCTCGTCCAAATCTAGTGGGGGTCATAACTAGGGGTGTGCAACCGGACCGGGTAAACCTTGTTCCCGGACCGGCCCACCCTAAAAGCAGGGTCGGGAACAGGGTCCAATGTAAACAGGGTCGGGTACGGGGTCCAAAAAAGAGGAACCGGTTAAAACAGGGTCGGGTACAGGGTCCAGGTGTGGAACTTACCCTGAACCTTGGACCCTGTTTCTGATTATTATAAATTAAATTTTATTTAATAAAAACTCGTTTTTATAAGTAAATGAACTTATTAAATTATAACTTTTGTATATTTTTTTGGAATATGGTTTCTTGTTGATGTTTCTTTATACATGAATTTTAGTTTTTGTTAGAGATTTTGTACTACGTGGATTGACTCGCCTGATTTCATTTTTAGATGATGAGTTATGTTGGTTTCACTTTTGGAGAACTTATGCTTGCTCTATAAATTTGTTAACCATTTTAGACAAATAAAAAGTTTCATGTAATATTATGGTCACGAAAAGAATATTAGGTCAATATTTGTTACAAATATATATGTAATGTTATAATTTTTGCTTTATCTTATGATTTTATTTATGATAATTTGCTTTGTGGATCCTTAATTTTTGTTTAATCAAAGAGTTTACTTATTTATTAATTACAAGTGATTAATGTTACAATATAAATTAGATGAATTATGTTGTTTTCTCGCATATTAATATAAAATTTAAAGTCGTATATAATGAGCAAAACAGGTTCCAAAATAAAACATGGTTAACCCTGTTCCCGGATCGGAAAAATAGGGTGGGTAGGGTACAGAGTCTAATGCAAACATGGTAGGGTACAAGATCCAAAAAATGGGAACCGGTTATAACAGGGTCGGATACAAGGTCCATGTCTAATGCAAACAAGGTATGATACAAAATCCAAAAAATGGGAACCGGTTATAACAGGGTCGGGTACAGGGTCCATGTCTGGAACCTACCCACCTTGTTTTTGCTCACCCCTAGTCATAACCCTCACCCATTGTCAATGAGGGTAAGGGTGTTGGCCATCATGAGGTATGAACAAGGGCTTCATGGCCTTCACCAAATTTGGACAAAGGCTATGGCCTTTGCTTGTGGTCCTCGCCTATGTTTGGTGAGGGTTGGATGCACTTTATGGACAGCAACAAAAAAAAATGAAAAGGAAGAAAGAAAAAGAAAAAGAATTAAAATTATATACGATTTTTTAAAAAATATAAAAACTTATTCATGTCAATGTCGGTTGTCTGCATGGTATTACAGACATCTGTATCAATGATTTTCGGCTAAAATTGTCGGGATGGACTCAATTGATAAAATTTGAAAAGATTTAGAACTTTAACTTAGGATTTTTATGGATAATTTTCTCTGTGCAAATGATAGGGTGCCCCTGTCAAATTGTCTACTTTATTCAGTTATTGATCTCAATCATATCTCGCGAAAGACTAATGTTAAAATATGTGAATAACAATTTACAGATGACGTTTCTTGTGGCCATGTTGAGAATGAAGAGCTAAAATCAGGTTAGAATGAATTTTGGCATACGAACAAGAAATAAATCGAATTGCCAACCTCCTTCTTTCACCCGCGCTATGGACATTAGCGAAGTGAAAAAGGAATGGTTATCAATTTAGAATCTTGAATTTTTTTTAACTTTTTTTGTGGAGGAATTTTTCATATGTGTTTTTTTAAAGTTGAAGGTGTTAAGATTTAAGTCAGTTCAAGCACAAGCAGTAGGGCTTCGGCTCAAAAACATTAAATTCAACTAAATAAGTTTAAGCTTTCCAAAAGAAAGGTCAACCATTCTACGTCACATGGAATGGTTTGGTTGAGGAAATCAGATTATGCTTTTATTGGTGTTTGAATTACAAATTGTCCTCTACCTCATAAATGCAAGCTTCAAATCTGATTTTCTTATTCATGGCAACGCGATTGAGTTCTTCGCTTTGTTTCTCGTGTATATATGCGCGCTACAAGTTGAATTGTCAACACAGAACTCATAAGCACAGATTATTTCTGTTTCTTCTGCTAATTCGAGATGGAAGACCGGAAATGCAGATTGTCTTCGACCACTGTGATGATTTTCACTCTCGGTCTTGCTTACCTTCTAAGCATTTCACCTGATGATGCTGCTATTGCAGTTGCCACCCCAAGTAGTCCATTGTCCACATACATTGTCCAGGTACGAAAGCCGACGGAGAAAGAATTCGCTACTCCGGAGGATCTCGATGCTTTCTATCGGTCATTCTTAGCTACCCCAGCGGCCAGCTCAAATGAAGAGCACAAAATGGTTCACTCATACCAACATGTACTATCCGGGTTTGCGGCTAAATTGACTGCCGAGGAAGCGGAAGCTATTCAAGATAAGGATGGGGTTTTGGCTGTGCGTCCGGAGAAGGTCCTGTCTCTGCACACAACACACACGCCTGACTTCTTGGGATTGCACCAAGGAGTCGGGCTCTGGAAAGACTCAAACTCGGGCAAGGGCGTGATAATCGGAGTTTTGGACACGGGGATTCGTGCCGACCACCCTTCCTTCAGCGACGAGGGTGTGCCTCCACCCCCGGCCAAATGGAAGGGCAAGTGCGAGTCTGACCACATTTCCTGCAACAATAAGCTCATTGGAGTAAGGTTTTTCCAAAAACCGCCGACTGACAGTGTGGGCCATGGCACGCACACTTCCAGCACGGCTGCCGGTGCTTTCGTGAGTCATGCCGATGCGCTCGGTAATGCCAATGGCACGGCCGCAGGCATGGCGCCTCTTGCGCATTTGGCGATGTATAAGGTTTGCCTGGATATCGGGTGCTTTGAGAGCGACATCTTAGCTGGGATTGACTCAGCCATCGAAGACGGTGTGGATGTTCTTTCCCTCTCTCTAGGAGGAGAATCCAAACCGTTCTACAATGACGTTATCGCAAAGGGTGCATTTGCCGCCACCCAAAAGGGCATCTTTGTCAGCTGCTCCGCTGGGAATTACGGGCCGTCCAATGGCACGTTGTCAAATGAGGCACCGTGGATTCTCACGGTGGGAGCAAGCAGCATCGACCGTACCATAAGGGCCTCAGTGCTGCTCGGGAACGGGAAAGAGTTTGATGGGGAGACCCTCTACCAACCCCACGACTTCCCTCCGACGCAACTTCCCCTTGCTTACGCGGGAAAAACTAGAAATACATCATCGGCTGACTGCCTCCCCGGATCACTGGAAGGCCGCTC
This sequence comes from Melaleuca quinquenervia, assembly GCA_030064385.1. Taxonomy (NCBI): domain Eukaryota; kingdom Viridiplantae; phylum Streptophyta; class Magnoliopsida; order Myrtales; family Myrtaceae; genus Melaleuca; species Melaleuca quinquenervia. The sequence goes on from CM057722.1 coordinate 2,827,690, forward strand.
AGACCTCCAGGGGAAGGTGGTTGTGTGCGACATCGGTGACGGAACAGGGCGAGTCGAGAAAGGTAAAGAGGTTAAGGCTGCGGGCGGTTTGGCCATGGTCCTCGTGAACGGTCCCAGAGAGGGGTACACCACATTGGTCGATGCGCATGTCCTGCCGGCAGTCCACGTGAGCTATGTCGCCGGGAAGGTGATCAAGAGCTACCTTGGATCAGCGCCAGCGCCGACCGCCAAGATCCTATTCAAAGGCACCCACGTAGGGGCATCGGCTGCACCAGCTGTATCATTTTTCTCTTCCCGTGGCCCCAGCATCCAAAGTCCCGGCATCCTCAAACCGGACATTATTGGCCCCGGCTTGAACATCCTTGCAGGTTGGCCATTTCCTTTAGACAATTCCACAAGAGAGAAGTACGCATTCAACGTGATCTCCGGGACCTCTATGTCCTGCCCCCACCTCAGTGGTGTGGCCGCGCTTCTCAAGAGTGCGCACCCCGACTGGTCTCCGGCCGCCATCAAGTCTGCAATCATGACCACCACCACCACCTCCAACATGGAACACGGACCCATCCTCGACCAGACGCTCCATCCAGCGGACATTTTTGCCACCGGCGCCGGACACGTCAATCCATCAAAGGCCGTCGACCCGGGTCTCATTTACGACATTGGACCGCAAGATTACATCGCTTACCTTTGTGGGCTCGGCTACATGGACTCACAAATCGAGCTCATAGTTCAGAGAAAAGTCACTTGCTCGAGCATCAAGAGCATACCGGATTACCAGCTCAACTATCCGTCGATCAGCGTGAAGTTCAAGGGTTCGGTGACGAAGCTGAGTGTGACGAGGACGGTGCGCAACGTTGGACCTGCGAAGTCGCGTTACCGCTCGGTCATCGAGCCGATCAAGGGTTTAGACTCGATTGACGTGTCCCCGCGTGATCTGGTGTTCACGGAGGCCAATCAGACAGCGAGTTACAGGGTTGACTTTACGAAGAGAGTTGACTGGAAAGGGACGACGACAACGCCCTTCGCTCAGGGGGCGATCACGTGGGTCTCTAGTCGGCATTCGGTCCGAACCGCTGTGGCCGTGGTGTTTTAATTGCAGAGAGTGTCTGTGATCTCTAGGGTTCAAGAACTGGAGTTGACGAGGAGGGAGCTCGTGGAGGCACGTGACCTGTGGTTCTTGTGGCTTCTCTCTTGTAATTGTGCCCTAAATAATATGTAGCTTATTTTAAGCTTAATAACAAAAAGGAAACTAAATATTTGTCGGAGAGTTTACAATACCACGTTAGCATAGCACCACGCAAGATTAGATTCCTCGTGGACTAAACAGATTGAATCATGAGATCTAAAGGCCATTCGCACGTTCAATACACAAATTTGTCTTTCTCAGTGTCATCCTATGTATTTTTGTATTTAAACGGATCAATGCCTTCACTAAATTTTTACGGGATAAATCTGAAATTTCGTCCGGTCGAAAAAATTGATCAAATTTAATTTATGGATGTTGCCATTGAGTACAGAATTTGGGTTGTCATGCTTTAGATATTTTACATATTCATTATATGGAAAATTAAACCCAATTCTCTTGGTCCATGGCTTACAAATTTTAACCAAATCATCTAATTAATAGTGTTTAGGATAAGATTGTTATGTATGCATCATAAATAGACAATCCAGTCTACACATGAATAATAGATACGTCACTGGTAGTTCACATTCTTAATCCATTTAGGACGTACTTAGATTTATTTAATTGGACTTGTTGATCTTAGATTAGCTCCTGCCTTCTAGATCCTGGACCCACAAATTTTTCCCAGGTAGGTCCAGCAACCAGGTTGGGCACTTGCCTTTATCTTGTTTCTGAAGTAATCTAAATCATATGAACTATTAACTTTAACTCCTTGGATAACTCGTAAGACAATTGCGTGCACATTAAGAAGAGTCAAGTCTTAAATGCGATTTTTTTAAAAGTGAATACTAATATGTGCTTCAAAAGGGTTTAGGACTTAAACCATTATGCATATACACGAATTAAACCCTCTCTGGATGCTTCTGGACCGAAATGTGGTGTCGATGTCTCTTAAAGAATCGTCTTCCCTAGATGCCCATCACATGTTCGACGAAATGTTTCAAAGGCATGACCAAGAAATGACACACGATACTTTGAGATCTGAGAACTCTTTGACACATAACACTTGTTTTCAGTTAATTTGTTAAGCATTTAGAGATGATTCAGATCACATTTCATCCTTATCGAATTTGAACATTCTTGTGCTTTTGTTCCATGCGTTACGTATGTTATGGTGGTTCATTTATGATGCTTACTGCAGATTGGAGTGTCCAAATCCTTGCCGAAGTTTGCTAACCATTGGGCGAGGCCAGTCACAGTAGGCAAGGCAGCCTCACCACAGCCAATGAGGCCATGGCAGCCATCATCCACGGCCGTCATGGTGATGCCTTTGCTTGTGATGCTTGGCCATGGGTGAGGCCCCTTTCGCTTCGGCCTCGCTTTGCATGGGGTTAGTGAGGTCATGGCGAGGTTGTCTAAGCAAGGCTGCCTCGCCTATGTTTGTGGTGGCCTGTCTAATACTAGGCAGCTCCCACAATCCTCATCTGCCACAACTCATTGGTCAAGGTGGGGAAAAAAGAAAAGAAAAGAAGGGAATATGAAAGAAAATATAAAAATAAAAACATAATAGTAAATTTGGGAAAAAATTATTAATATATTATTGAAAATTGTCCATCTCAAGCTGGCCAAAATTGACCAGAATGACTAAATTGATAGAAATGCAAAAAATTTAAGATTGAATTGACAAAAAAATAATAATTTGGGATTGAATTGCTACAATTATAATAATTTTATGATTTTCTTGATAATTTTCTCAAATTTAATTGAAATAAGCTTAAATTGTTAGAGCCTTTGCACTTGTGGCCTAGCCCGTGAGATTAGAGCTAGCTTGGAAATTCAATTTCATGATTGAGTTTCTCCTTCTACATGTGCTGGGGGGGGGGGGGGGGGGGGGTCCAGCCCTCATAGAAGTTGCCTATGAGATCGCATTCCGTTGGTTTTTAAGATTGGAGGGCCCATAGTCAGATTGGGCCCAAGGGTCCAGTTGGCCCTATTTTCATATAAAATAATAAAATAAATAAAATTGATTAGGAAAAATGCCACATCTCGTTTTCTTAGTGTAGTGCAGCTAATGTATGCCTTTCCTTGGTTCATCATTTGTTGACCTGTGTTCCTAATCGCATGTCTTAGCTTTGCATGTAAATGGTCATATATATAATTAGGTTTGATGCATAAGTCGGGGGTAGCTCAGTGGGCTAATTATAATTTAATTAGGTGTTGGTGATGTTAGCTTGTTGCTTTGTGAACGCAAGCATCGACATTAATCAATAAATCTCTAATCAATTAGGAGGTGGCCTAGGGTATTCTCGAGGTGAAGTGATTGATTTCACATGAATGTTGATGATGCTTTACTTTGATTGAGTGCACTTCATTAAATGGATGATTAAATGTCGAAACCTTTGAGGGCCCATGGTTGTGATTGATGAGGCCACCCAAATGAAGCCAATGGTGTTTGATCTATGTATATTCCAATTTAAATTTTTGTAGTAGCTTAATTGAGTTTAGGAATTATTTGGCTAGTTTAAACCTTTTTTGGTAAATTAGCATGAGTCTGCTTAATAAAACCCCCTAGACTTAGGATCACATTTTGATGAATGATTAATTTAGTCTAACTTAGGTTTCTCATTGATCAATTCATTAGATGTAGGCATTATTTTCGAGAGATCATGTTTCAAGACTTATTAACAAATTCGTGTAATATTTATTTCTCCAATGAGATGTGGATTTTAATTCATGTACTTAAATACTCACTTTTAACTCATCGAGTGTTTACTTCTCACATTGATTTTCAATAAATTGCATGTTACTTTTTTTTCTCTAAATTAGGATGCATCCAACTTAGATTTTCAGGAATATAAACCCACAAAAACAAATGCATGGACAACTAGGTAGTTTGAAAGATCTTCAGTATCCTAACTAACAAAATTAATATTGTATGACCACTTTAAATTAAACAACTAACTTGTTAGGTTTTTTTTTGGTCGAAACTTGTTAGGTATTGAAAGGAAGCTAATAGAAATATTAGCTCAATCAAGCCACCGTATCTAGAATATATGGTTTCATACAAATTGATGACAATCCTCTCACATCTCAATTGGTTTATAGCCGATTACAAATAACTAGTGGCAACTCCTAAGAAATACTTAGGTTATAAGAAAATTTAAAATGATAATTTAATGTCACGTAGGGCATAAGCTTTGAAAAGGCCTGCACCTAAATTGATGGGCCATATATATTTTGCCTTAGTACATTACTATATTTCTAAATATTGCATATGCTTTTTTTTTACCTTATAATGAGGGCTAGTTTCATTGTTGCCGAAGCGGCTTGATTTTTTATTTTATTACCTTTCACTATTCGATTATTTACTACTTAACATTATTTTATGGTAACGTTTAAATGCTTGATTTGTTACCATAATTGAATTGACATGTGTATTCCTTTTTAGGGAATACAAATCAGTACGAAAAGTTTACTTTATAAGAGGAAAAGGTACGGGTCTATAATTTAATATTTTTATTGCAAGTTCATTGCTTTCCACAAAAATCATTGATAGCATGTTGTCAGCATTAATTTTATTCTAGACTTTCTTATTTGGGGCTTGTTTCATAAAATCACATGTCTGCATTAATTAGGTTTTTTTTTTTTAGTTTAAGGAATTGGGCTTTTGAATTTTTATTTATCTGGAAAAGTTCATACTTGTGCATTTAAGTGTGTTCCCATATGCATATTTTAGCATATCTAAGAATTTGCATGGTTTTTGGCAAATTAGAATAGAGTATCATATCAAGGAGGATTATGAAAGAAGTCCTAAATATATTATATTTATGTTAGTTTAGTTTTAAATCTTTCAATTTGGTCAACTTAATTATAAATCTTTTTAACAATTTATCAATCGAGTCTTTTATGGCCGATTTTGCTGGGAAACCGCTGAAATTGATATTAAACATCTTATGTAGCACAGTTGATGACAAGAATGTCCAATAATGACTATGACTAAGACGATTTTTGTAATTTTTTACAAAAGATTTTTATTTTATTTTTATTTTATTTTTATTATTTTCTTTGTTTTTCTTTACTTTTGCTGACAAGGGTCTTTGGCAACCCTCACCAACTGCGATGGCCACACCAAGAATGGGTGAGAGTTCTGCCTTTGTCACAGCCAAATTTGACGAGGGCCGTGAAGGTCATGAAAGGCCCTCACCTAAATCTAACAAGGGCCTTCACGGCTGACGAAGATTGTTGATGACCCTCGCTGGCCACAATGAAAAGAATTTAAAAAGAGAAGTAAGAAAAAAAATTTAAAAATGTGCATATTAATGCCAATCATATTGTGTAAGTTGGTTGGCATTTATATCAGCGATTTCCGGGCAAAATTGACCAAAAAAACTCAATTGACAAATTGTCAAAAGGCCTTTAAATTACAAATTACCTTTGTAATTTAAATTGTCAAATTGCCTTTAAATTACAAATTACCTTTGTAATTTAAAAAGAGAAGTAATTTAAATTGTCAAAATGTACAGATTTTTTGTCCTATAAAGATTCTTATTTACGATTTAGAAAAGTAATTTGATATTAGCCTAAACTAAACATCTTGTCCAAAAAAGTTTTTTTATTCAATTATCTATTATGATATGTAAGGTAAGTGTATTGACGAGGACAACAGAGATCCTCATCATATAAAGCATATCAAGAATAAGTCTTTATTTAGTTGCGGGTCAAATCTGCACCGAATCATGTATTAAATAGGCCATCAATAGGCTTGCTCCCTTTGTTTTTAGAGAATTAAGATCACATCATCTTCTATTACGAAAACTACATGTGATTTTTGGGTTGTGCCTCCTTTTCTTACCCAAAAAAGAAACGTCAAATTTATAATTCCTTTAATGAATCAGTCTAATTGTAGAAAATTGCATGGACGATGCCCCGTCCTTGATGGGTATTGACAGGTCTTACTCAATTCTTACATGGAAATGCATGTTCGAGTCAGGATACAATCATCCTTTTTCCTTCGAAAGAGAAAAAGGGTGACAATACACGCTTCCGTGGGGTCGTCAGACCAACGCCATTTCTCCATTTCGCTTCTCCTGCACGTATGCGCCCTCCAGCTTCAACTATCAACACAGGACTCAGAAGCAAAGAGCATTTCTCTGTTTCTTCTGCAAATCCGGGATGGAAGACCAGAAACTGCAAATTGTCTTAGACCACCTTGACGATTTTCGTTCCCGGTCTCGTTTGCATTCTAAGCAGTTCCCCTGCTAACACTGCCATTGCTGTGGCTGATACAAGTAGCTCATTGTCGACCTACATCTACATCATCCAAGTACGAAAGCGGACGGACAAACAATCCTCTACTCCAGAGGATCTCGATGCTTTTTATCGATCATTTTTACCTACCGCAGCAACCGGCTCTAACCAAGAGCAAAGAATCGTTCACCTCGTACCGGCAGCTGCTATCCGGGTTTGCGGCCAAATTGACCGCCGTGGAAGCTAAAGCCATTTAGGAGAAGGACGGTGTTTTGTCCGTGCGTTCGGAGAAGGTGCTCTGCCTAGACACAACTCATACCCCAGACTTCTTGAAATTGCACCATGGAGTCTGGCTCTGGAAGGACTCGAACCTCGGTAAAGGGGTGATCATTGGAGTACAAGACTTTTGGGACCCAAATGAAGCCAATGGTGTTTGACCGATATCTATTCCAATTTTAATTTTTGTAGTAGCTTAATTTAGTTAAGGGATAATTTAGCTAATTTAGACCTCTTTATGTAAATTAGCATGTGTTTGCTTAATAAAACCCTCTTAGACTTAGGATCACATTTTAATGAATAATTAGTTTAGTCTAACTTAGGTTTCTATTAATCAGTTCGTTAGATGTAGGTATTATTTTCGAGATATCATTTTTCGAGACTTATTAACAAAGTTATGTAGTATTCATTACCAAATGAGAAGCGGGTTCTAATTCCGTGCTTACATACTTACTTTTTACTCATCGAGTGTTTACTTGTCACAATGATTTTCAATAAAATTGTATGTTTTAATTTCTTTTCTAAATTAGGGTGCATCCAACTTAGATTTTCATGAAAATAAAGTCACAAAAACAAATGCATGGACAACTAGGTAGTTTGAAAGACCTTCAGGATCATAACTAATAAAATCAAGATTGCATGACTACTTTAAATTATATAAGTAACTTATTAGGTACCGAAAGGGTATTACTAGAAATATTAGCACAATTAAGTCACCATATCTAAAATATCTGGTCTCGTACGAATTTGCAACAACTCTCTCACATCTCAATTGATATAGAGTCGATCACAAATGACTAGTGGACCCTAAGAAATACTTAGGTTGTAAGGAACTTTAAAATGATAATTCAATGTAATACAAGGCATAAGCTTGAAAAAGGGCCGCACCTAAATTGATGAGCCATATATATTTTGCCTTAATACATTAGTATATATCTAAATAATGCATATGTTTTATATTTACCTTATAATGAGTACTAGTTTCATTGTTGCGTAAACGGCTTGATGTTTTATTTTCTTACCTTTTTCTTTTCGATTATTTACTACTTAACATATATTTTATGGTAACGTTTGAACATTTGATTTTTTACCATAATTGAATGGACATGTGTATTCATCTTCAGGAAATAAAAATCAGTATGAAAAGTTTACTTTATAAGATGAAAAGGTACGGGTCTATAATTTAATATTTTCATTGCATTTTTGTTACTTTCCACAAAAATCATTGATATAATGTTGTCAGCATTAATTTTATTCTACACTTGCTTAATTAGGGCTTGTCTCATAAAATCACGTCTGCATTAATTACGTTTTCTTAGTATAAGGAATTGCGTTTGAATATTTATTTATCTGCAAAAGTCCATATGTGTGCATATTTGTTCCTTGAGTCAAACAAATTTTATTGTTTTGAGGAAAATTATCAAAGAAGTCCTAAATATATTATACTTATATTGGCTTAGTTTTAAATCTTTCAACGTGGCCAACTTAATTATAAATCTTTAACAATTTATCAATTGAGTCTTTTATGGCCGATTTTGGTGGGAAATCATTGAAATTGATATTGAACATCTGATATAGCACAGCTGGTGACAAGAATGTCCAACAATGACTTAGACAATTTTTGAAATTTCTTAAAAAAGTTTTTTATTTTTATTTTTAATATTTTCTTTGTTTTTCTTTTCATTTTGCTGACTAAGATCTTTGGCAATCCTCACCAACTGTGATGGCCTCGTCAAGAATGGGTGAGTGCTGTCTTTGTCACGGTCAAATTTGACGAGGGTCGTGAAGGCCATGAAAGGCCCTCACCTAAATCTAGCAAGGGCTTTCACGGCTGACGAAGATCTTTGATGACCCTCACTGGTCACAATGAAAAAAATTTAAAAAAAGAGAAAAAAGAAAAAATTTAAAAAAATGTGCACATTAATGTCGATCATATCATGTATTATGGTTGGCATTTATATTAGCGATTTTCAGTCAAAATTGACCAAAAATACTCAATTAACAAACTATCAAAAAGTTCATGACTAAATTTGCACAAAATTAATAATTTTATTATTAATTTGTATAGTTCTATTATACTCGCATCATCACAAACGCCATGTTATAGAAAGTAGATATTTCCATGAATTAATATTTCAGTGTTACAGTTAGACGGTTTAATTTTATTTAACTTTTTGGTATACATGCCTTGTTTCCTTTTCATGAATAGGAAACAAAATATGTATAGTCTCTTTCATATTGGTAGTTTTTAAATTGCATCTTCATAGAAAATCGCATAAAGATGACTTTGAGATTGCATTCACATAAAAGGTATATTCATATCATGTCAAGTAAACTTCTTTTCTATTGTGCACAATTTGAGAGTCGTACAAATTCAAAATTGCATTGCACTATCCATAAGATTTTAATTAGATTTTATTTTCATGTTTAGGAGCTCATTTGAGGAAAATAATATATTTAGGGTTCTCTGTATGACTCATATTGTAATGCGTCATTACGAGGATAATAGAGATCCCCATCCGATAAAACATATCAAGAAAAAGTCTTTGTATAGTTTCGGGTCAAATCTGCACCGAATCATGCATTAAATAGGCCATCGATAGGCTTACTTTCTTTGTTTTGGGTTGTGCCCCTTTTCTTACCCAAAAAAGAAAAGTAAAATTTATAATTCCTTTAATGAATCAGTCTAATTATAGAAATTTTACGTGGAAATGCATGTTCGAGTCAGGAAACGATCATCCTTTCCGTCGAAAGAGAAGAAACTAGCAATACGCGCTTCCGGAGGGGTCGTCAGACCAACGCCATCTCTCCACTTCGCTTCTCCTTCATATATGCGCGCTCCAGGCTCAATTATCAACACAAGACTCAGAAGCAAAGAGCATTTCTCTGTTTCTTCTGCATATCCGGGATGGAAGACAAGAAATGCAGCCTGTCGATTTTCATTCTCAGTCTGATTTGCATTCTAAGCTTTTCCCCTGCTAGTACTGCCATTGCGGTAGCTGATACAAGTAGCTTATTGTCCACCTACATCATCCAAGTACGAAAGCCGACGGAGAAACAGTCCTCTTCTCCAGAGGATCTCGGTACTTTGTATCGATCATTTTTACCTACCGCAGCAACCGGCTCTAACCAAGAGCAAAGAATCGTTCACTCGTACCAGCATGTGCTAACGGGGTTCGCGGCCAAGTTGACCGCTGTGGAAGCTAAAGCCGTTTTGGAGAAGGACGGTGTTTTGTCTGTGCGTCCAGATAAGGTGCTCTCTCTACACACAACTCATACCCCTGACTTTCTGGGATTACACCAAGGAGTCGGGCTCTGGAAGGACTCGAACCTCGGTAAGGGGGTGATCATTGGAGTACTAGACACGGGGATTTTCCCCGACCACTCTTCCTTCAGCGACAAGGGGATGTCTCCGCCCCCAACCAAATGGAAGGGCAGGTGCGACTTCAAAGGCACTTCCTGCAACAACAAGCTCATCGGTGCAAGGTCTTTCATCGAAGGGGAAACCTCTCCGCCGTATGATGATGAAGGCCATGGCACGCACACTTCCAGCACAGCTGCCGGTGCTTTTGTGAGGGATGCCAACACACTTGGTAATGCCAATGGCACGGCCGCAGGCATGGCGCCCCTTGCGCATTTGGCAATTTACAAGGTTTGCGATGGTTTCGGGTGCAGTACGAGCGGCATATTAGCTGCGTTCGATGCGGCCATAGAGGACGGTGTCGATGTGCTTTCCCTCTCTTTAGGAGGATCATCCGTACCGTTTTACGAGGATGGGATAGCAATTGGTGCATTTGCCGCCACCAAAAAGGGCATCTTCGTCAGCTGCTCTGCAGGGAATTCGGGGCCATTCAACGGCACATTGTCAAATGAGGCACCGTGGATTCTCACCGTGGGAGCGAGCAGCATCGACCGCACCATTAAGGCCACAGCACGGCTCGGGAATGGGCAGGAGTTTGATGGGGAGACCTTGTACCAACCCCATGACTTCAGTCCGACGCTGCTCCCGCTTGTTTATCCGGGAATAGAAGGAGATGAAAATTCGGCTTTTTGCCGTACCGGATCGCTGCAAAGCCGCTCGGACGTCCGTGGGAAAGTGGTTTTGTGCGATTTCGACGACGCAAGTGAGCGAATCGCGAAAGGTCGAGAGGTCAAGGAAGCAGGTGGTGCGGCCATGATCCTCGCGAACAGTCCCATTCAGGGATACACCACATTAGCCGATATTCATGTCCTACCCGCTGTCCATGTGAGCTATGTCGCGGGGAAAGCGATCAAGAGCTACCTAAGCACGGCGTCAGCGCCGAAGGCCACAATCCTATTCAAAGGCACTGAGATCGGGAAATCGGTCGCCCCGGCTGTAGCATACTTCTCTTCCCGCGGCCCTAACACCCAAAGCCCAGGCATCCTCAAACCCGACATCATTGGCCCGGGCTTGAACATTCTCGCCGGTTGGAAATCTTCTTTAGACAACTCTACGGACACGAAGCACGCATTCAACGTGATCTCCGGGACCTCCATGTCCTGCCCCCACCTAAGTGGTGTGGCGGCTCTGCTCAAGAGCGCACACCCCGACTGGTCACCAGCGGCCATCAAGTCCGCCATCATGACCACTGCTACCACCACCAACACGGCGGGCAGACCCATCACGGACCAGACGCTCCATCCAGCGGACTTTTTCGCCACTGGCGCAGGACACGTCAACCCATCGAAGGCGGTCGACCCGGGTCTCGTTTATGACATCGGACCACAAGATTACATTCCGTACCTCTGTGGGCTCGGATACTCCGACTCCCAAATGGAGCAGATTGTTTCGAAAAAAGTCGCGTGCTCGCGCATAAGGAGCATACCCGAATACCAGCTCAACTATCCATCAATCAGCGTGGGCTTCCATCCTCGGCTGACGAACGTGAGTGTGACAAGGACGGTGAGAAACGTTGGACCCGCGAACTCGCGTTACAAGTCGGTCATAGACCCGATCAAGGGTATGGACTCCATTGTCGTGCGCCCGCGTGTTCTGGTGTTCACGAAGGTCAACCAGACAGCCAGTTACACAGTTGACTTTACTTGGGGAGCTGACCAGAACGCCACAACGCCGAAGTTTGCTCAGGGGGGGATCACGTGGGTCTCCGCTCGGCATTCGGTTCGAACCCCCGTCTCTTTCGTGTTCCAGTGACACCAGGGAGTGTCGCTGATCTCCGTGGTTCAGAAAATAAAAGTCGACAAAAGAGGGCGCTCGGGGAGTGAGGTGACGGGTGTGAACTTAGCCTTTTCTCCCTATGTATGCATCCTGAATAAGCTAGAGGGCGATGACCCATTTCTCTATTTTGTTCCCCATCCGTTTATCTATCTTGATCCGTGATTTCACTGTTTCTCCGTGACGGATAACCTAGACTTTTCCTCCGTCAAGGAAATACGATCAAACTTTAATTACGTTCTACAAAAATATTTAAGCGATTATCCTCGTCATATGAAAAAAAAAATAAGAATAAGTATAATAAAAGTCATAAAACTTGTTGTAAAAAGTGCAGCTGCGTCATGAAATTTTCAGAAAATTACAATCAAGTCTTAAGATTTGTCAAGAATGTGCAATTGAGTTGTAATTGACTGTCTTTTGGGCGAGGTGTTGAAGCTGAACCCAAGATTTGAATGATGATCGTTACACACATCGGCAGTAGTTCATTTTTCGCTTCTCTTTTATCCGTCCACTTTGCTCAGGTAAGTGGCTGGTGACACGATGAAAATAGCCGAGGAGGAGTTCCGGTGATAGTTGATTGATGCTGGGTTTCCATGATGAATATGGGCAATCCATAGCTAGTACATTCAATGATAATGCCATAGTGTTATGAGTTTCTGCACTGTTTCTACGTTTTCTGAGTTTGCCTGCAGGAGGTTCAGGGGATGAACGAAAGGTTTTCCAGGAATAGGAAAAGAAAGAAAAAGGGTAATGGCGGGTTCATTTGGATGCAAAGAAAAAGGTTATACAATGGGATTAGTGTGAGTTTTGTGATGGGAATTGGACTCAAGTGCAGGCCTATTGGAGTCAGGGTGAGCGGTGAGTTCAATGGGATTGTAAAGTGATTGGGCTTGAGATCATAAATGTTAAAAAGAATAAATGATCATTTAGACAAACGATTTTTCAAGTTAGTGGTATCGAAGGAGCGTTAATAGACATTAACATAATCAAGTCTGTGAGCTAGAATATCTGATTACGTAGAAAACAAGACAACATTCTCACCTTTTGTTTGATTTCTGGTTGACCCCAAATAATTAACGGTGACTCTCATTTCACATAAAATTTTATAGGCTAAATTGAACTTAAAAAAAAAAATCTAACGTTGCATGAGCTAAGGAGAAGACCTGTCCAATTGCGGACTGTTGGCTTGTCTTTGGGGATTACCTTTGTTAACACTTAATCTTGTTTTCCTGATAAGTTTTTTTACGTTATCATAAAGAAAGCTATTATTACCTTAAATTAGAAGTTTTTATAAAAAAATAAACAAATTAAAAAAATAGAGAATAGGGGCAAATCGAGCCAGATTAACCCGGCCCGCGCCCTTACTGGCTTGCATCACCACAAGCCTTGCTTTCTTCCTTTGAAGTCCAAATCAAGAAATACTCAGTTTACCAACAAGAGTAACTTTTTCATTTTTTTTTTCAAAATTTGTTGTTAATTAATTAAACTGGATTAATTCTAATGTTTAAACATAATTTCAATGAAATGCTAGCTTTTCTATATAAAATTTAAGTTCTTTGATTCTTTTCAAAAGTATATTTTTGTTAATAAACTCTGATGGATACATTCCAGATTCCTATGAAACCTAGAACAAGTTATTTGTTTTGTTTTTGTTTTATATTTTCACGTGATGCTACAATAATCGATGGTGTTCGATGACAACTGTGCAATCTTAAACCACCAATTGATGGCTTTCATTTTTCTGAATCTCCATGAATAGGATTTTTACTTTGTTAATATTTCATATTTTCATGTGTCTATTCATGAGTTACAATAAGTAGGTTATAACAGTAAATGATAATCATTAAAGGTGACGATTTATTGTTATCATTCAATTAAGAATACATGTGGAGCTTAAGTAGATCCCAAAATTGACTTTATGACTTATGACGTGGTGGGTTCCAAGTTTAAGAGTATGCACGGTACATTCTAAGTTTGCAAAATTGGGGAATCAATTTCGACATGTAGATTACAAGATATATGTTCCAGGTAAAATCAAGACCAACCTTGGAACCACTCGTCATTAATTTATACACGAGCTCTTTTTGTAAAATGTCTTATCATACGCTAAGCAGTTCATGTTTGAGTTGCAACGTCATGATAATTAATGTATTAGTTATGTTCAATTAATCAAAGGAAATTGGCCGGAGGATAAGACTTCTATGAATAAGAAATCCTCTTTCGATATATACCGGAGGCTTCTATAAATAAGAACTCTTCTTTTATATATACTTGCTCCAAGCTCTTATTACATACAAACACATTTTCTTTTATCTGGCTTTTATATCCTACTCCCAAGTCATATTAGCCAACAATTAATTCCTTGAATAAAGGGTAAAATAATCGGGACGTGCAATAAGAAGCATGAAGTTTCACAATTGATTTATTATTATTATTATTCAATTGGAGCTATGCAACAAAGAGAAAAAGTAACTTTTTGTCAATTCTCATCCTATGCTGCATATCTTTGCTCCATTTGAGAAGGCGGATTTAGACTCTGCTTGTTTCACGAAAAATATAGTATTTCTGAAAAAAATTTCCAGTAAATTATTTTTCATGAAAAATGATAATATTTTCTAGTGTCTGTTTGAAATTTAGGAAAAATCATATAAAAATCAAAAAAAATTTATTTTTTCTTTTGTCACTTTTTTTTCATATACATTGATTGGCAGCTAGTCACAAGCCATTTCTGAAAAAAGATGGAAAATGTTTAAAGGTGAAGGAAGAAAATGGAAAATAGTTTACACTTTTTAAAAAGCGGAAAACATTTTCCCCACTTTTGAAGGTATTTTTTTTCCATATGTGGAAAATATTTTCCTTAACTATCTTATTTTTCTTGAAACGAATGCTGGAATATCCTAAATATATTTTTCTAAAAAGTTATTTTTCGTGAAAATATACAGTATTTTTGACGCAAAAATTTTGACATCACTCTAATGTGACTTCATTGTGCAAATGATATCCAGAAAACATCAATTCCACTAAACAGATCTGACCCAGAGAGAAAAAGAGAGCACGGCATATGGATCCTACTTCATCCACGATCCCATCCGCTGAGACTGAAGATTAGGTTATGCAATATGCTCTTTCGATGCCCTCGCATAAAGATGAGAAGCCCTTGGTGATATCAGTACAACATATGCATCATACGTCATCCCTAGCCCCATCCCATGAAACTGAAGATCAAGTGTTGCAATATGCTTCTCCACTCTCGACGATCTCATCTAGTCAATATGGCCAGGACCATGCTGACCGGCCGAATTATGGGTGATGGTGTAAATCTGGATGGTCCAGGTGTGGCGTTGAAAAGACGAGTTGGAAAGGCGAAAAAGAAGGTTATGCACAGAGAAATCGAAAGACAGAGAAGGCAAGAAATGGCTGCGCATCTTCGGTCATTGAGATTGCTACTCCCGTTTGAATATCTCAAGGTTTACATCTAAATCTTTCTCCCAAAGAGAATTTCCATTTTGTTCATTGTTGGGAAAAAAGAGAGGATCAGTTTTGATGATTTGCTAGGGGAAATTCTACCTTTGCAATGGAGGATTTTCCAGATTTCTTGTGGTCAGTCCTCCCACATTGTCTTTGAAACTAATTTTGCGGCCAATTTAGAAACATCTAAACAGAACAATACCAACACGAAATGCATAATTAGTTCCATCTCATCTTTAAATGTTTTTGGCCACTGAATTGATCAACGACTTCAGTATTTACTTTATGGGGAAGAATGAATCTGTTGTATGATAATATTGTAGGGGAAAATATCGATGACTGATCTTGTTTACGAAGCAGAGAAGTACATAAAGGATATGATACAAGGACTAAGTGACAAGAGAGATGAACTCAAGAAATTGGGTTCACCCAACTCAAGCGGTACTGACGCAAGTAATTGGCCTACAAGTCCTCCTTCTTCCTGTCCCAAGAACATTGTGATTGTCGAATCCTGCAAGAGAGGAGTGGAGGTAGCAATCAGTACCGAACTAGAACAAGGTATGCTTTTGAGGAGAGTTCTTGATGTTCTGATTGGAGAAGGATTGAACGTGACCAACTGCACCTCCACTAAAGTAAACGGGAGGCTAATTTATCGCATTGAATCCAAGGTAACTCCCAGGATTTCTAGATTCATCTCACGTGTATCAGTTATAGTTGAAGTATTAGTCTGAAATGTAATCGTCAATTCCACTGAAAATTTTCTTTCTCCGACTATTTGTGATGAGCAAATGATTTATGTGGAAGCTTTCCATCTTGATCTATAAAAAAAATCTGCTTGCCTTATTCATTGTGCAGGTTATTAACGAGCAAAGCGTTGATTTGTCAGTGCTGTAACAGAAGTTAACGAACCTAGGCTATATTTGGCTGTCTAGATTTCTAAATGGAATAAGACTGGATAGCATATGATAAAAAATTCATGGATTTCTTCGTATCACATACATTGTTTGGTGAACTTCGGATTTAAAGTCAGATATCCTCATATCATATCAATTTACTATTTGATGAATTGCGGATTTTAAGTCAGATATCTTCATATCTTATTAAATTTATTGTTTAGTAAACTACGAATTTAAATTCATATATTTTAAAATAATATTAAATAAGTACAAATTTACAGATTTAATATTCAAAAAATCATCCAAAATATTTTTTTTTCAAATTAACAAATTACCATTGAAGTTCATGATTATACATTGTTCTTTTCCGTTCCTTTGAAATAATATTTTGGTTACCATATTCAACATCAAGCATTTTTAGGATAATCTCAATTTTAATATATTCACTTTGAAATATTAATTCTTTTTCTCTCTTACAAGTTTTTCATTTGTTTTTATTTTATTACAAGTCCAATACCAAATCAAACAAATGTTCAGTTAGAACAAAGCATAAAGTCCAAAATTCATTCGTTTTTTTTTTCTGGCTACTACGAGAATGCAATGACAATTAATCACGTTAAAAAATGATCTTTGAACAATTCGCACTTAAATACATTACAGTTCATCGCTTTTGTAAAATATTGATGTGAATCGAAGAGTTATTGAGGAGAATGTTTCAACGTCGATACTTTGGATAATAACTTTTTCAATTATAAGGGTTTTCTCATTTTTTATGCTAAAATAAAAATGTTTATTTAGAATGAAAAATCTAAAATTGGTTCAAGACTTAAAAAATATATATTGGTCAAACGCCTAGACATTTTTTTAACAAAAATGAAATTTTGATTTTATGATATTATTATTATTATTATTTAATTCAAAAAATAAACTTCAGATTGGGTCGGAAAAACCTTGTTTGAATCTTTAACCCGGACCCAACAAAGGAGCTATAGTAGTTTGTGGATAAATGATGAAGAAAGAAAAAGACCATAAGATTTTATGTTTTGGATAAAAAAAATCATATCCAACGTAATCCCACCATCATTCTTAGATTTTTTTATCTGGTCTATAACCCTTCTATATACAACCTTGTTTATCCTAGACAAATACCAAATATGAGATAAGAAAAAACATATCATATATTGATTTTTATCCAGTCGACCAAACGCAGCCCTAGAGTTTGAGGGGTGAGCCCTCGATGTGGATCAAGCGTTGTTTTACGAAACGGTAGGATTCCTTCTATCTCTTAGCCTGAACTAAAGATCTTGTCCAATAAACTGTTTTCTTTTGGGTAAATTAATTATCCATTGATATGACAGGTAAGTGTACTGATGAGTGATGACAATAGAGAACCCCACCAAATAAAACATATCATGAAAAAGTCTTTGTATAATAGCATGTCAAATCTGCACCTAATCATGTATTAGATAGGCCATTAATAGACTTGCTCCCTTTGTTTTTAGGGTGGGGATTTGCAGATCAGATTTGCTTTAAGAGCAGAGGATCCAGTTCCTGTTTTTAGGGGATAAGATCGTATCATGTTATATTAGGAAAATTACATGTAATTTTTTGGGCCCCTTTTCTTACCCAAAAAAGGAAATTCAGATTTATAATTGCTTTAATGAATCGGTCTAATCGTGGAAAATTTGGATGGACGATGCCCTGGTCTTGATGGTTATTGAAAGCTCTTACTCAAGTCTTACATGGAAATGTTGTTCGAGTCAGGAAATAATCATCCTTTCCTTCGAAAGAGAAAAAAGTACCAATACTCGCTTCCGGGGGGTCGTCAAACCAACGCAATTTCTCCATTTCGCTTCTCCTGCATATATGCACGCTCCTGGTTCAAAACACAGGACTCAGAAGCAAAGAGCATTTCTCTGTTTCTTCTGCATATTCGGGATGGAAGACCAGAAATGCAGATTGTCTCCGACCACCTTGACGATTTTCATTCTGGATCTGATTTGCATTCTAAGCATTTCCCCTGCTAGTACTGCCATTGCGGTAGCTGATACAAGTAGCTCATTGTCGACCTACATCATCCAAGTACGAAAGCCGACGGACGAACAGTCCTCTACTCCAGAGGATCTCGATACTTTGTATCGATCATTTTTGCCTACCGCAGCAACCGGCTCTAACGAAGAGCAAAGAATCATTCATTCGTACCGGCATGTGCTATCAGGGTTCGCGGCCAAATTGACCGCCCTGGAAGCTAAAGCCATTTTGGAGAAGGACGGTGTTTTGTCCGTGCGTCCGGAGAAGGTGCTCTCTCTACACACAACTCACACCCCCGACTTCTTGGGATTGCACCAAGGAGTCGGTCTCTGGAAGGACTCAAACCTCGGTAAAGGGGTGATCATTGGAGTACTAGACTCGGGGATTTTCCCCGACCACTCTTCCTTCAGCGACAAGGGGATGTCTCCGCCCCCAACCAAATGGAAGGGCAGGTGCGACTTCAAAGGCACTTCCTGCAACAACAAGCTCATCGGTGCGAGGTCTTTCATCGAAGGGGAAACCTCTCCGCCGCATGATTATGATGGCCATGGGACACACACTTCCAGCACAGCTGCCGGTGCTTTTGTGAGGGATGCCAACGCACTTGGTAATGCTAATGGCACGGCCGCAGGCATGGCGCCTCTTGCGCATTTGGCAATTTACAAGGTTTGCGGTGGTACCGGGTGCAGTATGAGCAGCATATTAGCTGGGTTCGATGCGGCCATAGAGGACGGTGTCGATGTGCTTTCCCTCTCTTTAGGAGGATCATCCATACCGTTTTACGATGATGGGATAGCAACTGGCGCATTTGCCGCCATCCAAAAGGGCATCTTCGTCAGCTGCTCTGCGGGGAATTCGGGGCCATCCGAGGGCACATTGTCAAATGAGGCACCGTGGATTCTCACCGTGGGAGCGAGCAGCATCGACCGCACCATTAAGGCCACGGCACGGCTCGGGAATGGGCAGGAGTTTGATGGGGAGACCTTGTACCAACCCCATGACTTCCGTCCGGCGCTGCTCCCGCTTGTTTATCCGGGAAAAGAAGGAGATATAATTTCGGCTTTATGCAGCACCGGATCGCTGCAAAGCCGCTCGGATATCCGAGGGAAAGTGGTTGTGTGCGACTTCGGCGACGCAAGTGAGCGAATCGCGAAAGGTCGAGAGGTCAAGGAAGCAGGTGGTGCGGCCATGATCCTCGCGAACGGTCCCACTGAGGGATACACCACATTGGCGGATAATCATGTCCTACCCGCTGTCCATGTGAGCTATGTCGCGGGGAAAGCGATCAAGAGCTACCTAAGCACGGCGTCAGCGCCGAAGGCCACGATCGTATTCAAAGGCACTGAGATCGGGAGATCGGTCGCCCCGGCTGTAGCATACTTCTCTTCCCGCGGCCCTAACACCCAAAGCCCAGGCATCCTCAAACCCGACATCATTGGCCCGGGCTTGAACATTCTCGCCGGTTGGAAATCTTCTTTAGACAACTCTACGGACACGAAGCACGCATTCAACGTGATCTCCGGGACCTCCATGTCCTGCCCCCACCTAAGTGGTGTGGCGGCTCTGCTCAAGAGCGCACACCCCGACTGGTCACCAGCGGCCATCAAGTCCGCCATCATGACCACTGCTACCACCACCAACACGGCGGGCAGACCCATCACGGACCAGACGCTCCATCCAGCGGACTTTTTCGCCACTGGCGCAGGACACGTCAACCCATCGAAGGCGGTCGACCCGGGTCTCGTTTATGACATCGGACCACAAGATTACATTCCTTACCTCTGTGGGCTCGGATACTCCGACTCCCAAATCGAGCAAGTAATTTCGAAAAAAGTCACGTGCTCGCGCATAAGGAGCATACCCGAATACCAGCTCAACTATCCATCAATCAGCGTGGACTTCGATCCTCGGCTGACGAACGTGAGTGTGACAAGGACGGTGAGAAACGTCGGACCCGCGAACTCGCGTTACAAGTCGGTCATAGACCCGATCAAGGGTATGGACTCCGTTGTCGTGCGCCCGCCTGTTCTGGTGTTCACGAAGGTCAACCAGACAGCCAGTTACACAGTTGACTTTACTTGGCCAGCTGACCAGAACGCGACGACGCCGGAGTATGGTCAGGGTGCGATCACGTGGGTCTCCGCTCGGCATTCGGTTCGAACCCCCGTCTCTTTCGTGTTCCAGTGACGGCAGGGAGTGTCGCTGATCTCCGTGGTTCAGAAAATGAAAGTCGACGAAAGAGGGCGCCCGGGGAGTGAGGTGACGGGTTTTCATCTTAGCCTTTTCTGCCTATGTATGCATCCTGAATAAGCTAGAGGGCGTTGACCCATTTCTCTTCTTTTTTTTTCCCCATCTCTTTATCTATTTTGATCCGTGATTTCACTGTTTCTCCGGCGGGTAACTTAGACTTTTGCTCCGTCAGGGAAATTCGCTCAAACTTTAATTGCATTCAAAAAAAAAAATTAAGCGATTATCCTCATCTTATAAAAAAAATTAGGAATAAGCGCAATAAAAGTCTTAAAACTTGTTGTGAAAAGTGCAGCTGAGTCATGAAACTTTCAAAAATTGCAATCAAGTCCTAAGACTTGTCGAGAATGCGTAATTGAGTCGTAAGTGGCCGTCTTTTTCGGGCGAGGTGCTGAAGCTGAACCCATTTATCGCTTCTCTTTTGTCCATTCACTTTACTCAGGTAAGTGGCTGGTGACACGATGAAAATAGCCGAGGAGGGGGTCCGGTGATAGTCGATTGATGCTGGGTTTCCGTGATACGGGCAATCCATAGCTAGTACATTCAATGACAATGCCATAGTGTTATGAGTTTCTGCTCTGTTTTTACGTTTTCTGAGTTTGCCTGCAGGAGGTTCAGGGGATGAACGAAAGGTTTTCCAGGAAAAGGGAAAGAATGAAAAAGGGGTAATGGCGGGTTCATGTGGATGAAAATAAAAAGGTTATACCATGAGATTAACGTAAGATTTGTGATGGGAATTGGACTCAAGTGCAGGCCTATTGAAGTCAGGGTGAGCGGTGAGTTCAATGGGATTGTAAAGTGATTGGGCTTGAATAGGTTAAATGAGCTTAGGCCTTGCTATGTTTGATTAATATGGGTTAACTTTAACTTAGAAACTTGGGTTTGGCCCGTATGATTTTTGGGCTTTTTTTTATTTGAAATTTACGGAGGGAGTTGGATTCTGGTGAGGGTTTAGTTGGTTGCAAAGAGGGGAAATGGGTTTTGAATTGGTAGATTTGAGTGTTGTGGTTGGGCTTGATTTGGTTTAGATAGTTTTCGATCGGTTTCTTTTATAGTGGGTTAGTTCATTTGATAGAGGCCTAATACAATGGTCCAATTGTTGTGTCCATAGCCCCAGCCAGCTGTGCAAGAAGGGCCCAAGGGCCTGGCCCAAGTCCCTCTTTTCTTTTCTTTTTGTGAATTGAAAAAATTAAAAGAATTCCGAAAATCTTATTAGAAAAATCAAAAAGTATTTAGAGATCGACTCTTATTGGCTTGTTTTATTTTGATGCTAGATGTAGCTTAGTTTTGTTTAGTTAACATAACATTTAGTTTAGCTTCTCATTTAGGGATTTTACCTTTGACATAAGTTTAGTCTTCTTTAGTGTGAGAAATTGAACTTGATGTGAATATAGCTCATGAGGGTCATGCCATGGGGCTTATAATGAGACCATGTACATTGTTTGCTTGACTTATATCTGGTTTCTATTTCCCTCTCCTTCGCTTAGAGTATTCAATACTTGGTTGCTTCTTTACTGCATTTTAATCAATTATTTGTAAATTTCTTCTATAGAATAGCTAGAACTAGTTTAAAACCATAATGAACCCATCAAGAACATCGCATGATCACTTATTGACTATGAAACTTTAAGATTATAAACGTTAAAAAGAATAATTGATCATTTAGACAAATGATTTTCCAAGTTAGTGATATCGAAGGAGCTCTAATAGACACCAGCATAATCAAGTCCGCAAGCTAGAATGTCTAATTATATAGACAACAAGACAACATTCTCACCTTTTGTTTGGTTTCTAGCTGACCCCAAATAACTAGCGGTGACATAAAATTTTATAGACTAAATTGAACTTAAAAAAAGAAAAGGAAAAATCTAACGTTGCATGAGGTAAGGAGAACACCATCCTAATTGAGGGCTGTTGGCTTGTCTTTGGGCATTACCTTTGTTAACACTTAATTTTGTTGGATTAATGGGTTTTTTTAGGTTATCATAAAGAAAGCTATTATTAGCTACTATTAAAAGTTCTTAGAAAAAAAAAACAGAGAGAGAGAGAGAGTAGGGGCAAATAGAGCCACATTAATCCGGCACGTCTTCGTCCAAAAAAAAAAAAAATCTGGCACGTGCCCTTAGTGGCCTCGACCCTTTCTGGCTTGCACCCCCACAGGCGCAGCTCTTCTTCCTTTGAAGCCCAAATCAAGAAATACTTACCAACAAGAGTAACTTTTTCATTTTTTTCAATTTTTTAATTAATTAAACTAGATGAATTCTAATGTTTAAACATAATTTCAAAGGAATGCTAGCGTTTCTAAATAAAATTTAATTTCTTTGATTCTTTTCAAAAGCATATTTTTATTAATAAAACTCCGATGGGTACATTATTCATATGAAGCCTAGAACAAGTTATTTGTTTTGTTTTTGCTTTATATTTTCACGTGATGTTACAATAATCGATGGCGTTTGATGATGACTGTGCAATCTTAAACCACCAATATGAGCTTTCATTTTTCTGAATCTCCGTGAATAGGATTTTTACTTTGTTAATGTTTCATATTTTCATGTGTCTATACATGAGTTACAATAAGTAGATTATAACAATAAATGGTAACCATCAAAGGTGATGATTTATTGTTATCATTCAACTAAGAATACATGTGGAGCTTGAGTAGACCCCAAAATTGACCTTAGAACTTATGGCGTGGTAGGTTCCACGTTTAAGAGTATGCATGGTATGTTCTAAGTTTGCAAAATTGGGGAATCAGTTTCGACATGTAGATTACACAAAATATATTCCGAGTAAAACCAGGACCAACCTTGGAACCACCCATCATTAATTTATACACAAGAGCTCTTTTTGTAAAATGTCTTATCATACGCTAAGCAGTTCAAATTTGAGTCGCAACGCCATGATGATTAATGAACGAGTCAGGTTCAATTAATCAAAGGGAATTGGCTGGAGGATAAGGCTTCTATAAATAAGAACTCTTCTTTTTATATATACTTGTTCCAAGCTCTTATTACATACAAACACATTTGCTTTTATCTGGCTTTTATATCCTACTCCCAAGTCATATTAGCCAACAATTAATTCCTTGAGTAAAGAGTAAATTAATTGAGACGTGCAACAAGAAGCGTGAAGTTTCAAAATTGATTTTTATTTTTATTATTATTATGCGATCAATTGGAGCTAAGCAACAAAGAGAAAAAGTAATTTTTTTGTTAGTTCTCATCCGATGTTGCATATCTTTGTTCCATTTGAGAAGATAGATTTAGACTCCGTTTGTTTCATGGAAAATATAGCATTTTGGAAAACATTTTCTAGTAAGTCATTTTTCGTGAAGTCATTTTATTGAAAAATAACAATATTTTCGAGTGTTCATTTGAAAATTAGGAAAAGTCATATAAAAAATTGCTTTTTTCAATTTTTTTTCTTTTCTCACATTTTTTTTCAAAAATGGTTTTTTCATATAAAAAATGCTTTTTTCAGTACATCATATGAATCATACTTCATCCCTAGCCCCATCCCATGAAACAGAAGATCAAGTGTTGCAATCTGCTTCTCCACTCTTGACGATCTCATCTAGTCAATATGGCCAGGACCTTACTGACCGGCCGGATTATGGGAGACGGCAAAAATCTGGATTTTCCAGGTGGGGCATTGAAAAGACTAGTCGGAAAGGTGAAAAAGGAGATTATGCATCGAGAAACCGAAAGACAGAGAAGGCAAGAAATGGTTGTGCATCTTCGGTCATTGAGATCGCTACTCCCGTTTGAATATCTCAAGATTTACATCTAAATCTTTCTCCCAAAGAGAAAATTTTCATTTTGTTCATTGTCGGGAAAAAAGAGAGGATCAGTTTCGACGATTTGTTAGGGGAAATTCTACGTATGCAATGGAGGATTTTCCAGGTTTCTTGTGGTTAGTCCTCCGGCATTGTCTTTGAAACTAATTTTGCGGCCAATTTAAAAAGAAATGAACAGAACAATACTGACACGAACTGCATAATTAGTTCCATCTCATCTTTAAAAGCTTTTGGCTATGGAATTGATCAGTGGCTACAGTATTTACTTTATGGGGAAGAATGAATCTGTTGTATGATGATATTGTAGGGGAAAATATCAATGGCTAATCATGTTTACGAAGCAGAGAAGTACATAAAGGATATGCAAAGCAAGATCCAGGGACTAAGTGACAAGAGAGATGAACTCAAGAAATTGAGTTCACCCAACTCACGCGTTACTAACGCAAATAATTGGCCTACAAGTCCTCCTTCTTCCTGTCCCAAGAACATTGTGATTGTCGAATCCTGCAAGAGAGGAGTGGAGGCAGCAATCAGTATCGAACTAGAACAGGGTATGCTTTTGAGGAGAGTTCTTGAAGTTCTGATTGGAGACGAAGGATTGGACGTGACTAATTTAATTATCTATTATGATATGACAAATAAGTGTACTGACGAGCGAGAACAATAGGAATCCTTGTGAAATAAAGCATATCATGAAAAAGTCTTTGTATAATAGAATGTCAACTCTACACCTAATCATGTATTAGGCAGGCCATTAAGAGACTTGCTCTCTTTATTTTTAGTGGATAAGATCGTATCATGTTATACTAGGAAAATTACATGTAATTTTTTGGCCCCTTTTCTTACCCGAAAAAGGAAATTCAGATTTATAATTCCTTTAATGAATCGGTCTAATTGTGGAAAATTTGCATGGACGATGCCCTGTCCTTGATGGTTATTGACTTACATGGAAGTGCATGTTCGAGTGAGGAAATAATCATTCTTTCCTTTGAAAGAGAAAAAAGTGCCAATACTCGCTCCCGGGGGGTCGTCAGACCAACGCCATTTCTCCATTTCGCTTCTCCTGCATGTATGCGCTCTCCAGGTTCAAAACACCGGACTCAGAAGCAAAGAGCATTTCTTGTTTCTTCTGCATATTCGGGATGGAAGACCAGAAATGCAGATTGTCTCCGACCACCTTGAAGATTTTCATTCTCGGTCTGATTTGCATTCTAAGCATTTCCCCTGCTACTACTGCCATTGCGGTAGCTGATAGAAGTAGCTCATTGTCGACCTACATCATCCAAGTAAGAAAGCCGACGGGCGAGCAGTCCTCTACTCCAGAGGATCTCGATACTTTGTATCGATCAGTTTTGCCTACCGCAGCAA
Organism: Melaleuca quinquenervia; assembly: GCA_030064385.1. Lineage (NCBI taxonomy): Eukaryota > Viridiplantae > Streptophyta > Magnoliopsida > Myrtales > Myrtaceae > Melaleuca > Melaleuca quinquenervia. The sequence continues at coordinate 2,853,339 of CM057722.1, forward strand.
CCAGCTCTAACCAAGTGCAAAGAATCGTTCACTCGTACCGGCATGTGCTATCTGGGTTCGCGGCCAAATTGACGGCCGCAGAAGCTAAAGCCATTTTGGAGAATGACGGTGTTTTGTCCGTGCGTCCGGAGAAGGTGCTCTCTCTACACACAACTCATACCCCCGACTTCTTGGGATTGCACCAAGGAGTCGGGCTCTGGAAGGACTCGAACCTCGGTAAGGGCGTGATCATTGGAGTACTAGATTCGGGGATTTTCCCCGACCACTCTTCCTTTAGCGACAAGGGGATGTCTCCGCCCCCAGCCAAATGGAAGGGCAGGTGCGACTTCAATGGCACTTCCTGCAACAACAAGATCATCGGTGCTAGGTCTTTCATCGAAGGGGACCCCGCTCCGCCGTATGATTATTATGGCCATGGCACACACACTTCCAGCACAGCTGCCGGTGCTTTTGTGAAGGATGCCAGCGCACTTGGTAATGCTAATGGCACGGCCGCAGGCATGGCGCCTCTTGCGCATTTGGCAATTTACAAGGTTTGCGACAATGGAGAGTGCAATTTGAGCAACATATTAGCTGGGTTCGACGCGGCCATAGAGGACGGTGTCGATGTGCTTTCCATCTCTATAGGAGGATCATCCCTACCGTTTTACGATGATGAGATAGCAACCAGTGCATTTGCCGCCATCCAAAAGGGCATCTTCGTCAGCTGCTCTGCAGGGAATTTGGGGCCATCCGACAGCACATTGTCAAATGAGGCACCGTGGATTCTCACCGTGGGAGCGAGCAGCATCGACCGCACCATAAAGGCCACGGCACGGCTCGGGAATGGGCAGGAGTTTGATGGGGAGACCTTGTACCAACCCCACGACTTCCGTCCGGCCCTGCTTCCGCTTGTTTATCCGGGAAAAGGAGGAGATGAAAATTCGGCTTTATGCCGCACCGGATCGCTGCAGAGCCGCTCGGACGTCCGAGGGAAAGTGGTTGTGTGCGACATCGGCGACCCAAGTGAGCGAATCTCGAAAGGTCGAGAAGTCAAGGAAGCAGGTGGTGCGGCCATGATCCTCGCGAACACTCCCACTCAGGGATACACCACATTGGCCGATAATCATGTCCTACCCGCTGTCCATGTGAGCTATGTCGCGGGGAAAGAGATCAAGAGCTACCTAAGCACGGCGTCAGCGCCGAAGGCCACGATCGTATTCAAAGGCACTGAGATCGGGAGATCGGTCGCCCCGGCCGTAGCATACTTCTCTTCCCGCGGCCCCAACACCCAAAGCCCAGGCATCCTCAAACCCGACATCATCGGACCGGGCTTGAACATTCTCGCCGGTTGGCCGTTTCCTTTAGACAACACTACGGACGCGAAGCACGCATTCAACGCGGAGCACGCATTCGACGTGAAGCACGCATTCAACGTGATCTCCGGGACCTCCATGTCCTGCCCCCACCTAAGTGGTGTGGCGGCTCTGCTCAAGAGCGCACACCCCGACTGGTCACCAGCGGCCATCAAGTCCGCCATCATGACCACTGCTGCCACCTCCAACACGGCTGGCCGACCCGTCGAGGACCAGACGCTCCATCCAGCGAACATTTTCGCCACTGGCGCAGGACACGTCAACCCATCGAAGTCCGTCGACCCGGGTCTCGTTTATGACATCGGACCACAAGATTACATTCCTTACCTCTGTGGGCTCGGATACTCCGACTCCCAAATCGAGCAGATAGTTTCAAAAAAAGTGGCGTGCTCGCGCATAAGGAGCATACCTGAATACCAGCTCAACTATCCATCAATCAGCGTGGGCTTCCATCCTCGGCTGACGAACGTGAGTGTGACAAGGACGGTGAGAAACGTCGGACCCGCGAACTCGCGTTACCAGTCGGTCATAGACCCGATCAAGGGTATGGACTCCGTTGTCGTGCGCCCGCGTGTTCTGGTGTTCACGAAGGTCAACCAGACAGCAAGTTACACAGTTGACTTTACTTGGGCAGCTGACCAGAACGCCACGACGCCGGAGTATGCTCAGGGTGCGATCACGTGGGTCTCCGCTCGGCATTCGGTTCGAACCCCCGTCTCTGTCGTGATCCAGAGACCGCAGGGAGTGAGATGACGGGTGTTCATCTTTAGCTTTTTCTTCCAATGTATGCGTCCTGAATAAGCTGGAGGGCGATCACCCAGTTCTTACTTTTTTCCCCTTCTCTTTATCTATCTTGACCCGTGAGTTCACTGTTTCTCCGCGACGGGAAACTTACATTTTTGCTCAGTCAGGGAAATTCAATCAAACTTTAATTACATTGTACAAAAATTTGGGCGATTGTCCTAGGAATGGATCCCCTCACTAAATACATGGGTGATTTACAAATCTCAACCATCCAATATGCCCCTCCCCCCCTCCCAAACGTGGAAGTCCCTTTCCTTCCTATTCACCCTTGGATTCCCGGATCTCCTTGATGAGGAGATCGGGGGATCCAATTCCGATTATCCTCTCCGGATTTATCCATCAAAGCTTTATTGGGTTTAGATAATTTTAGACTTGTTTCTTTTATAGTGGGTAAGGTTCATTTGATAGGGGCCTGATACAATGGCCCAATTTTGGTGCCCATAGCCCAGCCAGCTGTGCAGGGAGGGCCCAGGGGCCTGGCCCGTGTCCCTCTTTTTTTTTTTTTGAATTGGAAAAATCAAAGGAAATTCGAAAATCTTATTAGAAAAATCAGAAAGTGTTTAGAGATCGACTCTTATTGGCTTTGTTTTATTTTAATTCTAGATGTAGCTTAGTTTTGTTTAATTAACATAACATTTAGTTTAGCTAATCAGTTCATGTTTGAGTTCCAACGTTATGATAATTAATGAATGAGTCATGTTCAATTAATAAAAGGAAATTGGCTGGAGGATAAGGCTTCTATAAATAAGAACTCCTCTTTCCATATAATATCGGAGGTTTCTATAAATAAGAACTCTTCTTTTATATATACTGGTTCCAAGCTCTTATTAGATACAAATGCATTTAATTTTTTCTGGCTTTTATATCCTTCTCCCGAGTCATATTAGCCAACAATTAATTCCTTGAGTAAAGGGTAAAATAATAGGGACGTGCAACAGGAAGTGTGGAGTTTCAAAATCGATTTGATTATTATTATGCAATCAATTGGAGCTATGCAACAAAGAGAAAATATAATTTTTTGTCAGTTCTCATCCGGTGCTACATATCTTTGTTCGATTTGAGAAGGTGCATTTAGTCTAACTTACAAAGGCCGGATAAAAAAAAAAACAATGCTCAAACCCTACAAGTCGAGCAAGAGGCTTCATATAATCAAGGAAGCAACACTCTGAAAATATTCAGCCCTCGGGGAAAAAGGTACACGCAAGAAATATCACAGTCGCAAGAAATATCATAGTTGTCCAATTGACCGAGCTCAGAAACCTCCAGTTTAATGATTGACGAGACAACCATTTAAAGATCTCATTGAACAATGATGAAATTTATTTAGATTTTTTTTTTTTACTTTTGAAACAAGTCGATCGTATGAAAGTAAGAAGTCATAATTCAAATGGGTTTGTGTTTCTGTATTTTTCTCTTTTAACTGTGAAGGCAAGAAACCATAATTTAATATTTCAAGGTGCAAATTACTTGCAAGTGTTTATTATTAGATTTGCAAGTGAATGCCGCGAAATAATAGCTTGAAAAGTACAATTTTTCAACAACTATCGATGTAATATCTCCCCATTGGCTCGAGGTTTGCCTTCTTTTTGTCTGTCTTGTTTCAACCATTCTTTAGCTAATCTTCATCCGACTAACTTTGACGTGACAGCACCGTGAAGCATGCCACTTAATAAAAAAGTTTATCCTTCTCTATTAAACAAATAGGGAATTACTTGAGGTGAGTTTTACTTGCACTACAGTGTTTCGTGCAAATTTCGTGAATCGTAAAATATGACTTTTGTTCAACATAAAGCGTTACAATATGTTTAACATGAAGATATGTTCAGGAGGCCCCTATCCTCCGTTCTTCGTACTTATATCCTACTTATCTGAACGTTGGCACCGCTAAATTAAAAACTACGCGGGATTATTGGAAATGTGTGCCTAGTGTCATAAGATGTAGATATTCAAAACATGCAAAACCTAACGCTTCTTTCATAAAGTACAAGTTATATATCTCTTAATTTGTGTACACCAATTGCGAGTTATCAGTAGTGTCAGATTTATGTCTATAGTGGTCAATCAGGTGGAGCATGTATGGAAAGAAGGAATAGTGCTCTAGACCTACAAGCTATGAATAGGATGGGCAACTACCCACCTTAGGCTATTTTAAAATATGTGCAGCCCCGCAGAACCGGTTTCGGCCAAAACCCTATGCGACGAAACGAGGTGCAAGATAAATGTAGGATATAAATTTTGTATAATATGATTCTTAAAATTTTAATATATTTAATATAGCTTCCAAACTTTAATTCAATGTCTAACGTAATGCATGAACTTTCAATTTATTCAATATGACTCATCAACTTTTGATACATGTTTAGTTCAATTCATGAACTATATGAAAATATTCTGTGTAATCCATAAAATTAAATTAATTAAAGGGTAATATTGAAAATTTTCATCTAATTCATGCACTATTTAAATATATACCAAAATTTTAATGACCACATTAAACAAATTAAAAGTTCGTGGATCACTTTGCTTAGTGAATTAAAGTTTATGGATTGTATTATATAAATTGGACAGTTTGTGTCATTTTCTCATAAATATAAATATAAGGAAGTGGCTTTTCTTTTGGGCTTGGAGTTAGCAAGATAAGATTTGTCCCTAATACTTGTCATATTATATCGTGGACCACCTCCTCATTACTTTGCAATGACGTTAATGCGCAGATGGTTGAGAATCTCAAGTAACCCTATATAAATTCTGATTTTGTTGTATACTGTATCCACATTATTCACGTGTAATTAAAGTAATGTACACAACCAATCCTCCACAGGGGAAGTGGTCCACTCAATTGAACACTCAAATTAATATGGGCATCGGATAGGATAAGTATAGATCACAAGGTCTTGTCCTCTTGAGAAGAACTAAGATGGCCAGTCAAAATATAAATCTGGTTTCTCGCTGCTATAATCGAAAGCATCTTTTTGAACTTGTCTTTATTCAGAGCGAGTTAAGAATGATGAAATAATAGGGTTCTCTTTCGTATACAAGCAGTAGAACTCCTCATTTTATGGTAAGTTTCAGCAATAATGAAAAGACTATAATTATGTATATCAAAGGTTAAATATTTCAAAAGGATCTAAGTGTTTTTCCTCAAATAAAAGTCATATTAAGAGAGCCGCAAGATTTAAAAAAAAATTATAAAGTGCAAATGATCTCCGGAGATCCCATCAATTCCCCTACACACACAACACAGAGAGAGAGAGAGAGAGAGAGAGAGAGAGAGAGAGAGAGAGAGAGAGAGAGAGAGCACAACATATGGATCCTACTTCATCCGCCATACCATCCGCTGAGACTAAAGATCAGCAATCTGTTCTTTCGATGCCCTCGCATAAAGATGAGAAGCCCTTGGTGATATCAGTACAGCATATGAACCATTCTTCATCCCCAGTCCCATCCGATGAAACTGAAGATCAAGTGTTTCAATCTGCTTCTCCACTCTCGACGATCTCATCTAGTCAATATGGCCAGGACCTTGTTGACTGGCCGGGTAATGGGCGATGGTGTAAATCTGGAATGTCCAGGCGTGGCATTGGAAAGACTAGTCGGAAAGGCGAAAAGAAGATTATACACAGAGAAACCGAAAGACAAAGAAGGCAAGAAATGGCTAGGCATCTTCGGTCATTGAGATCGCTACTCCCGTTTGAATATCTCAAGGTTACATCTAAATCTTTCTCCCAAAGAGAAAATTTTCATTTTGTTTGTTGTCGGGAAAATAGAGAGGATCAGTTTTGATGATTTGTTAGGGGAATTCTATGTATGCAATGAAGGATTTTCCACGTTTCTTATGATCAGTCCTACCGCATTGTCTTTGAAGCTAATTTTGCGGCTAATTTAACAGTATCTAAACAGAACAATATCGACACGAACTGCATAATTAGTTCCATCTCATCTTTAAAAGTTGTCGGCCATGGAATTGATCGGTGGCTACGGTATTTACTTTATGGGGAAGAATGAATCTGTTGTATGATGATATTGTAGGGGAAAAGATCGATGGTTGATCTTGTTTACGAAGCAGAGAAGTACATAAAGGATATGCAAAGCAAGATCCAGGGACTAAGTGACAAGAGAGATGAACTCAAGAAATTGGGGTTACCCAACTCACGTGGTATTGACACAAATAATTGGCCTACAAGTCCTTCTTCTTCCTGTCCCAAGAACATTGTGATTGTCGAATCCTGCAAGAGAGGAGTGGAGGTAGCAATTAGTGCCGAACTGGAACAAGGTATGCATTTGAGGAGAGTTCTTGATGTTCTGATCGGAGAAGAAGGATTGAACGTGACCAACTGCACCTCCACTAAAGTAAATGGGAGGCTAATTTATCACATTGAATCCGAGGTAACTCCCAGGATTTCTAGATTCATCTCACGTGTATCAGTTATAGTCGAAGTATTAGTCTGAATGTAATTGTCGTTTCCTCTGAAAATTTTCTTTCTCCAACTATTTGCCATGAGGAAATGATTTATGTGGAAACTTTCCATCTTGATCTATAAAAAATCCGCTTGCCTTGTTCATTGTGCAGGTTATTGGCGACAAAAGCGTCGATCTGTCCGAGCTACAACAGAAGTTAACGAAACTAGAGTATGAGGAGTGAGCCCTCGATCTTGATCAAGCGTTGTTTTATGAAACAGCAGGATTCCTTTTGTCTCTTGGCTAGTCATAATGTATGGGATTTAAGTTGTGTTCGAGATGTTAAAATTTGGGATACTTTGCATAATTTGTGCTTTGGGTAAATATGTATTGTGGCATATAACACAACCGATCGTTTTCTGCATCCAAGAGGAGCTTCTTGTTTCAGGAATGGCTTGCATGCACGTCTCCGTTATATCTTGGGCACCCTCTCATGTTCATTATCAAGAAAATTTTGAGGCTTAGTGAGCTTTATATTGAGACGTGATTTTTGTCGTATAAAGAACTATTGCTGCTTCACTTGTCTTGTCAGTGAGCAAAGTTTATAGAACTCTCCCAATGGTAGCTTTACCCCACGCGAAAGCCCCATTATCGGGAGAGTTGAGTCTACCGCACTCCAATCTATACATATAGAGTCTATGGTAAGAAGAATGTTATATTTCAATATTCTTTTTCACATGCAAATCGGAATACAATATACGGAAAATGCACAATAATCAAAAGAATGAGATGACGAAGATTCTCACAACAATGAAAAAATAAAATACAAAATGGAAGAAAATTATTGAAAACCATGATGGCACCGTAGATATATAGATAAAAGTGTTAGAAAAGTCATAAACTAATTATGTTAGTGTTGACTCTTCCTCTTCTCTCTCTCTCAGCGTAAACCTTGTGTTCTCCAAAAACTTTTCCTTTTTTCTTTTGAAGCTCTCCCACTACTTGACCTTTGATCTTCTATTTTTACTATTTTGCTTGTCCTTTCTTTTCTCTCCTGATTTGTTTTGGGAGGTTTGCATGTCTAAATAAATTTCTACAACTGATCTCAGGTGACTATGGAGTCCAATTCCATTCTACATTGAATTGACAACTATCAAAGAAAATGATTGTGACATGGTTTTACAATCTCTCCAAGAGTAGGCCACTCTTCTCTCCTAATTTAGATTTAGATCTATACTTGGGGGTTTTGTTCTCCTTGACTAAATTTGTGAGTTCCAAGAGGCACTAAACAGCCACTTTGAGTTCCTCCAAAAATGTTAACATCATATTGATGTTGATATTACTGCATGGGATGGTGATGAGAGTGTTGAACCTAGACACGCATCGCAAGCCATTGTAACTAGAAAGAGAGATCTTAGTGTGTGCTCATCACTAACTACAGTAATTGGCTGCCAAAAATTTATATTGATAGATTTGTTCTTAAGGATTTCTAGATATCTCTTATATATTATTTTAAGAAATGAATGAAATCTTTTTTTTAAAGTACATTAGTGTAAATTTAGTCTTAAATATTTTAAATGTTTCAATTTATCCTAAACATTTTGACTTAACATCGGTTCAGTCATTTTGACTAATTTTGATCGTATAATACTAGCATGAACCATGGCTAGCCTGCATAGCATTGTTGGCACTAAAGTGGATAATTTTGAATAATATAGTAATATTTTTTTACAAATCTTAATATTTTTGTAATTATTTTTTTCTTTTCCCTTTTTCTTCTTTTTGTCAATGATTAGCGACTTCACCTTGGAAGGGTTGCCATCTACTACTACTAGCTATGTCCACTCGAGCGAGCTCTGGCAAGGGCCTCCTCCCCATATCCTGACAAGGTTGGCTCTGGCCTTGGCCTAGGATGTCATATTATATTTGTATCGTCATAAATGCCATCTTAAAAAAATATAAATTTTATTAATCAATTCTTCAGTGCACATGTAGATTGTCTTACAAGACTCGTTTCCATGTTATGAAAATAAAAACTAAAAAACATGATCTCATCCATGTTAATTGTCTCACAAGTCTTAAGCCTATTATACGTAGCTAATCTAGTTGTAAATTTTGCACATTAGCCAATTGAGTTATAAGCAACAATTTGTCAATATGGTCATTTGGCTAATTTTAGTTGAAAATTACAAATAAAAGTCAATCATTTTAAGGCGGCAGGGCCCTGGATGACTTTTGTCATTTTTTTTAAATTTTCCTTATTCTTTTTCTTTTACTTTTCTTTCCTTTTTTTTTCCTTTTTTCCCGTTTCCCTCAATCAGTAGCTAAGAGAAAATGGGTGAAAACGGAAAGAAAGGAAATTTTTTTAATAAATTACAAAAAGCATCTATAATAGCATCGATCACGCCGCTTAAGATGATTGTGATGATTAAACTGTCACATCATGACTAAAATTGGCTGCAAAGTCTACATTGACAATTGGTTTTATAGGTTTAAAACTAAATTATCAAGTTAAAAGTTTTAGAATCAAACTAATCGTCATATCATACTTTAGGATTTTTTGTACAATTTCCTCGTTGTAGATAATAGAATAATTTTCCTCTTGTGCACAAATTGAGAGTCATAAAATTACTAGATTTCCATTTTTACATAGTAAACTTAATATCTCACGTAGGAGATTAGTTGGATTTAAATGTAATGTTTAAGAGCTCATATTCGAAAAGTAATTTATTCATGCTGTTTTTTTATAGCATGTCACATCTGCCGTGCATTTGGCTTCCACTTGCCTTGTAACAATGAATTGCCTGATTGTTGCTGGAGACGGCTCGAATTATGTTAATTATGTTTTATTTTTTGTGTTTAAGGAATTGCATTTTGAATTTTCTTATCTAAAAAAGTTAATATTTGCAAACTTAAGTCTGTTGTACTTTTCGTACAGAATTCGCATAATTTCCATAATGTATTTGGATCATCATAAGTGCCACATCACAAAAAGTATAAATTTTCACGAAAGAATATTTTAGTGTCACGTGTAGATCTTTTAGATTGTCTTTGGGTTAACATTTCATATTAGTACAAATCTAGTCTCTTCCAATTCAACCTAAATTATTGACATTGATATCAGCCATTTTCATAGCATGACTAATGCTGAAGTATATATATATATATATAGAAATTGTAATTATATTAAAAAATTTCCCTTTTCTTTCCTTTCCTTTCCTTTTTTTTTCAATATCTTTTTCTTTGGCCTAGGGCTACTACTTGGCCATGGCCAGCAACAAGCGAAGGTCAACAAGGGATTGATCCTCATCAGATCAGGAGAAGCTAGTTACTTTATCAAAGGGGAATATACTAAGAAGATCTTAAACCTATTGTATTGATACCAATGCAACCATAAACATTTTAATCGGATTAATTTCATCATAGATATTTTCACATTGATATCAATTTAGTTTATGTGATCAATTTAAATAAGAAATTATTGATATAAGCGTTGGTAATCCTACATAGCATGGTCTAAGCCGAGGCGGATAATTTTGTATTATTTTTAAAAATTCTCCTTTTCTCCTTCATGTTTCCTCTCCTTTTTTTTCCATAATACTCGGCCACGACTAGCCACAGACAAGGGCCGATGAGGGCTCCACCCTTGCTATAGGCCACAAGGACAGCCCTCGTGGAGGACCCCTTGCCTATGGTTGGTCGGCAAGCCCATCCCAAAGGAAAAGAAAAGTTAAAAAAAAAAAAGCCAAAGATATAAAGGGAGATAACAAGGAAAATAATTCAAAAATATAATGAAAATTATTAAAAATTTTACCATTGTTAATATTGACCGTACCACATAGAACATCCAACATACGCATTAGCAATTTTCAACTTAAATGGTCTCGATGAATTGAATTGGTACTAATATAAAAATATTCATGATTTGATTGGTTCAATAAACGATTTAAAACTAAATCGGTATCCATAAAATAAATTTAGGATTCTTTTATAATTTCCCCATTCACAAAAGATAGATCAAAATACAATTCTATTTCAATGGACAAGTTCTTATTAGAAGGAAAAGAAAACTGTTTGCATGCTCTTTACACTTTGGTCTTGTTATAGCTGAGTGCTCATTGTTTTCCTAAAAACTTAATCAATTTTAAAAGCTAGTAGGATGACTTAAGCCTTAAGCGAATTGGATGTAACTTGTTGAAAAAAACATGCCTGATGACAACAAAACTTAATCTGCAACACTTAATGAGCATACTTAAACCTTGCAAAAGCTAAGTTCAAATTCTACAATCATTTGAGTCCGATTTTGCCAAGCCTGGAAAACTTACAAAAGTAAAGGTGTGGAACCAAGCGTTGGTTCTACGAATAGTCAGCTGTGCCAATATCGACTTTCCAGGTACATATTCAATGAATACCGGCGAGTTCTTAAATCGAAGCCAATGCTCATAGCGATTGACTTTGATATTTTGATATTCATCTGCCAACAATCATGGACAAATCCGCAGTGAAATTGGTAAAATGGCTTTATCAAAACTCGTCATTAATCTAACTTTGGTAAACAAAACGAAAAATCTGTTACTTTGGGGGCAAAATCGCTTAAAACGGAGGAGAAAGATGAGGGCGAATAAGCATTGTTCCAGCATATGATTGTATTGCACATTGAATCAAGTTCATTAACTATTTATGTTATTTTCTTGTTTTTGTCTTAAAATAGAGTTCCCTGTCTCTCTGTCTGTTGAAGACCTTTGAGAGTAGCATATTATAGGATTAGCCCTTACAAACATTTTGGGAGCAGATAGAACCTGCCCGCACGTCCACGAAGACATCACACAAAATACGTACAAAAGGAGGAAACCACGTTGCTTCATACTTAATTCCATGGTTCATCCTAAGCCGTCCGTACCACTGGTTGCCACATATGATGAATTTGATCGGTCCAATAATCAACTTCAATCTTAATTATATCATCATTTGACTTCCAAGAAATCATGAGATCGCTTCCCATCTTCGTGATAGTCACGAAGGGCAAAACTAATAATAAATATGGAAGTGGAAAGGTCTCACTTGAGATGCTTGAGGTTAAGAATTGAAGCTGTCGATGGAAAGCACGAAAGGCCCTCAACTCAGAACATTCTAATGGCGGCGGGGATGGCTTCTGGTTTGCTTTCTTCATGGAGGTTCTGCCTCCTCTGCCTACTGGCGGTCATCGGGAAATACGCCGCCGCCACAGGCTCTTACGGCACATCGCCTGCGGGGTTTAAGCCGAGCGCTTGGTCCCTCGCGCATGCGACCTTTTATGGCGATGAGACTGCCTCCGAGACAATGGGTATACACGCCTTCACCGCTCACTCTTTCTTCATCGAGTAAAGAGTTATTTTTTACGCTTTCGACCCCTTGTTCCGTAATCTACATCCACATTTGACAAGCTTTTAAATTCGGAACTCCTGTGGTCATTTGTAGGGGGAGCTTGTGGATATGGAAACCTCTTCCAAAATGGCTATGGGACGAACACAGCCGCTTTGAGTACCAAACTGTTCAACGATGGCTACGCGTGCGGACAGTGTTACCAGATCAAGTGCGTCCAGTCGCGTTGGTGCTTCAAAGGGGTTACGTTCACGACGGTGACCGCGACCAACCTCTGCCCGCCGAACTGGTCGGAAGACTCCAACGCCGGCGGGTGGTGCAACCCCCCTCGAGCCCACTTCGACATGTCCAAGCCCGCGTTCATGAAGATTGCTCAATGGAAGGCGGGCATCGTCCCCGTCCTGTATAGAAGGTACGCACTGTCGCGTCACATGTGGATAGTACATGTTTGTCGTGTTAGTTCGCGTGAAGATGCTTTTCGAGAATTAGTCTTCCAATTTTCACATGTTTGGTTTGGGAAAAATGATTATTCAACCAAAAATATCTTCTTGTCAACGAAAATATTCATGCATAAAATTAGGAAAGTGAATTCCTATATCTAAAGAGATGAAAACACTTCAAATAATTGCTCCGCTCTAATTTTTTAATGTGTCATTTTCTTTTCCTTTTTCGTTTCTTCCACCACCCACCTCTCCTCCTCAACCACCACTCCTTCCTCCTTTGCACCACCATCAACACTACCACGTTCCTCTCCCACCTGGTTGAGCTCAAGCCCGGTTGGAGCTCACCACGATGAGGTCATGCTCGCCCAAGGCTAACGAGTTTGAGCCTCGTCGAGATCTAGCAAGGTTAGCATTCGGTTAAGGTCAACCTTGCTAAGTTTAGAGATGACTGACAAAGGAAAAAGGAGAAATAAAATAAGAAGTAATTAAAATTCAATTTTTTTTTTTTGCTTGAGATAAAGTCATAAAATTGAAATCACTTTTTAAATAAGATCCAAACGTCAAACAATGTTTTTAGTAATAATGTCCCACCAAAGGAAACATGAACATTCTCCTGAAAAATGTTTTTCAGAAGGCATTTTCCCTTATCATTGAGTTTTCCCCCAAATAAACGCACACTAAGTTCGATTTCTACTAGCGATAACATTGATCATTCGAGATCAATTATCCTGATTTCAACTTTTGGTCATGCTCAAAATACTCAAGTACAAATTTTGTCAATCAAACTTAGGCTCCATCTCGTCATTTACTAAACTCTATATAAATCCATGAGCTTAATCGAACTCCTATAATTTTCATTAAAACTATTTAATAGTTATAAAAATAGAGATAATAGTCTTCGAAGTTGTGTAATAAACTTGCCCTACAGAGTCGCAGGGGGTGCAAATTCATGATTAACAAGCTCGGCTTAAGCTCAATTATTACTCGGTCACGACAGATGTGAGCTTGAGCATTTATATTTTCTATTTGAGCCGAGCTCAGGCAAAAAGATTCAAAGTTTAGTCGAGTCGAGTTGCGTTTTGAGCATCGAGTACTTGAGTCGAGCCGAGCTTGAGCCATGCGCTCTACGGCTACTCTTCAACTCCACCAACCCCCAGCTTTCCCAGTCTTCTTCCTCAGATCGCTTCTTTAACTAACCTTAGAAAAATGCCTTCCTCTGTGTGATCTCTCGGCCCATGCACCTCACTGAAATCGTATCATGCTTTGATCGAATCTGCAGAGTCCCGTGCGTGAGGACCGGCGGGATCCGGTTTCAGTTCCAGGGCAACGGGTACTGGCTCCTGGTGTACGTGATGAACGTGGGAGGAGGCGGCGACATCGCCGCCGTGTGGGTGAAGGGGAGCTCGACTGGGTGGATCAGGATGAGCCACAACTGGGGGGCCTCCTACCAGGCCTTCGCCACGCTCAGTGGCCAATCCCTCTCCTTCAAGCTCACCTCCTACACCACCAAGGAGACCATCGTCGCCTACAACGTCGCCCCTCGCACCTGGCGAATAGGCATGACTTACAAGGCCAACGTCAACTTTCGTTGATGCGAGTGCGCGGCTTTACATAAGCTTTTCTCTTTCCATGGATGCTGCTTATGCGGATCCGCCGCTTCTCTTGTCTTCTCACCTCTTACCCTAGTGAGAATCTATTACTCTTGTTTGAAAAGAAAGAGCATGGAAGTTGTGTTTGGTCATTTAGATTTATAGTCAAGAGAGGATATGAAACTCAGAAATTTGTCATGTTCTATCCACCGTTTGATAAATCACAGTAATAAAGTAAAATTTTCTATATCACATTTTGTCCATTGTTCGATATTTGTGACATAATAATGTATATGAACCTAAAAATGCATAAATGGAGATTGTAGAAGTCTATAATAATTCACAGCCAAATCTTATAAGAGAGAGAAAATATGATTGTTCATTTTTGTTATTACGGAAAGTATATAATACTTTAATCATTTGGCTACTTTTTGTAAAACTTTAACATGAACCACAAAATTACGGAGAAGAATGAGTTATGACTCTCTCTCTTTTTTTTTTTTTTGGTAAAGTAGTTATGACTCTCTTGATTCTTTTGTCACCCAAAAAATCATGAAAGAGAAGAAATTTCAACTCTCTTGCCATTTTCATGAAGCTTTGGCATGAAGAAGAACCTGCAAGGAAATTATGACGTTTCACGTGAACCACATATATAAAGTAGAATGAGATAAAGAGATTAGGCTTTTTTCATAAAAATATTATTGCCTCTCATCTTCGAGAATTATAAAGATTCATATCTTTTACTATTATTTTTATTCCCTCCCATCACTCCTTTTATCAAATAATAAACTATACTATTACGCCAGGAGAAAGAAATCAAAATATGCAAATAAAAGAGGAACAAAACAATTTTTTTTTTGTTATTTCAATTTCAATTTTTAATATTATATTATTACTCTAATCTTACTATTTAAGAAGTTTGTTATTCAAGAAAAATAACTTTTACACCATGAATATCATAGATTCTACCCACCTTTATCCCACCTCCTCCATCAAGGAAATTTTATTTATGCTATATTCGACTTTATCCTGTCTAGAATAAAGACCATAGCTTGAGATTGATTTCTTGAAGTAAAGACCACGAGCAGCAAGAAGATTGAGACAATTGAAATCGAAAGCACAAATTTACACAACCTCACATCAAGAAAGGACCCATCTTTCTAAGCTTTATTCCAAGGGAACTCCCACTGCTGATTAAGATGGTTCATCTCATCTCAATGCCCTATTATGACACCTAGAGGCACCAATTCACGTGGCTTAATGCCAAACCAAGAGTCCCAACCAAATCAAGCACACAAAGAAAGCACAAAGTCCAAATTCATCTTTCAAACCCCCTCAATATCCCAATCCCTGTACATCGCTTGCTTCACATCACACCAAAGTCGCACTGGACAGTGACCCAAGACGTGCTTTGAAGAAACTCAATTCAATAAATTGACTTTTTATATGTACAATTTCATGCATTGATTGATAAAACACAATGTCAAACAAGTAAAAACTATCGAGATCAATCGACAGATTTAAAGTCGTCGGTCCGGGCTAGCTTTGATGGCCCACGCCCTCATGGGCCCCAAACCCAGCCCCGCTCCGCCGTGGATGCTCCCCCGACCATTGGATCGAGCTCATCGGAGGGAAGCAACATTCGCACTCCATGCGGCACACCTCGGGCAGCTCCCGCGCGGTCGGCAGCGGGGTCTCCGACTCGACCTCCCCCGTCTTGTACGCTGCGGTGGAAGAAGGGGCGGCAGCTTCCTTAAGTGGGCCCCAACACTCCACCTTGTTGAACTCTGGAAGGTTGGAGTGGAAGTACACCCAAACCAGAGCCTCCTGCAGCTCCGGGTGCTGGTTCAGCAGATTCCCATCCCCATGCACGAATGCCCTCAACACCTAATTTTTATTTTTCATTAAAGGATAATCTACTCGGTCAATTCAGTTGTTTCCAAAAGAAGATTAGATCAAATTAATTAACCAAAACTAATTCTCTCGATCTGTTGTGCAAGAACTGCTCGATCTGAATAGGGTGCACAGAGTTCAAGTTGATTAATCAGTGGGTGATTAGTTATGAGTTACCACGGGGAGCTCCTTGCAGAAGATGAAGTATCTGAGCCTGGCACATAAGTCCAGGAGGAAGTGGCCTCCGCTGATATGGCAGTGGACATGCAGAGACATCTTCCCCTTCACTTTTTTCCACTCTGCCACCACTTCATCTCTCTGTAATCTGTTGTACCATCCTTGCAGCTGCAGAAACCGAGATCCTCAATTAATACATAGATGCTTGCAATATATATAGATAATCTCTTGTGCGCAAACTGTTAACTCTATATTTTCTTTCTTGTTCAAGGAAAGAACGTAATCCAGCTTGTATTGCGCCCAAGTTCGTGATGCTTCTGTCCTCTGTTTCCCCTGTTCTGCTTTTAATTAAATTCCCCCAGCTTCTCACAGTTATGCTATTCAGTTACGACCCAAGAGTGAAAAGCATGAGAAAACTCTCGTGAGGAAGAACAAACATAGTTTTAAAAGAATCTCATTCAGCATCAGATTCCGGATAAATCAAGATTCAGAAGGGGATTAGGGGAGTTGGTTGGTTACCTGAGGGTTGTTTATGGTCTGAGATATAGCCAGAGTGAGCTTCGAAGTGACATCACTGTGAGTGAGCGTGTATGTCCTCGGAAGCTTCCCCGGATGCTTCTTATCATCCACGCCCAAGAAGAGAACCTTCAATTTGGACGCTTCGAAGATCGCCGGCCCAAATAACCTCGCAACCTGATCCAATCCAATCGAATAAGCAAATATACAGGACCGAGATTCTTTCTAGAGAATTGTTCCGAATCAACCCTTAATTTGTTTTCCCTCTTCCAGAAAAAGAAATTCCCAGAACAGAGCGTATAGAGTATAGAACTCAGAAGCATAAGCTGAACAAATGAAACTCACGGGCACAATAGAAAGATTCCTCTTCTTGGTAGATCTCCCGTAGTGAAACAGAGATCTCTGTTTCTGACAAAGAGAAGAAGATTCCAACTTCGAAGGGAAGAAAGGAGAAGCAGCCAGAGTACTCATCTCACTCTCCCTGCAGAGGCAAGAGACGTGCTTCAGCCTCCAACCCCAACCCCCAACACCTCCACCGATCGTCAGACAAAAAAAAAAAGGACACGGACACTCTAATATATTCTAGAAAAGAACAGAGAAGAGTATGATTAGCAGCAAAGGCTCTCTCTTTTCTTTATCCTTCTCTCTCTTGCTTGTACTCGGGGGGACGCAAGGATTTCGCTTGTGGACTTCAACCTTTGGAAGCGAGAACCGAAGCAACGCCTTCGTCGGCTTGCAGCGGAAGTTTGGGTGCGTAATGGAAATGGGAGCGGGGGCTGTCTGTATCGGAACCTTTGTTTCGGCGTCGATGGCGGTTGCTTCAAGGGTTAGGCTGCTTCTCATGGAAAAGGACACCCGTCATGGCTGTTCGCTAACCACGTGGGTTCCCACGAATACAGAACGCTTTTCTTCTTTTGGCCCGGGAACAAAGCAACGTTGGCGACCAAATCTGGCGA
This sequence comes from Melaleuca quinquenervia, assembly GCA_030064385.1. Taxonomy (NCBI): domain Eukaryota; kingdom Viridiplantae; phylum Streptophyta; class Magnoliopsida; order Myrtales; family Myrtaceae; genus Melaleuca; species Melaleuca quinquenervia. Next base: position 2,870,831 of record CM057722.1, read on the forward strand.
AGCTTTCTTATCACCGTGCGAAAGGGCGCGCCGAACTTTAGGCCGGCGCGTTTCAGCCGTAGGTTCGCCTACTATCCCATCGTGGCCGTTCATTCTGTATCGTTTCTTGCAGTCTTATTATCTGCGGAGACGTTCACCTACCATTCCCATCTCACTTAATGAGGAAAAACATGCCCTCTCGATGAGAGGCCCATAGGGGACCCAATTCATCGAACGGCCCCAGATGAATTGCCTCAATTTTGCATTAGGAACATGTGAAACGTTTGCCCAAAATTGATGGTGTCTTATTGTGAGCAACCGAACAAAACAGGAAGAAGAAAAAAAATAAAATAAAAAAGAGCCTTGCTTGGACGGTGTGAAAGATCTGAACATGGAATGGAGTCGATATGAAAGAATTTACACTTCAATGTCACGTGTTTAAAAAGAATTTACCCTCGATGATGACCAAACCATACTTATATATTTATGCTTGGCATATACGGATTGTTTCCTCAACTGCTAAATTATCAGCACGCGAGAGATAGATATAATTATAAAAATCGATCATAACTCGAGATCAAGGTATTCCTAGGGTCAATTATCAAATTACATCCAATTAATAGCACGTCGTCGATATAACAAAAGTCCTAAAATGAGTTCAAGTGATGTTTTTCATTTCAAAGGTAGCATGATTTTCCGATCTTCTCCGATTTGTCTGGATACATTACTGTTTCAATCAACAATCCCTCGCCAATTATACATGCTTATCTCACCCGTGGAGCCATGGGACACTTGTGTGCAAGCTGTTACGTGAAGCAATTCCTAACGCATCAGCCATTACCAAAGAAAACACATATTCTATTAAAAACATTGCATGAATTGTACGGATGTGATCGTAATCGAACATACATAACAACTCTTTGTGGGGTACCTTAGTAATTCTCGACGGTCCAAAATGATAGGCACACTAACTTGAGCAATGAGTCACTTTCGAATTCGGCCCCCTTTTCCAACTTTGATATAAACTATACGCAATCATTTTGGCTATTATTCAAATGTTCTCACATACACTTCCGAATAAATTTGCGGTAAATTCGGCCTTTGGTTGGGGGCAGAACGTGGACTTTTTCAGGTCGCATGTACCGATGACATCATCCGGAATAGATCGATGAATTATTTTCTCTGTTGGACTCCACGTTTTGTGGGGATAAATGTTGAAGATTCACGAACGTCTTTCGCTCCAAGCCGCTAGAAGATGCCGGTCCAATGTAATGTTTTTCAGTGTTGATTTACATTCAAGTCAACATCAGACGGAGTTTTATGGAGCAACCATGTAGAAAAGTCTAATGATATCTACGTCACACAACTTTCTAGCGATGGCGTGAATTGTGGTGTTGAATTGAGTAGGATGGAACGAAGTTGAGCCCAGTATAACATACTTGACAATATTCGTCAGAGTTTTTTACTATAGTTTACTAGCGATCATGTAGAGTCACTTCATATAAAATAAACTAGAAAGAATTTGGCGATGATTTATAAGACGAGGGTACAAAGTATAACAATCTGCAGTTTGAGGAGATAAGATTTTCGAGCTTAACAAGAACGAAAGGAGCTAAAACAGGTTCATGTCACCGGCGGGCAAATATCTTCTGCGAAATCAACCCTAGTTTAACTACCGGTAGAAGGTTGCTATCGATATGAAAGAGAGCATGCATGAGCGTGGAAAGAGTCTCCAGTTCATCCAAAGTAAGCTAAAAGGTGGTCATTTTTCTCCAGACTTCAACAAAGTTTTCCAGCTTTGCTTGGATTAGTTTCTGATAAAGTCTGGCGAAGGCTGGTTGGCTTGGACACGGCACTGCGTTTGTTGTTAAACACACGATTGGAAGAAAGTGACGGGACGAATTTTGCGAGCCTGAATCTCTCTGGTTGAACGGCTTCTTTGCCTTCATGACTCTGACCATTTGCGAGAGCTTAGGAAGACGAACAAAGCATCGGACGGATAAATCTTTGGGACTCTCAGTTCAGCAATCTTGTGTAAAAACAGTACCAAAAAAATGGAACTCGAGTTATTTAAGAAATTAGGAATGCCAGCCTCCGGCCTTCCGATCTTTCCTTCTTTTCTTTGTCTTTGCTAATCAGAAACAACTTTCGGATGTACGTAGGTCATATCGATCCGACCATGTTTCTGTCCTGTTTATTCGGATAATCTTTCGAAGAATAACTGCTAACAAACTCGAATCTTTGAGAAGGAACGGCCGTGACAGTCAAGTGCTATCCCCCAAGTCACTGTACAAGACATGAGAGCCTCTACAACACATCTATAACACTTACATGAATACAAACACGCGCAAACACCAGGGGCGTTTTTCGTTTCTGAGTAGCAAATACACGCTCTATAGTACAAGGAGGCAACGAATTACAAGTCTCCCTCTTCCATCATTTGGGTAACAAAACCCCATCAGACAGATAATACGTAGACGATCACAAAAACACTACAACGAGAGAGAGAGAGAGAGAGAATTCCGAGTTATGGTCAAGCTCGTACCAGCTTTTGAACAAATGACAACTTTATAGCTAGGGTATGCTCAAACCATCTTCATGCGGATTGACGTTTAATCGTTTCTCTGAGGGTATCCTATGGATAATTCAGTTTCAACGTCCATTGCCTGACCTCGAGTAGCTTCTGGATGCTTGACATCTTGCAGTGGCGCTTGCATGTCGTTCTGAAACTTAAACTTCAATGGTAAGATCACAATTGATAACTTGAAGTCCCCAGCAGTGTCCACTAGCTTGGAGAAATTGAGGGGAGAGGCAAATCACCTTATTCCGCAAAATTTGGTTTTTGTCCAACAACTTATTCTCCTACGAAGGATTACAGAAAGATTTATCACATAGGAATCAGAAATCACAGGTCGATGAATCTAGCAAAACCAGCAGAAGCACATGCAATCACTGATGCATGCGCAGGGATTTACGGCAAAATTACCTCATGCTTTAGCTGCTCAATTTGCTCCATAAAGAGTTGATTCTGCATGAGCTTGCAATCGACAAGTAATTAATATAACATCGTGTTAATACTAGAGGGGCAGCTTGCATGTACCTTTCTTGCCCTAATTCTGATTAAGCTTCTCTCAAACTGGTTCTGCATCAATTCTAGCTCCTCTACTGAACACGTATCTGAAACTTCTTCAAAAAGCCCTCTGCGCAACCATTCACACGCAATGCAATCAACACAATATTGGACTGGTTAATAAAGATATAGTGTTTACCAAGAGTGTTACAAGGGCGATCAGTCTTCAGACCTATTTAATATGTCGAGAAGTTCAATCTTCTTTACTATGCCTGGAGAGTAACCCTTCAGATTCTGCATCCAAAAGACAGATACGCTTAACTCTGTTCAACTTAAGGGACATCTCCAGTTTGTTCTCTTTTTGTTGTTCACATTTTCAAGCGAGAGAAATGAATGCTTCGAAGGTCATTGATTGCCAGACAAGTATGCAAAAACATCATTCATAAGCAAATAGCACAGCTACTATTGCATCCTTTCATAACAGTGAATGCCTAATATTTATTAATAATTCAGAATGGTTTTCAACAAGCTAGAGCCAGATATGGGTCCCCAAGAAAATTCTCATCCAAAATTAATTACAAGTTTAAGAAGAGATGTCTGCTTTCAGAGACGACACATGCAATTTACTTCATTGATGCACAGAAATGACTGGTCTAACTTGTGAGAGGGGACACAATGTTTTTGCCTTTCTTAAGCAATGTTTCTCTTCCCTGCATAAACGACGACCAACAAGAGAATTATCGTAGTCAGGGTAGAGGTTGGAGTTTATGATCCAACTTTTGAGAAATAATTATCTAGTCCAGCCTATACCACTCTAATGGACGTGAGAAACAAACAAAGAAAAGACAACCAACAAGTTACCAACTTGTATGAAGACCTCCACACCACTTCGTCTTGTCTAGAGTACTCCATCTTTTGTCACTAGAAAATGGCAATAGACATTTGTAATAGAAAAGTGTGGAGACTTTCTCCCCTGACTCTGGCAGCCCATATAAAGGAGCAAGTGCTCCATGCTTTGTAGTGTGAGGAGCATGAAAATAAATACTTTATCATGTAAATCCTCTTCCATCAATTCCTCCAACTAATGTAAAATCATTTCTATAAATTAGTAATATTATCCTTTTCCCATAAACCTTATCTACGTTCGCCAAACTAGCCTACCCTCGTCCGTTCCTCTATGTCAGTTAGACCATGCACACATACGTTTCCACACATCAAAACACAAACTATCATCAATATCAACACCATGCTTCCGCATGTAATCCATATATCATCAGTAGAATATGATTAATCCCGAAAAGGGTACTGGTTTAGTTCCCCTAGCTAGCTGTAAACTCTGATACGTAACTTCAAGATATGATGATCTAGGACGTTTAGCATCCTAGATATGGAATATATCGATATTTATGCATGAGATGACAGGGGATTGATGCTAAGAACATGAACAGCATCAAAAGGCAAACCTGTAAATCGTTTTCGGTAGTTTTTGCTCTGCATCCCGGATTCCTTGTTTTCCTCTGATATCGTTCTATTATGCTGTCTACGCTGAAAATTACCATTGCCATATCAGCATTCATATGACTTGCATGTGTCCTAGTGGAAATGATCATTTGCCGAAACATATTGAGACACCAATTAACAATACACAAAAATACTATGATAATTATTTACCCTTTGGCCTGCGATCAAAGTAATATTTCCATTCCAAGAAGAAAAGAGAACTTGACAACCAAAATAAGCATATATGCATGGACGTTTTACATCTTGCTTTGATACTCAGATGAAGTTGTTTGAACTGACAAGCTCAGTGGTGGGTCGACTGGAGAGATATGACCGATGATCTAATCAACAGTAAAGGAAAAGAAAACTGAAGGACCAATTTTTGCAACGATTCATAAATTTTACCACAACCTGAACCAGGAAAGAAGGGTAACCCAACATCTATAGCAAAAAATTAGTTGGACGAAACGACCTAATCTCTTCGTCTACTATCATACTAAAAATTAAGGGCACAACAGTTTAAAAGCTTTAAGTGATTACAGAGCAGCAATTTGTAGCTTTAAGTCAGCCATCCTTATTATTAACATACAGCAAAGGTAGGTTGACTCTGAGCACTGCAATTTCTCCTCTACGTCTTCATTCCTACCCGATCACTCTAGTAGTAGTTTAACTTTTGAATAAAGGGTGCAAGCTTTGGTAATGTCGGATCCTGTTAATTGATGGGACCATCTTTTACCAAGGATCAGGTCACAAAGATCCATTCTTTTGGGCTGATATGGTAATTGAAGCATGTTCATGAAGATGAAACATGAAGAGTTCATCAGGGCCTTCACAAGCTTTGGTAACAAAAAAATTCCAATTTGAGATCTTTTTTCTTATCCATTCTTAAATGAATGTCTTCAGCTAGTTTCGTCACCGAAGACACAAGAGCCTCTAGAACACCGTATTCAGTTGTTGGTGAATAGATAGGATTCCTATCTTCTTCGAAGAAGCATATATAGGTAACTAAATATTTGGGAGTTCGGAATTATTTGGCACCAAATAATAGCAATTATATATCTCAGGGCTTAGTGAGAACTTGGCCAAACAACAAGTGCTTTTCATTGCCAATCTTACTATTTACAACATGTTAAAGTATCCCACAACAACTGTCTAGGATTCCAACGGACCATGTATTCATGTATTGTCCCTCCACCTTTCAGTTTAAACTCTAGGCTTGAACTCTTTAATATACAAGAGTCAAGTTTAGTCCTAGATTTATCTCCCTAGTTCACATCACTTGTCGATGGGGTTTCACTGGGTCTTATAATTATTCAATGACTCTTCACTTGTCAACTTAAGTTTTTTGGGTTTGACATTATAATTTCTAACACAATATAAACAATGACATGATAAATCACAATTTTAAGAAACTTTAATAGGGTGCTAAGGTACAGGATATAGGATTGTTCTTCAGATCACCAATCATACAATAATTACGATCTCTTTCCTCTTGATTATTAATTTGCCACTGAAGTTTTTTTTTTTTTTTTTTGCTTTTAAACAACTTGAACTGGCAGGTAATAGGTAAACACTGAGTACATCCTATATGGTATATAATATTTCTTATGCGGGTTGATCGATCTCTGGACATAAAACAAACACGTGATGTGGATATAACTGCACCAAATCTACAATAACTGCAAGGTAGGAGAATATGTACGAAATCATGAATAGCATAGAGTATAAAGCCAAGATGAATTGTCAGGATTCAACCTCATAATGCAAAGTGGTAAATCGATCTTTCTCATCTAAAATGTAAGCTATAATGAATTGGACCAAAAACATATGTCATAAATATTTCTTGACCAGTATCATCATATTATATATATCTTCTTGTGGTAAGTATATAAATGTAAGATGAAGGGGACAAAGTGTATTTGCTTTGAGGGTCCATTTGTTTCACAAAAGATGAATAATTTGGAAGACACACATAATTAAAAATCATTGCTTCTATTGCTTACAAAGATGAACGAATGAAAAATATTTTCATCATTCACGTAAATGATTAGACATAAATTATTGTCAACGATGAAAAGTATTTTTATTGTCTAGTTATTTTTAACAATACAAGCGATCACTTTTAAAAAAATCAATTATTCATTTTTGGTGAAACAAGCAAAGCTCTAAAGAGATAATTATATGGATTTAACTAGGACTGAATTTCACGATGTATGTTTTCTGTTTTAAGCACTAGAACTGGGAAATTCTAACCCTTGCTCGTGGTAGTGGATTAGTTTTCCATATAGATTGAAAGCTAGATTAGCATTCTTTCCATGCATACCCTGTCTCGATCTCCTTCACTTAACAGTTTCTTGAAAATGCATGAACTATATATATGAATAGCACATATTGAGTCCACTAAACCACAAAAATCAGAATCAGAAGCTAAAAGATAATACACTTAGTGACCATAAATCCAATATTTGAGAATGTATAGATCTTTTACAAACCAAGAAACTAAAGGAGGCAGATTTGAGGTGATAAACTCCTCTCATAGTGCATATAATATTGAGAAAGAAATATACCATCTTCCTCTACCAAAGATGAATTTAGGTATGAAAATATCCAGCATGGCTAAGTTTATCTTTGTTGGCAAGTTTTATATTTTGTTATTATGAAAAGATATGACTCTTGGCTTATGAAAAGAGGTGACTCTTGCCATAAACATTGTTCATAGTTCATCACAAAAAGTGGCGATGGTAGGAATAAGGTACTTGTTCTCAAGAGACATATTGATTGGTTCTATAGCACCAAATCATACATTGTTCAACACAACTGTTTAAAATTACAACAGTTCAAGGAACATAATTGTTCAAACATAATTTCCACTTCATAACTCTCTATCTCTCCTTTTTTCCTACATATAATTTTGATAACACATTCAATGTGTTATTCCAAGAGAGATATTAGTAGTTGATGAACTCATTTCTCCGTGGCTTTGATATATATCTTAGAAGTATATTTTTTATCAATTCAGCAGCAATAATGGCGAGGGAAAATAATACCTTAAAGATAATGATTATCATCACACATCAAAAATCGACAACTCATCTCTGTTAGAAATCAAATGTCCCCAATAATTTAAGGTGCAATTCTCATAGAGATAGAGACAGTGGTTGCATCAAGTGCACGCAATTTTGATAGCTAAGTATTATGATATTTATATGCTTAGGTCATCTTCATTGTGACATAATAGATTATCTCATGTTGCTATAGTACTTTGAACATGATATCGTGTGATAAAGGAATGTGAAATATTTTCACAAGCAAATATGACTAAGAAATAGTTCTCAAAGTTAGAAAGATCTAGAGGTGGAAATTATTATGTTATTACATTATTTATGATTTCTTTAGATATACTCATATTCACCTTATAAAATCAAAAGATCAAGCTTTCGATGAGTTCAAGATAGATAAGACTATAGTTGAATTTCTCAAACACAAGTTTCTTAGAGATACGAGTGATACATCAACATATTTACAAACAACAATTGACACGAGCAATCATTCATCAATTAAAAGAAAACTACTTCATTTTCCAAGCAAGCCAAGGAGAAATCACAAGGTGAAGAAAACAAAAGATTCCAGTTGTGATTTTGTAATTCTCCCGATAGAAGGAGATAGGGAAAAAGTTGTGAATAAATTACCATCTTATTTCACTTTGATGAATATCAAAGACCGTTCGGTGAGGCAATGGCATCTAGAGATGTACAATTTGAAAGAAGCAGTTGATGATGAAAGGAGGTGCTAAGGATTCCGAATACTCTGTCAGATTGGCTACATGAAACTTTTTGGTCTTATACAAATCCCATAGACATTTGGAATGTCTTGGAAACCAAATACGATACTGACAAACAAGATAGTGATAGATTTATTGCTTAGAAGTATTTTGAACCTTATTTTGAATCTATCGTGGTAAATAGAAAATCCGTCTTTAAGCACATGGAGAACTTTAAATATATGTTGCTAACTCAAAGACCTTATGATTGAAGTTTCTAAACCCCTTCAAGTTGCTGCAATTATTTCAAAATTGCCTTTAACTTAATAAAATTATTGAAATAAACTTCTCCAAATGGTTGAGACCTCATAATTTAATAAAATAAATTTGAATCGAAGAAGATTCCTGGGATCGTCAAGCTAATTATGCAAAAGAAGTGGTAAATAAAGTGCATTTTGTTGAGAATGGCAACATGAGTAAAGACACAAAAAAGCACCAAAATAATGGCATGACAAAATTAACTTTGTAGTATTATCATACAGATTTAAGGATAATAATGCTGATAAGTGCATTCATTTAAAGTTTACCAAAGAGTGTGAAGTTGCTTATAGCAAATGAGATGCTTATTGTTGGTACAGATATGCCAGGCATAAATGAAACTATAAGTATAATGAAAGATTTAGAAGAAGTAGATACAAGTTTAGGTAAGTGACTAAACATATTCGAGGTGATGCTTTAAGTCAATGCCACTATGTGGAGAAACCATTCAAAGAAATCAATATTTGGAAATCAAAAAGTCAATCATACCATATGATGCATCAATTAAACTGATGAAGAATATTGCGCAACATGCAGCACAATTGAAACATGCTACTGCATGGAAGTATGATGTATGATATGCATTGAACTAGATTGAATATAGCCTTAATTATGCGTAAATTGTCCAAATTTACAAGTAATCCCAGTACAATGCATTGGAAGGCCGTTAGTAGAATTTGTTATTTAAAGAAATTAATTGACAATGGTCTATTTCATGGAAGGCAACTGACAGTACTAGAAGAATATTCATATGCAAGTTGGATAACTAGCATAATTTTGTAACAAGCCAACATCTAGATGGGTTTTCAAGCTTGCAAAGGAGCAAACATGAACAGTTCATTCAATGATGACATTTGAATTTATATCGCTATCGATGGCTAATAAAGAGGCTGAATGGCTAAGGAGTCGCTATTGGACGAAGACTAGTGGACACAACAACCGTATATTTACATTGTAATAATGAGGCAACAATTCTAAGGCACGTAGTAAAATATGCAATGGAAATTCTAAACATTGGCTTGCGACATGAGTGTGTTGACAATTAATTAGTGATGGAATTATCCTAGTTATTTATGTTCCAACAAATGATAACTTGGCTGATCCGTTCACTAAAGGACTCTCGAGAGGTTTAGTTAGCAACACCACTTAAGGAATAAGCCTCAGAGCAATTGATAATAGTCAAGCATAGTGAAAACCCAAATTTACAATTCCTAATGAAATTTTGAAAGTTCAATGGGAAACAATAAGTTATTGTATTTTGATGATGATTGAGTGGTTGGAGCTCAATGTGAGTGTTCATGGAAAAGTTACAGAGGATGAGTGTAAGAAAGCACTCTTAATGAAGTTCAAGGTTTAGTAAAGTAATGCTAAGGTAATAAATTAGGAACTTTAACTATATGAAGATAAGGAGTGGTGCCGCTTCTAACATAAAGCGCAAAAACTTTACTGAAATATTCATGAATGCGAGAGGAATTACATGGCCATAAAAGTGCCAAGGCATAGGAAATTTTAACTGAATATGGCAATTCATATGTGTAATAATATAATTAACAAATGAAGTCATGGTTCAATATTTTATCTACCACTGAGTTTGTTGATAGAATTATTTACACTAATTAAAGGTTTAAATCTCAACAAATATCTTCTTGTACGTATCAATGATAACAAATTAAGTGAGTGGATTGTAGTTTATTTTTATGAAAAGACGTGACTCTTAGGCTCCGTTTGAATCACGGAAAATAACTTCCGAAAAAATATTTTCTGAATTTTCCGGCATTCGTTTCACAAAAAGCAAGATGGTTCAAGAAAATATTTTCCACTAATGGAAAAAACACATTCAAAAGTAAGGAAAACATTTTCCGTCTTTTAGAAAGTGAACAATATTTTCTATCTTATTTCTTCACCTTCAAACATTTTCCATCTTCTTTCAAAAGTGGCTTGTGACCAACAGCCAGTTAATGTATAATAAAAAAATGAGAAAAAAATGATTTTTTTATAATTTTTCCTAAGTTTCAAATAAATACCCGAAAATATTGTTACTTATCAAGAAAATGACTTCCTAAAAAATAATTTCCAGAAATGTTACATTTTCCGTAAACGAACAAAGTCTTAGTTATGAAAAAATGCAAGTCTTTTATACATGATGATTGTTGACAAGAAAAGTTGTGATAGTTTATTGTGAAAAGTTGTGATGGTAGGGATTAGGGGTTTGCATGGTCCGGTTCCCTCCCCAAACCAGGGACTGGACCAATAGGATCAATCTCCAATCTCTAGGATCAGGGACACGGTCCGATCCAATTCCAAGGCAATCCAATGGGACTGGAAAAATTATGAAAAAAAAAATGAGTTGCTTTATTTTTTTTTAATAATTCATTTTGGTAAAGTTGGATAAATATTAAAATTTCAAAAATTGAAATTAACTTCTTTTTACTTTTTTACATCTATATTTTTAAATATAAAAAATTTAATTGGTCCAATACACTCCAGTCCGGCTCTAAATCGGGAACTGGAACATCTAACCCAGTTCCACTTTTGGGAACCAGGAAGTGGACCGACACTTCCGGTCAAGTCCAATTCTCAGCCAATCCGGGTAATTTCCGGTTCAGGCAGTTCAAGTTGCTCACCCCTAATAGAGATACGAAATTAATGTACCTATTGCTAAGAGATTTATTGATTGGTTTGTCTATATATAGCACAACATTATACATTATTCAACAAAACTGATCAATACAAAAGTTAAATGAACAAAAATATTCAAAAATCACAATTGTTCAAAATAATAACTACTTTATAGCTCTCCCCTCTTCTTTTTACATACATACAACTTTGATAACACATTTAAAATGAAATTGCAAGAGAAAAATCGAGTAATTACTGCAGTCATTTCTCTATAACTTTGGTATATATGACGGAGGTATATTTGTCTATAATCAAAAGCAACAATAATGAGGAAATATAATAACTTAAGGACAGTGATCCTTGGTTTATAACGATCGTTGGTTTCCACGGTGGTCAATGTAAGCAAAATGCATTCGATGGTAACCACTACACAACCAAAAAAAAAAAAGCTAAAATGATGTCATCCAAGCCACGCCTGCCATCTTTTATGCATGCGCATGGGGGGATACACATGCATCCATAAAGATTAGTAAAGTCATGAGGTTTGAATAGCAATCTTAAGATAAAAGGAAATAAAACAACTAGTTCACTGTTGATTGAGTAGAATAAAAACAATCGTGTATCAGTGTCTGCGGCAGAAAGGTTTTTATTCTATGTCAGCTACAATATGTGCCACTCAACAATGGTGATGTCATGTCCATATGACTATCTTATTCCAAGTTGACAATAATCAAGTAATTGTTATGCTATGAAAATTCATACTTTTGAGATAACCGAAATGTCCGGAAAGTTGACCTATATCCATATAGATCAAGGTTATGTTTAAGGCACAAAGTATAGTGGATCAAATATTGTGCTTAACATGACCAACTCTTTCATATAAATACCCACTTAAAATTTGCTATGAGACTACTTTTATGAGGAATAATATTTATATCCGCCGTCAAGAAATCTTCTACACGTGCCATCTCGCCAAGAAAACATTCGCCTTTCGTGTTTAGTCACTTGAAAATTTAGACAGGCCGCCGTCTTGACAGCAAAAAAATATAAATCGTACGATGTAACAGTCTATTTTCTATATTTCGTACTCCCAGCTGTAATGCAAAGATCATGCAGATCTCAATCTGGGAGCACGGACCAGAAAAAAGCAACAACAAAAAAAAGACTATAAAATTTGCAGGGGAAGATTGTAACAACAGAAGATAAAGATCCGATTTCAAGGACGAAAAATAAAAGAGAAGATGATAGTCAGTTGCCTTTTTGGTTATAATCATAGGCATCTTCCGGAAAACTATTAAAGACAGTGTCATTTGTACTAAGATTAACATGGATAGAAAGGTACTACTGGCTACCACAAAGCTCAAGTTTTTTATCATTTCTACTTCTTCTTCTTCTTCTTCTTCTTCTTTCGCATTTTTTGCAGCCAATCTAGTCATGACCGTGACCGAAAGACAAGAAATCAAGAAACAGCCGATAATTATAGCAAGCAGGAGTAATTGGTTCGCTAGCAGCAGTACCTTGAACTAGCGAACTCATAAAGTTTTCCCGAAGGAGAGAAAACGACGGTAGCGACTTCAGCATCACAGAGAACCGAGAGCTCAAAGGCCTTCTTGAGCAGCCCGTTCCGACGCTTCGAGAAGGTCACTTGCCTGCTTGTGTTGTTCTCTATCCTCTTCATCTGGGTTTTCCCTCTCACCATATTTTTGTTTCTCGCACTCGACAAAACGAGAAGAAAGAAGGACCCAAAAGCTCCAAGAAACGATTCTGCGATACCAAGAAACGGGAACTGAGAAACTGATAATGTCTCCAATAGACAGGTTTCTGAGTGAAGAAGGCTCCCGGATCTGCAACGCCCAGATTAGGTTTCCAAAAATGGAAAAGGAGTGACGAGAATCTGAACTGGATCGAACCGAGCCAAGAAAAGAAAAGGGCTGGCTGGGTTGAAGGGAGGAAAATATCTTCTTTCTAGAATATTTATGTCAAGGATAAAGATGAAAATGAAAATTCAGAGACCCAAAAAGAGATAAATCCGAGAACCCCACTGTTCTAAAAGCTAAACCTAAGGAACATTCTTTTAAATGATTAAAGAAGGGGATGTATAAATAAAGAACGACAGAAATAAAATGTCTTTCTCGATTAGGCAAGATCCTGGAGAAGACAGGCACCACTCAAACGAGGAAAAGGGGAAATTGGGGAAAAACAGATCCAAACGGATGGGTGCATGGGAACCCGATACTACCACATGATGAGTCCACACGTGGCATTAGGAGGAGCGGGCCTTGTCCGTCCCCCATCTATTAATATTTATAAGGAAAAATGTTACAAAAAAATTCATGAATTTTAATCTAATATATAGAATCCGTTCATTTGGCGGAAAATATTCTTCCGGAAAATATTTTCCGGAAACTGGGCTTTTAGGGAGCAAGGGCGGGGGCGGCGGGCGGGCGGGGCGGTAGAAAATATTCCTCCGGGAATATTTTCCGGAAACTGGGCTGTTCGGGGGCCGAGCGTCACAGTTGCCGCCCACTCCCCGCTCGCCGCCACCTCCTACCGGCCCCCGCCGCACCCGCCGCCCGCCGCCGCCCCCGCAGCCACCCCGCCGCCGCCCCCCTGCCCGCCCGTCGCCTCCACCGGTCACCAATCACTAGATAAGTTTCAAACGAACACCGGAAAATAAAAGCACTTCCGGAAAATATTTTCCAGGAAGTCATTTCCGGTATTCGTTTGAAACTTAAAAATTTTCCGAAAATTTTTTTTTGGAATTTTTTTTTGAGAAATTATCTAGTGATTGGCGACCGGGGGAGGTGGTGGCGGGCGAGTGATGGCGGCGGGCAGGGGCAGGCGGCGGCAGGCAGGCGGCGGGTGCGGTGACGGGCGGGCGGTGGGTGCGGCGAGGGCCGGTAGGGGGTGGCGGTGAGCGGGGGTTGGGCGGCAACAGCAACACTCGGCAATTTAATTGCTCATAGACTCACGACGAGAGAGAAAGAGGAGATCCGGAAAATGTTTTCCGCTTTTAAAAAACGAAAAACATTTTCCTTAGTTTTAGAAGGGAATCTTTGGTTGATTAGAAAACATTTTCCTCAAGAAAATGTTTTCGCCCCCCGAACAGCCCAGTTTCTGAAATATATTTTTCGGATGAATATTTTCCGCCAAACGAACGAACCCTAAATCGCAAATCAATGTATTTTCTGTTATTGTGAAATTTTTTTTATAAAAGAAACGCGCTTTAAGCTGAGCTATTAAAGGCTCGACCTATTGGTCACGTGCAAACCTTAGAAGTCGAGTTCGACTATGTTCCATATTATTCGAAAAAAGAATTAATGCCGTGCAAATTTAGCTAGGTTTTTGCTAGGCCACATAATAGTGGCCTATTTCATTAGTTTAGATTCGATAATTTGGTCCTTACCATAGAAAATGGGTCAATATATGGTTTTATCACCGTGGATTAAGTTTGTAACGATCAACATGATCTCGTCTCCTCATACTTAAATTTTGCGACAAAATTATTATAATTTTTTATCTCTATAATTTAGTCCATAGAAATATTTTTTCTTTTAGTGTTGTAATGGATCATTTTTTATTTCATTTAAACAAGAGTGAACAAATTTTGAACGGAACGCATGGTTATATTTTAGCCATTGTATCTTGGATTTTACCGACCCATTTTTAAATAATAAAGCTTTTTATTGAATATATTATTCGTGCTAAATTATAAACTGTTTGCTAACCCCAAAGCCTAGGCTCCAATGTCTTGGAGAAATTCATATAAATAATTTCTATTAAACTAAATGTGTTAAATGAAAAAGGAAAAAAAAAGTGGTGGGAGAATAAACTATTAAAGATGACCACAATACCTTGTTCATTTAGCCAACATATAATTCATTTTAAATGGAAAAGGAAGCCATTAAAAACCCTAAATTATATCATATATGACATATTTATCCTAAACTTTTTATAACACTATAAATCATGAACTTTAATCCACGTAACATATTTATCCTATACTTTTTTCTTCTTCTTTTCACCCACTTTGACTAGTAAGGGCCACTGAAGCTTGCCAGCTACTAGATGAAAGTCACAATGCGCTTGTCAATGGCTAGCCAGAGCTTGTAGCCCTTTGCCCAGAATTGGGGAAGCCCTTTGACGACCGTAGATGATGCCCCTTTTGCCTAGATATGAACAAGGCTAACTTGACTAGTCGAGGCAAAGGTAGCCATAACCTCACTAGCCACCAATGATGTCGCTTTAGCTGTAGTTAGAGAGGCTACCCTTGCTCGTGGTCATAAAGAACCTTGCCCAATTTTAGGTGAAGTCGGGCGAGGGCTGCGAAGCCCTCACCTAGTGGCTAGCACACTCCGGCAATCCTTGCTAGCTAAAGTGGAATGAAAAAAAAAAACTTTAGGGATAAACGTGCTACGATAATATAAGCTTGAAATTTTCAGTGTCCTAATAAAAAAAATAGGATAAATTTGTCATACAAATATAAGTTCAGACTTTTTGGTATTACAAAAAAAATTAATTTAATTATATCACAGAAATATATAATATAAGATTTCGAATGATTATTTCCCTCTAAAATATATAGAACGCCTTATTTACGTAAAATATAGAAACGGTGAGTATGAGATCTTCATGATCATCATGTGAAATGACAATCTGTCGTAATCTTTCATCAGTGACGTGGCTTTATTACGCTCTCAATTATTCATCAATTTACACAAATCTTATTAAGGCCTGTCTTGTCGTTGTCGTCCCACCACCCGAGATTTCTCCCACGAGAGTGCGAGGAGACAGGATGGAAAGCACTCTTTTCACCATGCTGCTGAGCTGGATAGGAACCAGTAACGAGCTGCCACATCACCATATTTAGATCACTGAGCGGCCAGGATGTGCCACGTGGCTCGACACGCTTCAGTCAACCGGCATTGGTTGAGTGGGGTGACTAAGCTCCAACCGGAGTCCATCCACGGCGTCCGATGCCACGGTCGGGATTGAGTTCTCCGCAATTGACTCCGATCGAGCACGTATGATTCGGGAGGGGATTCGGATATGATTCCCCGAAATGGTCAACTCCGAAGTTGACTCGATTGACCTTTTGATGAGCTCGATTTGAGTGGATTATGATGTATATCTTAATTTATTGATAAACAAAACTCTTGAAAAGGTATGTGACTAAGCATATGAAATGCACCATCTGATAAGGCGGACGAATTACTATGCTCAAAACACCGTACAATTTAGCCCAAACTCAAAGCATCCAGCGGTATGCAAGTAATCTTGGTCGAGATCAAACAGCTCACGAGTAGCTTCCTGGTTTACATAGTTATAAGCAACTAAGCTGATCTCTCAAGCACTAAATCTTCTAGCACGTGGTATCGTGTGAATCGTCATTAATTCGCACATCTCTAAGTCTCATTGGACACGTGGGACGAACCGAGTCATATACTTCAAACATTTTGCGTCATGATTACTAGGTGATACGTGTTTTTTGAGAAAATATTCAGTAGTATCATAAAGCCACGTCATTGGCTGACGTAGCGTACATTTTCACAATTTTACACGAGATACCGCAAAATAAAATAAAAAAAATCCATAAATGCATGGCATTTTTTGCGCTATTACTTGTAAATTTGTGATTGATCCAAGTGAAAAAATGCGCTACATCAAGTGACAATGTGGCGCTATGATATTACTAAATATTTTCTCGTGCTTGATAGAATTCATTTCAATTCTTTGCTTCTTCTTTTTTTAAATAATTGAAACGCACAACTATAATTAACCACCTATTTCAAGAAAGCTTACACGGCAACCCACGACCACGCGCCTCCACTTAAATCTAAAAGCATGAAACATGGACTGTCTTACTACACTTATTAAGTTGCAATTCACATTTTTTATATTATAAAATGCTTTCAGTTTCTTTCTTGTTCATAGTAGAGAATTACCATATCCATGAACAGAACTCAAATCTTAACCATAATGCATGATTTTAGTTCAAATCACAATACATTTTTCCCATCAAATGAAGTATAGACAAAATAATTACTTGTCTTCGCAAAGGATGCTTAGAGGGCCCCACAAGAAACTTGATGTCCACAATGTTAAACACCTCTTTTTTTATTTTCCTTCTAAAAAAAACTGACACAAATAAACCCCAAACTTTGACTTCATAATGTTATTTCTAAAATTTTAATTCGTTGAATTTGATACCCCAATTTTGATTCAACATATTATGCCATTCCTAGTTTTCATATAATTTGGAGACCACATTACATGTTTACCATTTAGTTCAAAGACAACATTTGACAAATTAATAGTTTAGGACCGACATCGTACATCGGGCCACAATTTAAGGACTACATTGCACAAATTAAAAGTTTGTAAATAATATTACACACTGAATAAAAGTCACTAATCATTTGTGCTAATATTTCTTCTTTCCTTTTTCTTTTTGTTTAAGCAATTTAGTGAAACTTCTGGTTGGAAGGAGGGCCAGCGTGGTGTAAGGGGACCATCAACAACTAGCAATAAATAATCAACAAGAAAGAACAAGAAGAAAAGGAACCCTGGGAAGCCGGCGAGTGCCCAACGAAGGCATTGAACTTTAGCTAATACAACATACTGTTCCTAAGCAACTCTCTTTAGCTGTGATCTTTTTGGTAAACCTCTTCTCCTATTCCCCGATATTCCTTGTCGGCACGATTCGGTAGCTACTCAGCATCGCCTCGGATTAGTTGTGGACATTGTCGGAACATGCATGATCCTTTTCACATACCAGTTGAACTGTTGACTTCGCTCATCTTGTGGCATCCGCAACATGCGAGAAAAGAGAGTATCCTCTTCGAGTTCATACAACTAGCAGACGGCATATGGATATTGAGCTGGGTGAAAAGGGTGCTTTTGGAATGTGTTAGGTAAACGTAAGCAAAGAATTAAGCTAACTCTCAGTCTCTCGCAGCTGCATCAGACATACATTACATGATGATTATCGTAGTAAAGGTAAGATTTCTCTACATTGAAACTCCTATTTAGTAATTTAAGGAGGCTCTCTAACCGATCAAATTAAGTGATCCAAGCAAAGAAAGGGTAGGCATCACAGATTTTCGTATTAGCCTGATCTTTTTCAGCATACGTCAGACAAGTGGAAGAAGATCGAAGACACTACCTTCAGCTGGAACCACTTTACCCTAAACTAGGGCTACAAGGGCAGCATAGTAGGCTAAGGCCGACGAATTATAATGAGAGTCTAGATTTGTATCTAATTGTTCTCTGGACATATATACAATTCAGATGCTTCAAAGGCAAAAGCAAGATTGAGTCTCATTACCAGGATTATGTTTGGCAGAAAAATACAAGCAAGTTGGAGGGATCTAATAGCTTTGCATCTGGAAACTTCAATCTTCACCCTGCAAAGAAGCGCACATGCATCCCATCAATCAATAAGAGGACAAAACTCAGTGAAAGCAATATATGATGTGAAACTGACACCATTAATCGCTCTTCTATACCACAAGAAGATTGCATGACAGACAAAACAGTAGTATAGAAAAGCTAACCCGCTCAGGACCGAGGTTAAGCCGTGGAGTTCCATTTGGTCCCAACTCTCATCTGTTGAATAATCTATGTTGATATTTCAATGACGGGTCATCTTCCCAGGTTTGAGATTCAGCTCTACAGGACAGATTGACCAAGTTAACAATGTGTGAAAATGCAATCACCAAGGTATTCGTTTGCTGATTTTTGGATATGCAGCATGACCAACGTTGTTGGGGATAACGGCGCATTCCTGATGGAACCAGCTACATTGATGTGTTAGGTATAGAAATAGAAACAGCAAATCTCTTGTCAATTATTTCATACTTGTTCTCATGTTGATATATCAATATGTATAATTGAATCTCGGCCTTAAAGAACCTCTCCCTGGCAGATCTATGCAATGGAAAGCGAAGGAAAATGAACTCAACAGAATAAGAGAGAAGGAATATCCTGATTGATCTGAAACCCAGATAAACAACCTATGATTGATCTGAAACCAAGATAAATGACCTATGCTAAACAAGAAATAGTTTAACTCAAGAAGATATATATAGAGAATCCATCAAAAACTTTTAAGGAGAGTGCAAAACCAGTTCATATGATGCCATGTAGAAATGGTGAGATTGTTGCCAACTTATCTAAAATCTTGAAAGATCTTTGTACTGGAGTTCTTTTTGTTTTCATAACTAATAGTAGTACTGAATGGAAACCAGATTTTACCACCCATTAAATGCAAAAGTATATACTACTGCTTACTGACAGAAACGTGCACAAGACGATTACATCAAGTCGAAAAAGTTAAAAGACTGCACCTCAACATTTCAAAGTCGTGCAGCTTTAGCACTCCAACTTGGTGATTCTTTCTTCAATGAAGAAATCTTGGAGATATCACTTGCACTTGACTTAGCTTGAGTACAAAGGTAAGACAATGACTGCAGCCATGAAACTAATGTGGGTTTGCGGGTAAGATCATCAGACTCTGCAACCTGTGCATACAAGTCATTGAGCACCATGTTCTGGGCATCTTTTGGTAACTGGACTATCAGCTGTGCCAACAACTTCATCAAGTCTGGCAATACCTAAATCATCAAATCACAAGTTTAACCCATCAAAGAAGATATACTATCTCAATCACAGAAGTCATTTCTCTAACAAAATGAGTTGCTTATTAAGCTCTGCACCAACGTACTAAGTTACTTTGCCCCAATGTGAAATTCTTGTCCCTCAATTAACACTGTGATAGAAGCAACTTCCTATTGGAAGATAAAACTAAAGATGAATGTGGTTCAAACCACCAAATATTCAGTTTGGCTAAGAATTATCTTACTGCATGGCATAACAAACAAGCGAGTAAGAGAACTCACTTGAATATCAACGAGCGACAAAAGGCGTAGGAGCAACTCCAGCAGATTTTTGCAAGGTTCTGACTCTCCTTGCCATTTTATGGACATATGATCATCCTGAATGAACTCTACACTGCATAGCTCGTTCGCTTTTTCAGAAATACTGTGGATGCAGTAGAAAATAGCAGGACTACCAGCAGGAAGATGTCTAACAATGGCTGCTACTCCAGATGCCAAACCTTCGAAAGGAGTGATGGCAGGAAATGCCTGCAACAGAGGAATTACAACATTGAGAAGTAACTTCTGATGAAGTAAATGAAGATTGATTTTTCACTCATAGCCATATCACTAGATACCTCTAAAGATCTCTGCATGTAGTAGAACACAAGTTGCTCCTTTAGTGATGCCCTTTGATCCTCAAAAGAATCTTTACCAGAAGATACAAATGCAGAAAACAAAGAGTGTGCAGCTCGAGCTACTTTTACATTTGGGTGCCTCATATATCTAATTGAAGCTTCATTAAGGATGTTAAGACACAAACTCAGATATCATAAGGAAAAAAGATCCTTGCTTAAGGATACAGGAACATAGTTGGGGCCACAGAATTCCTAAGGACTGGGCTCAATAACCGTTCAATGCAGGTCGGGATAACCCGTAGGTAAAACAATATGCGAGCAGTTTGCACGTCATCTGTGGACCAACAGTACTCTGATCCTGACAAAGGAATAAGTACAGAGCAAATCCAGAAATTTATCAAAATAATTCATATATACCTTTCAGAAGTACTGTTGCTAGGTGCTCAGTGCACTTATAAGTAGAATAGAAGATAATTCTTACCTTGCCCAATTGTCAGATCAGCATAAGAAGGAATTGACTCTACAAATGATACACAGGCAGCCTCATTTTCCTGAACACTAGGAAGGACTGCCCTGACAGTATCAAGGTACTCAGCCAACCTCATATGCCGAAAATACTCTAAACAAGAAAATGCAATTAATATCTGCACTGAAACCTCCATCTGAGCTTCCTTGCTGTGTTTAGGAGTTAACTTTTGCTTTGTTACTGCCAATGCATACATAACAACCATTAAAAATGCAGATTCGGCAATTTTGTCCAAGTCACCAAGTAAATTATTTTCTCTGCCCTGAAGAACTAGAACAACTTGTCGATGACCCAAATACAAATCCTGACAGTAACACCAGAAGAGATTCTCCACAAGAGCTTTGTTTTGTTCATCTGCAGAAGCATAAAGATTGCAGAAGATGCCAGTTACAGCTCCTCCTTCTTTAAATAGAACACTTTCCAAGTGTTCTCTAACCTCATCGTGCCTTATTCTAGCTGAACTGCTAAAAGAACTCTCAAGTATCTTGGCATATATACGTCTTAAGGGAAAAATTTCACTCATCAATGCAAAAGCAAGACATATAAGAAAGGGGGCTCTTGAAGATAATGAGCCACTTCGAGCGAATGATACGGCTAAACACTGTAAAAGGAGTCTATCCATGGGATAGTCGAGAAAATTCCCAGGATCTCCCATTTTGGAAATCAATCCGCTAGCAAGATATTCCATCTTGTCTTCTGCACTAATTCTCAATCTAAGAATCTCCAACCCTGCACCTCGAGATGCAAGTCTATTTGAAGCTCTTAATACTCCACCAGCAGCCATTGAAAGAGCATATGGCCCATACTTCATCTCTGAATTCTCCAGAGCAATCTGTGAAAACAATCCAATTTTTTCGAAAGAATGAGAATTGATATATCCCGAGATCACCCATTCAATCAAATGCAGAATCATAAGTCCATTTGGAATAGTACTCTCAGGTCCATCTTCACTCCCCCAAACGCCTAATAAAAAGCTCACAAATTTATCATAACGAACATTGACAGGACAAGATAGAGCATATCCAATTCCTGCAAGGACATTCGCTACGATTCCTTCAGAAAATCTCATCAATGCACCACCTTGTTCCAACAGCCTGCAAATGGACCCCAAGCACAGAACTTTTGAGGCATCAGACGCAGCAGGCACAACAGAGAACGCACCCAGAACAAGAACACCCTCAGAGAACACCAAACGAACCCAGTCAGAATCGGACCTAGCCGAAACAACAATTCCACACACAACCTCCACAGCAGAATCGACAAGCACAGAATTGGGTCTGAAGGACTTCCTTACCCAGACATAGAGGAGCCTGAGAAACATGGGATATGATTCCTGAGGAAGAGATAAGTTCGTAGAAGAGAGGATCGAGATCAAAAGCTTGGCTTGAGGGTCTGCAACATGGAGGGAAGCTTGAGAGTTAAGGAGAGTCTTCAGCGATTGGACGTGGTGGGCTTGAAAAGATTGGTGTTGAAGACAATCTCTGAGCTCAGCCCATGCCTGGATGATTGCTCGGGCAGATGATGAAGAAGAAGCATTTCGGGTGTCGTTGACACCGCCGCCGCTGTGGCCGCTGCTACTTCTCAACCAGTCTTCAAGAAAGAGTGTATTTCCTTGTTTCGCCATAGCCACTTGTCTGAACCAGCTCCGTAAATCTTCTACTATTGTTGAATCGAACACGTGCAAACACTACCCAACAAGCTCGAACTTTCCCCTTGAAGCATTCACCCTCGAAAAGTCCTGAAATTTCAGGTTTCTTCACCAAGATTATACGAATTGACTCCTGCTTTGCTCGACCGGATTTCGCGTGGGAAGCTCTGCAAGAAGGATATGGCCGCGAGAGAGAGAGAGAGAGAGAGAGAGAGAGAGAGATTTGTAGCTATAAAGCGAAAAGGGCGCAAAATGAATTAGACAAAAACCGTTTCTGAAGAGGACTATTCATTTCTTATTACTCTGAAAGAGAACATTTTCCACCAAGTGCCATGAAAAAAGTTATCACAAATTGATTTCTTTTATTATAATTGCACATTAGATTTGATAATTCAAATTATATTTTACTTTCTCTCTCAAGATGAGGTCGCTCTTGCACTTAATATGTCGTTTAACTTGCGAAAACGGTGCCAAAAGAAGAGGGGAAGATAAAAAAGAAGACAGCTCGTTGACTCTCGCTAGTACATGAGTTCTCTGTTGGTCTGGGGCTAGTGAGAGATCAACAGCATTGCCAGTTCTCATTGAATTTCACCGAGGTTCAAATCCACGGAAATGGCAACGGTGCTGGAGGCGAGACGGATGCTCATGCAGAGTCAGATGGGATTACCTATATCTGAAGTGAAATTAGCTTACAAGACAGCTCTTTTAACTAAAATCTCTCGATGCAATGTTAGATGACTGAAATTCAATCAACTGCGGCTAGGCCATTCTTCTTCTGTTTTCCCAAATGAATAAATAAGCTATTGGCAGATTTTTGCAGTGACAAGGATAGGACCTTCACCAATCGTTGTTGTCAAAAAGGAGTGTTCTTTTAGCTTTTGCTGTCTTTCTTATGCTCTCTCAAACCAGAGCAGAAAGTGTTCCCTGCTGGCATCAGGACTTGCTCTCGCTCTTCTCTTCACTTTCGTTATTCGAATTTGCACGCTTGAAGAGCACCCAGATGTCTACTTGAGGATTGGGGACAATTACCAGGTAATATCAAATCGGCGAATTTATATGATGCCGAAAGTGATCATGCCATCTCTTTGTCACTTCTTCACGAATTTTGCCCCATTAGAAATGAAGAAACTTCATCTGTTTTAGAGATCTTAGGCTTGTGCTCCAACATTGAGGCTTAAGCAGATTTGACCTGTGCTTCTTGGTGGTTCTCCAGAACTTGGTTACTCAGCATGTCCCAGTCTGCTAAATGTTCAGTGAAAGTTCGCACCATCAACTATTGGAAATTCAAAGATTTTCTTGTGCTTTTTTACCTTTTTCTTATAATGCGAAAAAGATTTCGTTACCCAGTATTATAGCTGCTATTTGTTGCAAACCAAAGACCATTTTTGAAACATCACACGCAGTTATCAATCAGAGAAACTATACTGCTGATATTATAGACAAGATGCTCTCCCTACATGTCAGTTTTTCTTCTTAGGCCATATCTCTTAATTTGTCATCTAGAGGATGACTTTTTTATTTTAACCATAAGTTCCAATTGCAACAGCTGTTTTTTTTTTTTTGTTGTTGTCATTTTTCATGTCCTGACATCTCAGGCGATTCTCGTTCTTAAGCAGTTAGATTAGTCAGTTACCCTTGATCTGGTCACTCAAAACCTATGTTCTGTTTTCTGCTCTGTATGAAAGACAAGTGTTTTTGGTAGCAGCCTCATAACGATAGTACTGTCCTGTTTCTTCTAGCTTTGCTAGTTCCAACGATGTCCTTTAAACCTCTCGCAGTATAATAAAATAGGAGAAACCAGATGAACAAGTAGTACTTCGGCACCTCCATAGTGGAAGCATTGTGAAGATGAGGTGTGAAGCACAATATGAAAATAGAAGCGACGGAGACTCGGAGAAACATGCGAGCAAATTGTTAATTCTTGTTTTCCATCAACTTCTGGTCCCTCAACACCCCAAAACAGAAATTTCAGTGCGCCTTTTTTCCGTTATCACGCAAGAACGCTTTTTAAAGTTAATGCTCCATCATTCTAGTATAAAATCAGGAACCTTTGGAACATCAAATGAAAAAAAGAAGTTTGGAGAAAGGAAGATCAATTAGAATCACTTACAAAAAGGAAACTGCACTAAGAGCACCAAAAGGCAGGTACCCACGGATAGGTATCATATAACCAGCCAAGAACCAATCATTTTCACAAGTTATGCTAAAGAAAATGCCAATTAAATATGAAAGCAGCTAATTACAGTTAAATATCGTGCAAAAAGTAAAACCCAGCGACATTAATGCTTCATTGTCCAACTTGCTGTCTACTGAGAATGATCTCTTGGAGCTGGTATCACTGATATGCAATAGTCAAACTACTCCACTTTCGTACTATAACAAACGATAAGGATTTCTTGCAAATTAAAGGACATCCATGACGGTGATTCATATCCAACAGTGTCTGCTGCATTTTAGAAACCTACTCAAACGATGCAAGTAACTGGTTTTTTTAGTAGTTCTCCAGCTTGTCAGGTTTTCTTTATCCAGGTCGCAGAGAAGTTATTGCAGGGCTATTTCCAATAAACTGAATCACTTTCGGACGAGAAAGCATGTTGAGCCTGCATTGGGAAGCCATATAAACCGAACCATGGAAAACAAGTCATCTGAATTGTAGTTGGCTATACCAAAATACGGAATTGCGTACTTTGGCATGCCATTATACTAGGGTCAATGAAAACCTCCAGTCCCTTACCAGTTATCTGCGATCAATTCTTCACTCAAAAGAATGAGAAGCTTTTAAATGTTCAAATTTTGTCACGGTACTGCATAAAGTGAAACATGGAAGGTTACTCGCTTGAAGGTCTCAAAACGTACATTTAATTAAATAATCGCACTTCTTAGGGAATTAGGTCAGCCGCCAGAGCCATTTTGGCTCTCCCGTTCCTGTATGTGCTTTAAAAACTACAGCTTGGAAGTCTCAGCCAAATCTTACATAACCTGGGAGAATCTTGCTTTAAGATTTCTGTGGCAATAACTTAGCATGATCATTAATATTATCCTTCTAGTTTTCTCTGCACCTGCACTTTTCTCAACCAATCAACGAGTGAAATGTACGTGCAGAAGATAACGTTAAAGGGGCATTATAAGGGATTTATTAAAAAATTGAAACATGACATTCCAAGATTTTATGTATGATAGTACTGAGTGGTTCATATAGTAATGAATGTATAAAAAAGTTCAGCACTTTAAGGACAGTTTTGACAGCATGGGTTCTACTTTTAGTTGCTAAAGGTTGCATGGCTAATAGATGACCAAGATAAAGCTATCTTAAATTATCATACATGCACTGTTCTTGATCAATTTATCTTTGTTTTCTAATAGCCAGCAAAATGCATTAATATATAAGCAATCATCTACCCCCTTAATTAGTAACCTTGGAAGATGGATTCGCGCTCATCTTCTGTGTCTTCGGCGATCTTGGCAACCGTGTATTTCTTTCTCTCAATGAGCACCCAACTTGCAGCACACAAAACCCACCGCAATCACCACCATTTTGGAACATCAGTAAGGAAGGACCTCTGCTTCTCTAGCTTCCATCCTAGATTAAACCCGACTGGTACTCATGACATTAAACTCCTGGGGAGTGCAACAGTATCGGATGACAACGGTTTCATCCAAATTCCTGACCCATCAGGGGCCGCTAATTGTAGTTATCAAGCAGGTCGAGCTGTTTATGACTGTCCTATTCGTATGTTTGAACCTGTAACCAAGACCCTAGCTTCCTTCAAAACCACTTTCTCCTTTCATTTCACGCCCACCATGCTCACGGCCAATGCTACTGATGAGTCATCCTCAAGCCGTGACCAAGGCGGGAGCGGTTTAGCATTTGTCCTGGTTTCTGATGAGTTCTCTGTGGGGAGAGCCGGCCCCTGGCTTGGCTTGGTTAATGACGCATGCAAACCCTACAAGATTTTCGCCATTGAATTCGACAACAGCCACGACATAGAGTTTGGTGATCCTAATGATGATCACGTCGGAATCGACCTCGGAACCATTGTTTCCATGAAAACAGCCAATCTATCAGAAACCGCGGTTTCCCTCAATGATGGTTCCATTCATCGAGCATGGATCAATTACGACAGCAGTCGGAAATGGATCGATGTTTATCTCGGAGCCGACGGTGATCTCATGCCAAACCAAACTGTATTATCGTTGCCTCTGGATCTCTCGGATTTTGTCAACGAATTTATGTTTGTTGGGTTCTCCGCCTCCACGGCCAAATCTACACAAATCCACAATGTTCTATCGTGGAACTTCTCTTCCACAATCGAAGCCTTTCTTCAGGTTCCTAGCGAAAGAACTTGCAAAAGCAATCTCATGCACCAAGCTTCCAAGTACTCTAAAGTTCCTTCCGCAAGGGCACCCAGCAGCTTTCTGATTTTTGTCGCCGTGGTTGCGCTATGCACACTAGCTCTGGTAGTCCTCTATTCCAAAAGCAATCCCCGAAAGAGCTCACCTTCTTATAGTTTTCCCGATATCAAGCGGAGGCCGACACCACCTACCAAGCCTCACTCCTTCACGATCCATGAAATTTACAGAGCTACGCTCAAATTCAGTAAATCAAAAGTGCTAAGTAGTGATCTGAAAGGCGTCCTATATAGAGGAACTCTTCCCAATGGCCATCATATTGCAGTTAAGCGGTTCTCACAGCAATTGGAGAGTCACACCATTGCGTCGAGCGTTCACACCCGAATAATGAAAAGAATCAATGGCTTGAACCAATTTTGCCATCCTAATCTGGCTCCAATCAAAGGGTGGTGTTATAACAGTAAGGAGATGATCCTCGTCTATGATTATTTCCAGAATGGGAGCCTTGACAAATGGCTTTCCGGGCTCGGCTTCTTTCCCTGGACTCGCAGGTTCAATCTCATTGAAGATATAGCGGAAGCATTAAGTTTTCTCCATTCTAAGGACACCATTCATGGAAATTTGAGGACGACAAGTGTGTTTCTCAACATTAACTATAAAGCCATTCTGGCGGATTATGCATTAGTTACCGTCATAGCCAAGTCAAACAGAAGCGAGAATGTGTTCATTGGCAAGAGAAAGGATGTGTTTGGATTCGGGATGATGGTACTAGAGATTGTTGCCGGGAAGAGAAGTGTGAGGGTGGGTGAGAAACAGGAGACGGGAATTCTAGAATTTGCATGGAGCATGCATGAGAGAGGAGAGAAGAACAAAGTCGTGGACGAGCGGATGGGGTCAGGCGGAATCATGGAACAAGCTCTTCTTGCCTTGGACATTGGTCTGGTCTGCACTTTGAATGAAGAAAATTGCAGGGTTTCCATGGAAGACGTGGTGCAACTTCTGGATACGAAAGCATTTCCCAGGTTGCCCCAGAAGAAACCAGCCCAATTGTATTGATCTCTCTCTGTGCCATATAATGACTTTAGGTATGCATGTACTATTGAGGCATATATGGGTATTGTTAGTATTTATGAACTCTCTGTGAAAATGGAAGCATATGATGATAGTTTATTGTGATCACTGTCACTGAGTTTCAACCTCAAACCGGTTGTAGAATGGCGTCTAAGGAGATGTTTTCGGATTAGTGCGGCAAGATGCCCTCATTCCCCGCAAGATCTACGATTTTTTTTTTTTTTTGTTAATACAAAGAGATGGTCATGAAGGGTTAATCCGACGTATGGTGACTTTTAACTCCCTCGTGGGAACAAGTTCTCCCAGTGGAGATGGAAGACTCGACGATTGATTGTCTCGACTCCACATTCTATGTACAGCAACATAAGATAAATTAACCAGAAAAGCATATAAAAAAACACATAAGCTAATGCTGCACTATTGTGAGCGAAAATGTCGACATTTATTAGTTGAGCACGCTTAAATTATCAGCTCATGACAAGCTTGTGACACTTTGGTCACTAAGGTTATTCAGAAAATTAGATCATGCAACACTTCTGTTAAATGATAGGTTCGCTGATGAAGCCATCTATGGCGGTCCCCTTTGTACTTCCAAGCATTTGGCATGCCAAACGATGCATACCGCTACCGATGGGGTGGTGCAGATGACGAGATACTTTACAGAGCACGCACGTCCTATTGCTTGACCCACCAAGAGGACATTTTTTCTTTAGTGATCGAGAGAGAGGGAGAGAGATTTCTCTTCTCAGGGACTGACAACAGAGAGAGTATGGAAGTTGCACATACGACATTTTAAGGGCAATTAGACAGCAATATGGAAAGAAATTACCGCATTTGGACCAGTAGTAATTCACACAAACCAGATCTTCTTCCCAGCTTCATCTCCCAAAGGAAATGGCTCTATTAATATGATCAAAATGTCTTTCAGTAAGTAAATGAAAAGCTCTACATTGGAAAGGAGTACAACTGACAGATAATCATCAGAATACTTCGAGCAATTGCTATCAATTTCAAACAGAGGAAAACATCTGGCCTTACTTCTGTGCAGAACACGAGCTGGCTATAGAAACAGGAAAGCTTACGATGCTTCTGGAAACTTCCAGCCACGAAAAACGAAAATCCAAATTTGTGGTTTTACAGGAATGGTCTTGTTCATTGTGGGTGACCAGCCAAACTCTTGTCACAACTAAAGTCCTTGTTTTTCTTGGCGTAGAATCTCCGGTACATGGAGTCAACTTCAGTGAGATAGTATGTACCGGGAGATAGGAGACTACAGTCCTTGCTTGTCACAAAGTCCTTAGCCCCATATCTATGCTCCATAAGCTTCATGGTCTCGACAAAGTTTTCAGGAGGAAACTGTAAAAAAGCATGTTTCATCATTAGTCTATCATCCACCTACTCTGTGGTAAGGTGATAATTCACTATAGTTTTTCTCATCGCAATTTGGATGGATAGATTTTCTTGTCTGCAGACTTTAGTAAATCGAATACCAGTCCCCGGACACTTAAAAGTTGACACAGAAACAGTACAGTCGAGCAAGCTGAAATTTACAAAAGCTCTAGGTGATTAGAGGTGGACATTTTGTGTATACATGCTTCCAAATACTGGGTTTAAGCAAATGAAGCAGCATGAGATTTCACCCATGAAATTATGTGTATTAGTAAAGTATGAGAAGTACCTCATGCCTCGACTTCAACTTCTTCTCAACATCCATTACAGCTGCCATGTTTGAGAGGCTGAAGGGATTTTGGCCATCACAAAGTCGTAATGAGAACATCGTAGCAGTTAAACCACTTCCATATGAGAACAATATAACGCGTTTGCCTCCCTACAGAAATTGAAGAACATAAACTTGAGATGCAAGATCCAGATGTTAGGTGCAAGAACCTACCAGTAAAATGTGTCCAAAAACTTTTACCAGTGTGGTATGCTTGTTGTGAATAAGAGAAGCAAATGCAGCATAGAGAGATGCGGTGTACGTGTTGCCAACTTGTTTTGGTATCAAAGTGGTTGGTTGCACTTTTTCATCATACAAGGGCTTTGCAACTTGTTGGGATACCTAAAATCAGGGGAGGAAACAACACTATGAGCCACAAGTTTAATCCTTTTATTGTACTTAGATGTAGGCTTTCGAATAACCTTCTCAAGATCACGGCTTGAATAGCTTTCATCACCAGATAAGCTTGAAAATGGTGCCAGCTTTTCCTTGGAAAATTCATCTACAGAGCTGCCCATTGAATCAAAATGAAATCAATCATTGAGTCAAAGTACATATGTCACCGAAGTTTTCAAAGTTGTAAAGCAGGAAGAACATAAAACCTGGCATTTCTCAAGTAGTCATTGAATACTAAACGAGCAAAGCTTTTCTGTACAAGCTGCAGTGGGTAGTATGTACTAGATTTAGTGAAGTTGAAGTCTACTGAAATAAGTAGTTGCTTGAGAGTTGAGATGAGTAAAAAATGGCACCTTGTTATAAGGAGAGTGGAAAACGAAGTAGGCAGCATCAGACATTGAGAATTTTTTTGCTTCTAACTTCTCAAATCTATGGAAAGCCAAAGTGCAAGAACGTAGAAAGCAAGTTAGATTCTTAAACATAATAGTGAGGAAGAGGCATCTAGCATATTGGTAGCAACTTACTTGTGACAAAATTGTTTATAGCACGAGTCAAGAGCCATCAAATAGCATGTTTGTGATAACTTTCCATCAACAACCTGTGCATACATTTAAACAGGGTAAGCAGATAGATATCGCAGAGAACTCAGTACTAATCGTAGTGCAATATTGTAGGAAGGATCCATCAAGTCTATAACACATAACACAGAGTAATAAAAGCCAGTGCGTTTATTTTGGTTGTCAGCAACCAAATAGCTATCCAATTTACATCAAGGAAGCGGCAGTCAACTTCATCAAGCTAGAACCACCATGATTCTGTGGTACTTAAACATACTTGCTTAATGCAACAAATTCTGTTCCAGAAGGTTTCTGATAATACTAGGTACGACATCTTGCTCTGCTGGATTATATGTAATAAGGGTTTGATTGCTCAAAAACCACTAGCATCACAAGTGTTATCTTAACTATTTTTCCAGATATTTTCAACTGATTGATTGAGATAATGGTCTTGGTTAAACAGAATATTTTGAATTATTCTGCAATTGCACTAAAGGACTCAAATGTATCTGTTGATACCTTAAATTAAAAGAAAAAAACTTCATCATCTTTCGGTTCCTCAACCCAAAATATTTGTGACAGATTAATTGTCATCACAGATCCCTTTTAATAACAATCACTCTTCCTCATCCTACAAATCGTATATTAATTAACCATTTTGGCTAAAGGACTTCACCAATACCCAAATTTTAGTCCATAAGAAGCTGAAGTCAAAATAAATTAAACATGAGAGATCGGAGACACTTCCTTACATATTCCCTGTTCTTTATAACTGTTCAAATTCTTTATTCAGAAAATTTTCATGGTGCCATCTTGAAAAGGTACAAATTTATTAAGCTGGCAGAAATAGCACCAAAAGAAAATCCCTTCATTCAATTTGTTGCAATACTCTTGGTGACTTCTATCTACTGTACATTCGGCAAATATCTGCAATATTTAATGTAAAGAGCTTATTTACAGCCACACATTTAGATGCAGAAAAGTGTCTAACACAAGTGGAGACATCATTTGACCAATTAAGAATGTAATGTACAAGAAGAGTTACCGGATATTCACTGGCAAGATTGGGCTTGTAAAAATCATAGGCATGAGACATGTGACTCCCCCTAAATTTGCTTTCAAAAGCGACCGGCGCATCAGGACCTATGAGCATTGCAATGGCAGCTGCTCCTCCTGTAGGGCGAGCTGGTCCTTCAGCATATACCTGATAAAGGAAATCTCCCGCAATTAATCAACAAGATGGATACTCCAGCAAACAAACTGATATTCCTCACACCACAAAGGGAAGAAAGAGCAGCAAATTATATGGGGAATGGATTTACAAAAATATCTATTTAGCATGAGCAGCTATATAGATAGACAGATACACATAGTGGGCTCGTACAAACATACTTGTATGCGCTTAGGCCAAGGGACTAGAGATAACTTGAGTTAACGGTGAAATACTGATAAGAATCCATACCGCACTGTCAGTGCATACAACAAGCCCATAGCGTCCATCCCATGAACTACTCTCCACCCAGTTGACACAATTGAACAGAGCTGCAGTACCCCCATAGCATGCATTAGTTGAATCAACGCCCTCGACATCGGTGTTTCCACTTGCCTGTTTGTTTTACACACAGAAATTAATCAAAGCAATCGTCTCTCTCGAGGCAATTCTGTAGAATAGCCACAGAAAAAGAAAGCCCCCCCACATATATGCTTCAGTTTCTGGGCAACAACAGTAATGCACCACTTGCCACAACAGTCACTAGATTCCAAAAATACGTGGAAGTGTACCTCAAAGATTGGCATGAGGAAGGTTTTGATGCACTTGCTCTTATCAATGACGGTCTCGCTGCCCACCTCCAGACGGCCGATCTGTTTCGGATCAATTCCATATTTCTCCAAAAGGGAAGTCACAGCTGTCAAACTGACAAATTCAAGATTTAAGTCGAGACAGAATTCCCTTTGCTAAGGTAAGTTGTCGTGTACGCATAGGCAAATTGAGTTCCAAACATAGCATGTCAGATGAGAGTCAAAAGGCGGTGATTATTTCACAGATAGCCCGAGATCACGAGCCAGACCTCATTGAGATGACGTCTTCGACCTCCGTACAGAAGGCCAGGCAGTCCTGTCCTAGCCCAATAGTGTACTTCCCTTTGCTCACGCCATCATGAGCCTCCAGGGCTTCCTATTCGTGCAGAAACGAGGAACCGGGTCAATTCGGGCGAAGTGGCAGATGTTATGAACCGAGAGCCACGCAAATTCACAAACACAAATCACAGAACAGCATCCAAGCAGGACATCTCCCTGGTCCAGAAAATCTACCAGCAACCTGCCTCGAATTTAATCCATGAAATGAAAGATCGTGATGGAGAACTGTTGTTTCCTCTTGTTTCTGATGAAACAGAAGGTAGATGTTCTGTCTTGTGCAACATATCACACAACAAGAACAAGCTTTGCTATTTTGTGCAGCATATTACAATAAAAATAGAGTAATGGAAGGGAAATACTGCATCTACATTAATTCTGAAAAATAGTAAGTATAAACAAAAAGTAACACACGTTGCATACATGTGAATAACAAATAACCGAAAGCAGTTAACATGGACTAAAAAACCGAACTACCACTTTCTCCCACTATCTCCTAAAATGTATGACACGACTTTAACTGAAAAGTAAACCAGTGCAGATCTTGATTCATCAACAAGAACAATGGCGAGCAAGCTAGAATTACTGAACCGAAAACCGCCCGAACCGGCTGGTTTGATCCAGTTCCCTAAAGTGTCCGTCCGATTCCTAGATCCTAAAAGTGAAACTAATGTCCAAACAATCTAATTTCCAATTCGTAAGAAGGTCGAACCAAATCGGACCGATTAAATTTTTCATGAACCTTTTACATTTAGGTAAAGATAAAGATATTTTAAAAAAATCTAATTTAAATTTCTAAAATTCTAACTCTTACCAAAAGAAAGCCCAAAAGAAAAAATAAAAAAGAAAACTCAATTTTTTTTGTTAGCTTGGGAATCAGCTCGAACCGATCAGTTTGGTCCGATTTTTGATTTTAAGAGGAAATCGAACTGCCTAAGGAACCGATCTTACTAAGGATGTCGTGCCATCCAAAAGCTCCCAAAGCATTACGAGACAATTTAAGAGCATATTTCAAATGAGAGAAGATTCAATGTTACTTACAAAATGAAAGTAAACCACTGTTCACGAAAATTTTCAAACATAAATTATTATTATTAATAAAGATTCTTTCCATTTGTTATGGATTTCAAAAAAAAAAAATGCACGCCCTCATTAATTTTCATTTATTATGAATTTCAAACAACACATATCATTTTTAAATATATATCTTTAGTGAAACAAAGAGAATCTACAGGCATAATAAAATTGGCCCAAGCAACCACATCAAAATGAAAGGAAAAGAAAAGGCAAACAGGAAACTGGCGGAGTAAACAAATCTCCAGAAGAGACTTCAGCTCGCCCACGGCTCAGGTTCAGCGCAGCTCTTATTCCGGAAGATTTTCCCTTCGCTTCCTCGCGCGTCGAGGATGATGCCGCCGCGACGGGCTCGCGATGAGAAAGCCCGAGAAAGAGAGAGCGGGAGAGACGCACCTGCTGCACGCAAGTCGGGGGGAAGTAAATCTCCATGGCGAGAATCCCCACGTTCTTTGCCATCTCCGCGCTCGAACGAGAAAACCACCGCTCGAGAACGCGAAGGAAGCTCGAGCGAAAAGGAGCGAAGCAAACAGACGACAACGGAGAACCTCGCTCTTCCTCCTCCTCCTCCACCTACAACCTCGGACGTAACTCCTGAACAGAAGAGAGAGAGAGAGAGAGAGAGAGGTGAGGCTCCAATGTAGGCGCCCTGGCCTATTTATATACATCGACATGCCATTGCAGAGAGGGAGAGGGAATCTGACTTGTGAATTTGCTGAAGGAGAGGAAGGGGAAGGGTGGCCTGCGAACGTTGGCCCTCAAATTGGACTTATTTACCTAGATGCCATCGCTTGATGTTGAACCAACGAATCCAACTAGCCGTTAAATCAAAAATGTTCTCGCTCGGGTCTTTTTCCCATTTGGAAAAATGACAAAGAATGCGGCCCCTTAATTTCGTTGCACCTAGTAATTTATTCGATATGATCGTTGAAATTTTAGTTTATCTCCAATTTAATCTCTAAATTACATGAAAGTATTCAATCTATCATCATTTAAGAATTATACTGAACAGATTTAAATTTGAGAAATGAAATTGCACATTAAGTTATAGTTCATAGTTCAAATTACACATTGAACCAAAAATTAAGAACTCTTTATGTCATTTTTTTTTTGATTTGTCAGACAAAGAGAGACACAAGTAATGGCATATGTCCTAATTAAAATGGACATCTCCTACTACTGGCCTTTTCCCAATAAAACTACTTGGACAACAACATCTGCGATCCCATAAGGCCATACGAAGCCCATCAATTGAACGCAGTAAGCTCGATACATCATCAATTACCCATAATCAAATTTTTAGCAAGGTACGTGATCCGTCGCGGGGGTAGATCGACTCAAAGCATGCAAAAATATTAAAGATTAAGCTAAGACGGTTCTATCGACCAGAGAATAATCGTCGCTAAGGAATAAAAATTAGTTTCACATCATTTCTAGGGTAGCATACAAGTCAAAAAGGTTGGAGAAGAGGATCGAAATGCATAGGACAATGATTCATTTAGATACACAAGAAGAATTAAAAAGGAGCATATCACCCAGAAAAAAAGATAGGAACGACAATAACAATAGGCCAATTAATTTTTCTCTCTCCCCACATCGGGCGATGCCAATTTAATCAAGGCACCTAAGAGAAGAAGACTATTTGTGCAATCGAATTGCGCTTAACATTCCACATCTCAAATCTTTACAAACACTTTAAGGAATAGACGCTTAGGGTTACAATTTCCATAAGAGATTTCTAAAGTTTATTATTTTTGAATTTCGAGCAGAATATTCGGAAGGGCCGTTTCGGTTTTGACATAAAAACCAAACCGACGAAAGTACTAAACAAGTGAAACCCACGTTTGAAGAGTACGAGTTCTTGTATGCCATTCATTGCTGGACAACAAACTTCGCGGCAACGTTAGCATTTAATTTCGGGTTGGTGGGGTGTGAATTCAGTCAATAAAAGACACCTGGAAATTGTGCACGCTAGACTATACTACGGTCAAAACAAGAAATAATAATTTAGTAAATACACATGTACATGCACATTTCGTGTATCTAGCCTTACAAATACATAAACAGATAATTACCTCCAAAATGAGACATAACTAATTGATTATACCGATTTCTTTTTCATACGAATACTGTCATTTCTACTATTCTAAGATATACGGTTGTTTACTACTTCACGGGACATTACGGATGTCTTTGAAACATGTGTTTAACGACACGAGATTAAGCAATCGCGGTTTGAAAGATACTCGTGGATGGAGCATCACCTAACGCGCCATTATAGTGAAGATTATGGATTCACATAAATGAGGTTTTGTCGTCACTTGATCAAGACAAAAAAAATTCAAACCCTGATCGATGCCTCTTGCAAGTTAGCAAGATGGCTAGGCTTCTAACCTTTTTGTTGAAGCCTGAATCATGAAAAAAGCAATTCGTTGTATATCGTTTAGCCCCTAATGAACAAACGACCTAACATGATGTAGGACAGATGATTGTATAAGACGGCCGCAGGGGCTACAATTGTGGTTCTTTTTTGGGATCAAAGTGAAGAGGTAAACAAGGACAACAAGAATACGCAAGAGTAGGATGTTTTGCAACGAATCATGTAAGTCGAGAGGATCTCAATCTTATACTAGAGTACAACATAGCTTTGGAATGTTTCTAAGTAACAAGGATGTCTTTTGTCACTCTTGACTTTTGGGCCTTGTGCGAATTGATTGCCTTAGGAATTACACATCCAACCTTGTAAGTTTCAATAGACTCTCCTCTAAAAGCAAGGTACGGTAATGCGCGAAAGTTAATTCGCTTCGAAGATTTGACAAATTGGAAGCCAACGACACATCGTGATAACAACTAGACCTTTCGCTTTTGTCGCACCGCCGTAATATCGTGATAACAACTAGACCTTTCGCTTTTGTCACACCGCCGAAAAATTGACATCATGGTTTCACGATTATGAGATCATACGGTATTGCAACAGTATTAAGAGTATAGCAAACATAGGATTTCCAAGTATAGCCTATTTTATCACATAATAAATCTCACTTACTTAAAAATTCATTTAGTCTAAATATATGTCATTTTTAGTATATTATCATATTTAATGAATAAATTTCACTTTATTCTAATATATTTGAAGCAAATTAGTTATAAAGAAAGGTCGAAACATGTTTTTGTCAAAGCAAAATGTAAAATACTTTTTGTTTGTAGTTAAGTAATAAAATTGGCTGAATAAGCTCTACTTCAAAAAGTTCATGTTATCTGTAAATATATTGTGGCTGAATAAGGCATAACTCATAACACAAGTTATTCAGTTTTTTAACGATTACATCTCTCGGTTTCATTCGAATATATTGTTGATAAAATTTATCCTTTTTCATTAACATATATGTCGGGGTCTGGAATTAAGATTGAGTCGTAAATAGTATGTGTATAATATGTGGGAAAAGTGAGGCCGAGAAAATGGTAGATCTAAAGTTAGAGGATGATGAGGAAGATGGAAATTCACTCTTAAAACTCTTTGCCTTAATATGATAAATAATGATTTTCAAGCAAATCCCTCAGTCTTTTGGGTTAAAGAATGCTGTTTATGTCCTTGCTTTTTTGTTTTCTTGGGAAAAGCAGGTGACCTCCAGTGGACCCCAACTTAAATGGGCTTGGACACCCTTTGAATTGGACGATCGGCCCACCACATTAAAATTTTGGTTAATGTGCCAAATTTCGTCAGCAACTGTAATGAGACTCTCGGCTAAGAGAGATCAGCCATAAGAAAATGAATCCATCGTGTCGCGTAATTCCTTTAATCAATTCAACCATTGTGTTATGCAACTCAAATGATGTGATTTGAACAATGTTTCGTAAGGGTCAGTTGAGCATCCGAATCAAGTAGTACTAAGAGAATCGAGATTGCGAGCGGCGATATCAATTGGTATGATCCATCAATATTCATTTCGATAAGACCTTGCTTGATATGTTACTACACTAATGACAAGAAAAGAATGACCATGTTAATTTATGCAGTGGATTAGGACAAAAAGGGGGGGGGGGGGGGAAGGTATATTTGTTAAATCCTTCATCAATGTAATAAAATTTCCACGCTCCCGATTGGATGATTTAATGGTGTGTGATTGAAGATGATAAAACCAAATTGTTCCGCATGTCAAGCGTCCGAGGGCGAATGCGTTCATCAAACTCTTATAACGACGGTAATAAAAATCTAAAAAAGAACGATTAATGTTAACATATTGGCGGATTAATTTTTATGCTATGAGGGAAAAGTTCTTCAAACAAGTACAAGTTTATAGATCAAAGTAGAAGGTTCGAATGGAAGAATTAGACATGGCTGCCTACGAGGCGAACGCACAGGAGGAATTAAAGAATGGAAGAATGAAGAACAAAAATTGTTTCCAAGGGTCGGAAAAAGGGTTCGAACGTAGCTCTGAGATCATACTTCGACCGTCTCTTGGTTCAGGGCCGTGTATCTCCACCTCTCTTTCTCGACGAAATCCGCATCCAAGAACCTCGAAACGAATGCCCACAGCCTGTACACATCCTCGAAATTGGTCAAGAAACCAAGCGAAGCTGTGACAACTGATATACCACGACAGTCGTCCCTCTTCCTTCTTGGTTCCGTCCCTTTCGCCGCACTTGTTCTGGTCTCCAACGTCCTCTGCCCCTCTTTATACTTGTCCGAAAACCACATGTGTTGCAGAAATCCACAAGTGAGGGAAATATTATTTCTGTCAGCGAGTTTTTGCACGAGCACCGGATTGATCTTCTCCCCTTTCCAGTCGAACACATTGAACGCGACCATAGGTCCTCGTTCGAATTTGACCTTTGGCCCATAAATCGTTACCAGGGGAAGTAGCCTGGTGTCCGAATCTGGATGTTTAAGGCTCAGCAATGCATTCACAAGCCAGTTGATCAGGTACCTTGCTCTGCAATTTATAAGTATTATGCCCAATCTATCTGCATGATCAAGGCCTTGAAACTCAATCTCCAAGCTGGTCTCTGTAATTCTTGATCTGGCAGGATCAAAGGGTGTCTCTACTTCTTCAATCTCAGTAGATGACACTGCCTCTGGTGTTACATTGTCCACTTCAGATGAATGCAGATCGGGAGATCCGTAATGCATTTCTTTGGGTGCCATTCCAGATATAATATCATTTTTGGGCAACTGAAATAATCCTGAACTTGGTCTCTGACTGATGTCTTCTTGAGCAGATTCCTGAAAAGGACGAAAGGATGCCGTGACAGGGGTGAGACTCACAATCCCTATACTTCTAGCTGCATCCGAATCCCGTAGGACCGAAGCACTTGATTTCTTGATGAACAAGCAAGCGAAACCAGATGGGTTGTGCCCGAAAACCTTGTAGAACGAGCAAATAAGGAAGTCGGGCTTAAAGATAGAGAGGCCTAAAGTGTCCATGTCCTTAGGTCTTAATGCAGATGCATCGAGCAGAACATGCCAACCTCTTTCCTGTGCAATTCCCATCCATGAGTATGAATATTGAGCCCCAGTGACTCTTGATTGAAGTGGGAAAACGAATAGCCCTCTTCTTCCCCTGCTATTTTTACTGCCAGTTAACATCTTCCTCAATTTTTCTGACCGGATTCTCATTCTTGGATACAAGAATTCAGCTGATCTGGTGTTTGCACCCCTCTTCCTTGCACTCTTTAGCATCGATTCTACTGCCTCATTTTGATGGTCATACACTGTCAGGAGATCAGTACTAGAATGGAAGGAATATGACTCTGCAAGAAGCTTAAAAGCGGATGACTGGTTAGCAGTGAAAACCATGGCATAATCAGTATCCGAAACATTCATGAAAGCCATTATTCTTTTCCTGATTCTGGATTCGATTTCAGATTCTTGGACACCATGAAGTATCTGTGAGCTCAAGTTCACTGATTTGTATGAGATCTCGAGGAAGGGCGATTCCAGCGAGGACAAATGCAATGGTGGAGGATCGGAGGATGAAGAGGCTATTGAAGTCGTAGGAAGATGGTTGATCTGCTGCGAGTAAGAGAAGAGGCCGTGACCTGTGTAATCGAGACAAACATGGTTACCCAAAGAGAGATGATGATATTCAGTGGCTCGGATCTCATCGGCCTTATCCGTCTGCTTGTATTGGGGAAATGCATTCGAGAACAAAGAAGACGATTCATGCAATGAAGGAAGGGACTCATGGTTGGTGAATTGTGAATTTGGGTGGAGAGAGGAGGTGGTGGTAATAAGGAAGTCATGCCGGAACACCGCGGCACCGGTCACGGTATCAGCAGCCGGTGCTCCTGGAAGGCCAGCAAAGGGAGAGCACCCATGAAAGCAGGCTTCAGTGGCCTCCCTGAGGCAAGGTGAGTTCATATTGCTCTTCGCTGTTCCCACGACATTAAATCATCTTTGGTTTTCTCTCATTCGTCCTCATTTTATCTTTTCTGCTTCTGTAATCAATTCAATTTGTCCCCAGATGTCAAGTTCGAAGGCCCTTGCATACTGGACAGGCTGTTTTCTGGGCGTTATCTAATCAACAAGTCAAGGTCAACATGCTCATAAAATAATAACTTCAACTTACAAGCTGCTTCTAGTTCTTGTCCACTAGGCGATCTTTCTGCCCGGTGCTCTGCGAATCCCCAAGGTGCACCGAGCGCGTGTGCACCCATGACCCACCTCAGCCCGGGATTGAAGTGGCTTCACATGGAGCTTGCACCATCCGGAGATTGTGGCGCACCGACAGCTCGCAAGCCGGCCGCGCCCAATAATTCGCCGCTCCTTCTCCCTAGTCCCTGATGGCTAATCTTGATTTCTCTGCTGACTTTGAGTCGAATTAGTTGACTTTCAAGCTTGGGCATCCTTTTAACACCCCAAAAAAGATGAGCACTTTGGGCTCTACGCATCTACATAGGTGGGGGATTAGATGATCAGTCACAATCACTCGGCCTCATATTATTGTCGTCGAGAGTGGGACCGTGCGATAATTGCAACCCGGGTGAACTAAGGAGCGCAAACCTCCAAGTCCAATGCAAGGTCAAGCAGCCCCCCTTGCTCGACTTGATGTTGGCAACGTCGTCTTGTATTCCCAACTTAACGGCCAAAGTCCCCCCGAGGCCCGCCAGACCGAGAAATGAGTGGCCGTGGCCGGCGGCTGGCGGCTGGTGGGCAGTCCCCAAAGAAGACGAAGCCTTGAAAGGAAAGGAGCCGTACCAGGGCCACACGGGAATTTCGTCGAACGGTTGGTGGATGGAACGGAACAAACGGGAAAAGGCAAGAGAACTTTTCTAAGTGGCCGGCCGGCCTCGCTGCGCTGCAGGCCACAAGTTCTTCCATCGCAAAAGGTTCGCCCTTTTGTGTCCCCAACTTCAACGCCTTGAAAATGACACCACGACGCCGACCACCACCACCACCTCCTCTACCCATCTCGAAAACCCACCAATCCGTATCAACGCGCACTCAATCATGCAGGAGGGCCCCAGCCATGGTTTCCCTCGGGCCATCGCCGCTTCAGTGTTCATGTAGTACGGCGCTTCATATATGAACTCCGAGAAGAATAAACCCAGAT
This sequence comes from Melaleuca quinquenervia, assembly GCA_030064385.1. Lineage (NCBI taxonomy): Eukaryota > Viridiplantae > Streptophyta > Magnoliopsida > Myrtales > Myrtaceae > Melaleuca > Melaleuca quinquenervia. The sequence continues at coordinate 2,912,340 of CM057722.1, forward strand.
TACGATGTCCGAGCGGGGAATCATCAGTCCCTCGGGAATGTTCATTAATGATTAAGGACACGCGTTAAGTCCACGCTTCGGTTTAATCTTAAATAATCAACGGCTACCAAAGAGCGATTAATAAAATAAAAGATGTTAAACTACACCCTCTAAAGACATCACTATCCCAAACTTTTACGATAAATACACTTTTGGCCGGCGCATGATTTGGCGTTTGATGTGTGGTATTTGCCCGTCCAAAAATGGGGCACAAAGTATAGAATTTCCATATATAATCTTATGTTTTATAACATGTTTGAACTTCGATGATGTTTCTCTCATCCTTAAGTTATAATAATTCTAATTTCACAGATTCTCATCCTTAACTAGTCTTTTGTTCGGTGGATGAGCACCACTGAAAAATTCTCGCCGGTTCCAAACAAAGAGTCGTGTAATTAAAAATTCTAAACTTACTCATTGTGATACAAATACCTCAAAACTTGCCGACCCAAAATTAAAAAAAGGAAAAGGAAAGAAGCAAATTGTAATTAATGTAAGATTTAAAAAAAATCATCTATGTTAGTGCCGGCCGTCAAATAAAAAATTATCTATGTTAGCGCCAGTCATGTCCTATTTGATGGCCAGTGATGACATAGCCAACGTTGACCAAGTTATTGCATTGACGATTTTTAGTCGAAATTGATTAGAATGATTAAATTAACAAATTGTCAAAAGGTTTGAAACTAAATTAGAATAAATATAACAAGTTGAAAACTAAATTGGTCATTGCATGACAAATTGGCACGAACGCAACAAGTTTATGACTTTTTTTTTTGTAATTTCCCTAACAAAATTCTGACATTATGAACAGCATGGCTACGTGTTATTGATGAGTGTCCTTTTGAGCAATGGCTAATCACAAACTCATATGGAAAATTGTCCAAAAAGCCTTAACATATTATGTGGCAATCAACTCAATTATGGGTTTTCCAAATTTACTAACTTAGTCATAAACATTTTGAGGATCGGTCAATTACATGCATACCCAATCAGAGTCGACTATCCTTCGGGCTATTGACGTTAACGATTCTTGTAATTTTTTTTAAAATCTGACTTTCTTTCCTTTTTCTTTAGCAAAACCTTTATTATACGGCACATATGAAGTCAGTGTATGGTCCCCTTTGCATATAGATATAGACAAATGTAAAATGATCCATCTAGAAATCTACCTTGTTTTTCCCTATTTATGACGAGGTCAATTTCATTGACTACTGTGCATTGCCCCCATCCAGAAGTCACGTTTATTGGGTACGCACTCTCTAGTTTCTTTCCTCATTTTTTATTTAAGCGAAAATCACGCCATATAACTATTCTTGTCAAAACTAGAATGATGATATCATGACTACAAAAAAAAAATCATAAACTTATTGTACTCGGACCCATTCAATTTAATTTTAAACATTTTCATGATTTATCGATGGAGTCATTCTAATTAGTCGTAACTAAAAATTGCTCATGTGGACACTAGCCATATTACGTGGATTAGCTAACATAGATGTGGACAATTTCTATTATTTTTTAAATCTTTTTATGAATTTCATATACTTTTTCTTCGTTCTTTCCTTTCCTTTTCTTTCTCTTTTAAGCTCAACATATGTCGTTGCCCACTAGACAAAAGAGACAAGGCCCTTGCCAGGTCAAAAGAGATAATCGTGGCATCGCCCAGACCTAGGCAAGAGTTGCAGCCCTCACCTTTTGGCACAACCAACAAGGGCTTCGTAGCCCTTGTCCGATGGCTAGTGAAGTTGCCAACTCTTGCCTAGGGTTAGCACGAGTCAACCAATGACTCTCATTGGATTTGGTAAGGAAAAGAAATGAAAGAAAAAAATATAAATATAAATGTACATTATATTCTTAGAAAATCTTAAAATTTATCCACGTTGGCGTCGGCCATCCTACGCCAACTTAGCAGATGTCTCCATCTAAAATTGGTCAAAAAAAAAAATTGACTACATTAGTAAATCGTTAGAAGACTTAGAATTAAATTGGTCAAATTAATATATGGGAACGAATCGACATGAATACTATAAGTTTAGGATCTTTTTTTTTAATATAATTTTCCCTCCTTTCATACAATATTCATTAAACTTACCACTAAGAAAGGTCGATTAAATAGTTAAACACTCAGCTTCGAATGTGGCAATCTCTCATGTTGAATCACAGTGTTTCTTGTTCAGAGTAATTGCAGGTTTATGTGAGAGGCCAATGCTTGAGATCAAGATTGTGTGGCAAGTCGGGCTTCCTTGATCACTGGAGCACATAACTAAGCTTTCTCCAATTGCTCGCTTACTCAGATCGTGGAGGCTTTCTTATTATATTATGTATTATAATAATTTAAAAACACGAGTCGAGCTTCGAATCGGGTGGGGTCCGATCCCTACCCAAACGTAGAGGTTCGGGTCAAGCCCCGAACTAGGTCAAGTTCAAGCCTGGCCCGAACGTAGGGGTCTGGGCCCAAAAACTCGGCTCCATGGAACGGGCCTAGGCCGGGCCTGCCAACCAGAGCCCCCAGCCTAGGCTCGCCAAACTAAGCCAATCAGCCCGTTCTTCTACTACTCTCTCTCTTTTTCTTTTTTCTTTTTTCAGCTCGGCCCACCTACTAAATAAAACAAGCCCAACTCCTCACCTTGTCACCGAAATAGGCCCAACTCACTCGGCTACTGGAATGGGCCTATCTCTTTAGCCCGCGGTCTATTTGGCCCAGCCTAGAGCCGACCGGGGTCCACTCCGCCGTCTCTTATTTGACTTTCGACGAGGGCGAATGGCTTGAGCCGCTCTCGAGCAGCTCACAACCATGCCTTTCCCACGATGGCGCGGGCCTCGTCGTCCGGCCAGCCACCCGGAAATCACCACCGCCCGGCCATTAACGATTGCCGTCGACCTTCTTCACCGTCCAGTCAAGCAAGAAATCAAAGAAAACATGAGCGATTGGCTCAAATATTCTATCGAACACATGGCGTGCAAGGCCTAGAAGGGAAGTATGGATCAATTAAAGGGCTATGACTTGCACTCGAACTTGAGAGAACACGACAAGCAACATACACGACCAACAACGGACGACCATTCATTTACATTCAACCGGCACCAAACATTGAAGGTAGGCAAATCCCGGTCTCTGCTAGTCCGAGATGGGGCCGAAATTAGAGTACGTCGGGCCAGGACCTTAATTGTTGGAAATGTCCCCACCCGACTCGGCGACGGTGAACAAGTACCGAAATAGTAATTTATCGGACTTTGCTCGGTCACCTCGCAACGCCTCCAATGCCGGGATCCTCAGGAAGAGGGAAATTATAACTATCAATGAGGAAACTTACTCATTTTTCTTCTTTTTTAAAATTTTTAGTTTCATTTTAATTAATCAATAATAATTTAATTTCTTTAAAAAATTAAAAGAAAATTCGAATTTTAATTAATAAGACATTTCTTGAAAATTGACCTAAAATTAATTTATCAGGACGGCATAATTAGATATCAACATGACTTCAAAAGATTGTCCTTCCAATGTAAGAGCATCGTGATTTGGTTCACAACGGTTGTGAATTCTACATAGAACGTCCCTTCGATCTCGTTGATTTGCTCATTCGCCTCGTTCAATCCATCAATCATCTCAACAATGGCGGCCTTCATTCTAGCGAGCTTTTCTTTGACAGCGAACATAACGTCCACCAACACTCCCCTCTTCTTGGATCTTCCCTGGGTCTCCTTCTCTTGGACGACTTTCTCCTAGGGCGCATCAACAACAGTAGCAGCCTCTTGGCTCGACAATCTCTCTAACACTTGATATGTTCCTTGATATATAGAGCTCTCTTTACTTGTTAGGATACGACTTGTCATGGATCAATATTTGAGATTGAGACCGTGTCGAAACCTAAGCTTCCTTGGATCACTAGAGCATCTATGTCGAGCTTTCTCTCAAGGATCGGTTGCTCACTCACTCGAATCATAGAGAGAGAAAGTGTAGAGAGAGAGAGAGAGAGAGAAACTCTGGAAGAAGATACTTTCTATCGCTCAAATATTTGTTGGACACAAATAAAAGGGAGGACATCCCTATTCAAACAGGAGTTCCTCTCATTATAGCTGTAAATTTCATCTAGATCTAAAGGTGGAGATTGCATTTCCCCAGCTACCAACCACCTATATTTATGACGAGAATACTCTAAAATAAGGTACAATTTACAGTGAATTTTTTAGAGGACTCGGGAAACCCTAGGAAACTCGTGCAGTCTTCTTGGATTGCCCATGACTTTTTATTCATGAAAAATCTCGGGACAGTGACAATTACATGATTTCGATATAGGAAGATATAAATTGGCTCATGAAGATATGTGATAGGCTCTCGTTGGACTCTTTTATCTAATATTTACTTTAAAAAGGGCAGAAGGCGACGGGTAGAATCGTCCCTGAAAGCCCAAAAAAGTTCCTTGGATGTGGTTGAGAGGCCGTCGCCGGTGGCGCTGAAAAGCACTAACGATGGTCGTCTGAAGCCTCGTCGGTTCTATTAAGGACGTTCACTGGTGTTGTCGGTGAACCTCGAAGTGGTGTGTTGAGATCTCTTCTCCGTCGCCGGAGCCTCCTTGAGAATCGCTGAGTTTGCGTGCGTATGGCGACGGGGACGGAGATAGCTGTCCTTAATGTGGGGAACAGCGGCGGCTTCAGACATGCTCCCAGGAATTGGTTTTTCCAGTCGGGAAATGTCGCCCAAATGGGCATTTTTTTTTATCTATCCTGTCTTGTGCACCAAAGAAAGATTGATTTGACGGAGCCAAATCGATCAGGAACACTTAACTCAAAATAATTCGTATTGCATAAAGAACATTGCATTTTGAAAGGAAAAAAAAGATAGTTACCCTTGAATACTATACGGCAAAATAGTTAGAAGTGGTGTGGGGTTCGATTCACTGTATAGAGTCCTTTGTCTTAGGAGCCTTGCAGCAAAATATAGCTAGCTAACCTTTTGAACACGCCATGAATGTAGTTACCACCTTGTACTTCAATTGTTCAGCAGGGGAAATGCTTTCGTTGTTGTAGTCTGCACGGTCCTATTCTCTTTATTAGTAGACGGGACCATTTGTGACCACAAAGTCCCGGTTAAGTCAAACATCTCATAAAGATTCGATATTAATGAGCCAAATCTACGGATTCTTCCAACTAATTTTCTTGGTATGTCAAGACAAAAATGTCCGTTGCTAAGTTGGTGATTGTGCAGATATCATGTGTCGATATCATTCTAATATCTTCACAAAACTATAGGTGGGTTTTAAATGAAAAATGATAAGATACCAAGCGTGCTTACTCAATATCGAAATCCAATGAATACAAATTTTGTACATGTGTATATTATTGTCGCTAATGCATTTGAGAATGAAGATATGTGGCCGAATTGAGGATGTCACGTCGATATTCCATGCGCTCTTGGTTTTCTTCTCAACCCAGGCAGAGACTAAAACTGCACAGATATGCACATGTTATATATCAATTCAGAAACTCACCAGTCACCATGTATAAATGAAAAGCTTGAAGACCCTTCGAGTTCGAACTGTATTAAGCAAAAGCAGTCAGAGGGCAACTCTCCTTTGGCGAGTCATCGGTGATTGGAGGGCATCATCATCGACATGTCTTGCCAAAGAAGAGAAACCCTAAAACTGCTTTGCTTAGTGTGTATCCACCGATATCCATCGGCCATTCAAAGGCTTTTACTTTAACCTTCTTCGTTTTTTTCCCTCCCCCTTTCTTGGCTTGTACTGGAAGGACGTTCGAAGATGTATTTATAGGCTCTTTACTCTTGAGGGTTCATTGAGAGGCTTTGAGTTCAGATGGCATATGCCATGGATATCCAAATAGCTGAGTGCCTGCTTCCTACGCATTCCATGCATGCCAGCTTTTGGGTTGAAATGCTTCTCATCGCGAAGATATTCTCCATGCCATGATTTAGACCTCTCTCTTCCCTTTACTCTATGTAGGAAAAGTAAACGGACTATGCCGAAATAGACTCGTCAATTTGATATTTAAACTTTAATTCTAATCTGTTTGATCCTTGTACTCTTTGGTTCGGACCAATTTGGCCATTTTAGCTTAAATGGCAATCTAGTTCACTTAATGGAACCCGCATTAGTTGACGTGGTTGGTCATGTGTATAGCCACCTCGGCAAAAAATAAAAAGAAACAGAACAACAGCAGAAGCACTGGGAGAGAGACAGAGAGTTGGGAGGCATGGTGAACCTCATCGTGGTCTCGGCCAAGGCAGTAGATTCTGGCCGGTGAATGCATAAGGGCTAGAACCTCATGCTTAATGATGGCCTTATGGTGAGGGTCTCCGGGACTTCCCCGTGCTAATGCGACGGAGCTGCCCCCAATTCTCTCTCTCTCTCTCACGCTGCCTATGTTCTCCCCTCCAGTGACGCTGCTCTTTTTCCTCATTTTCCTAATCTTTTGCTATGGTCGTATACGTGAACATTTATAGCCTTGTCAACAAATGTGGGGTTCCACGGGATGAGTTGGATAACCCCTTGTCAGTTAAAAGAACCAAATTGGTTAAAACAAGAAGTATAAGCACCGATTTGACCAAAATTAAATTTCAAAAATCAAATCGGACATTTAATATGAGTTCACGAACCAATCTTGGCTTTATACTTAAAAAAACTAGAAACAACTGCAATGCAGTCAAATCTTGAGAACCTTAACTACATTTCAGTGTCTGATCATCAATAGCACAAGTTGTCCATATGATTTACTAGACATATTGGGGGTCAAAAGAACTCGATCAGAAATGTGCATTTGGTGGTAGCTAGGTCTATATAAATTATCTACTCTCTCTCTCTCTCTCTCTCTCTCTCTCTCTCTCTCTCTCTCTCTCTCTCTCTCACAGAGCAAGAATTATAGACCAGGCATACCGGTTATTAATTTGTTTGAATTTATGCAGCAATCCGACCACCTTATTCGTTCATGTGGTGTCCAACGATCGGCTCAAAGCCACCGACGAAGTGGGGAGGTGACGAATATTTTCTCGTCTGCGGAACATTTCGAGACAATGAAAGGGAGAAGGGGTAAAGCTAGGCAAGATAATGCCATCTTTTTGCCTGTGGTGTTTTTGGCAGTGATATCTGGAACATGGAAGCATATCCAATATCATATTCTCCTCAAAGGGTACGGAACAGAATTTGGTATGGTATACGAAAAATATTCCGCCACCAACTAAAAAGCGGGTACCTAATTTTGCTTCTTCGGTCACTTTCTCATACAATTTCGTGCTTCTTTCTAATCATAACGCTTCGATTGTTAGAAAACGGGTAGAACAATGAAATCATATCAGACTTTGAGGCGTGATATTACTTTCTTTAAGGATCTATTTGCCCCACGAAGTTGCTAATGGTCTCTTGGCAAAAATCCTTCATGATACAACAAAGTCTCTTCAAGAATACTCGATAGCAATTTAAGTGATTCTCCAGTTTCTCTCTATCGGAACTTCTGAATGAAATGTTGCCATTAACTTAAAAGACGACTCGAAAAATAAACAAACACGACTGTTCATTAATAGTTAAACCAAAAGATTGTCTTGAAAAGACACAAATGAAAAGAAAAAAAATTAATAAAACAAAATCGCACCAAATTGCGCAATTATTCGTGCACCCGCACGCAGGTATGGTGGGATCAAGCCCACACCCAAACAATCCTTTAGAAAAGGAAACTCATATTTAAAGTGATATTCTCTCTTTTACTTTTCCATGTGGGATAAGGAATATCACTCTTATTTGTTTTTCAATATCGATTATCCTGGAAAAGCAGGTACTGAATGCATTCATTCAGTAACGATTTCCTTAAGACGCTTCACTTGCGAGCCTCTCGTTCAATATCTTGACCCCCATGTACCTGCACCAAACCATGCAAAAGCTCCTTTGAAAAACCATTCATAACCTAGAATTCAAGAACTCTCCATGTAAAAGATGATTCTCTTTCAAGAGCACGACTTAACAGACGACACGTAGGCACTCGTCCTAGATCCATACATCCATGCAAGAGCCATCTTGACTCAACATCGCTCGTGAAAATAATGTTTTTTTTTTCTCTTTTTGCTCCGACGTTATAGATTAAAATGCTTTATCAATAAGAAGTTATTACCTTCCGAGCATCATGACCGTGGCTTGAGGATTAGTGCCAGGAGAGTGGTTAAAAGTGGAACCATCGATGACTCTAAGTGCGTCCACACCCAAGACTCGATACTCACTATCCACAACCCTTCCTACATGGCACCCTCCATGATAGTGCCAAATGGTCATGACCGAGTCCTTGCAATACTGCTCCACCGACGTCGTCGTGTTGCGGTGCCTCGGCAATAGGTTCACCGGCGAGCTCAGCGTCAGGTTCAGCAGCGACTCGAACGACATGGAGTCGTACCTGAAGTTAGCAAACGCCTTGGAGTCGATGACCCTCTCGATGGTCGAGATCCCCTCGACGCATCTTCGTAGGTCCTCGGGCTCTTGGAAGTAGTTGAAAGTGACGGAGGGGTTGTCATTCGGGTTGCGGCTCCGGAGCTCCATGTGGCCCGTGGACTTCGGCCCTGTTATTTTCTCGAGGATGAATCCGCCTTGTAACGCCGCCTTGTCGAGGCTGTTCATGTCCTCTATGGCTTTCGCTAGGGCTTCCGGACTTCTTTGTCTTGGCGGCACCGTTGCAAGCTGGCCAATCTACGATTACACATCACGGCAATGTGCTTTAATTTGCCAAATAACTCCACGTTCAAGAAATAATCCCATAAGTTTAGGGTATCTAAGCAAGTGTTCATCGAAACATTGTTCATCATTGTGGACCGCATTGCCCTAGATAATTAACTCCGGTCCAACCTTGGCGCCATCATGATCAGCCCCCCACCCTAGCCTACTATCAAAACAATACGGCACTTGGTGAACGTATGTGCTTATGTTTGCGAAGTCTTTACCTTGGGAGAGAACATGCCGAAGTCCGTGGTTGTGGAACCCCGGCCGAAGTTCTCGCCGCTGGCGGCCTCGATGAAGCTCCCAAAGTGAGTGATCCCAACCACCTGGATCAACGACACCTCCACCGGGCTCGGTGACGGAATGAACACCGCATTCATGGGGTTGTCGGACATGCCTTGCCCGACCATGGGCTGATCCACGACCAACGAGATGTTGTGGGCTTGGAGGTGGGCCTTCGGGCCCAGCCCGCTCAGCATCAGGAGCTGCGGGCTACCTAGGGCTCCGGCCGAGACGATGATCTCGTTCTTGGGTCCTTGGCTGAGGTAGGCCCTGTGCTTGGCCCCTGTCGAGTCCCTGAAGGCCACTCCATGGGCCACGGGCCTTGGCTTTCCTGTTCAATGAGCAACCCGAGGAGGCAAAACAGGTTGTGCATATTATAAAGAACTCACGATTAATGTGTCCGTAAAGAAAATGATGATTCAAACAACCTTTAAACAGCTTCAACATCTCTAAATCTCGATCACAAACTTCCTCCCTCAATGAAAGCATGTGAGGGAGACATGATGTTGTTTATCCCGCGATAAGAAGACGTACCTTTCCTCCTAAAAAGGATCTTATGCACGGAGGCATAGAGGAGGACGGTGATGCCTTTAGGGTTGGCATACTCCAATAAATCCGCGGCCGTGTGCCTACGGCCTAACTTGTCGAATATGGTCCCGCCGACCTTAGTACCAGGAATGTGATCGTAGGTAAAGCCGTTGTCGGGAACCACGCCAACTTCTAAGAGCGCATCCCTCACTGCCGACTGCCACTGCCGCATCTCGGGCTCGAAAGCCACCAGCTGCTCCACCCATGCGTACGACTCATTTACCAGTTTCCCCTCCCACCCCACATCCCTATTGTCAACCAAAACGTTAACAACGGCGACAAGAACAATAATAATGATTGTGATAACAGCAATAACGAAGATGATGATGATGATTTCTTAGAAAACTGTCTTTCACGCATAGGAGAATGGTATAATTCTTCAATGTATTGACTTCTCCCATGATAGGTATACTGAATAATTTGAAAATTGGGTTTTTTTTAGTAAACAGGTTTGACAAGTGTGTGACCGGACACTAAAAACAGAACAAAAAATAAAAGGCAAATGCATGGAGTACACTTCACCACCCACCTCACATATTCAGGAGCGGCGCGTGAGTAGAACCCTGCATTCAGGCAACTTCCGCCACCCAACACCCGTGCTCGTGCATTGATAACGCCGTCCTCGGAGATGAAGCGCTGCGACGGAGAGGATGGAGAGAGGTCTGAGAGTGCCGCTCCGAAGGCTTGCAAGTCGGTGATGTTCGGATTGCCATAGGGCGAGCCGCCTCTCTCCAAGAGCAAGACGGAGGCATTTTGAGATAGAGTCGCTGCTAATGGGCAGCCGGCGGTGCCGCCACCGATGATAATGTAGTCATAGTATGAGAGCGGCGGCGCCGATGTGGCGTTGCGCATGAAGCTATAGGTTTGAGTCGGGTAGGCTGGAGAGAAAGAAAAAGACTTTTGGTGAGGAAATTATACGCCTTCGAACAAGTGACTTAATTTCTTAAAATTTGTGCAGAACATAGCTTATTAAGCCCACTTTATTAATATGTCATATGCATCGAACATATTGAAAAAGCAAAACCATGGAATATGAGGTGTCATGCAGGTATTGATTTATTAACTTTGTGATTGGCTTCATATTAGCAACTTTAAAAATCAATTTTCATGTTGAAACTATGAGTTGAGTGTGACTTTTAAACTACTAGCCAAATGTATTCGCATAGTAGGACTTCATTTATCACTAGAGTATCAGCACAAGACTAGATGGCCGTCAGTTTTTAATTTAGCTTTTAGGATAGGCAAAACGAAAGGAAAAAAGATATCCCCTCTAAGCATTATCATAAGAGTCACATTTGCTGCAGAGTATTTTGATTGAATGCCTCTTGTTTTGATGACATAAAAGTCGATCGAATGTTGTTGCAGAGCATGATGGTACAAATGAAAATGATGAACTTAGTAATAAGAAAAATATAGAGACGAAATATTGTTGGTGCATTTATCTTTGCATCCACATCAAGTCCATGACAAACAGCTAGCTCGTGGCCTAGTCAACAACCATGCCAAGAAACTTTCTAAAGCAAAAACGAATGATCAAGTGCATTTCCCTTCATTAAAGGGAAATTGATCCCTTGCTCTGTTGATGAAACAAAGTAAGTTGATCTGCTCAAGATAGTTGTTTAATCTTTGATCACACGGCTGTCTTTTTCCTTACGAAAAAAAAAAAGTAAAATGAGGTGGGCCCCTATTAAAGTGGGGCCCACCCCCCTCTCTCATAGATCATCTGCTTCAGGGGATCCAAATATAATTAATGCAAGACTATGAAAAGCAGACGTCAAATAAAGTTGCATGTGCTCCTTTAAGGAAGAGAAGACATCACCTCCACCTTAGCTAACCTGCAACAACAATTCCATCGCTAACCTACATGTTTCCTTAAAATTAGGAAAATCCCTTTATTTTGCTGAACTGGGATTTGCTCTAACCATGTTCAACTCGTGCTTGACGATGGACTTGTCCATGTGAAGGGACCATGAGACGAACCAACTCCTATGTAGTCTCCTTCATATCTCATTAGTGTTGCTCTATTTTTCCTCCTTCCACTAAATATGCACATAATTCGACATAAATTTGGTGTTTTTCGCTATTATTTGCGCTGAAAGAGAATAATGTCATGTTCACTTCGTAATTTGGAGAAAGCATTGCGAGAGAGTGTTAGCAGGTAGAAACGGAAGCGTGCCAAGAGGAGCAGAATCGAAGAGTGATTGTGAACCAGTTCGTGTGGTACATTGGAGAAATGGATCAGAAATCCATGGGATGTGAAAGCCAATGAAGAGAAAAGGAAGAATGTTATATGCAATTGCAACCGCTGCTTCCCGGAAATGCCTCATATCGAGCTGCAATTTCGGTAGGTAGAAGCACCCCATCTTTAACTTCGTCTTGTCGGCATTCTACATTGTCATGATCTATGAGACAGAGTTCATGTTGAATTCTCCGTGAGGAGCCTTCTTGACCCTGAACGTGCGGTATCTGGGTCCGATATCGAGCTCAACGTAACCTATGTATGCACTCCTCTAATGCGAGAAACATCTATATATGCTGTCGAACACGGATGTAGATTATCCCAGAAGCAAACATGCTTCAAACTCCTTTAACGAAGACATTATCATACAATAGTGTCGACATTATATTAATCAAACAATCATCGAGTCACTTGGGAGGTAAGACGAGAGAGAGAGAGCGAAAATGGGGTTAAAACAAGGCGTACCTTCATCCGAAGAGCAAGATCCATGGAGGAAGAGAATTGCAGCAAATGCAGCTCCAAGGAGCCCCCGCAACCCAAGAACCATGTTCAGATTTCTCGAAGAATCTCCCCAACACGACCTTGTGGTTGGTGTCCCCAGAGAACAAGACGAAGGATGATGTCCTTTTTAAACGAGGATGCGGTTGGCCTCTCTCGAGAACCTCGAACCAAACGAGCTTGCGGTGATGCAGCGAAGAAGGGGAGCCACGAGTCTCGAAGGCGACGAGCGAGCCTGGAATCGAGCGGAGGGAAAATGCAGAAGATGTGATGAGGGAAGAAGAAGCAAGGTCGCAAGATGATAAAGTGAACTACTTCTCGAGTGAACATCGAGATCCAACCTAATATAAATAAGATAAAAGATCGACAGGAGAAGAATAATTGAATATCTTCTTAAACTCATATTGCTTACTCGAAAAGTACGCTACTTAGTGCTCAAATAGTTGCATTGTAATTCAGCTTGAAAGAGAAAGAAGGTAAGAAAATTGGTAAAAAGGGATATAAGAAAAAGGTAAAAATTTAAAACAAAAAAATAGGAGTTAAATATCCATAACAACTGTGAAATAGATCCCCAGTCATGTGGTAGGGATGAAGTGACAAATGACGGATCGGATGGCTATCGTTTTTTAAAACAAAAAAAAACTATTTAATGGGGATCGTCCGATCTTAAATCAGACGGCCTTAGATAGCCCCACTCTATATCACCTCCAAATCATCTGAGACGATCCAGATTTTAAAAACTACAATCTATGAAATTCCTTTTTATTCCCTCTTGATATTGTGTAAATGTTTGTCGTTCGTTGATGAAAGGATAGAAGCATATACTTACCCGTCCAATTAAAGTTGCTTAATTCATTATTAATCCATTACAACGTCGCGCACGTGTAAATCAGTTCGTCATGATTGGCAAGCACGTATGTAGCGCGTGCACGAAGACTAGTACAATTCGAGACAGAGAGAGCAAGGTGGGTGGGACTTTGCTATAAATTATGGGTGCAATTAATTGTCTATTTACTGAGTTTGGAGTTCGATTTTTCTGGCCAAGGTTTGTTCGTGCACGTCATTGCATCTCCTGAATTTTAGCTTTTTTCCTTCAATCTCGGTTGTGGAGTTCTTCTCTTGGGTGCTTGGAAGTATAAAGAGAGTGTTTACTGAGACTTGGTGTAAATATTACTTTTTTTTTGTCAATAGTTGGCCTTCGTTTTTATGTTGAAGGAAACAAATTCGGTGGCGATTTTGGCCAGGAATATTATAGGTACACAATATGAAGATGCAACACCGATATTTTAATCTCTGACAAAATATTTAGATGTTACAAATAAAACATACGCTGGAATTTAATCAATGACGATATATATTGAAACTATAATTATGACTACGATACAAGAATGAAAAGATATTTGAAAAATAACATGATTTGTTTGATTTTATGAGGGGTCTTTGACAATACACATACATAGTTTTATAGTGTTCACAATATAACTTTCTAAAGCAGTTCTTCAATTTCGACAAAAAAAAAAACGGTTCTTCAACAATTTCAGTCATGCCTTTACATTTGTAGAGCTTTCGATTCTGTACCTTCATGTCACCACAGCTTCTCATCTCTAGGCGGTTACCAAATTCATATCAACAATCTTCTTATCTCATTCCTATTTGGGATGACAAGAACTTATAACAACACTTATCCATAACATTATCAAATATCTAAAAATATCACTACTGGACAATCACACATCAATGTCAATGTCAATGATTTCATCCCAAGCGACCGAAATTTGCTGTCGACGAATTGTCGACGTTTATATAATAAAAAAAAAGCTTAAATACTTAACAACTCATCGACCGAAATCACTGTACACAATAATCAAAAGTTGTCATTTTTTTGTCTAAACATTTATAACATTGAGAGAGAGATAATCGAAAATCAAGTGATGAAGCACAAAGTGACAACCGTATTTTGCACAACATATGCAGGGCTCACTAAGCTTAGATTGTTTATATCCAATTCAATATATGCTCCTAATGCTCTTTCAATCTCGATGCAATGTGATTGCTTTCGTGATTATCTTTCTCTATGTCATATAGCATATACTAAGATAATGCAATTAACGTCTTGAATAGAGAGGATACAATCGACCTCTTGAAAGTCGAGACTAATTCCTTTCACAAAGGACTATGAAGCGGCAAAGTGATCCGGATCCCTTTGGGGGCCAGGTCATCTCTTTCTGATGGCGTCGTAGCTCAAAGGAGTTCCGAGGATCGGCAAGGACCGAGAGGCACGTCCTCCTTAACTCATCACGAGATGCAGCTAAACGTGTTAATCTCCATAGACGCCGACGGGAAGCTCGAGGAAGGGCGATGTGAGGGGTTGAACCTTTGGGAATTTTGCTTTCGCTTCTGGAGAAGTTAGGAGGGACGGGCGAGGAGGTGTGAAATTAAATGAGAAGCCAGCTACTTGCGGGAGGTGGTTCGGCTTCACTAAATACTTCGACGCGATGTGGAGAGGGAGAGAGAGAGAGATAGTCTCATCAATTCACTTTGGCTATCTGTTCGATGGGGAATTGATAAGAGTCACAATTATATCTGGGCAAAATGAGATAAGAGATGACACAGAGTCATGGGGCAGTTGCCCCTTTTTTATTATGTATATAGTCATAGTGTTATTTTGCCCTTCTCTAGCTACGAGTGTTCATACTTGTTTTCGTTTTTTTCTTTTATGTGGGAGTAGACGATTTTCCAATTTTCAAATAGATTTCATCTTCAGAATCATTGAGATCACATTAACGAGTTCCCGAACGCATACTTAAGATAGATAGATAAGTCGATCACGAACAAATCGACTAAACATGATACTGGAACAAACGGTGCTCTAAAGCTAGAATCTTCCTTCTTCTTTTTCGTTTATTTCTCGACTCAAACGTGTAAATTCTCTCTACTTAGTTATTCAGTAAGTGTCTCGAAGCAGTCGTGCCGATTTGAATAGCATTTTTCTTGAAAACCAAGTGTCGGTACTTATGAAAACGCAGCGACGTTTCCCATTTAACAAACGCGTCGGTACTTTCCAAGAAGAGATTGACCAGAGGGGCGATGGTTGAAAGGTGTGGGGCGGTGGGGAGCGAGAGGAGAGGTGGTGCCGTGATGGCCTCTCGTTCTATCAAAGCTTCCATTGCTGTTATTAGGTGGAGGCATTTAATGTTTCCGCCTTCCCTCCTCCTTCGCCTCCCTGTACCTCCGGGGAAGGAGGTCTACACATGCGCGACTGATCAGCGGGGCCTCAATGGTTCGGACTTGGAACTTTTCCCGATTCAGTGGTGCGTGGCGTGCTTTGCTACCAGTTCCTCGCGAAAAGGATCACCGGTTAGAGCCTCGGTTTGTTAATTCCAAACCTCACTTCCTGCCCAAAAGAAAGCGAGAGATCTCATTAATGGGACTTCTCCTCTAAGCGAGAGATCTCATTAATGGGACTTCTCCTCCTTCAGTGAGAATGCCATGCCCACTACACCAGCACCCACAGCCCATCAATAGCCTGAGATTGTAGTTTCGCCATTATTTATCCGACTTCACCACGTCGGGATGCAGAACTCGGCGGTGCCGTACCTCAAGAAATACAACCAGGCGATGCCGTTTTCTGGCAATTTAATCGCTCCGCTATCTCGCCGCCGTTACAAGTGCAAAAAATGTAAAACTACAGAAAGAGTTGGATCTCGCCACTGGCCATCAACCTACTTTGGTGATCAAAGCTTTGAAATTGGATTGAGAGAGTAAATAAGTGCGATTTTCGCGGACCCTTTCTTCTAAGGGAATTAGTCCGATCGAAAATTTATAAGAATCCCACTCAAGAAAAAGTCCATCTACCTCATTACTTGCAGTTTAGAGCACCTATACAGACATTATTGGAGGAAAAATTTGAACAAGAAAAGGAAAGAAAGGAAAAGAGAATAAACAAAAACTAAGATAGCATTAGAATGGAGAATAGTCACAAGAGACATGAACTTAGTAGAGGGAGTTGTAGGTGTAAAGGGTGGCGATGATGGATGATACGCAAATTACTAGTGAAGGAATGAGGGTAATGTTCAAGAGCCTACTCTCCCCCAGGTAACCAGCTAACGTTATTGTGCCATCTGCGATCACCCGGGCGATCGTTCCCGCTTCTGTTGAAAGTAAGCCGCCGTTGTAGGTTCCCCGCGAAAGCCGGGACGACATGACACGCGAGAGTAGCGACAGGTTGACACCTGGAAAATGTTCAAGAATACCAAAAAAATTGTCAACAAGGATGAATGAATGCAACAACCCCTGCTCTCTCTCTCTCTCTCTCTCTCTCTCTCTCTCTCTCTCTCTCTCTCTCTCACAAATTGCATTATAGTTTCCAGCTGTCACTCTCCCATAAATTGCACGATGATTTCATGGAGCATGCACTTGAACTTGTCCACTGCATTGTCGTAATCAGAGAACTCTCATATGATCCACACGTTTGACAGATTTTTCAATATGTTCACTGACACCGCACACATTTTGCCAATGCATTTAGGGCTAGAAGAAAATTACTACTTAGGAAATGGGTGCATGATCCCTTTATGTCATGGTCATAAGCTATCACTGACATTGCGGGAGTTGGCTTACTACACAGATAAAATTATGTTATGGCAGTTTCTTGGAAAATCTTTATTCTTCCCAAGGATGAATATCTAGTTCTAGATTCACTCGATTCTTGCCTTTCTATATTCCCAGGAGGCCATTTCTCCATGCTTATTCACATACAAAATTGACTTGTTCCCAGAGTAAATGAACTAATATAGTACCTTCAAGAACTTCAGCAGAAACAAACATGATGAGCCCAGAAGAGACGTATTGTGCAACAGAATAGGGTATTATTAGGTGGAAACTTAGTATTATGCCTATGCAGACCATTACTTCGGATGCCAGCAAAATTTGCCTGCAAGAAGATCAACAAGAACGGTTACAGACAATTTCCATGATGTGGAAGCACAAAATAAGCCAAATAACATCTTAAATGTTTGGGATTACCTGTCTTCAAACATGTTGCTAATGTAGCTTCCAACAATAATGTTTACGGGAAGAACCGTCAAGCCAAGACATGCGAGGAAAATCGCCACTTTGGTTGTAGACCATGTAAAGTAGTATGAGGTGATGACACTAGATTCTGAGAGTAAAATCTCCATTGCATACTTGAGCATGAAATAAATCAGCAATTGAACCTAAAGACATAGGTATAGTTAGAGTACATTTGAAGTATGAACCATTCCAATCCAACTTTAAAAATAAGAATCCAAGAGAACACTTGACTGGAAAGAATGAGCATATAAAAAATGATATTCGACTTTCAATTCGACCATGTACTCTGGCTTGGACAAGAAAAAGAGCCAATAAAAGTACCAATAAATCAATCTAGATTTATTAAAGAGAAAAAGTTGCTGGTCGTGATAAATTTGTGAAGTCACGATTCTTATATGAAAGCTTCAGGCCTAAAAGAATCCATTCTAAAAACACATGCTAGGGATTATAGACTAATCCTTAGAACACAGTGCATGCAAGTCTACTGCAGATGGGATCCCTTTGGGCCAATTTAATTTCACATGGAGCCGCGTTGCGTGTTTAAAAAAAGAAGGCAAGAGAATCATTCCAAGACCTTTACAGAGGGCGTTAGTAGCCTATAAGCTGATGCAATTGAAGTGGCTGATTGACGAGATTCCTCAGAAGCTTCATCACTTCCATCAAATTCTTGATCAGCATTTTCATCTTCAATTTTTCCCTTCGAATTTGTAAGCAATGGTTGCTTGAGACCATTCTCAAGAGCATCGGTTTGTAACGATTCTGCTGAGCAAAATTTTCAAGATAACAAAAACAAATGAACTATGAACAAAATGTTGCAAGTGCATTGATTCTCTAGGCAAAAGGACTATTAACTCCATATTATGTAAGCAAAAGTTTATAAGCCAACTGGATATTAAATTTCTTAATTTAAAATGAGTTGTGAAAGCCATCAATGTCTAGTCGTTAAGATCACAGTGAATGCTAAATCCCAATGATGATTTACATCTGGATATCAAGATTAAAGTTTCCACATTTTCAAAAGTTAAATAATTTTTAAACAGTAGTCTTTCATGGTTCAATTTAATGATAAGATGCCCTCACCAAAAAAATTGATAAGATGCAGCTCATGATCCCAAGATAGCTTCTCAGTTACTAGCAAAGGTGGAGGCTTTGTTGGAGCCATAATGACATGACCATAGAAAAGTTGATGGCAAGTAAAAACAACTTACCTTCATTAGACTTGTCTGGCTTGTGGCTTGGTTCCTTCTCACGAGAGGGCTCTCTAAACGAAATCCACAACCATATTAAGTACAAGAGCCATCCCACAGCCATTGCCCATCCAGGCAGAGTCTCCTGATTGAATGTAATCTTGAACACTTTGAAATTACACTGAAATAAACCAGCAAGAGCAGGACCACAAGCCATGCCAAGAGCACTAGCACTCACAAAACCTGCAGATGCCTGCATTCTGATCTTCATAGGTACACAGTCACTTATATAGCGTCGATTAACAGCTCTAGCAGAGCCGAATCTGCAATTATACAGGTAAACTAGTTAGAATCTGACACACGATTTAGGAGTTACAATATCTGCAGGGTCCAAGATGTGTCAATATTAACAGCAGGCAGCATAATTGAAGAACCTGATAGGACTAACGCGGAAATTTCAAATTCGAGACCATAGCCTGTCCACCTGTAATCTAGAGTACAGACCATCAGAAGTTTCAAGTGGTTTCCAGTGATTAGACGACACAAGTCTTGCCCTTTCTAGGACATGGATAGTTAAAGACTTCTATATCAACATACTCTTCAAGATTCCTAAGATATGATCAATCTCAATATGAGCACCAAACTTCTACTTTAACTAGCGATTAATAACCGAGCAATCTTCTGATAGATAAGTGTACAAGACTAAGCAACATTGGTTGGAAGGGACAGTTGACATTATGTCTGTGGTGACAGATTTTCTTTGTATTCAGATGATGCCTGTTTATGAACAAAATTACTATTTAATGAAAAACATGTTGGTACAACAACAGGATTATTCGGCCAGTGACAATTTCCTTCTCCTTTAAGAAGACAACATATAAGGTCAAAGTGATCGTGTCCTGACATACAAGGTCAAAGGGATTGCATGCTTTATTCAAATAAAAGAAGTTCACATTACCTATGACCAACCAGAAAACAAAGACAATCTGCCTGGGAAGTTGGATGAGAGAGGGTGCTATAAAATTGATTGTTTGAAAGTAAAAATTACAAAGATTTAGGCTACTTACCCACATAAAAGACGACCGATTAGAAGAATAGCAATCGAATTTAGATCAAAGGCCATTGCGTACATGGTATTGCCCAGAAAGAGGACAATACTGCTGAAGACGAGAGGTCTGAAGTACGATTTATTTGACCATGCACTGAAATATACTGAAGAGAACACCTGCGCAACAGCCATTGCTCCAATCACAACTCCACAAACTGTGGCAGCAGCACCAAGACTCATGGCATAATCATCTGCTGTGGGTACAATGATGTATGTATTGACCATATATAGAAAAGTGTTTGCCAGGTTCAACAGTAAAGACATAAAATGGTATCTTCCATCGTCAACTTGTTCCTCAACTGGCATTGGTAGTTCATCTTGCAAAATGAATGCATGTTGTGCCAGAAAGTGGAGGAAGTTTGTTGAGTGGGTCAACCTGTCTACTGCTGCTTTTATTGACTCGATTGTGGGATCCTGAAGAAGAACCTTCGTAAATACCATAGTTGAACATCATTCTAAAATAGGAAACAACCACAAAGTATAAATTACATCGCATGAGGAATAATTGGTGGAGATAAACCTGTAGAGGCAGAGCAGGCTGGTCATAGATTGATAAGTAGCTTCCTTGGCGATCCTCTAACTCTGCAAGGTTGCGGGAAATTGCTCCAACAACAGCCCCTATCCCCTGGAATTTTGGCACGTGGCCAGATTGTTATAATGTGCCTATTGCATTAATCTATAATTGATCGAGAAGTTCCAGTTTTGTAACAGATACTAACAAAATGGAACATAAATAACCTAAGTAAAAAAGACGCAGGACTAAGCTTATACCACATGCTTGAACACTTGCTGAAGCTGAGAGTAAGGATGATTAGCACGAGTTTTGACATAGTAGTCTGTAAATCTATATCCAAAGCGTTTGTCAAACTTCTTCAGTATCTTTCGCAGACCAACTGCATTTAACTCAACAAAATAAAGGAGCTTCAAAAGGTCTTGTCCCACTTCTCTATAAGCTTCTCTTAATTCAGATATTTTGGATATATCTTGCTGCTGCTGAAGAGATTCTTGCTGCTCTCCTAGGTGGGCAATTCTGCTGGCTAGGCAACCTTGTTGCTCCAACAGGAAAAGGACAATCTTCTCAATCTGAAATCATTGGGTGACCTATTAAGCATATTTGAAATAGAATTTTCCTAAAAGAAAAAAAGATTCAATCATGTAATTCTTTGCAGGATGACAACGTGTAGTGTTCTTTTATCAATCATCCCACGAGAATAGAGATAAGAAAGAAACATGGCGCCAGAAAAGGTAAATATCAAGACCACTGCATCTTTATTGAATTTATCATGATACTTGTCCTCATTCTCATTAGTATAGATGCAATAAAACAACTCCTTTTCCCTAAAATCTCCATTGTCACTACACAAAAGGATTCTCCTAGATAAGAGTTGATAAGTTGGTTAACAACTCCTTTGAAGTATGATTAATGAGTCCATCACTTGTTCATTGCTCAGTCAATCTTGAAGGACACTACAACTAGTCCCACAATGTGGAGTTGGATTTGTTAATCCTTTTACGCCATTGCTTCCACAGAACAGAACTTCATAAACATCAAAAAAATGTAATAATAAAAAGAAAAACTCCTAAAGGGCTAGTAATATGTTACTATCCAAATGCATTCTAAGTAATGTAAGAGCATTCGCGATTGAACTAATTTTCTGAACAGAAAAGAAAGCATCCCGCCTACAAATGCTTGTAAGACTGTACAGAGTTGCAGTTCCATATACCTGGTGGTCCAACATCCTAGAGAAATCCTTAAGAACCTGCTGGCGATCTTGACTTCCAACTTGAATTTGTTGAGCATATTCTCTGACTTTTTTCTTCATCAGCTTATAGTTGATGTAATAACTGGAGAATATAATTAAAGAGGGACAAAGTTAATGAAAAAGGTAATGCAGTAAAAGTAGTTTCGATAACTTCATACTATGCAACTGCATGGACATACATAAAACCTAAAGGCAGCACTATTTATATATTGGGACATCATTTGGGCATAGGAAAGAACCCAAAGCACCAAAAGACACTTCCTGGAACAAAACAAACACCTGCTTAGTTTCACAGAAGCAGTGTCTCATGACAAGTTGACAAGTTCACTCTATTGTTTGAGAAGATAACTACCTCGACTTAGACATAGTAGTAAGTATTATCCAAAAAAAATGATGCCAATGAAACAACACATTTCACATAGAGTGGCAGAAAACTGGGCATGAGACGGATTGGATGACACTCAGTGTGGCTTTCCAACCACTGGGGATAAGATAAACACACATAACATTTTCTAGGAGCTAGATTTTAAACTAACAGTTTGACAATATGATTTGTACATTACAGCTGATCATACCCCTGCCATTCTTGAATTTGCCTTTCCTTCAACTTTTTACCAAAAGCAACCATGGCTCTGCAACAAGGCACAAAAGTTCATTAGAGAGGGGGAGAAGTTGAAGAGAAGATGTCCTTCCAAAATAATGCGTGGAACTTTCTCATCAAAAAGGAAATTCTTTTTTCATATTAGTTGAAAGAACATAAACACAACAATCTCCCATGTTAAAGAAAACAATATTATCTGAATTGCAGGGAAGATACTCATATGGACCGGGAGAATCACAACCATTGGCTGTTGGAGGTGGGGACCCACATGATTAACAGACGAGATTCCCCCTGTCCACGTTGGACCCCATTCAGGAAAGAATTTGCCACATTCCAAACAGGATTACCGATTTCATCTTATTGTAGAAGTGACCATTTTCAAGTCAGATCTACAAGATATCTATCCTATGACTCAAAGCTTCTGAAAAAAGTATCATGTCATTCAAATAAAATGGAGAAACAGAACACAAGCACAAGCAATTGCGCCCTAGAAATGCTTAGATGCGAGTTGCAAAATCCCAAAGTCCCAGTAGCATAACACTAGTCCTACAGCATAGAAAGTGCATTTAGCAGAAAGCAGGGGGCACACCAGAAGGACAGTAACTAAAAATTTTCTACCAAATACATTTGGCTGGATAGATTATTTTATTTTCAACACATATAAGGCAAAACAGAAAAACTGAGAGAAGTCCTCTCTTCCAATACTAAGAACGTGCATAATTCTCATTCCTTTGGTTTCGACATACATGGCGCTGCACCCGTCAGTTTATGCTTTCATTAAGCATCCTGATCTTTAGCAGGATTAAGCAATCCAAGGTTTCGTTTCTTTACTAACTCAAGGAAAAATTCATAAGCTTGAGTCAAAAACCACGCAACATGTCCAAGCCGACGTGAACTAATAAATAAATCGACGCTTCCAATGCATCGATAAACTCCAACGTCCCCAAGCTTACACTTGCGAGGATTTTGAAAGTAAAACAAAGACAACAAAAATAGAAAGTCAATAAATAAATAAAGAAGACCGCTTTCGAGTCAGTAATGGATCCATGCAAAACGAATTATCAGATTGACCAGTATCAACAAGTTGGAGCTCTCAAACATAAATCTTTCGATTCAAGAATCAAGTTGAATCAACAAGCGACGGCATCAAAACGCCAAAACTCTAAGCTCGCGCCTCCTAACCGAACTCTGTTTTATCCCACGGAGAAAACTCGCGCTGCCTTTGTCACTCAGCTCTGCATCTTCCCGACAGCATCACCAACATCGAAAAAACGCCGCGCCAGGAGCGGGCAAGGGTTTCACGTCCTCACTTCCTCACTCTCCCTCTCCCTCACTTCCAGCTCCTTCGCAGCACAACCCGACGGCGACAGAGGCAGTCGCCCGCACCCCCCCCCCCCCCACCTCCCAACCAACACAAAATAAAAAAATAAAAAAAACGTGGCGCGAGCGGGTCTCGCCAACACTTAGAACGAGCAAAACATTACCAGAGCGAATTCGACGAAGGCTCTAGAGATCCCGAGCAAGTCTTCCAGGCTCCGCTGACGACGGACGGACGGACGGGCGGGAGAGCGAGCGCGGGGATGACGACGGAAACGAGCGCCGACAAACGGCGGCAGCGGGCGTGCGGCGGCTTCCGGGAACCGGGAAGGTCGAATCGAAGGAGCAAAAGCAATGGAGGTCCTCTTGAGAGGAAGAGGAGAGTGAGCGGAACGAAGGGCAGAGGCAGAGAGAGCGAGAGAGAGGTGCTGTAATGCTATGGTTTAGCAGAGAAAAGCGGATCCCTTCTTCTTTATTATTACTCGGGAGTGCTCGTAACGTCCTCCCAGCCCCGGGGGGGGGGACTTATATTGTAATCTTCGCTATCCCAAAGTTGGCGACTTAGGAAGAAAAGGGGCCAAATACTAAAATTATCGAGCTTATCGCATGTCTAAGATCAAATTTCAAATCTCTACTGCTTTTGCTATCGAACGAAGGTTGAAATTAGCCAAAATCGCGAATCCAAGATAAGAAGAAAAGAAAAAGAAAGATCGACGAGCGAAGTAATCGAACAGAAAGATCGTACTGGTAGTCACTAACCTCTAAGGCAGTGACTGTGATATCTTCATATTGAGAAAAGGAAATGTGTGTGGACATTAATCCTAAAGTTTTTTTTTTCCTCATTAATAGGATTTTCAGCAGTCGTCGAGCATGGAAATCAATGTTGTCCTCAATCGAAACTCGATCTACAAAAGCAGGGTCTTTCGAGATTTTCACAAACCCGGTCTAATTTCAAAAGTAGGAGCAACGGGCTTGTGAACACGTAAACTATATTAGGAAACGTCTTTCTTTTCTTAAAAGATGTTAATTTTCAAATTATGTGTAGAGTTATTTAAGATCTAACAAGTACAACATCACTCGAAATCCCGCTATCCTAAGGCATCCTAGGTGGTTGGCGCATTAACTCTCGCGCATTTAAAGCGGCCTTTAACTTTAAAATTTTTACGGTTATAACGGTATCACATACTTATAAGAATTCCGTCTCGCGTTACTACGTACATATTGAATATCCGGTTAACTTAATCATACACACATATCGCGCAAGTGTCGAATCAACTATACAAAAGAAAAGGAATATTAATTTTCACTCGCGATTTATATCATTAGAAAATAAGGAAATTAAAGATTTGTTTAGGGGAAGTGTTCAAAATATGTCACCGTGAAAAATATGGGCAAGGATCACCTACCTTTGGAGCACCTACCTTAATGATGCTATGGTTGGGATATGAGTCGTCCGATCTCAAACAGACGGCCCCGCTTTTCCCAAAAAAAAAAAACAAAATAAAAGTATTTCTTTCCAATTAAATGGGAGACGTCCGATCTTGAATCGAATGGCCTTAAAATTAAGATCTCTTACTTAAAGGTAGGGGATCCGGATCCGAAAAAGATACCGTCCCCGCTTCAAAGCTTGAACGAGGAAAGAGAAAAAAGAAGGCACGAGCACGAAAAGGGCAATGTGACAGCTCGTGATCAGGACAATCACGTGCGATGCTGGAGAGAATAAAGGGGTGTGCGATAAGATACAAACGAATGAATATTCTGTTCGCACATCAATAAATCCCCAATCCCCCGAAAGCTTCGTGGTCCACGTCCCAGCCTTCAGTTCTGACCACTATTTTCTGATATCCCAAAAAAAGGGGAAAAAAACAATGAAGAGAAAAAAAACAAAAGTGATTCTTGAATTTTCTAAAAAGCCACAGCGAGGCAACCCCACAAACACACCCAAAAAAAAAAAAATTGGGGATCATCATCCCAATTGGTCCGAATTTTATTTTTCAACTACTAAAGGTGTGTTTGGTAACGTTTTGGTTTCATGGAACATTTTTTGAACAAAAATAATTTTTTGTGTTTCTACTTCATGGAACAATTTTTGAGTAAAATAGAGTGTTTAGTAAAAGCGTTCTTGAAATAGAAAATGAATAGAATGCGTTTGGTACGATTAATTAATTTTTTTTATTTTTTCTCGTTTTTTGTTCTTGTTCATGGGTGGCCAGTGACAGGGGGTGGTTAGAGGCCGCAAAGGCTAGAGAGAAAAAAAATAAAAATACAAAATGTTTTTTAACAAAGTATTCAAGAATAAGAATGAAGTTTTGTTTTGTTTCTTATTGTTAATTCAAATGTGTTCTCAAAAACAAAAACAAAAAAACATCCTTTTGTTTTGTTTTTGGGAACAAAAGTGTAAATAAGTATGTTTTTATTTTTTTGTTGTTCATTGAAACAAAAAAACATGAACAACAGTTTTGAAACATATCTTTTTTGAACAAAACTAAACAAGCCCTAATTCAATAGTAAACTTTTTGATTCTCACAATATAGTCTTAGACATGTATACAGAATCCCAACATGATTCCAACTAGTTACGGTCGGAAGTGGCCAACGCGGCGTCCGATCATTGACAACCACACATGTAGCACACTAAAGTGGATGCCGTGTGAATCGTCACATCAGCAATTCTCGATGGCAATAGAGCGGAAACGTTGTATAAGAATTTTGCTCAAAAGTTTGGGAGGACCGCACATGGTCAAATTATAAAAAGATTAGAATTGAATTAGTACCCGCATAATAAATTCACACAAACGAATCGGTAATCTATTCTTACTATGGGTTGCACGTGAGACACCGATCTGGCACATGCCCCTCTAGTTTTTGGGTGATCAAATCTGGAAAATGAGAAGCAGATCCTCTGCACTTAGTGCAGACCTCATTTACCCCCATCCACTCTCCAAATTTTCCCACCAAATTTTTCTTCCTATAAAAAGGAGGGAAACCCCATCTCCCACCATCCATCCCCTGTTCTAAGAGCAAAGGATCCGGATCCAAGAAAATGAGGTCATCATGTTCCTAAAATGTCACCACATTGGACAAACTGTAGCGAATCTCTCCGGTTTCAATCTGGCTCAACATAAACGAGTCTCGCTTCATGACTGAAAATCGAAAATGTCAGCATCTTCAGGGGTAGGATTGCCCCTCGACACAGTCAATTGTGAGGAAAGAGGACAAAAAGGTGACCATGGCGACGCCAATAAACCTCAGAAAAATTTGAGCTATGTCAGGCGCAGTGGTCCCCCCACTAGGGGGGGACACCTGTCAAGTGGACCCCACCCGCTGTGATGATTAGGGGGGGCTATTGGGCCCGACACATGTAATACTTGCTCATAAACCTCAGCCCCATTCCCCGGTATATCGATCCTTCGCAACTTGCTCTTTTGAAAAAAAAAGTAATTGGAAAAGGCAGAGGGTCAATCAATGGATTATTCGAGTATTGTCGAGATTAGGCTTGCCAAGTATATCAATCAGATTGAAAATTATCCGATTCAAATTGATCGATTTAAGCTGTCGCCCTTAACTCATTTGCAAGCAATATAAATATAATGTCCTCGTCAGATCCATATTACTAAGATATTTATATATTTTAATCCATCTGTAAAAGATCATATCCAAACTTGGGTGAAAGCGCAGAGTGGGCGAACACGAGATTGGACGAGGGCGACAAAGATGAAAGAGAGAGTCAAGAGGCGCAATTAGGCTTAAGTAAATTGTAAACACATTTAACATTCATATTATTTTGGTTTTGCTGTAGTAAATCATTTTACAACCCATTTATTAATAACCCATCATCATCCGGATAAAAAAATAATTATATAACTTATTTTGACAGGTCTAGTTATGATGCTATTTGACTTTTAATACCGATAGGTGTGCCGATTTTTACATAGCTAATCATTTCACATTGAGTGTCGATTAGTACTATTATACATTTCCATGCTCCTACTTATGATTTACAAGCGGATCGAGAAAACATGTGAAATTGGCTAATTCAACACATATGTTTGTTTCAGAAAGGGCTAAATATGTGCGATTGGCTAAGCTCCAAACATTTTGTGTTCTTTTATTTATTTCAAATATTCATTTACATTAAAAGATGACCAATTTTTTTGTCATTAGTGATAAGGATAGACTTAGTCGATGAGAGCAGGTTGGTCATTTATGAACAAGATTTATCATTACTTCATTAATGAAGTCGTCGACAACAAACAACATGAAGGTTATCGATGAGAACCTTGTCATCACTATCGACAAAGAACAACTGGCATGAGGATAGCTGTAAGGTGATTATATTGTTGTAACTCCTTTTTTGTTATGTTGGATTTTAGGGAATCGCATAGGGCAATGCCATGTACATATAACCACTAGGTAGTTATTTAACTTGAATTTAGTGACTGTGATATATAATTGTCCGTAAACGGTTATAAATACCCCAAGTGTGTTCATTGTAAACCCCCAACAATCATGACAAAGATTTTTTATCTTTTATTAATGCAATCTTTCAATTATCTCTAATTTAATGTTCTTAGCTATATAGTCTCAAGATCTCTCATTGTTGATTAAATTCCAACGAAAGATCTACAATCGCCGTTGTGATGTTGACTAAATCCCAATAGGATATCATCATCATTCCTTTGATTCATTAACATTCATTTTTTTGAGCCGTCACTAAATCCATCTCTATTTAAAAAAAATCGAAGAATGAATCTCCTCAATGATAGGTCGATTTCTCATAGGTTAAATTCCGACGAAACAATATTAAATATGGTATTTTCTCCAAAAGTTACAATTATTGTAGTTATGTTCGCATTTTGAGGCTGGATAGACATTTGAGGAGTAACAAAAATGATGGAAGCCTATAAATCATGGGATTCATTTATCGGACTTCTTAAATCTATAGGCAAAAATTTGTTACCTAACATTACCAACACCATTAGGTTATCCAAAATATCCTAAACCTATTTTCCGGATTTTTCTTTGGTCTTAAACAATCATCAACATATTAACTATTTGCTATTTTAATCCTAAAAATTCCAATTTTGCTTATTAAATCCTAAATCTTTTGAAGATTTTTCAATTTAACTCTAAATCTTTTAATGATTTACCAATGTAGTTCATCTGGGCAAATATAATAGTTTAAGAACTAAATTAGAAAATCTTTAAACATCTTATGGCTGAATTGACATAAAGAAATATTTAAGACTAAATTAGTAAATTGTCAAAAGATTTAAAACTAAAATGGCGCAATTCAAAAATTTTAGGAATGAATTGGCTATTGTATAATAAGTTTAAAACTTTTAGGACAATTATCTCAAAGGATAACTATCTTTACATGTCATAAAAATATATTTATGCTAATAGAATCCAATATCTTCACATGTTTTAGTAGGCGAAGCCTAAGATTGTTGTTAAGACGCACGCATGTATAATACGAGGGAAATAAAAAAAAACGAACAACTAAAAACTATAATTTCATCTACTTCAGAAAATAACTTTAGATTATTACAAAATTAAGAAGGTTACTTAAAATTATAATCTATGGGACACGCAAAGTATATCGCGATAATCTTTTGATATTTAAAATTACTTTTCGGTCCATTATTTAGTAATACATTATTATTATTCGTTATAGCGAGCGTGGGCTTTTGTGGGAAATTTTAGGCGAAATATTTTAGGTTGAAATTGTTTCTACATTTACTTTGTACACGGAGATTACCACTTATAGTTTGACCCATGGTTTTGGCATTAGATGAAAATGGAAATTTAATTCATGGTGTTTCAAAAGCAATGTCAAGGAATTCTTTTTGCTTCTACAATCTTTTATATTAAATATTTGAGGGATGATCAATCTAAAATATCCAAAACTACTTTCAGTAGAACAAATTATGCAGTCCTATATGAGTTTACTTAATTATTATTTTACGATAAATCTAACAATTATATAGATTATAAAACTTTATAAATACGAATAATAGAAGTTTTACGAGGTATTTATTAGCTATATTTTGCGGTGAAACTCTGAAAAGCTGCATCTGAAATTTCACTAGATATTAGTACATTAAAGTTCATAATATTTTACTGTTAATTTTGCTAACAAGTGTCGCTAAATCGGTAACAAATGTTAAATAAAAGGAAATCTAAATTGTTTTTCCCGCTATGAATTTGCCTCGTGGGAGTTCAAAAAGGCGCGTCCCACGCAATATAGCCTTCTAGATTTCGGTTCTCAAAGAAAGCAATCATGTGACGCTGCGAAGCGACAACGCCCGCCGACGTAACTTTCCTCTGGCAATGATCAGGAAAATGATAAAGACTGCCGCAACTTTTTGAGGTCTGAATGTTTAATTAGACAAATTTATTAATCCGAAGGAATAAAATATTACCGAAATTGGGCATCGATCCATCCGCTCATCTTTTATTACCCCCGGTTTGCACGAATTCCGCCAAGTCGGCATGTCGATGTGTGAAAATTTTGCTAGGGCCAAGCAATTCCCGACGCGATCCGTTTGCACAACTTAAGCACGACTAAACAGGATTGGGTTCATAAATGGATTCAACATAGATGAATTCATGTCATTAAGGGTGTATGATAAAAATCAAATCCAACATGGATTAGCCACCTGCTTAACTCGTCGAGATATGAATTGACGCTTTTGAATTAACGTGTCAATTAATTCGACACCGTTTAACTAGATATGTTTTAACATGCTTCTTTCTCATCGTTAAAGGTTTTTTTCGTCATTAAAAATTTATGAAAGCAAAACCCACATTAAAAAGAACAAGCAAACAAACGGAACTATATTTAGGAATACAAAAGTCATTAAATATAAAGAGAAACTAACTCGACAATACAGTTTTACATGTAACGCGGACAAAAATCACTCACTTTGTTTAGAAATGTGTCGGTACAAGTTTTAGGTATAATCATTTATCGATGTATATTTATAAAATAGTTTTATGTATCGTATTGTGTCGATACCTCATATGGCGACGCATTCAATAATCACATTAATTGCGCACCATTGTACATCTCTCATTTTATTAGGTGGCGTTATGTTCATATCGAGACAGTTCGGCACGTCTCATAAATGTATACTTTCCGATGAACCACGTTAATTGTAGTCCATGTCCTTAAGATTAGTCGGAAGTCCCGTGTAAATCCAAGCGCACATTCTCATCGATAATAAGCTGACAAATGTGATGTCGATTTTGAACGCCAGTAAATTCGCCATCACGAAAGTAATGGGAGATGTTTATTATTAAACAACGGCAACGTTTATTTCTCGAGAAAATGAGCTGATCGTTGTCTCCAATGATAAAAATAATTTCTATGCACTAATTATTTCGAGCGACATAAATGATTATCCATTATTTGTGAAATAAACGGAGCCCATGTGTTTTGGGGATTTGAGCACCGAAAAAGCTCGCGATTTCGACTGGGGGAGGCTTTTGGAATTTCTGGAAACTTGGAGGGGCCACCGGCTGTTTTCCTACTTTTGTTGTGGGGTCCACGTACGCAGACGATGTTGTAAGAAGGGCCGTCGATGTCCCCCCCGGGCCCCAGCGAGCACAAGAAGACGGAGGTAATAAAACCGAAAAGCAGAAGAAGCCAAGGGGCCATGCAGGCAAAGACAAGCGCCGGGGGGCAATTGCCCACCTTCCGTGGGTCACATGCTTACACGTGGCGCCGCCCTCTGTGGCCGAGGCCCGACCTGTGGGGCCTTATCCCCGTCGCGCCTTGGTGCCGGGGGTCCACCTGCACCGTGGGTTCGAATCTCCACGAAACGATGAGATTATTACCATGTCCCACCGAAATGGACGGTCAGGATCGTCCTCGACCCTTATCCCTTTTAGGTGCATCGGGGAAGCTATTCGACCGGCTTAATCCAACGCATCACGCTAATCGCGTATTAAGAAATGATGAGATCCGTTGTTGCCCGCCATGAAACGCGAGTGGCACAACAGTACAATTTCCGGTTATGTGATCGACCCCGGTTCGATATTTTCTTTGGTGGAAGGACGGACGATACTGTAAATGCGTTTCGGATCGTGCATATTTTGCGATACATTGCCGAGAAAGAACATTTCGAGTTTTATGGCATTGGTGAAATACGGAGCGAGGAAAATTGGTTGTCGGGAAAATTACGGTTAGCATGCTTGGTATACGCGTGTTTAGGCGATGCTTGACTTAGTTCGGTTTAAGGTGTCCGACTAGACTTGATAGCCAACTAGTGAGTAGATCGTGATTTTCCAAACATCATTTTCTTGATTGTCTTGTCAACAGTTCTCTCCCCAAACTAAGAAGATTAAATCACGTGTCAAATGCACATGGCACGATTCTTGG
The DNA here is from genome assembly GCA_030064385.1 of Melaleuca quinquenervia. NCBI lineage: Eukaryota > Viridiplantae > Streptophyta > Magnoliopsida > Myrtales > Myrtaceae > Melaleuca > Melaleuca quinquenervia. Next base: position 2,944,128 of record CM057722.1, read on the forward strand.
GTGGAGTCACGACCAAAAGACTTGATTTCTTCCGAGATTTTCTTCCGAGATATAATAGCACTAAAGAAATGAAGCAAACAAGTCGTGAAAAGCCTAGTGGGGCAAAACCAAAGATATCATGATGGGCCCGTGGAAAACTATAATTATGGCACGCGAAGAACACAATCGGGCTAAAGAAAACGAAGAAGTCACTCGAAAAGATCGTCGACGGCCTGCTCAATTAGACAAAAATACTATGATGAGCCCGTTTAAATTCAGAATAACGGTACCTTCCAGACAAAGTCGGATCGAAGAAATTAAGCAACGACTCGTGAAAATCGTTATTGGTTTCCCATTTGGGCGTAGAAGTAATGATGTTCATCGTCGAGAACTGTGATCATGCTACTTCCACGATGCCATGATGACGCGACGAAGGGTGCGTTTGATTGGGCTTTTAAAAAGCTCTTTTGGGTCCCAAAATTACTTAGGCAAATGCTGAGATGTTTGGCAAATACTTTAAGATGAAAATTAGTTTTGAAAATAATGAAAGTCCAAAATTACTTGAAGGAGTTTTCAGCTTTTTCGGAATGCTAAAACCTATGTTAATGAATTTTTGTTAGTTACCTATCTTGCTCTCAAAATTTTATTAAAAGTCCAAATATGCCCTGGACTATTCATCTTCTCCGAACGCACCGTTCATCTTCTCTGACAGCCTTGTTCATCTTCTCCAACCATAGTGGCTGAGGTGGTGACCTCGCATCTGAGGTTCGGACCTTGCCGCAGCGGCGGTAGCGGCAGGAGGAGAGGGGAAGATCAGGTGGGTGTCGCTTCTCGTGGGGTGGGGAGGTGGAGGAGGAAAGGGGGGAGCCTTGTTCCATCAAGTGAATCCTCAGTCTCATTTGACTTTACAAGTGGAAGGCCGTGGATGGCTTCCTTGTTTATCCTCAGGGTTTTATACAGTTTTCCCGAATTGATGTCCAAGAGTGAGTGAGAGAGAGAGAGAAGGGGGATGCGATGATATAGTAGTGAGAGAAGGGACCTTAAAGCTTTCTCTCTCTAAAGAGAGAAAAAGGAAGCCGACCCCCTCCTCACGTACGTTTGCAGATGAGACGATGAAGAAGGAGGAGAAGGAGCATGAGCTCCTCATTTTGCCCTAATTCTTTTTTAAAAATTTTAAAAATTGATTGAAAGCCCATTCAAAATACAAGTTTTAGCAAACACTTATTCAACCCAAAACCCATTATAAATACATTTTTACCAAACACATTTTGCGTTCTCTCAATGGGTTTTGGGCTTTGAGAAAACCATTTTACACCAAACGCACCCGAAGACCTTGTTAAGGGGATAAGACCAGACTGTACATGACAGCAACGTCTAAAATAAATTTCTATAGTCCGTTAGCTAATGAATCAATCACCCTCCAAGAACCCGACACGAGTGTGCCAAGCGGTCGCCCTTTTCTACTTAGCCAGCGGCGATGCTAATCCGCCAGCTCGCGAACTCAGTTTCCAATTGCGAATACAATTCCATGACGACCTCAACATTACATGCATCCACGTCGCGTTTGCTCTTCCGTGGACATCATCTTGTTAATTGAATATGGCGATTTTTGGACTTGGAATTAAGCGGGTCTAGTGGGGGGCACAAATGTCGCGAGGAGACAAACTATCCCACGCTCGTAGGGATAGAATTAAACGTGAATTGCGTCGTCTCGCGAATTTTAAATGGTAACGAAATAGATTTTAAAAAGTCTAAGGGAAATTCGATAGCGACGCAAGCCAAATCCAAATGCGATTGTCAATCTGAGAAGGCAGTGCCACTGCCCAACACCACTCCCAGAGTGCACCTTCAATTCTCAATTGCAATTATCGTCGCCATCACTTGGACCACTCCAGATCCAAAGATCTTGTCCTCTTGCTCTTTACGGGCGCTTGTCTCCCTGTCCTTAAATTTTTAAAAAGCCTTGTCTTGATCTGATTATTGAAGAAGAATCTCTGCTAAGTTAGACTATTGGCATACCCTTGTTTTCCCCTTAAAAAAACATGACATGGAGCCCATCTAATAATGTCAAAAAGATTGTGCCAGTCAGTTCTATTTGGCACAATTGATGGACTTCTAGGCTTATAGTGGAAGTTCCATTCACCGCTTTTATCTTTGCTTGGCAAAAAATCTATTGCATCCTTTTGTTGCTGTGCTCATCATCCCCACTTACACGCTTGCTGTCGAGGAACATGTGCAAGTCTTGTAAAGATCTCTACAGGCTATTCTATAGGATTTAAGCTATTCAAACAGTCTCCTAAACGAGAAATTATTCAGTGGTTAGTGAGCGCCACGTCAATCGCTGACGTGGCGCTCATTTTTTACTCATACCCAATAAAAAATCGACACGTGTTGGATGAGGTGGAATTAAAAAATAAAAAATATTTCCTTTCTTCCTCCCTCCTCTGCAGATGCGATTTGGTTCCGAGGCGGACGGCGGACGGCGGCTGGCGGGGCGGCTGAGGCGGAGCTTCGGCGACTCCGTCGTCCTTGGTCGGAGCGGTGGCGACGGAGGAACAACAGCGGCTTCGTCGGGGACACAGAACAAAAACCCAGAAGAACTCGCAGAGGAGAGGAAGAAGAAGAAGAAAACCAGATCTGGTTTTCCTCCATGGCTGCCAGCACTTCGGCCCACGGCTGCCAGCACCACGAGCTAATTAAACCAGATCTGGTTTTCCTCCATGGCTGCCGGTTTCTTCTTCCTCTGCAAGTTTTCTGGATTTTGCAAGTTCTCCCACCAAGGAAGACGGAGTCGCCGAAGCTCCGCCTTAGCCACTCCACCAGTCAGCGTCCGCCTCAAAACCGACCCGCCTCGGAACCAACTCGTGGTCATAGCTCCAGATCTGAAAATTCGGCTCCAGACACTCGAGTCAAAGTGCTGGCAGCCATGGAGGAAAACCAGATCTGGTTTTTCTTCTTCTTCTTCCTCTCCTCTGCGAGTTCTTCTGGGTTTTTGTTCTGTGTCCCCGACGAAGCCGCTGTTGTTCCTCCGTCGCCACCGCTCCGACCAAGGACGACGGAGTCGCCGAAGCTCCGCCTCAGCCGCCCCGCCAGCCGCCGTCCACCGTCCGCCTCGGAACCAAATCGCATCTGCAGAGGAGGGAGGAAGAAAGGAAATATTTTTTATTTTTTAATTCCACCTCATCCAACACGTGTCAATTTTTTATTGGGTACGAGTAAAAAATGAGCGCCACGTCAGCGATTGACGTGGCGCTCACTAACCACTGAATAATTTCTCCTCCTAAACACATGAATTGGAATTTGCCCTAAATAAGGGAGGCGGATAACGAGCTCAAAAAATATCGAATTAGGCGCCTCCTACTCTACTATCGTGTTCAATCTTTTGGGATCGGCGTTTTTTAAAGTTTAAATTGATAATATAGAGATCAAATTCGATATTTAAATATTCTAACGGTACATGCGGATCAAAATAAATGGAGCCTAATGGAGGCGTAATTTTATTGAGGCAGGTGCGAGTCGTGCTTTTCTTCAGTAGAAAGGAAATAAAAAGGGTCGTGCCTTTCCAGGAATAGAGACAAAAGGAGGGCGGGTTTCTCCTGAGGAAGTGGCTCATGAGATCAAGACAGTGTAATAGGATTCCACTTCGGAATAATGCAGAGACGAGGAAAAAGGGAGGAAAAAGAACATCTCCAATCTAAACTGTCAAATGGTTTTCGGTGCTCCCGGCCTCCCACATCGCATGATGCATGAGGAGGTTTTCATGCATCTGATCTAACAAGTAACACCATGTACCTTAAATATTCTGCAATCTTACCAGATAAATTCATCATTTCCGAAAGAAAAAAAAAGAACAAAAGAAAGCTCGATTGGACCGGCAAATCATTCATCATACTAAAATCCTTAATTTGTGTCTGGTCATTCGAATATAACTTTTATCCCATCATGTGTTTAGGGCGATATTGGTAAAAAAATATTAATGTTAGAGAGCGGCGCGATACATTTAGCGATTATATTTTATGGAAAAAATAATTTGAAGAGATCAGCTTATTATGAAATCTTACTGGAAACTAATACATTAAAAATTAGTAATAAATTCCTTGTCGATAAATAATTATTTTCTGTGTCCTGCTTAATAGTTGCCTCGGGGGAGGAAAGAGAGAACAGGTCCCACGGAAATCCATCCTAGATTTCGCTTCTCAAGGAAAGCGCCACGGGACGCTGCGCAGTGTCGACGCCCGCCGACATCCTTCCCATCCGAACACCCGATGCGCCGATTCTTATCCGGAAGCAATAAAGCATCACCGAGATCCCGACTGCTTGAGCTCATCCTGTATCTATCCATCCATGCCGGATCGGAAATCGATTGTCATGTATATATAGTCTATCATGTACATGTAATTTTCAATCGCGACTAAGTCATCGCCATTCGAAATCTTAGCGTCATCGCGATTCTCACATACTCGTCGTGTATCGAACGGACTCGGAAATATGGATTCGAGAACGGTCCAATTTTCGTCCACCTCGAGAAGCACTGGTTGCGATATGTTCCCGTCGCTTTCCCGAATCCAGGACTAATACCCCCAGTTTTAGCTTTATTTAGTACTTCATCTCATCAAGTTGTCAAAGATGCTTTCATAAGTCCCATGAGCACCCGCCCATTATATCCTCGGTATTATATCAAATCTCACCAAGCCATTGTATCGGTTGTGGAGAATTTTATCTAGTTTCAGATAGGAATAGACTGTGTGTTTAAGTTCACGTGTTAACACATTGTTCGATTTAAAACACAGAGATTTTGGTGTGTTTACTTTGCATCAAATGTTTTCCTTGTTTTCTGGCGTTTAGTTTGATTTGAAAAAAATAATCAACGAAAAATCGCTTCTTGCTGAAATTCAAAATTTAAGAAAATAATTTCCTTTTTAATATAGTTGAAAGATATATTTTCGAAATATGATTATGTAGTGGTGCCTGAACTCGAAATTTATGCTTGGGCATGAAAACCTCGACATTGAATCCTGGGTCTTTGAGTTCAAGGCAAGGCCTTGGCAGTCGTCGTGCCTTGGCCCCCAATACCCAAGCCAAGTTGATTGAGGCTCGGGCCAAACCACTAGTTCCTGTGCCCGATGCCTCTATACCCGAGCCCAAGCCCATAAAAGGCCGTGCTCGTGTCCATGACATTTGAGCTCCAGTCCTTAATACTCAAATCTAAGTCCACAAAGGTCGTGGATGGGTCATTGGCACTTGGGCTCATATCTTTAATTAATAAAATATTTTCTTTTTAATTTTTTTTTGAAAAATATCAATTTTTTAAAAATTTAATTTTAAAAATCAAATCTTTAATTTTCTTTTTTTTTTTCTTCCTTGGCCGATCGCCAATCATGGCGATGGTTGGCAATTGCCCACAGGTAAGCTAGAGCCTTGTCGAACTCATCGAATCCGGTAGCACGATGCTTGTGCCTCGAGTGAGCCGGCTAACATGGCTTGAGCCTCGCATCACCGGCGACGGGCTAAGAAAGAATAGAAAATAATAATAATTAACTACTCAAATTTAAAAACTAAAAAATAATAAATAATGTAATTGTTAATTTTCTCCAAGATACAAAACAACAACAACAAATTCCAAGTCATTCAGCCAAGCAATGGAAAATAAATTGCTTTCCTAGAAAACGTTGTCAAAAAATGGTGTTTTGCCCTTAGATATGTTTTGACACCTTCAGTTTTCATATTTAGCTACTTGTTATCCTCAAAATTTATAGAAACTAACATCCATATTGAAAAAGAACTAAAAACATGCTTAGGAATACAAAAGTAATTTAACATCAAGCAAGCCCGTATTTTTTTAAAACATGACATGTATCTACTTTATAAGGTGCATCGCATCGAGACGGTTCACCAACTTTCACAAATGTGTCGTGTTTTGATTATTTATATCCGTGTCATGTCCTTGCTTCGACATGACATGGTTTGCCAACCTGAAATAGTAAATATTATATACTTTATTATATATCCCTAAAATTAACTAGAGGTCTCGTACCAATCATGTGTACGACAGAAAATGTATCTATAAAATGCGAATTACAAATGGACCGATTGGATAACATTGTTTGAGAACGAAAGAGGGAAGCAATCAAGCTTCGAAACTAAGGAGTCGGGAAGAAGGGGCGGAATCATCGACGCATTTAAAAAATAATCGGTAAAAGATGAAGTTACTGGCATGTTAAAAGTACTTTTACCACTGGAAAATTTCACGCTTTTAACTTGGGAGGTTTTCAGAATTTCGGGAAACTGGGGGGCCAAATAGTTCCGTATTAATAAGTAAGGGCCACATAATCCGAGCCTATTGGGGTGTGGACCGTGTGGTTCGCCTGCGATACGAAAGTATGTGGGTCCCGCTTATTACTAGTTTGGATTTAAACTCATAAATAACTATTACTATATATATTATTTTTCGTTTATAACTGAGTGATGTAACTAAAGTTGTAAGGTATTGATATTATATTGAACTATCTTTTGGATATAGCCCTAGTTTAAGGTGAATAAGGATAAACTCTCGTCTCTCAACTTTATCTTTCTCCCTTGTTTTACTTCATTGTGATTGTACGCCGATCTTAACAGAGCCGAGGGGAAGCGGAGTCCTTTCTTTTTTCTTTTTTTGGTGACCGAGGACTCCACATAGGCCCCTTCGCGCTCGGCAAGCACTAAGGAACCAGATGCCTATACCTCGGGCCAATGCAAGCTAGCCACCACACTCACATCAGCAGTTAAGGAAGCGGAGTCCTTGTCTATCAAACAAATGAAGAAAGGATGGTAAAAACAAGAAATGAATATACTAAAAGTCTTAAAACTTATTATGAAAGTACAATTGAGTTGAAATTTTTTAAAAAGTTCAATCGAATCATAAGTTTATCTAATCGAACATTTCCATTACCTCCGTTCAACTTAACTTTCAAAAAGCACCTACGTGACTTTTTGTCATTATTTTCTCCCTCTCACGTGGTTCTGGCGTGGCTAGAACAAGAATTATAAAATTAAATAACTTCATTCTGATTCAAATATGATTTTTGAAACCTAAATCTTAATTAAATGAGATTAAAAATAATAAAAGGTACTTAATAAAAAAACACAAACTGGCAAAAAAAAAATCAATTGTATTTGTATTATAAGGACAAGTTCAGGGTTTTTGACAACACAAAAAGTAGTCTAGGGTCCTTATATTACAATAAACATAGTTAGCGATTTTTTATGTGGGAGTTGTTGTATTAAGAAATAATGAGGTCCATCGATTCTCCCCCCACAAAAAAAAAAGAGTGCCTAAACAATTTTTTGGTATGAAATTCAATACTTTTCTTTGGTTGAAGGACGGATTTGTGTATTTCTTTTTAATTTTTGCTAGCGTATGGCATGCTATATACCCATCGGATACTGCATATTACGACGAACTTGTTGAAAGCATCATTATGGTCCCCCCATAGCATAATTGGACTAAAGAAATGAAGAAATGGCTTGGGAAAATAATCGATGGCTTGCCCAATTAGGCACAAATCTCTTGATGAACTCGTTGAAAGAAATAGTTATGGAACGTTTCCGGACATAATCGAATTAAAAAAAAATGAAGGAATGACTTGTGAAAACATGAATTGCTTGACCAATCAGGCACCAACATTTAGGGATGAACACAATGGACCGCCTAACCTAGGAATTGCCCGGAGTGAACTGAACCATAATTGATCAAGTTCTTCGGAGTTTTGATCTGGTTCACGGTTCCTAAAAATGGAATTGGTTGCCGGGTAGTTCGGTTCCTAGTTCCTAATAGGGTGGGACTGGACCAAACCACTTAGACAACCCTTTTCTGAGTTATTTAGTTGTCCATTTTTTATGGGCCCAGTGAATATTTCTCTTCAATGTCTCACACTCAAGGTCCCAAGCTCTCTGTTATCGTTCTTATTCATGCAAAGAGAATAACTCAAAGAGTCAAAATCAAGCTCTCTTGTGAGTTTCTCTTTCTTGACTTGGTTAGAGGGCTGAAAGACGACATAATGCTTTTAAGTGTTTACGCATGATTTTTTATTTCCATAACTTACGAAGATATCGCATTGTGCATTCCATATTAGGACAAAATGCTTATTTTTCTTTGAATTTTTCCTTGTCCCATTGGACCGCCCAAGAACCGAACCGAACCAGACCAATCCTAGGATTAGTCGATTCAATCCTCGATCTTCAAAACTACGGATCGGTCCCATCAATCCGGTTCCCGATATTTTTTTTAGGGGGGGAGGAAGTGGACCGCACTGAACCATACACACCCCTACCAACATCACGATGAACTTCTTAAAAATAGCAATTATTGTGCCTTTTGGAAATAGTGGAACTAAAGAAATGCATCGTTGATGGCTCGCCCATTCAGACACAAACGTAATGATGAACTCGTTGAAAAGCATTATCACGGCACTTTCTAAGAATGATCCCGGAAAAATTTTGGGTGGTCCAGGCCCAATGATCCCGGACCATTAAGAGAAGGCCACCTAGCTGGTGAGCCTCGCGTGCTCTCTCACAACGTGGGAGGCCCACCAGCCAGGTACCCCCTCCTAAGTGGTCGGGACCACTGGTCCCGGCTCACCCAATAACTTCCCATCCATGATCCCACCATAGAGACCAAGAAATAACTCGTGATAGCCGCTTGCCCATCAAGGTACAAGTATCACGTTGAAGCAGCTGGAAAACAAAATTTTGCAACTTCAAGAATGAAATGACGACGACCTTGTTCAGGGGGATAAGACCAAACCATACGCGACCACAACGTCTAAAGACGTTGTTAGGAACAATAACCCGTGTCGACTTAGACCCCGAAATTGCCACCATCATAATTTCAGCACGACCTCAAATTCTATACGTACCAAATCGGCCAATTTCCGAATTGGAATTCTGTGGTCCAGTGGGGGCACTCGGGCATCGCAATGGCGTGGCCCGATCCCACGCTCGTTGTTAAAATAGGATTGAAACATGATCCGAGGGTTTGTGTCATCTTAATAATTTCAAAATGGCACGAGATGAATCTTAAAAATCGAGGGGGGGATTAGATCGCGACATGAGCCGACCCGAATAAAAGGATCCGACCGAAGATCAAATCTCTGGCAAATAACAACAAAAAGAATTTGTATAAATACAAAGATGAGGAGGCAATCCCCACCGCTCCACGTCGCACCTTCAATTCACAAATGCAATTATTGTCGCCATCGCTAGCCCCACTCCAGATCCAAAAGGATCCAGTCCTTTTGCGCTTTAAGGGAGTTTGTCCTGATGCCCTTGAATTTGATAATTGGGTCTTAAAATATTATTATTGGAGAATAATCTATGCTAAATTAGACTAATCGCACTTGTGTGGGTCCGATCTAGTCACATGTAGAGATCACGCCTCTCGGTTTTATGCAGCACGCGCTAGAATACTCATAACATTAAATTGTGCATTAGCCTAATGGGGTCAAAGGGTCCCGCAAAAGTTCACTATCGGATCAATGGGTCCCAACTTTAAATCTTTCCAAACCCTTTATTCACTTTCGATGACGCGTGTTTCCACATTGCTCATAGCAGTCGTCGTGAAATCTTATAACACGTGGATAATGGACAATATCGGTTTATCATGGAAGTTCCATTCACCACTTTCATCATGTTTAATCCCTGCTAATCACCCCACGATACCACTGCATTTGAGGGATATGATGAGAAAGCTAATGGAACAGAGGATCGAAGAAAATAGAGCTAAGAAGATCGAAGATGAAGAAGACGATTAAAGAACATCACTTCCATTGTTGATTGAATACAAGCTTACAAAGCTTTTCACTGTATTTTCTTAGCTAGCTTACTACTCTCGACTCTCTTCCTCTTTATACTTGTCGTTTGTTACAGAAGAATCCTTTACTCGGGTGGAACAGAAAACTAACTACAAAGACTGGTTAATAAACTCTAGTTGACTTAGAGGTCTTCAGCTACTCTTCCACTTCATCATGCTTCAATACGTTGAATCGATTATGAAGAGAAATGCCGGGTGGACAAGTGACGTTGCTCACCATACTATTTCATTGACTTCTGAATGGTTTGATCATCAGTAGCATTGCTGTCATTCTTGTGACAATCAACTGCCTCCTCTGCCTTCACCAGCGTAGTAATCTCAACATATGGCACTAGAGATTTTGGTCTCGACTTCTTTTTGCAGATCATCATGTCGATCTGGAAAGTGAAAGGCAGTTCAGTTTATCTTAAGGTGGGAGGAATCTCCGCTGCCGGACTTCTTGGTTGAGGTAGGCCTAAAGTCTTGCTTTCCTTCTGGCAGCCAAAGAGGGAGAAAAGAGAGGGGTCGTGCTTTTTCGAGGCAATAGAGACAAAGGTAGGTCGAGCTTTTCCTGTTAAAGTGGTTCTCGAGCACCGAGGTAGTGTCCTAGGATTGTACTTGTGTAATGATGCATGAATGATGTAAAAATGATGTTACGAGGGGAAGCAGGAGGAGGGGGAAAAACACAGCTAAAAATCAAAGGAAAATACGTTTTGCGTACTCCTGTCCTCTCACAATTGCAGAGGATCGTGCATGAGTGGATTTCATGCATATGATCTAACGAGTAGTTTGAAAAAAGGATTAGAGAATTCACTATTTGAAAGAAAAATAAAAGTTTATTTGGCCTCCGTTCATTTTGCTCAATCCTTATGATCTAGAGATGAAGATAGAGCGATTTATCAATGAGGCAAATGAAACTAAATGTGTTAAGTGGGACTACGCTTGCATTGAGTTAGAGCAACTTGTTAACTTAATTCGTAAAAATTTTTAAACTCGACCTCAATTCATTGCAAAATATTCCACATCCTTAGAAGCACGAATGAGAACAATCGATCAAGTTGTTACAAGAATGGGTTTTAAAAGAATATCTTGTTCTCTTCATGATGAGGACTGACTCTTAGGATGCCAATTGATTGCAATATCAGTCCATGCCACTGAAATCAAAACCGACCATTTTCAATGTAGGTTAATTGGTGATCACTGTTCTCCACTAGTACAAAAACATGTAGGAGTAGTAGAAGAAGCACGATGCTGATGACATATGTGCAGCTGCTCGTGATTTTCGCATCGCGTGCATCTACTTTTGAGCATAATGACGGTATCTCGGTTTAAAGGGCAGCCTGTGGCCTAGACACTTAGTGCGTACATGCCGTTGCGACTCCCATGCTTGACTCGATTCTTAATCACTCTCAGCAAAGTATGTGATCGAGCTCGACTACGTAACGAATTTCTTAGCTACTCAAGTTTATTCATAATCCTTTCGAACACTTGGGGTCTTTCTCTCTTTCTCCCTTTAGCCAATTTGTTGTTTCTCTATTTGATGCATCACTTTTCTTCCCAATCCTTTTGGGGTACAAATGCTCGTGCAGTGTTGGGTCTTTTGGCACATTTGAATTATGGGCTTATTGTCAAGGAGCCCAATCTTTAACAGCGACAAGAAAGGAGAATCTTTGCAGCCCATATTACTTATTGTTCGTCGAAGAGAGTGTTTTGTAGCCCGGCTGGAGGACAATTAACGGCCCAAAACAACAATGACCACTCCTCTTATTAAAAAGGAAAATTTAAAAGGAAATGAAGCTCCAAAGTTCATATCCATCTTGTTCATGTGCGCTCAAGTGCGTGTGAGACTTTACGTGCGTGGTGCGTACATAGCGCATTCCATCGATACATCGCGTGGGACTTAGTTTTTATAAACTCCGTGAAGGAGCATACCGATCTCGTTTATACTCTGGACAAATTAAGGGTTTTTTTGTTAAGACGATGGAGTAATCGAGTGGATCAAACTTGTGCTCGTGGATCTCCAAGCTATATGAGAGCAAGCCTCATATCACTTGACCGACCGCCACGGCGGTTTCACAGAGCCTCCGACGCAGAGGTTCGTCGTCTCATAAGAGATATGTGACCTCACATGTTGCACCGTGCATAAACTCACTAAAATATTTGGAAGGAAGAAGAAGAAGGGCTCTAATCATTGAGTCTCAAAAGATGGTAGAACATCATTTTCATATCCTACTCCTCTTATCCACTATTTAGCCAACGCATCTGCATTTGACCCCATCTTGGCCCTTTTGCCAGCGTTTGCAATCAATGTTTCTCCTCGAGGCATGGTCCTCCACGATGGACCGAATGAAATTGTGGGCAACGATACCATTCAAGAATTGATTCATACCTATGGAAAAGGACAAAGAGGAGAGAGCTCTCTGCTCCTTTCGATCAAGACTTCAAGATTGAACTAGCGAAAGCTCTCATCAATTGTCTTACCTCCTGAAGCATGATTGCTTCCCAACCAGAAAGAAACGGGGGAAAATCAACCTAATTTATTCTCTCTAATTTCCACACTTTCAGCTAGAGATATCAAGCAAGACTTGATCCATCAAAGAACTCCAAAGCTCAACCTCCAAGTCCAAAGCCACTTCCAGCTTTTCTTCATCCACATTTCTCCATCTCCCTCCCCTCTCCATATCCTTAATATAAGCATGCCTCCCATCTTCGACCTCCCATCCTAAAAACACTTCTTGGGGTTGTCCACTGATCCAGCTCTCGGCTACCCCCAGTAGTTCGCTCTTGCGTTCGTCCGATCCTCTGACCGCGATCTTGTTCGGTCCCTCCTCCTCGAGCCTCTCTCTGAAGAAGTCCGACAGGAGAATGTCCACTCTCGAGGTGAATGACGGATCAATTCCCTTGGCGACGTCGAGCAACTCTCGAATCTTTTCTTCGATTTCTCTTTCATTGTCTTGATCCTCAGTAAGAATGCTCGGACTGGGGGTCGAGCCCGAGTACTGCACCGGAGCTTCGTCTTCGAGCTCCGACAAAGCGATCCTTTTCTCCAACTGCACTGGCTTCAATCGGGAAAGCGTCTTGCATCGGCGAGCCTTGTGCTTCAGCTTTTGCTTAGCACCTGTTCATCACAAATATCATACTTTAATTACTTAATGCACAAAAGGATACCATGTGCTCGTTAATTAAATTAACTTGTTTCGTTCACTTAACTATGTGAAGATCCAAAGTTTAGTTATATGTATATATACTATATGAGAGAGAGAGAGAGACCTCCAATACGTGAGGGGCTCCACTCAAAAGGTGAAGCAATGTCCTCGTCATCCTTGAATGGACAGTCCAAGACAGATACTGGACTGAACTGCTCCTTCTCCTCATTAAGCCATTCTTGCTGCATAAACAAAAAGAAAGGCTTTAGCCAAAATTGATTGAGTGAAAGAGCAATTAATGACACAAATAATAGAGAAGGGCGATCACAATGGAAGATAGTCCATGTACTTTCAATTAATGACCTTGTTCTTTCCCTTTGCGTAACCAATTTCTCCAATTTTCATAGATTAGATCCCCAAGTGCACACACGACTTTCAATTCTCATGCAAAGCAATCTCGGAGGTCCTTTGACACTTTTGTGTTCTCCTCATTTAGGTTCTATCCCTTTAATTTTACTACCAAGGATAAGAAAAGCTAGATGGTACGCAACCGGGACACGGCTCAAGTCATGAACCTTTGCGCTTAGATAAAATAATAAAGGACAGCGACGACGAACCACGATGATGTTATGGGCAACCGAAATGTATTTGCACTCTAACACGAAAAGAAAAGGAAAGAAAGTCAAACGTGCATGAATGAGCATGCTGGGGCACGTTCCATGTCCCCAAATGAAATAGTGCCCGAATGTCCTTGACTTCAAGGAAGTCTAACTCTATTTTAATGTGGCCACATCCTTGTTGAAGAAATATATGGCGCTAATTCGATGCAATTATTGCTCTACCTTACATAGATGGATGTGCACAAGAATAAAGCAAGAGAAGTCGAAAGGAAAGGGTTCAATCATTCGAAGAATCACATCCCAATCATTCGTTCCTCTTGACCTTATAATATCATGAGTGGCTAATGATTCGAAGCAAAAAAAAGAAGAAGTTTTCTTAGAAGAAGACGCGCAAAAGTATTAAGGTCATTCAATCAATGGAATGGACATTCCAAATCCAATAGCAACATCACAACATGCACGCCGTTCTTCTCATAACTTTTCTAGGTTAAAAGGCCATCAAAGTTCAGGGTCAACCCACTAGCGGACAAGAATCGACATCTGTCCATTTGGTTGATCTACACTCAGACCTAATTGGCTCCGATTAATTTATGTTCATTGTCGGCATTATTTGATTTCTCTTGCCACCACATTCAAAGGGATCACCACCTAAACGAAATTAATATACTTCTTTACTTCTCATAAATTGAAAACTCAATTTCTCGACCGACAAATTTATTTTCTGCAGCTACCGAACTTAAATCAAGTGTCGCACTAAAAAAAGAAAAAGAAAAACACTTTAGTGCAGATCACCGCACGCGTGGCGGGCTGCAAGAACCTTATTTGGTGGACAGATCTAGTACCTCGCGCAGCAGGGATATTAATGGTCTTGCACTAATTGACGCCGTCGATGCCGCGTAGAGGTCTACGCACAGGGGGGATCTAGGGCCTTGAAAAGCTCGATGGGATTCTTTCGCATAGTCCCGAGAAATACCAAATTATTTCCCGAGACATATAGACAACCCACTCGTGGAGGCCGTGCAATGGCAGCTCCAGCTGTCCTTCTCACTCAATTTCCACGTAGGTCCCTCTTCTTTTTTTTTCTTTCCTCTCTTTATAATTATTTCATTACACAAAATTCTTTAAAAAGATAAAAATGATTAGCTTAATGAAAGACGAATTGACATGAATTTACATGAATTCAATCCAATGCCCCCGATACCATTTCCTGCTCTCTCTATATGTTTTATCGAAGAATCAATTTTTATGCCGAAGCAAAATATAAATTTGATTTGAACTCGTACTGTATTGCACTTTAAAAAAAAAAAAGTCGTCCTGTGTCGTTTTAATCACGTCACTTGCTCACTAGCAACAGACATCTGGCAAAATTTTAATCGAGCTCTTTTGGTGGTTTACCTTAGAGCAGGTGGGGGTTGCTGTGATGGAATCCTGGCCGTGTGTTGCGCCTACTTTATCGCTGACCTTCTCATCGTGTGGTCCCCGCTGCGCTAGGCCCTTATCCTCCGATACGACCTCGTTTGGTCGTACGGAGCTTTCGGAGCCGCCGCTCGGAGAGTGGACCAACTCGGCGGTGAACTCGCTGCTGTCCCAGCTGCTACTGTTTCGGCGGTTGTTGCTGCTGCTGGAGCTCGTGGAGAACCTGTGAGGCGCGATTGCCGACGAGGCATTGAGATCGGGCGGCGGCGGCCGCCTCATCTCGATGGACCTCCGCCGTTCGATCTCCTCTCCGCAGCCGCCATCTCGTCTGGGTGGTTTCTTCCAGAAGCTCCGCTTCCACAGCATCCGCGAAAGGCTCCGAGGGAGGAGCCCCTTGCGGCAGCGAGGTTTGGTCTCCTTCGCCGCGTCGCCCGACGGAGACTTGGCGGAGTGGAAGTGGAGGAGTTTCACGGCGTTGAGGACCGTGACGGAGGCTCTCTGCAGAACAGAGGCCGTCGCGGGAGAGCGCAGGGTGCTCCTCCGTGGACGTCGTTTCGAGGGGGTCGAGGGTGCCGCTTTGAGGTCGATCTCGAGGAGGAACCGGACGGTGGTGCAGCACTGTCGGCGGGGGAAGGATTTGAAGCCGTTGGATGAGCAGGAGCTCATGTCGTCCCGCAAGTAGTCCTTAAGCATCAGAGGGCCCGGGTCGATCTTGAAGGACTTTCGGTGGTGGGAATTAACGGCGGTTATCTCCATGGCGGGATGGGGAGCTTCTTCAGCACAAAATTTGAAACTTTTTCAAGCAGGGAGAGAGAGAAGATATGGGACTTTCTGAAAGAGAAGTAACTCTGTCCTTTTGTTTGAAAGGGAAGGAGCTGTTGGAGAGACGAAGATTGAGCGCTTTTTGTGAAAGGTTCTTGTCAAACAGAAGAAGCATTTATGGCAAAATGCTAAATGCGCATGGCAAAGGAGATTACGAAGGAAAAATTTCCCGTATCACCATCAGAAAGCGAACTGCTTTATCTCTGCATTGTCAGACGTACACGAACGGGGGGCGAGAGAGAGAGAGAGAGAGAGAGAGAGAGAGAGAGAGAGAGAGAGCACTAAGAAATGAAGCTGAAGCTAAAGCTGAGACAAATGGTGGAGAGAGAAAGTGAGGTGAGAGAGAAGAATTTATAGTAGCCGAAGGGAGGGCGTGAGAGAGAAGCAGAGAGGTAAGTTCCTGGCTATAGCTCAGTGAAGATCTCAAGGTGAAGTTGGGAGAAATCTCAACTGACAGGCTTGCATTATTTTGTAGCAGAAATTTGACGGTGGAGAAGTGGAAAGGAGGAGGAGGAGGAGGAGGAGGAGAAGCTTCATCCGAGCTTCTTCTTCCTGAGGCGATTTTTTGAATCTCAAGTTTGGTTACTTTATCGTTTTGGATTTGAAAGTCTCGACAGAGATCTCCAAAGAAACCTATAAAAAAAATGACCCTTTTGAATTGAATTGAATGGGGTTGATCTTGGACGGGAGCGAGACCGGCAGTTGACTTGCAGAATCTGATGGGGATTCGCCATTCGCCATCTCCCATGCTGGCCGACCCCACTTCGCGCACTCGAGCACGTGTGCATGTCATTTTTCTGATCGCTTCGCAATTTCGAAAGGAGGGGAAGAAGAGCACGAGCGCGGCAGAAGACGAAAGCACCTGCGGGCTTTTGAATGCGCACACGTTGGTACTGCAGATCGGAGCCGAATCCGCGCTGCCATGGGCTTCCCCCTCAGTCGTAACCTGTACAATATGACAGTGAGAGAGAGAGAGAGAGAGAGAGATTGGTTTGTTCACTCTGTTTCTCCCTGTGTTTTCACTGTTTCTTTACGTGTAGAGTCAGAAAATTTGCGCAGGTGAGATTGAAGACAGCCCAGAATTTTAAAACTTTGACATGCTTGATTGGATCTCATTATACCTCTAAACATTTGATCAGATCCCGTTCCGGTAAAACAAGTCAAAGCACTTTCCTCGAAAAAATTAGAGGTGGAGAAGCCGCCAAGGCGCCGGTTAACTCTTCCAAGAGATTTAGAACCTTCAAATCTCGAGCTGTAAAACCTTGAGAGGTTTGTCCTTTCAAGTTCGGCTTCTATTATCATCGAGCTCACTTTGAGAAACGGATTTGAATGCGCAGGCGTGCTTATACGAATTTGATTCACTTGAATTCTTTTCAAGATAGAGGCAACCATCTTAAGAATTTTTGGAGGGATTCAATAAGCAACATTCTAGTACATTCAATCTTCTTTGCGTCCTTACTTTTGGCTATGACCTTTTGATCCAAATTGGTTCTGATGTCACATTACAAAGCTTATCCCAAGCCCCATGATATCACAACCGATGATTAGTGATTCCAACATTGAAGTGTTCGTTTTCTTTTCTTTTTTTTGTCGAAAATACCTCGTTGTCATATTCTCATTTCAGTAAAAGTTTAATGAGACAAAAACATAGAATCATCACAAATTAAATCCAAAAGGCTAGAAGGGATATGACTGACCCAATTATTCAGTAAAAGTTTGTTCATTTGGGTTTTGGCGACTCAATCTACAACCTGATTAGAGCTTTTAGGACAATAAGCCAACTTATGATTTGTAAATCGCTTCATTGGGCCCGGGCTTCAACTATAAGTGTGTTTGCCTCTCATACTGCTTGATCTGCACCTCTGCTTGTCACTGCCAACAAATTAGTTCAATATGTTTCTAGCACGAGCAGGTCTTCTCTTCTTCCATGAAGGGATTTTAGGGCTTCCAGAACGGCAACCACTTCGGCTTTAATCGGCGACGCGACTCGCACAGATTGCATGACTCCATCGACAGGGAAGCCTCTACTGTCTTGACAGACGTATGTAACGGCAGCTTCCCCTATAGCTAGGTCAAAAGATCCATCAGCGTTTACTTTGATCACCCATAGAGGAGGAGGTTTCCAGATCTGAGGTAAGTCGATTTCTTCATTTTGTCTTCTTTGGTTTTTGACTGACCAAATACTAATGTGTTTTGCTTCCACTCTTGCTGAGGAGATGATGCTGTGAGGGTTGGGTTGTTGTCCTCGAAAGATCTGGTTATTCCGAGCCTTCCAAATTTTCCACAGTAGATGAGCGAGGAGATCAAAAGATATAGAGTTATGGTGAAACTGTGACCACCATTCCTCTATTCTTGATACTGCGTAGCGATGGCTTCCACTTTTGTCAAGGCACCAACATGAAATTCTAACAGCCACTTCAACGAATTTTGGCCAGTTAAATCATCAATGTTGATTTGCTTGTGAGTTTAGCTTGGTGTTCGTTCATTATCAAGGTTGTAGCTACATAAAATTTTAAAAATTGCTTGTTACCCGTTGTTTCAATTTTAGATTGAGTTATAATTCTGGTTTCAACTCTTTTTTGTCTCGTAAAAAAAATACAAACTTTAGGTCAAATGTCAATTATGGTCCCAATTTTTTTTGTCTCATAAAAATAATAAAAGTAAATTTAAATCACAAATTTAACTCTTGATTTAGAACTACTAGTTGTCCAACTTGACTATTTTAGTTTAGCAATAAATCCACGTCACTAGTTAGATTTAAAGCATTATCATTGTCTTATTCTTTGAGTTATAGTTTGAAAAATAATAGTGAAAATGATCATCATCTCCCTACACTTCATTGGCAAGTAAAAAAGACCTCTAGCTTGAATCTCTTGTATCAAACTTCGTTATTTTGTCATTAATTTGAAGTTGTCGACCACCGCCCATCGAGAGACACCATAGACGAGATCCGCCAAAGCTCACTCACAACTAAAACTTTTTTTGTTTGAAACAATAGTGATTTCAAATAGAGATTCAATGATGGGCCACATTTGGGATAAGGTTGAAAGCCGGTGATTATTTTACGCAACAAAAAAAGTTGGGGTTAGATTTGGTATAATGGTGAAATTTTAGTGATTTTTTTATGAGACAAAAAAGGGTGAAGCCAAAATTGTCATTCGATCTAAAGTTTGTGCCTTTCTTTTTTTAGAATTAGTTCCAATTTTGCATGATAGGTGTCTAATATCGGAAAATGATCAGAATTACCCCTGGAAAATACCATTACTTCTTCTATTCGTAAGTTGCAATTTCCTCTGTACGTTGTGAGCTTTGCCATTCTCATGGAGAATGTTCTTTTCCCATCAAATTCTTGAATGTATCTCTAAGGTATAGAGAGATTCCAAAAACATTGTGGGCCGGAAGCAAAGGCAAGGACGCTCAGGCCTAGGCCCAGCCAATATCATGGACTGTTCATCTTGGGCTGACTATTCAATGTTCATTTCCTGATCTAATAAGCCCATTGGATTCTGCCATTCTGGTGTACTCGGTACTCTCTCTCTCTCTCTCTCTCTCTCTCTCTCTCTCTCTCTCTCTCTCTCTAGTTCAGGTACATCGCTCTCATTTTGTTTGGTTTTGTGCACGGCAAATTGGGATTAGGAGAATGATCTGAAGGGTCCAAACAAACACAAGCCAACATGTACTATTCCTACTCACGTATCAACAATTGACTGTTATTCTGTCTCATCTAATGTCCTTCACTCAACTTCCTTCAACTACTCGATCCTTGGAGAGCGCAAGTGTCCTTAAGATCGATGGAGAGACTATCTTGATCGATAAGATAGGTGTGTCAAGCGTACTGATCCCCGCCCATTCAAGGGGGGCCACCTGTCGGGTGGGCCCCGCTTGCTCTCTCACAACGAGTGGGGTCCACCCAAAAGGTGTCCCCCTAAATGGGGGGATCAATGCTCCCGACACACCAAAAAATTTTCTATATCTCTTCGAGAGCTAACTCAATAAGCCGCATTCCTTTACTCCTTAACCAACTCCCTCTCTCACGGTACCACTCGAAACGCTTTATCAACCCCCAAAGGCACGTATTAGACTAAAATTGTTGAAAACTTCAGACAGTAGAGGAAGAATCGCTCGGATCAGACAACAAAAGTCAACGGATGAGACAACGGTTCCCCCAAAAGAAATTTGGAACCCAGATGCCCCGCCTCTCCCAAATAACTAAAAAGCTGCCACGACCAAGCCGACTCTTCCTACGATTCTATCCCTTGTTCTCTGTCTGGCCGGTAATTACTCCAGTCATTCATGCGATGAGCACATTGGCACAGAACTCTTGTCTACTCTACAGGAAAAGAGACGCTGCGACGAGCTGAAAATAGGGGAAGGGATAGAATCGAAATAAGAGGAAAGCCCCACCTAGAGGAGGAACTAAAAGAATTTAGAAAGAGAGATGTAGGAAAAAGGAAAGCTGCACAATTTACGTCGTCGTCGTGGTCATCAGTCACAAGGAGTAATTCCACAGTGAAACATCTGCATGATCGACATCATCATCGAAAACCCAGCTTAAATGGACGCCGGCATCATGGGGTGTCGGAGATAGAAGAGGACACTCGAGCCACTTCTTCATGTCGAACGATGTCGCCTCTTCAATCTCCACGCAATCACACACTCTCTCTTGCTTGACCTTCCTATGATCATCACCGTCACCATCTAGAAGACCCACGCTTTCCTCATGGCCGGTGCAAACGCTCCCTCCGCTGGCTTCACCGCCCGAAGAGGCTGCCCCCTCGGCCTCAGCAGAGCGAAAGGCCTCGGCCGCTGCTGCTGCCACCCTCCGTATCTCTGCCGCTTCGCTGGACGCTGGCACAGGCAGCCGCCAGGCTGAGTCGGCGAAGTTGAGGCACGCGCCCTGCCTCCCGCGGAGGGCCAGCGCGGCCACGTCATGGGCGCGCGCCGCCATCTCTGCGGTTGGGTACGTCCCGAGCCATATCCGGGTCTTCTTGTTGGGCTCCCGGAGCTCGCACACCCACTTGCCCCTGTTCCGCCGACGGACCCCCCGGTACACCGGGTGCCTTGTCTCCTTGAAGACCCTCCGCCCCGCTGGCTTCTTCGGCCGGCTCGACGCCAGCATCACGACCTGCTCCTCGTCGGAGCACGCATGGTGGCTCGGGGAGGAGACAGATGGTGGCGACGACGACGACTGCTCCGGCACCAGCACGTCCGGTTGCAGTTGCATGGAAATGTTCATCAAGAATGTGGCTACACTGGAGAACTTGACTTGGCCAGCCGCAAAAGGCGGAGACACGGATATGATATATATATATATATATAAAGGGCGGTGCGGGAGATCAAGTGAATGGGTCCCACTTGCTGTGGGCATGGATCCCCTGCTACTAGAACATGGGAGCTCTATCCATCTCCACCCTCCAATTTTTTTTCCTCAAATTTTTCTCCTCTATAAAATAGGAGGAAATTCCATCTCTACCGTTCATTCCCTGCTTTGCTGATGTGAGCAAAGTTGGGGATCCGAATCCGCGCTTTCGACGCGGACGAGGTGTGAAAGGGGAAGCAAATTGGACCCCCGCAGGAGCTCGCAGGGTATTCGCCTTTTCTTTTTCCTTTTTGTACTTAATGGATTTGGGAAAGGCATCCATGGATTTGACCTTAAAAAGTATTAGTCTTTGGGCAAAGCCCAACATTTTCAACGTGCCAGGGCGTTGGGGGCCAGTTTGCGGCCGAAACGAAATAACACGTGCATTTTGAAGTCATGATTAAATTAAAGAAATTCGCAACTTACTTATTTGAGATAACTTCTGATTTGAAGTGCTAAATAATCACATCACAACATGAGAGCGTGTTAACTCATATCAATTCTTATCTAATGCGAAGCGCGTCGTCTCATCTAACGTTCTTCGTGATTTTTTCCCCTGGTTAGCAATTCGTCCATCATCATACTCGTAACATGCAAATAGAGCATCCAATGTTGCTCCCACGGCATTCTGGCATGTCGGTAACGTTTAGTATACAAATAAGCTTCTTTGCATCGCTTAATCAGTCGATCTAATACATGGGTCTGAATTTACTGGACAATCCATGCTCCGGTGTCGGAATGTGCGCCGGCGACCGAGCGAGGGCGGAATATGTGGTTGTCAGGAAACGAGTGCCGGATGCAACTCTCGTCGAACGCCTTGCGTTGAAAGGTAAAACTTACAGAAGGACGGGGGTCAATCGGAACAGGTACCTCCGCCGAGCGGCATTACCGTAATCGTTCAGTGTACCCGCCGATGTGTGGACAACCCGAGGTCAAAGCTTCACCCACGCGTACGTGCTAAGTGAAGAAATCTCTTCACACTTAGACTATCATATGTGGACAATCCCGGCGTGACTCTTAGCCGCCGGTCCGGCGGCTCTCCCGTCGTGCTCGGGGAAGAATCAGCCATCGGAAAAAGAAAAATGGGTGGACGGAGACTGTCTAATCTTCTTAGTCAACTGGTGTCTGTTCCTGCGGGGCCCGATGTTGGACCTGGTGTTGGGCTTGTCCTTTTCTTCATTCGCAGCTGGGGTTCTGAATTCCCCCCCTCAGGGGAAGAATGAAAGACTTGACTCGCGTGAAATCCGGATCACGTTGCTGAGTCCATGTTCTTGCGGTGTATCATGCGTGTGCGCATTCTCGAGATGTCAATCGATTCAGATACAGGGACCATTGTCTTCCGTCACCCGTGCATAATAATCCCTTCCCTTTTCCCACGTGCCCACTTTATGAGATTTGGAAAAAAGAACACGGTTGATCCGCAAGTTTTGATGCTACGTGTCGTGTGGTTTTTGGACTTTGAATTCCTTTGACATAGTTCTTGAACTTTAGCTTCACTTTGAAATGTCGTGTCTCGACATTCAGTTTGTTCCGTGCGATCCCTATCCTTTTTGACACGTCTTTAATTTAGTCAATAGACTCTACAAGTGCCCCCAAACTTGAATTAATAGATGGATAACATTAGTTAAAGGACTACATTGAAAATGTGTGTAAAATTCAAGGACCGTATTATACAATGAGTAAAGTTCAGGGAGAACATTGTATAAATTAAAGTTATAAAGGTCATATTGCACGTTGAGTTAAAGTTCAAGTACAATGATTTTAGGCACACAAGTACGGGTTTCCTCAATTTTAGGGCCGTGTTTTCCTCCATCTTTGATTACACGAAACTTTCTCAGATGAACCTTTTAGTCGACGAGTTATAGTATGGACATCAATTGCTTTTAACTTTAGCAAGTTTGCCGTGGACAAAGTTCATAACCTGTAACACACCAATCGAAATGATAGTTGGAAGAAAATATATCCCTTATTCTGCACTGGTTCCAAAAGTACCGCTTTACGCGGACAAAGTTCAACCCAAAGAATGCCAAAAAGAAAAAAGAAAAAAACAATGCGGAAAAGTCGTCAATAATGTTATCTATAGTCATCGTCCTTTGAAATATATGTTAACATTAGGTGAGTTCATTTACTCAATGAAACTTTGCTCACGTTATGATTCATTTGTCTTTACTTTCGATGAGATCGACGATTTTCCAATCATGAATTAGAATCAAAATGGGGGTAGATTCATTAATTTTTTTATATTAATCGCGAAACGAGAGATATAATCTTATAATATTATTATCGGGGATTTTATTATCGGCATGACGCGTATGGTCTTCGGAACAAACATGTATTATAATAAAAAGGTATTCAGAACTTCATGGTACTGTAATTTGAAAAATCTCTCAGCTCCCCTCGACTACAAAGTATGCGCATACGGAACTTTCTTGAATTTCCTCTGCAGACGGGTGTTTTCCCATTGAGACGTGCGACTGACTCCAGACGAAACGTGAAACTCGACTGCAGTTTTCTAGTCCAGAAAGCATCTTCGGCCAAAGCCAGCAAGAGACGCCAACAACCAGATCTTTGGACTGGACAACGTTGGATTCATGGGAGGTGGGGGAAGAGGCTGTAGCGAAAGCGACGGCCACGTCAGCGCTGAGGTAAGAGACCCGGAGAGGACCTGCGACGGAGACACGACGGAGACAGTTGGCAATCAATCGCTGGGAACACTGAAACCGACGTCTCTATGTGCCACACGATGTCCGTGTTTGAACTTTTTTTTATCATGTTGATGTACATTTGAAGCTTCAATGATACAAAAAGGAAACGATTGATTTCGCACGATTTTCTCACCGTTTGATTAAAGGATGGTCGGATTTAATTGTGATTGCACGAAGTGCGTTTTATAGGGATATGGCTAATATCGTCCCAATTCGAGAATGATTGCATAAGGTAAACTAAAATCAGTTATATTGAGATTTGGCAGATTAAAAATCTTGAGGGAGAGATATAAGCCAAAATTTGCAGATCTAGATAGAGACTAGAGAGGTTGTTTGAATGGATTCTTAAGAATTCCAAATTAATAGGGAGTGACTTCATGCTCTCATGTATCGAAAATGGCCTCCTCTACTAAAACCCATTAGTGACTTCTCCACCATTTGCTTGATTTCTTCTGCTTAAAACTTGTTTTGCCTCTATTCTCTAACCTTTGTTCTTTGTAGTTCCTGCGCACATTTGCTTTTTCGATGATAATTGACATTTCGAAAATTCGCGCTATCATTTCCAAGCGCACGCTATGAACATATAAACCATTTTAATTGCCTAGCTATATCATAAATTATCGAGCGAACTCACAAAATGTGGTTGGGCAGCTCTTCTCAAGTAATTGAACAGTAAAGACGCGTGATATTTCGAGAACTATAAGGCAAAGAAGAACCCATTTTGCGGCTGTCGAAGACGGATCTTAATAGTGTTATTATGTGAAGATGCTAAGCGACTATGCTAGCGAAACATGACTAGTTCGGGATAATATCGATAAAATCGAATAATTTTACGAGTTGAGCCACCTGTCGAAGCTGCTCGGATTGAACATGAACGTAGATGTTTTTGAATGCATGATCTTATCTCCTGGAAAGCGAAAAACCTACTTAATTGTTTTGTTGATATCTTTTGCCTCGATATCTTCTCCGCAAGCAAGAATTCGAAGTCGGTTGTAGACCCTAAAAATCCCCTAAAATCTGGAGGGAGAGAGATATATCCACATGCAATATGCTGGTTGGATCAAGCAGAGAGATCAAATTTAGATAGGAAGATGAACGCCTGGTTCTCTATAAAGACCCACACCAAGTGACTTCTTCTTCTTCTTCCTCTTCTTTGTTTCCTTGATTTAATTTCTTCTTCTGTTCCCACTCTTAGTTTTGCCTCCGTTTACATGTTTGATGAAACACTAGATACGGACTGTAGCTAAGCAATATGGCAGGTGGTGGTCTCGTTACCGGTCCTGGAAAGAACTATCCGGGCAATCTCACTTGCAGGGTTTTCATCACCTGCATTGTCGCCGCGACCGGGGGTTTGATCTTCGGCTATGATCTTGGCATATCAGGTGTGTGTGTGTGTGTGTGTGTGTGTGTGTGTGTGTGTGTGTGTGTGTGTGTGTGTGTGTGTGTGTGTGTGTGTGGATCCTGATGAGGCGTGAAAATTTTTGCGTATCAGATTATTTTGCACGATGAAGTTTTTAGTATCAATGGTGAATGGAAGTAGCTCAATCTCTGTGCCAAAGACTATCAACGGTTAGATGGGTAGAGAGCGAACGATCTGCTTATTGTTATTGATTGACATAAGCAGAAAAATACGAAATTTCTTGACCTGCTTCTTTAGTCATGTCTCTGGACTTTGCAGCACTACCAAACTAGCAAAACATAGTGTGATGTGATTAATATTGGAGGTGAAGTCTATATTTCTTCAGAATATTACAGCAACAACAACATAAGCATGTTTTAAGTAAATGTTCCATGTATATTAACAGCTTCGAGATTTTGATACAACACGTTTCAGGCGGAGTTACTTCAATGGACTCCTTCTTGAAGGAGTTCTTCCCACCGGTCTACCAGAAGGAGTCATCGGTGAAGCCATCCGATGATCAGTACTGCAAATTCAACAGCCAGATCCTGACCCTGTTCACCTCCTCCCTCTACCTGGCAGCGCTTGTGTCGTCGATAGTGGCGTCCATTGTGACCCGGGCCTTTGGGAGGCGGTTCACGATGCTCGCGGGTGGCCTCCTCTTCTGCATAGGCGCGATCATCAATGGCTTCGCCAAGTACATTTGGATGCTCATTCTAGGCCGCCTCTTACTAGGGTTTGGCATCGGATGTGCTAATCAGGTTATATCTCGATTTTGATACGTGACTATCTCACGCACTAGGTCATTTTGATTATCATACGTGACTGAATTCTCGCTATGGTATTGTTTGTCCTATGATTTACAGTCTGTGCCGATCTATGTATCCGAAACTGCTCCATACAAGTACCGCGGCGCGCTGAACATGATGTTCCAACTTGCGATCACGATCGGGATTCTTATAGCCAACCTCCTCAACTACACGTTCGCCAAGATAGAAGGCGGCTGGGGGTGGCGTCTCAGCCTAGGAGGAGCTGTCGTCCCTGCCCTAATCATAATCGTCGGGTCGTTCTTCCTCCCGGAGACGCCCAATTCTTTGATCGAGCGAGGGAAGCTCGACGAAGCCCGAGCTCAGCTCATACGCATCCGGGGGATCAAGAACGTAGACGAAGAGTTCGACGACCTGGTGGCGGCCAGCGAGCGGTCCAAGCAAGTGAAGCATCCGTGGGCGAACTTGTTGAAGAGGAAGTACAGGCCGCAACTGACGATGGCCATATGCATCCCTTTCTTCCAGCAACTGACCGGGATGAACGTCTTCATGTTCTACGCGCCGGTCCTGTTCAAGACCATCGGGTTCGGGAGCACCGCCTCGCTGATGTCGGCCGTGATCACAGGAGGCGTGAACGCGCTCGCGACGTTCGTCTCGATTTTCGCCGTCGATAAATTCGGGAGGAGGTTTTTCTTCTTCGAGGGTGGACTCCAAATGCTCATTTGCCAGGTACGTTTGAAACATCCATGTTGGAAACAGATAAGGGGATGAAGAAATAAATGATACTATAATCTTCCTAAAGAGATTAATTTTTAAAAGATGTACATTATACAAGATGGCATTCAATCGTATACGGTGAAGATCCCTCCCTTGATATCTTTATCTGAGGCAGAAAACAATTTCTTTCAACTCCGTCAATGAGACAGAAATCTCTTTCGTAATTGGTGAAATCGTTTCTCTTTCAAGCTCCAGTTGGGGAAAATTTTGCAAAGCTATAAAATGTAGCCTAGCAGAAATCAATGCGGTACTCATGATTAGTGATTTTCCATTACTGAAAAAAGAAAGAAAATTGAAGGTACACATCCAGTGTCCTGAACATTGATAAGCATCCGCATTTCTTTTATCCCGGTCATGTGTTCTACTGAGTATGATGAACTCTGTAAGCTAGTTAGTTTCACACCAATATCGTCACGACATTATCTATAATCCCATTGCAACCTAAACTGCAGGTGGTGATCACAGTAGCCATCGCGCTGAAATTCGGGACGACCGGGAACCCCGGCACGCTATCGCACTCGTACGCCTTGACTGTCGTGGTAGCTATCTGCACGTACGTCGCTGGCTACGCATGGTCGTGGGGCCCGCTGGGCTGGCTGATCCCCAGCGAGATATTCCCCCTAGAGGTCCGGTCGGCCGCGCAGAGCATCAACGTCTCGGTGAACATGATCTTCACGTTCTTCATCGCGCAGATCTTCACCCTCATGCTGTGCCGGTTGAAGTTTGGGCTCTTCGTCTTCTTTGCCTGCTGGGTGGTGATCATGACCATCTTCATCTACAAGTTCCTGCCGGAGACCAAGGGCATCCCCATCGAAGAAATGCACCACGTGTGGGAGAAGCATCCTTACTGGAGCAAGTTTGTTAAGGGGAACGGCGACGGCAGCGATAATGGCGGCGGTAATGGTAATGTCATCAATAACAGTGGCGGTGACGGTAATAAGCCTCTGCCTGAGGAGTAGTGTAGCTTGAGATGAAGAGGATCACTGTTTTGTCAATTTCTAAAAATAGTAGTAGAACTCGAGAGTGTTGGGGAACAACATGGCTTCTATCTATTGGTGCTTTCAATGACCCTTTTTCTAGGCTTTGCTATTCTTCTTTGGGCTTATGTTAAATCATCATGGTTTTTTTTTTTTTACAGAAAAAGATATAATCTTTTGACGCGTTGATGCAGCACAACATAGGGCGAGTTAGAAAATATTCCCACACGCTAGGGATCAAGAGTGACAAAACTAGTCCCGGTAAAGCTGACCTATACATTGTTCAGACCTTTAGAACAGTCCGAACTATAATGTCCAGGCCACTAGGGGCGTGTTAGTCGCAATTCATGACTCGCTCGAAACTGCATTCGACAACATTAAGCTTAAAGGTATGTGGCTATGGACTATGGTCCACTATCACTCCCAAGTTCTCTGCATTCCAATTCGTCTCTCTTTTCATGTCCGTTTCTGGCCATCGGAGGCATAATTGGCCAAATCCTAAGGAGTAATAGAATGCCGACCCTTAAGATTGCTTCCGATTGGAGAAAAAGCTCAGTCATTTTGATTACATCAGAGGAAAGAAGTGCCATTGTTCTCAGAAAACACAAAGCAGAAGAGTAATCATAGCGACACCCGTTACATAAAACCTGGCAAGTCTCAGACGGGAATGCCTTTCCGATTCTCACTGTTCCTTGCGACCTTTAGATCTGGCTGGTTTCGCCGGTTTAATTACGTATCCAAGGAGGATCAAGGCTATGGGAAGAATGGTTCCGATGTAATATACACTTCCGTATGAGGCAATTGTCTCGTGTAAACTCAACACCTGCATGCCCCAA
Source organism: Melaleuca quinquenervia (assembly GCA_030064385.1). Classification (NCBI taxonomy): domain Eukaryota; kingdom Viridiplantae; phylum Streptophyta; class Magnoliopsida; order Myrtales; family Myrtaceae; genus Melaleuca; species Melaleuca quinquenervia. Next base: position 2,972,757 of record CM057722.1, read on the forward strand.
AAAGAGAAACTTAGACGCAACAGAATGTCGATTCCAACTCCAAATAAACCTAACTCTGTACGTACAAAAACAGAAGCTTAGAAACGACAATCCAAAAGAATTTAATTCCTCTACATACAAAGGTATCTGTCCCTATCTTCATTTTATTAGACGTACTCAATATGCACGAGCCCACATTTTTTTTGGAGAAAAGAGAGTTTTTTTAATTTTTCGGTTGGGGGGGGGGGGGGGGGGGGGGGGGGGGGAGGGGAGAGACAGAGACAGAGAGGCTCACCATGAAACCAACACATGAATAATTCAGAACCAATAACGTGTAGGCAAAGTTCAAAATCACTAATATATTCCGTATCAGAGCCATCTTTGGAGGAACAGCCTGTTGCCATCTGTATATCACTGCTCGCAAAGCAACAAACCATGGTCAATCAAAGAAAGCATCAACTATCGGTGCAAAGCAAAATGCACAGACTCAGGGTTACCTCTAGATCCAGCTATCATTAGGGCTGACTGTACAAAGAAAATGATATATCCAGGATACAATCCCTACAATGAGAACAAGAAGATCGTAGAGTGGTTAGGATGAGTGAACTTTATCTCAATTATGATGTGAAAAAGATAAAAATTTGAGGGCCATTTCTTTAGTTTTCTTTCTTTGTAATGGCGGAAAGCAACATATACTCACGTGCCAAACTGCACTGACTGTCTGAGTTGCCAGCAACTGGAAGAAGCCAGGTTTTTTCCCCTTCTGAACAAGCCTATCATAAACATCTGCAGCAGGAGAATTTTAGAGAATTTTAGTTCTAAATAGTATAATTTTTCAAGTAATTTTACACTTGAAAGGGCACATCTTTATCAGGTGCAGTTCCTAATCTATTTAAAGATTACAACAGAGGAGTAACCAAAGCTTTAGCATGTAGATAAGTATCATAAGATGCCAAATAATCTAACATGACTCCAAATCAATATATTCGTGCTTTAAGACATTTACTAGAGATGGAATGATATATCTACCCAGAAAGTCTCCTCATTGCAATCAGAAACCACAACCAAGATTACTATTTGGACCCAGAGGCATAAACAGATAAAAGAGTCAATAAATGAATCGAGTCCACTGCATTTAGCATACATGATATAACCTTGATAGCTATACCCACTTCAGTTAAAAAAAATTAAATAACAATTTGATAATGCTACTTTCAATTGAGACAATTCAGTTTGAAGGAGGAAAAAGAGAAATTGGCACCATGTGCATATACGAACTTAGCAGTCAAATTCTTTGCACGCTACTTGGAAAATTCACCTTCTCCTAGCACTCAGCATAAAAAAATATGAGATCTTTTAAGAATAGATACTCACAATGACGGAGCCAAGTGCTGACTTGGATATTCCATACAAGTGGCAACACAACTGCACTCTTTGCAAACTCAACTCCTAGTATGTCAACATTCTTTGCCCTGTCCCACCGTGGCTTTGGTGGAGAAGAATCTGTCCAGCCACTGAACCCAAGCCCAGATATAATTATAGAGGCCTCCGAAATTGACCAGATGAAATAATATTTCCAACGTGCTGTGAAGCCAGCCATATATTGATAACTCAACCGCTTCCAAAATCCCCATTCTTGATACAATGGATCTGTAAACCGAGACAAAGGATATTGGGGCACCAGGTACATGTACAAAGCCATGCAAATAGCAGCTTGGAGAATAGCTCGCATGGCCGCGCCAAAAGGTGATGGTTTAGGTCCTTTATCTGAAGGGCTCCAAATCTATAAAAATTTTGTCAAAAGACAAGAGATCAGTTTCCATTAGGAAATGAAAGACAAAAGCACAGACTAAACTCGCATAAATCCTACCCCCGTCCCTTCAGTCCATTCCAGATAATCCTTCATCTCATAAACAGGACCAGCAAAGTGACTACCGCAGCAGAGGCAGTAGCCAAAGTACTCTAACAATGAGGGCAACTTCATTAAACGATTCTTCTTCTGGGACTCGCGAAGGTCCTCCTCCTTCAGCAATCCATCATTATAATTGATTGCACATGAGATGACTTTCAATGTCAATACCATTAAAGCTCCTGTATACAAGGTAACAAGCAGTTGATCATCAGATGGATGGTATGCTCAATCTTATTAAAAGAAACAGTCTCGCCCTTAGACACGATCTACACATCCAAACTCTACATGCAACATTCAACTAAAACGAATAGATTTAGCTAAAGTAAAGGATAAAAAAAAAGTTGTTTCCCGCTGGCTGGGGGAAATGTTAATTCCGTAAAGCCCAGAGCCACCATTGCAAGACATGGAGGCAATTCAACATCATATCAAAGATCTTGAACTTGGATAGCAATTCAAGTCATCCAACTCCAGAAGAAAAAAGATTTGGAAAGTCATTAATTAGGAACACCAGAATATACAAGGCATACAAAAAGTGAAATTTTCTCTCACCAGTCGCATCAATGCCTCCTTCCTTCCATGCATCCCCACTCATGTAGTAGACATGGCTACAAAGTCATACAGAGTCAAGATTTTTAAAGCACATCACCATAAGCAAAATGACAAAACTCAGAACGCAAATTGTTGTTGATAAGCTTTGAAATGCTCAGACTGTGTGCTTGTTTAGAAATGTTCGAGATCTTGAAATTCAATAGAAAAAGTGGAGCACAACGTAGTATGTACACTTGGTGAATGGGCACAGTAAATGCAACATATAAAGTAAAAGTAAGCTCAAAGTATACAGCAAAAGACAGAGAAGGTGGCCTGTATGCATACTTTATGCATGATATTACCATAATATAAAGCTGAAAAATCAGACAGCTAAACAAAGGATCAGATTGCCTTAAGCCACAGTGGCCCTAATTTTGAGTGACTGCCCTAGATAAATTCTTCTAATAAAAAGTGATATCAGCAGCAGGCCCATGCTTCTCCAAGCTTTCAGGCATATACTGCTTACTTGCTTCTCCTTAATAACTTTTCGACAGCTTACTGATGAATAGAGGGCTCTTGACAGCCCAAGCAGATTCCCTGTTAGAGCTCACAATTGGGATCTGCACCTAGTTAAAGAAAGTTAAAAAGTTACAGGAGTCACCTTGAAGTAAATAAATCCCGGAACACCACTGTCAAGGAAGGAAGGGCCACTGGTTACATCATAAACCCATTGCTTATCTCATTGTAGGGCAATACTTAAAAATCAAGGAGATGGCTTTGTCTTTTGCTCTAAAGGTTGGAAAGAGCCAAACATAAGCGAAGAGCTCAAATGAAATGAGAGAAATTTAAAAAGCCTAACATCTAGATAACAATTGCATTACTGATCATGCATGTCAAAGGTTAGTAATTTCCAGTCTCAATCTACTATTTGAGAGATATAATGATCAGTAGCATATAGGTCAATTCCTCTAAGGATAAACTCAAGCATTTACAATTCTCCTAGACGATTTGATTCCAAGGAGACTAAATGATCAGATCCTCCAGTGCCTAATACATTGTCTATAGTTGAAGTACGACAGAGGAAATTAAATTTCGATGCCGTTTCATTCTTCTAACATCACTGGCTAGATGCACAAGCAAATCAGCTTCACATAAATGAAACAAGCACACAAGACTTAACAATCAAACAAACATGCAACACCAGATGAAGCAAACTCAATTCACAGCACGCACCGTTTTCAAAAATTGGACAAAACATGATGATTTCATCACACCCAAAAGCACCAGATTGTAGGAAATTGAATTATGAGCTATCTATCTTCACTTTGTTTAATAGTAATAGCTAAATGCATGAGCCAATCAGCTTCAAATTAAAACAAGCATGCGAACAAATGCCGACCCGAAAAAAGTAATACCCGAATCAAATGACAATCGAATGCAATGAAACAAACACATTAAAGAGAACATTCAACAATCAAACCATGCATGCGACATTCGGACAAGCAGGGAACCAACCACAGCGACGAGAACTATAAAAAAAAAAAAAAACCCGAATCATTTCGCGGTGAGAGCAAATTATACCAGCCAATCAGGTAGCCGAATCCGAGGAAGAAAGTGACGATCCCGCACTTTGACCGATAAGCCACCATCGACACGTAACCCAGAAGCATCGGCACCAGGAAGTGGAGATTCGAGGAGAAGCCAAATGCGAGGGACGAGAGGAGAGCGCCCGAGCCGGCGGAGTAGGCGTGCTTCGCGAGCCGACCAGGGACGAACCGCCAGAGGAAGGAGACGGGGAGGGTGGCGAGGAAGCAGAGGAGGAAGCGGAACACGGAGACGGAGACGCCGATGGCGGAGGCCATGGATTCCATGTCGAGCTCCATGGCGGCGGCTGCGGCGGCGGCGGCGACTCGGTGAGCTCGACTCGACCCGCTCGGGGGGTTCTTAAACTCGGAGTCGTCGGGCGGTGGTGGTTCGGGGAAGTAAATAAATTGGGTGGCGATTGGATTGAGGAGATTTTGGAGCTAGTCAGGACGAAATTACCAGAGTGCCCTGCTGACTTCCTTCGGCTGGGCAAGTCTCCGGTGCATTCCACCCCGCGCGTGGAATCGCTCCGATGCGAGTCGTGATCAATGCATTGAGAATCAAATTTTACAAAATATCATCTTCAAGGAACTCGCTAACAAAAATTCTAAATTTAATGAGGCAATCGGAAGCTGGGGATTTTCCCCCGTTCCAAACTTTTTTCGATCAATTAATAATCAGATTATGTAACGAATTATTCATGATCGACCCGTTTCTTTATTATTTAGACAAAAATGTCAATATTGTGTCATTGACAACTCGATTAATCAACGAGATGAAAGGAAAGTTAAAAGTCACAAACTTTCTCGAGGGAGAGACGGGGGGAAAGTAAATGGCAATCGCGATGTTGTAATCTTGATATAGGCACTTATCAGAAAGGGCCGATGAGAATACTAAGCTATGAATCCAAACGAGTGTCGAGATCTTCAGGGGGAAATCGGTATTTCATCACTTTTGGACACGCGTGATGATGCCTCGCTTAACCGAACACCCGGCATGAAGTCGGCCCGGGGCGGATCTCGAGGAGGAAGCAACGCATCATCCGAATCGTGCTCCTCTAGATGTCCAAGAGAGACATTTTCGCAGGAAGCGGTCGCCGTCGCCGTCGCGTTCTTGCCTCGGAGTCATCGAGGACTCCCCCCGCAGGCCCACGGACGGACACGACGACGCCGTCTCTGTTTGGCGACCTGAAAACCTCCCAACCGTGAGGCCGAGTTTGGTCTCCAAACCTACCCTCGTAGGTCGTAGGGACTTTGATTGAGCGGGGCTTCGTTTTGACAACTCAAGAGTAATCAATCTCGAGTGATTTACCGCTTGCGATGCGTGACTAACATAGATCGGAGATGGGTCCGCTGTCTTGCATCGTCCGCTCATTCGAAAGGATTGCCTTTTCGTTTACAAAGTTCTCGTAAAACTCGACTGGCATGTCATGCCCGTTCAGATTTCTAAGTAGGGTTAAAGACAGCGATACAGCTGCGGCGTGGCACGTAGGATTCGGTCTCAAATTCTCGAGAATTAGCGCAAACCGGATTACCAAGTAGCAACCTCATCAGCTATGGAGTCACGTCCGGCAGTACATAAGAAACTCAGACAGGGGCATTGATGCTGCCGAAACCATGGAGTAGCTACTCTTGGCCTTTTATTTAACAGATTTCAAGTGGCACAGTTCATCTCTGGATCACAGTACGGCAGAGAAATAACGTACAAGTGACATTCAGAAAGGAGAGCCTATCTTCTTTGGAATCAAACCATGACTCGATTTCCCACTTGGAATCGAAGCCTTGCAATCTGAATTGCATTCTTATTCTTTGTCCCGGTGCAGAGAGCTTTTGGGGAGCCGAGGAGTTTCAGCTGATAGATTTGGTGAGCTACCCTCAGAACCAAAGCACATGCACGTACACGCTTCGGACTACCACAAACCAACCATGTTCACGAGTTGACATCAACAATACTTATGTAAAGAAATCATAGGGCTCAATTGTTATTTAGACGGTTCTGGCAATACAGCGGCCCTCACCAAATTCAGGGAGGCGTCTACTCGAGCAGGATGCTAGACTATACACAGTTTCCTTGCTTTCTCACACACAAACGCATACTCCTAGAAGAACCAAATTGGTATTTAAGGACTAAGCCGTTACTACTTCCTACCTAAGAAGGTTAGATGCACCTCAAAACCGCATCAACCTCTCCTTGGACTCGCTAGGGTATATAATTACAGAGTCCAGACATAGACCTCCCTTGGTATGTGTACAATCGATTTGCGTCATGGATAACTTCACCTTTGTGGACGCATGCTCACTGCGGACAGCAAAGTCCCCAACATGGTAGTTCATCCATTTCCCAGGCTCACCAAGGAAACACTGGGACGAAGCAGATTGGCCATCCGAAGTCCACAGCTGGAATCGCACCGGCTTTTTGTCCCAACCGTGTACATGCTCGGAGTTGCAAACCCTGCGACCGAACCTCCTCTGGGCCCGGCCTAACTGGATTCTGAAGAAGACGCTGTAGGAACCTGCAGGGAATGGGAATTCCATCTCACCCTCGACTTGGAACCACCAGGTTTGCTGGAGATATGCAACAGTTCCAAACCTGCGTTTGAGTGGGATTTTCAATTTAGCTACGAAGCTCAATCTTGCAACATAGAGATAGATATGGAAACGCCAAATGAATCAGCAGAAGAATAAGTTGCAAAAATAAATTACAAAAGGAGAAATTTGTACATGCTTAAGCTTCTTAATAATCCTATTTGAATTAAGCAAAAAGAAAAAAAATTTCCCAAATAGAGCAATTTTCATTCTTTTCTTCTAATTAAGTGTCGGAGCCTCTCAAAGCACCCTATTAATCTGTCAAAAGTAGTAGCCCATTTCATTGCAACAAGTAGTAGTTATCAAGGCCGGGAAAACCTGAGAGTGGACCCAAACGAAACTTTTTTCAGTACGACTACCCCATGACCGCACCTGAAAGTGCTCTCTCAAAGACAGCCATCTAATCGGACGCTTTATTTAACTGTAATGTCTCATGTGGGTAACATTATTCATCAACAAAGCAGCTATCATGTTTTCAATCGGCACACCCAATTCCCAGAACAAAACCTCAGCAATTATAAGCCAACAAGGCTAAAGAAACAAAAGGCTAATTACAAAGGAGCACTGAAGTTTTTCAAAGACACAAACTCACAGAAACCTTATATCCCTCCAAACATACTGGGCCATTTACAGTAGATTGTTCTATAGCAGAATAGATGTCAAGCACCAGCTGCACATGTAGATGACAGGCCTAAGACTATCGGTACTCAAACAAACAAGAGTTGCATTTCAGATTCAGTAAGAAATGACATATTGTGCAACGCAAATGACTACATTCTATACAAGTTCCCATGCTCTTTTCATTTGCTTTCCAACAACGAGAAAAAATAAGGATGATGAAATTTACGAGGTAATAAAGTTTACGAGACAGTTGCCCTGACTTCTTGATGGACGCCATGTCAACTGTCGATAACAGCAGGAAAGTTCAGCTGTGAAGGCTACAAAGCATGTCATGGTCCAAAAGCTTAATATTTCAAAGAAAGGCTGGAACCATCTAATTACATCAAATTCTGATTGGTGCACCATGCCTCAAAAGAGTTTGATATTTCAAAAAAAAAAAAAAACAGATAAAGCTGTAACTGAATAGTCCTTTCTTTATTGGACATTGCCTGCATAGACAACCAAAGTGATATAATAACTAGATGTAAGCTCAGAATTGAGTCTGTTCTTCAAGCATCATGGTTATAACTTCTTGAAGACAATTGTTAACTGTACAATATAGAAGAATCAGATAGATAGTCCACCAACAAAACTAAACTGATAAGTCCTCCAGCATGAGGTGAAGAAAAGTAAGCTGCAGTTCTTAAGGCCATCTAGCGAGAGCATCCAAAAAGATAGCATAATTATGTAAAAAAAAAAAGAAAATGCAACAGAAGTGCTTTTCACAAACAATGCGAAAACCCCCGGCAGAAACTAATAGGCAAAACAGGCCAAACATCAAGACGTAAAATCCACAGAATTTGCAAAAAGAAGTTGAATGCTAAGACAATTAAAGGTATGCTAAAAATCCCGTGCAGAAACTAATAGGCAAATGGGCCAGACATCAAGACATAAAATCCTCAGAATTTGCAAAAAGAAGTGGGATACTAAGATAATTAAAGGTCTGCTAAAAATCCAGGCTAAACATCAAGACGTAAAATCCACGGAATTTGCCAAAAGAAATTGAATAATAATTAAACGACCTCTTTAGGATGATTACAATGAGGAATCCCCAAACCGAAACACTTGAGACCCATCGGGAAATTCCCTAAACAATAAATTCTAGAAGACGCATACAATTTCATCAATAAATCTGACAAGAAATTAACATGAGACTCACCTAGATTCGTCTGTGGGGATGTGACTCCAATATCTCCTGTCATCAATCCCAGTAATGGCTAAGCCTTTTGAAGCAATAGATATACAGACACGGCTGGTACATTTATCCAGCCAAACTTTCTGGCAAAACAGATAAACAACAATAATGGATCAGCTATGCCGTGTCAAGCTTGCTTACTGAAAACTTGGGCAATTAAAATATAAATCCGAACTCGACTAACTCATATAGACTGGTGAATTAACCCCTATGCTGATATAATCTACGGAACTTTACACGCAATCCTTACAGCAAAGAGAAGAATCCAATTCTCGAAACAAGTAAAAGATATCCTAAAAAATTGAGGTGCGTATTAGCTGAAATAAACCACCAGAAGAGAAAACAACACTTACTAATGCTAGTACTCTCACCACAAAAGCTCCACACATTCCTATTTCTCAGATCCCAATCGACAAATCTTTCATCAACTGAAAACACAATCCCAGCTTTTCTCCACACATTTTTTTTGTATTAAAACTACCTTGGTGACTCTGAAACTGGAGACTTTTATCAAATTATCAGCTACGAGCCAATAGAAGAGATCAACAATCCTTACAAATGGACACCTCATAATCATCCGGATAGAGGGAAAAATCGAAACACAAAACATTTCCTCACGGAACAATAATCAGAAATTTATTTTCCTATCAAAAATTCGTCGACTTCTAACGATATTTCCGCTAAGAAAGCCTTTACCTTTGTACCTCCATCGAAAACGTTAGCTCGACAAAGCCTCGTGTATATCTCTCTCTTGCTCAAGCCATTTCCAACGACACGACCACCACCGAGCACCTTCTCAACGAGAACGCCGTAGTTCCCGGGCAACTTCGATTCCCAGACGACATCGGCCCACGACGCCCCTCGAAACGCCCGATTCAGCCTCCCCAGACGACAAATATCCGTCGGCTCCAGGTAGGCCAAGATCGACGCCGCGCAGCTCTCAGGCAAGTCCCCGAGGCTCGTCGCCGCCGTCGCGGAAGGCCCGCAGCCTAGCGATTCGCTCGAGAAGATCAAACCCATTTCCGAAGGTCTCCCAAGGAAGAAGGAAAGAGAAGAAAAGATCAGAACTTTCTTGGAGAAACTTTTAGCAGTCGGGGTTGAATGCGGAGGAGAGATGAGGAAATGGGGAGGCGGGTTCTGTAAAATGGACGCGTAGGCGTATCGGGTTGGCTTCGATTTTCTTCTTTAATGTAAATTTAATATCTGGGTTGTCTTGTCTGTTCTCTTCTGTTGTGCTTGCTTTCTTGTTTGTTTGTTCGTTTGTTTGTTTCTGTGCGTGAGAGAGAGAGAGAGAGTGGTGGGAGGACAGAGAGGACGATCTTGATTTGGACGGACGGAGGGGAGAGGATGATGGCGATGAGCATGAATCGTTAAATTCATCCGACGGATCGATCTTGATTTGTGGGAGATTGGGAATGATGCAGAGGTTCGCTGTCAATATCAAGCCAACTTCTCTGAAATTTACTGTGGGCGCTGGCGATGGTTTGAGGAGAGAATTGAATGGCGGTAGTTTCTGTGGTCACCATTGGTTTCTGAAAGATCGCTCATTGACGATGGCATCGCGCACGTTCGGTGAGCTGTTGTAGCGGAGACGAAGGACTTCTCATGTTTGACCTCTCTCCTTTTTTTTTTCCAATGAAAATGAAGAGAAAATCCGACATCCAGTGCAAAATGATTAGATGCGAGCTTAACTCTGCTGGCTCGACGATTGGCTGTAATTTTTCTCGCCTTAGTTGCGAAAAGGGCATCATGGTAATTTACAGCATATCGACTTTAGAATGTCATTGAATTTCAGAAGGGACGCCTATTTAGATCTTCCCTTTTGGCTAACGAACTCATCGTGTCATGGGGACGAAGCCATTTCGCTACCAAATCCATGATAAATTCTACAAATAGGATTCGGGCAATGAAAGTAGAGCTGACTATAAATTAGGCGGCGCATTGCTCGGGCCAACATTAAGAAGGAATCTATTATGAAACATAATTTTCGATGGGTTTAGACTAGCAGATTCCCTCTCGATTGCCGACACGTTACAAAGTTTACTGCTGAAATTCGAATCTAGCACGACAGGAAGCAACCAACTCGGATTCGACACGTTATTATAAATTTAGATAAAAGGGGAAAATTGATTTGCGACCACATCGAGATTTTGGTGATGACATATTATAGTATTAGATAATCAGGCGCAATTCACCATCTTGACCCGAATTATTAACTTTAAATCGAGGCCGCCAGAGATTGATCGACCGGCGCCATGTTCCCCCAGTCAAATGTAGGGAAAGATACCAAAAAATAAATCTCTCTCTCTCTCTCTCTCTCTCTCTCTCTCTCTCTCTCTCTCTCTCTCTCTCTCTCTCTCTCTCTCTCTCTCTGCGCCACCAAATTCGAATTGAATTTTTCCAGGCTTCGGCAAATCAACCCCGCCTTGATCGGGTCTAATTCCCATGTAGCATTAACAGGACCCTCACTGAATATTACCTCATGGGATAGGACCACACCGAAAGCGACACAATAGCATCTGCTATTATATAGTGTTGTGCCATATTATAATTCACGGCCCCAACATTTTGAATCGGCATCAAGAAAGATAAATTGGGTCAGAACCCTTTACAGATAATCGAGAATAGAACAAGCGCTCGACGTGTATCCGAATCGACCGTGGATAAGGAAAAGGTCTTAATCGCACCCGGCGCTCATGAGACCGACTCGCCTACACCGTCGGATGAAGCGGGTCCGACATGGGACCCTCCCCTAATTTGATCGTGGATGTGAGCTCAGCTGAATATGCACGTGAAATCATGATATTGGTACTTGGCCGTGATATATTAGTGGCGATTAAAAAAATTATGTAGGGATGGTGGCTTGACCACTTGGATTAAGCACCGGATTAAGATATGCTACTTTAGTTTCCGGATAATTAAGTTTCTTGTCGCGTCAGTTGGGGACGGATTTTGATTCTCAATGAGGAACCACACTTCAACAAAAGGCTCCCTATACGTTTCTTCCTTCTTCCATTTTTCAAATCAATATAAGGAAGAAAGAAATTATCGTGCACGCATTATTCTTTCAGTCGTTGATTTGAATAGACCCCCCCGAAGCGTGATCTTCAACGTCATCAATGTCAATCGACTATTCATCGGAGGTGAGGTTTCGATTATTCGTAATTCTTTAGACATGGGAATGTTACACGGAGTCGCGACTTGTTTTGTTGGTTTGTGGAAGAAATTATTCGATCGGCAATAAACTTATTGTATTGATTGAACGTAATCAGTTCTACAGTAAGGGTGGATAGGTTCCAATACAGGAACTCGGAACCTATCCTAGTAAAACCGGCTCCCAACTTTCGAAAAATGAGGTCTACCTCGTTTGTCCTAGAATTTCCCTTGGATCCTATTCTGCTTTTCCGGTCCGGTTCCAAAGTCTACCCAAAATTTTTTTTTTTTGTTTCATCCTAGCAAAATAATATGAGCAAAAGTTGAGCAAGGGTAAGCGATGAGGGCTAATCAAGAACGAGCAAGGGTGAGCCGTGAGCAAGAGAGGAGCGAGAGAGGAGGAGAGTGAGTCACAAGCGAACAAGAGAGAGTCATGAAATATCTAAGTATGATTGGATATATATATATATATATATATATGCCCAAGAAGGAAAGAGAAATGAACCGGCTATAATGAGGACATATAATCGGATTGTCTTCAAGGCAGTCTGGTTCAATTCCACAAACTTAGTATATATATACCAATTCAATCTTAAAATTTTCAATTTTGTCAATTTGGTTCCAATCTTTTGGGCGAAACTCGAATATGTTTCTGTTGAAAAATCGATCGGAATGATCATAATGGAATTTCATGCAAAATTTAAAATTCAATTAATAAAATTTAAAATTTTAAAATTTTAAAACTAAATTGGCATCCGTACGATAATTTTAAGATTAATTAAGTAATTTCCCCCCCCCCTTTATTGGTGCTTTTTATGCGCGAACTTGTCGATGTTGCCAATAATTTCTGAGACACCAAACTCATCATTTCCGGAACAAATAATGTAGACAACAACATAGCAAGATCCTACCAATACCTAGGCCCTTTTGCTATGTGTGATCTCTTTCAATTTATTTATCACATCTCTACAATCTTGTTGTATTTTGGGCGATTTCGAGTCGTCCGATGCTCCCCTCTTTCCCCTTAACGTCCCAGTCTACTAATGTTGCCCAATTCCTTCTCGCGAGCCTCTTTGATTCATTTGAATGGTTGGTGTTTTCATGTCTGACCCTATTCATGTCATCTCTATGAAACCCTGTGCCAGAAACAAATTTTGCTATTGAATCTCAATTTCCTTACGTCTCAATAATTTTTTAATGACATGAGTGACTTATTATTTAATGTGGATTTAAATTTTTTATTCCCTTAAGTCTATAAGCCGTTCTTAACCCGAGCTACAAGTAAGAAAAGATGTCGAAGTTCTTATCTCATATCACTTGAAGAATCCCGATGATTGATGGTGCACGACATACTCTGATTGTTGAGCTAAATCCTTTATCATTCGGCATGGCCCAAGCGGCTAACCAATTTATGTAACCACACGAGTGAAAAGACATTTTTCCCCTTCCCACAAGATTGTTTTTGGAATTCTAGTTAAGATAAAACCATACATTATATGATATAAAATTCATGGATTTTGCTATATCATGTGCATATCATGTCCACTGTTTGCACAGATAAGAATCCCTCACGACACTTTTACCTTCTTTTTTAGTTTTATTTTTTTATAATTTTCCCTCTTTTTTATTTCTTTTTTCCCCTTCCATCATTCTCTAATAAATTTATCAAATAGTAGATTATACTACTATGCCTACTTAAATACCTATAATATGTAAGAACTATAAATGCTAAATATATATTTACATATATTGAATTTATATTACGGAGAGAAATAAGTTTGAATATACAAATAAAATTAGGAATAAATAGAAATGAAATTGTTGGAATTTTTCAATTATATTCAACTATTAATTTAATTTTACTATTTCAAGAAGTCTATTATTGGGCAAAAATAACCTCTACACTTTAGATATGAGAAAATCAAAACCACATTTTATCCCATTATCCAAGTTACATCCCTTTTATATCTAACTTCATTTAGTCCTGAATAGAACCAAACACAAGATAGGATAGTTTATCATGAATTTTATCCCGATTATCACATGTAAACTTGATCGGTTTCAAGCTCCGTTCGTTTCGCGGAAAATATTTTCAGGAAAATGTTTTTCGAATTTTCTAACATTCGTTTCGCGGAAAATAAAATAGTCAAGGAAAATATTTTCCACCAATAGAAAAAAAAACGCATTTAAAAGTGGGGAAAATATTTTTCGCTTTTTTAAATGAGAAAACATTTGCCGTGTTCTTCATTTATCTTTAAATAACATGGTCTTTAACAGAGTGCATCGACTTTTCTCGAGGCCAGCAAGCCGGCGATCTTTGACAGACAAATACCAGAAAATATTATTATTTTTCAGGAAAATGATTTATTATATAATATTTTTAAAAAATATATTTTTCGTGAAATGAACGGAGCGTTAAAGAGTTATTAATTCCATGACGAAAAAGCAACTAATCCTCAGTTATCAACACGCGTGAAGGAAAACTACATCCCCGGTGGAGATAACTGTTACTATTCTTTCAGTGCGCGGTCCCCGACGGGGCCCGGACAAGCGATAGAGAGAGGCCGTGACAAGCGACCGGCACCTACCTCTCTTGATAATCCATATTCCTCTGTAACTTGGCGATCCTAATGATGACAGAGGGCAGGTCATTTCCAAATATTCAGCAAAGCCAGCATCCGACGCCGACTCACGAGAGACCTGACTCCGACAGAATGACCTTTCAGCGGATGCAGAACAGCGGCCAACCCCATTCGCCAACATCATCAAAATGAGCAGTTGAAGCACCGTGATGGTTGATGATGTTGTCTCTCGCTCGTCACAAATGCTTTGATTCCCTAGAGAGAGAGAGAGTAGCCGAAGATATATTCGCACTCGATCAAAAGGGTAACTAGAATTCAGCTACAGATTGGCTTATCATTTGAACCTTTCGAGATGATCAACAGATTCTCAATGGTCGGGTCTTTGCACTTATAAGAAGGTACGGCTCAAGAATTTAAATCAATAAGTGAAGAAAAAGCACATGATAATATCTCAATAATGAATCATGTTCTTGAATCACGACAAAAATCGATGACCATACTGATGTCCCCAGGAGATGAAAAGGAGAACAGAAAAGGGAAAACATATAAAAATGACAAGATAAGTGATTCAATTTGAGATGGACATCCACGGCAGATCGTGCTGGCGCAACTTGCATGCTGGGGTTGTACTTAATCGCACTATCGAGCGTTCCAGCAAGGAAAATGTGGGGGGCGACTTTGGGCCGTCCATTTTACCTACAAACTTTTTCCGTACGAACGGTCCTTGTCACGTATCACTTCCAAAATGCTTAGGAAATCTTTTGCTCGATGTTATCATCTTCCACTCAGACGTCGTAAGTCATCTCTCTTCTGCTTAGCCTTTCATACTTTGAAGAGATTATCTAACCGATCATAAGCTTATCATATGAATCCTAATTCAATTTTGAACTGGACTATAAATTTAAATTTTGCTGGGCAATTTTTCAATTTTGAACTGGACTACAAATTTAAGTTTTATTGGGTAATTTTTTCATTTTCCTTTTATCTTTTGGTGTCACAGATGATCGGGGGCCAAGGAGCATATTAGAACCGATGAGTCAAGCAACACTCCAGGTTCTTCACCTAATCTATGCCCACATAATCGGGATGAAATGTTCAGTGCCACATCAATAACTATAGTATCAATCAAGTGAAAGTTTGAGAAATCACCTCGATTTTATCTTTCTTTCGAGAGGAAAGATTTACGAATTCGGATTTATGTCCAGGAAATTAGCATCTTTCCTCTTACATTGTGCTAGAGTGATTACTTCTCTATTCCTTACTCAGCATTTCTTCCTCCTTCTGCTCCTCCTCACCATCATCATTTTTCGTGTTGCTAACCGCCCGTATCAACTGGTTAAAAATCTCCATACCCCGCACGGCATTTCCAGTCTCAAACTCAATCGCTTGTCAAACTTTGATGCATAGCAATGATATGAGCACCAACAGGAGATATACGATGAGACACTCTTAGAGGCAATGGTGCGGGCTAGTGCTATGTCCACATGCGGATCCACTTGAGGATTAAAGCTGCCGTTCGGTGCTAATGCTAATGTCGCCTCGCACGTCTAATCCTCTTACCCCGGCTTATTGGCTGGGTGGATAAAATCAACCGGCCGATCGTGGGTTGACAATGGGGAAGGCCTCCACTTGACCAGAGAAACAAATGCTGAGTGACGACATGACAAGGACGAGGGCAAATGAAGGGCCGAATCCTTGGCTGAATCCACACCTAACACATACTCCAGTTTCATCGCAATCGTATTTCAAAACAGCATCGCAAGGTAAATACCGCAGGGAGCGATTTTCTTGTAGATATGCCATTCGGACCTAATCGAGGATATCGTAGGAAACAACACTTCATCGCCCGAAGCAAGTTGCGCAGGTCTACTTGAGCATGACATAATCGATGTGAGGCACCCTCCAATGGTTCCATGAATACTTTTCTCTCGCTCTTCAAATTTCACTCCAAACATTGAAAAGCTGCAGGGTCATGACCACGAGCAGACCTCTGCCTCTCCATGTTGCTTATGCTCGGGCTTGCAATAGGACAAAGATCACATTCAGAGAGAGATAGAGAGAATTAGCTTTACAAGCTTCGGTTTCTGGTTGGCTCAAGCATTGCGGTCAATAACAGCACACCTAACCTCAAGCGAGAACCCTCCCACAGTACAAAACGAAACTGTGCTCGACAATGAAATGCCATAAGTACATTAACAAATTTTGTAACCATCAGTGATTCGGTCAACAAATATTCTTGCCACTTCAAAGTTCCTTTTGATCGATCCAACAGCACAAACCCAGATAAAAACCAGCATTTCGTAATTCATGAAACTGTTTGTCACTCTAAATTACCTCGAGGAACAGTGCTTCTTGTTTGCTTGTAAGCCCAAGCTCATTTAGAGTCAACATGCTCTCACCGTCCATAAAAGCACGCCGTGGGTAAGGCCTCACCTGTTCAGAAAACCACATAAGCACTTGCAGGTAAAACCAAAGGTACCTTCCCAGGTGTCATATCACATATTTCTCATGATTCCTGCCTTTTGAAGTTTGAACAATAAACCCACACTCTCTCAACTGAAGCATACGTCAGCAAGGATCTGAAGTATTACCAGCCTATATGTGCCAGGCTTGACTGCCCGACCGATGTCTATGAAGTCAAAAAGACACTGCAGAGAAAAATAAAAACTAGAATAAGCATGGAAGGCAAGTACAATGAGCAAAACAAAACAAAATAATAGTACTCCAATTAAGCTTTGATTCACCTGCAACTTATCAGATTTGAGGAACCGTCGGCCTCGCCGGCTGCCATCTGGCATTCTCACTAGGAGTGTTATCGCATTTTCATCATCTGGCAGGGGTTCCTGAGGAAGAGAAGCCTCCTTTGCGGCTAGTTGTCTCTCAAATTCCTGTCATGAAGCCATAAAATGTTAAGATGCAACACAAAGCTAAGATTATGGTAAGAAAAGCAATACCCTGCTTCTTCAGCGAAACATTTCAAGCAAGAGTGGGAGACAAAAGCATCAAACTGGTAAAATCCACAAAGATAATTGATACTATGTAATCTTATGTGAGCAGAACTAAATTGGAAAAAAAATTAGTCATCAAAAGAGATTAACTGACAAATGGAGTGGAATTAACAGTTTGATTTCTACAACTGATGGTCCCACAAATTAGCATAACAAATAATCCTCTCTAATTTTATTTAATTAGACAACTTGTAAGGTTGCGCTGCAGTTGAAGCAAAGACCAATGCTAGCTATACTGCAAATGGTTCACCAAAATTGTATTACTGCGTGATGTGAAAACTGCAACTGGATATTTGAACAAGTAAATCATATTCAAAATCCATCAGTACTTCCCCACAGCATTTTGTAAACCAATCTCAGTATCTTCAGGATAGTTCTTACTATAAATGGAAGACTGAACGACAATCCCCTTGGTAGGCAGACTGCTCATTCCAATAAAGCAGGCATTAGCCCTTGGTTCACAATTTTTTTTGTAGTACCAGTCTGCAGATGAGGGCATTCTAGCTTTAAAGTCCTCCAACAAACAAGGGGAAAGGATACTGGAAGCAGAACAGCAATCCATTTCAGCTATTAGCCCCAACCAATTGTGACCTAAGATGATAGACCATGCTTCATGTCTCATGAAGGACTTTATACGATTGTCCATTTTATGGGATTGTCAATTACAATCAGCTATCGGTAACTTAGAAGCACAACAGGACAGAAAAACAAATCTGACAAGTCTACCTGCTCCTCTTCCAATTTCCTGCGAGATTCTTCCTCTTTTCGTCTTTCTTCCTCAAGAGCAGCTTCTCTGGCTGCTTCCTCTTCCAAACGACGAGCTTCAGCTTCTGCCTTGGCCCTCATTTCCTTCTCTTGGTCAGCTTGCAGTGATGCAAGATACTCATCATCCTGCATGCATAATATTTGTTAAACAAGCAATGGACCTGCCAAGGAGAACAATCTATACTATAAGCCCAAAATCAAACCTGTTGTTCCCTTATTAAGCGCTGGGCTTCAAGAGAGGGTGATGGAGGTCGAGGTGGTCGCCTGGGATAAAGACTATCACCACGCATGAATTGATGAGGTCCATAAGCGTAATTATATCCAGCCCCTTCAGGAATTCCACCAAACATTGCAGCTTCAAGCATAACTGCTTCATCATGTTCCTCAGAGGAGATACCGCCCCACTTAAATATGAAAAAAGGGGGAGAAAAGGAGAAGGAAAAAACATGAGCTGGAAACGAGAAGGCAGTTGCAATATAGAGAGAACCAAAAGGGCAATATTATGGCACCGCATCAGAAGGGAATGCGCTTTCATCGTGCTGATGTTGATTATGAATAAGCTGTTCGGAAGGTGGTGGATCATCCTCAATTTCTTGGACAGCTACAGCAGCACGGGCAGAGCGGCGCCTTGGCCTTTGCCTAATGAGAGGTTGCTCCACTTCTTCAACTTCATCTTGGTTTGACGGTCCTCCTGCGTCCAGCCTATAGAGGCA
This sequence comes from Melaleuca quinquenervia, assembly GCA_030064385.1. Classification (NCBI taxonomy): domain Eukaryota; kingdom Viridiplantae; phylum Streptophyta; class Magnoliopsida; order Myrtales; family Myrtaceae; genus Melaleuca; species Melaleuca quinquenervia. The sequence continues at coordinate 2,991,421 of CM057722.1, forward strand.
ATTAAAAGAAGCAGCAAATAACAAAGAAATATGACAAACGTCAAAATTTTGATGCCGCTTCAAATCACTTACCTCCCATTTGATGAAGCCAATTTGCTCAGTTCTACCTCCGAACTGTTTTGATCCACCACTTTTGGGTCTCCAAGGTCATTTCTGTGGTCATGCAATGCTTTTTCTTGCCCGGTGGTCTGTTCATAATTTTCTTTTTATGTGAGACAAGCACACCGACCTAACGTATCCGCAATATGGAAAAATAACTACCTTCAAGGACAACGAAACAGCATGGGCAAGCTCAGGATCCTCCAACTGAGATTGCCTCTGAGGAGGACCAGGTTCACTAGATTCCTAAGTCAACAATGAAAAACGCAGAAAGTTCAGGAAAGCATCCATAATAGAATACCAATGATCCACACATACTCCAATATGACAAAGGTTGAAATGGTTAGGACAAAATACATTTTGGAAAAGGTAGCTTCTCTCGATATCCCATTTTGATGCCTCAATGGCAGCTTGAATCATTTCTTCTTCTATCTCATCATTGTAATCTGGCAATTTGTCAAACCCGGATGGACTTGGCCCCACGTTTCTGCTCCGAGTACTGACACCTGTGGAATCCTCAGTATCCTCATTTTCTCGTGTCGCACAAGCAGTCGATTCAGCTGGGACAACTTCTCCTTCACTGGTTATAACAGTCCCGCGAACTTCAGGACCATGATCATGTTCAGTACCAGTTACATCCTCAATGGTCGGACCCCTGCCAGAATGATCAGATGACCCATCGCCATCCTTGACCTCTATGGGAATTTCCTTGATGTTCCTTGGATGTGTGACAAATGGTGTGTGTTGCCGGAAATCAGAACTGGGATCAAGAAATCTCCTTGTGAGACTTTCATCAAGAAGTGAGAAAGGATTGAAACTGCCTCTAGCACCAGAAAGGAGCGACAGGGGTGGTTCTCGACGTTCAACTTGAACAGGCTCATCAATATCCATCAAATCATCTTGAGGTGCAGTAGATGTTGTGTGCACGCTGATTAAGAGAAAACCAACAAAACAGGAGTGAGAAAGAAACAAGAGAGAACCGAGCATGAAAACACAGTAACCACAGAAAATTCTTCATGGAGATATATGACAATTCGCTGACATGTTTCTATCTCCTTCGCTGAAGTGTGCATTGACAGCTTCATTGAGGTTGCCACCATGCTCCTGGATAAAGTACATAAAAAGAATTAATTAAAAGCATCAACTAAACACTTCAACTAACAATTCATGAGCCTGTGAATAGAAACTAAAGTCCAAAGGCAAAAAAAATAATGTACATAGGTTCAAGAGACAAAGAAAAAAAGGGAGGGGGTTAATGATTATCAATGCGCACATAAATATCTGAAAGAAACAACACTATTTCTAATCTGTCTATAGTGAAAATACGAACATGCTGAGCTTTGTTCGCTCGGGAGTATTGATAAGCTGATGCAGAACAATGTAAATATTCTAATGCCAGATTCTCCTAAGAATTACAAAGTTCCATGCTTTAAACTCATAGTCACCCATCTTCAAACTTTGAAAGTATCCAACAACTAACAACTCAATATCTACTTCCAGGTTCTGCTAGTTTGGGTGAGTTCTACTTTTGACTATTTTTTCTTATAAATTGTGTCGTGCTCACATTTTGACCTGTAATTAAAAGAAAACGCTTGAAATCAAAACTTTTAAATATTGATGTGTAGAAGAAATGTAGTTTTTCCATAGTTTCAAAACTTAAATACTTGTTTTCAAATGTTGAAGGGAAAGTTATAAGTTAAAATAAGAAATACCTGCAATGTTGCCCCAAACAGGAATAAGACACCACAAGAAGCCTAAGTTCTTGCTTGAAAATGACATTAAACAGAAAACTCCAATCACAATGCACTGTCTCATGATTCCCGTTGCCTATGCTAAGCAAATTGCAAAAAGCACCACCCTTCTCTTATATTCAGAAGAAGAGAATTATTGCCTAAAAGCGGCCTTACATTTGACAAGGACTACCTTGTCTACCAATTTGAAGTAACCTCTTTTTGGTATTTATTCATTAGTGAGCTTATGGCATATGTAGATCAAATTCTTAGACCGACAAGCAAGTTCTAATTTGCCCTGTGCATTACGAAAATCTCCACCTTCTTTATCTCTTGCAAGCATCTTCCAGCTTTCATAATCATATTTCCAATGTCTCTAATTTTGACTAAGCACGAAATTTACCGGAAAAGAAAGCCCCTAAACAACCTCTAGCTCGAATATGATCACATTAAGTAGAAAACTCAATCAGCAAGCATAAACCCAACAAACCAAAACCTAGAAGCACTCACGACCAATGAGCCAGAAAAAAAGATCAGCTAAATCAAATAATTGCTCGAGCGCCACCTAACTACAAGCAACTGGACCCAATCCAGCAATCCACGCCGATTACGCAACTTGAGTGAAAAAAATTAAAGCCCTATTATTTCTACGAGCATATCCGCAACTAGTCGATTGCCGATATATTCTCCCCCTCCCCTAACCGCGCATCAGGAAATCAAAACACGAAATTCCTGCGAGAAAACCCGATCGGCAGCTCCAGACAAATCTCACCTCGAGTTTTTGGATGGCGACGGCCTCAGGCACGCCAGTGATACTCGTGAACGTCTCGATTGCTTGTTGATTAGGTCTCGCCATGGGAGGAATCGGAGCTTGGCGGCAGATTGCGGAGCTCTGAAACTGGCGTGTGCGCTCTCTTTTCTTTTCGCTGAAGGCAGAGATACCTGGTGGAAAACTGAAGGACGAGGAGTTTGTGTATATATATGAGTGGCGGACGAGGACAGGAAGCGAGAATTTGAGACTTTGTCGGGGTCAATTTGGGGAAACCGCACGCAGCTTCTCAAGTCTTCTCAGCTCCTTCTCCTCCTCTTCGCGTCTAAATAATTAGAGAGGGGCAACGGTATCCGCAAGAGGGAGTCATGGCAACGAGCGCATTAATTCTTTTTCGTCTCCCCTAAATGAACTTTAGTTTTTTTTTATATAATCCTGAATTTATCTCGATTTTTTTATTTCGAAATAAATCATCCACTTTAAATCTAATCCCAAATCTGCCTTTGTTAACCTTCCGTCTATAAATCACTATTGGTCTTTTAAAATTATTAATATCAATAGATTGCCGCATTTTGCACGAAAGTAAGGATGTTGTTGAAAATACTTATTATGATAATACCTTTAAGTAGTCCAGACATTGATTGTTTGGAAGGATCTGGTGATAATCTTTTAATGCCAACAGCAGATTTAAAACTCCAAAGAAAGTAAATTTGGGACAAATTTGATAATATGACTAAATCCACCCAATTTCAATCAAAACGAAAAAATCGTCTTTTATCATTTGATTGCAATTTAAATTGATGGACCCAAATTTATCTACTTTCCTTTTTAAGTTTTTTTTTTATATCCATATAGGATCTACTTACAATAATTAAGAATTTCATGTGCTTAGTTTTTGTTTATAGTAGATTTTCCATGTATATTAAAAGCCTTATATTTTCTATCGTTATATATTACTTCCATAAAATTTTGTTTCGATGAAAAGATAAATTTTCAACAAATCAAGTTCTTTTCATATTTGCCATGGGTAGGAATTCCATTTGGATATATCAAAAAAATTATGCATCATATTTTTTTTTTACAAAATGTTGAATTCATATGAATTATGTCTATTTAATGTGACTCAAATCTCGATTTATGGGTCATTTCTTTTTGAGTGATTACTATCTTTTTGAGTAAGGTTAACTCTAATACTGTGTCAGATGAAATCAAAGTATGTCTATTCTATAAGATTAACTATATTGCAAGCTTCAGCATCAATTTTTCTCTCCTTGTTAAGATATAGATACATGGATGGATTTTTTTTATGTAGATATGGTGAATTGCATAGCAGGCAATATAAAAAATAATTTATGTGAAATTATAAATATAATTACTTTCTCATTTTTATAATTAATTCTATTACTTCTTACCTTAGAAATTATGAAATCAATTGAGATTGATAACTATGTAAATATGTAAAGGAATTCTCTTGATTTTAATATGTATATATGTATATATATTCTTGTTGTCATAATTCAATTTTACTTCTCGTTGCAAAGAGATTTTCCTCTAAACTTTCACATTTTCTTAAAGTCCTAAATCTTCATTTGAAGTATGAAAAATACTCCCTTCATTAAAATTCAATGCATTTAATGTACAAACACCACTTTTAGCATAATATTTACATTATACTAGAATATCCAATTTAAGTCACAATAATTGCTTATTTTGAGCAAATTCATTGCTGTTATACCACTTTAACATGTTTATGGGAATAAAGCGGGGTCATAGATATTCCCGGCGCAAGTGTAATGAATGCCAAAAACGAATCAAGAGTGGAAGACACCATGTGACATGGGCAATTATGCAAAGAAATCGAGAAAAATCTATTAATATTTTTTGGTGGTAAAATGAAATTAAGTCTTTAAACTTTTAATTTGTGCAATCAAGTCATAAAATTTCTATGATTTATATAATTTGGTACCTCTGTTAGCTTCTTTAGTTTAAGTGACTGAAAATGTTAATGTCATTTTTGCAGAATAATCTTGAGGCACGAGGCTTTGATGTGGTACGAAGTGCCACTTTTGAAGAATCACAAAAAAACTAAAATAAAGAAATAAATCCAAAAGGAAAAGACAATACATTGGAGATAAAAGGGCGCGTTTGAGGGAACAATTTTCGAATATAAATATTTTTTCGTGATTTTACTCCTTGGAACAGTTTCGAAGTAAAATAAAGTATTTGGTAAAAAAATTGGAATAGAAATGCATTTGGTAATGATTCATAAATTTTTTGTTCTTTTCATTTTTCTTCTTGTTCATGGATGACTGACCGCCGTCACTGGTTGTCCAACAACCGGCTGCGGAGGTTCGGCTGTCTGGCAGCGACAGTGAGGGGTGGGGGCGACGGTTCGGGAGATTGTCCTTAAAAAATCTCAAGGACAATAAATAAATTTTTTCTTTTTTTTTGGTTTCAAATATATTCCCATGAGGAAAAAAACATATCTTTTATTTTTTTTGGTAAATAAAACATATCTTTTATTCCCGAGAGCAAAAAGTGTAAACAAACATATTTTTGTTCTTTTCTTTATTCCCCGGAACAATAGAACAAAAACAAGTCTATTTACAAACAAATATGCCCAAATTGATTACAGGGGATGCATCGAGAGATATTACTTAATAGAGTGGCCGCATCAGCAAGGGTCATCACCCATGGCCAAGGGCTATAGTCCTTACGTGATTGTGCTAAGCGATGGCTATAGGTCAAGGTTTGTCCCTTGAAAAATAATACAAGGTATTTGATAATTACTCTCAAATGATTTTGAGGTGAAAAGTTAGTATTGGGAAGATTGAAAACTAAAAACTAGTTCTACTAACTTTGAGTATTTTCCCAAAGCCCATTTAAAAAATCGAACCAAACGTAATCACAATCTATCACGGGCTCACAAAGGTGGGGCATGGTCGTCATCCCATTCAAGTAACTTCAACAACCATTAACCTCCCTCTACTACTTTCCTATTGATTTTTATTTTTTGTGGAAAATTTGTGCCACCCACTTAATTTAGTTTGAGATGAACATGTCATGTCATGAAGTAATATCAATTTTGGTTTTTAAGACATTTAAGGTAATATATGTCATTGCGATATCAATTTGGGATTAATGGTACCAACCCTACCAAAGATCATGTTAGCATTGTCTTTCACTCAAATCAGACAAATCTAAAGGAGGCATTTGATTGCGTGAATTGCACAAATTATAATATTCATGACTTAATTATATTTTTGTAATAAGCTTTATAATGTAGACCGAACTCATCCATAAACACGGATAGGCACATACCTTTCCAGTATACAAAACCACATAGTAAAAACGGTGGCATTGCATTTATTGTGAAATTCATCCTTTATTGCGAAAGTGACTAGACCCCGCACACTAATTTCGTATAGGAAGTCACATTTTTCCTATCGAGACTTACTAATTAGCTAAAAGTACAAGTCATTAATTAGCATTACTGAACATTTACTTTTTCCATGTATGAAAAGTCAGAACACAAAATAGGCCTGATTAGATTAGCTAGGCTAGTGCTTATACATACAAAGATGTCAGGTGCCTTTGGATTAATTTTGAATATTTTGTGGAATTAATTTGAAATTCCTGAATAAATAATTTATAATTTATATCCAAACATTAAATATTGAGTAACCTTCAGATATTAGAACTGGTTTGTTTTGGTTAACTTCTCTTCCAAAAATGGGGAACACACAAAAAGAAAACATACATATTTTTTAATGACTCTAAATATAATATGTAATGTCAATTAAATTGTGATATGATAACACAAATAGTTATTGCACTTTGATTGATCGTATAACGTGGTCTCTAATCTTTAAATTAACATGCAGCGTTATCCTCATATTTTCACGAACTTTGCTCCACTGTTTAACGTAGTTCTTAAATTATATTAAAATATTTAGAAATTGAAAGATCACTCTAAGAGCCAAATTACAGTTTTGTGACCATATTAAATAATTTAAAAGTTCAAGAATGATAATGTAGTTCGGACTAAAGTGTAAGGATTATTTGTATCATTTTTTCTTAAAATTTTTCGTGAATAACATTGAGGATCCTATGTGACGAATGCGACATGATTGATATTAGTGTACATTATCTCATTAAACTATTCTATCTTTTGATAATAATAAAAATATAACCAAATGCCGATTGTTAGATATAAGTTCAAATTTAAGTATTTTCATAACTCAAGAAATTATTGAAATATAATTTACTATCTACAATGAGAACATTTCTTATTAACTAATTAATTTTACCAACAAAGTAATTACTTTTTTATCATCATAGAATGCCAGCCTAATTCTTCTCGCACCCGCCAAACATAATTATCTTCTCTCTTGCTAGATTTATTTTTCTTTATTTCTTTTATCAGGGTATAAAGTCAATATTCGAGGTAGCCGGTCATTTACAAGTTGTCAATATCGATTCGCTTTTTCCTTTGTTAATGATAGTCTGAAAGGTTATTGTGAAGCTGGTTTAATTAGAAATACTTTATTTTTGGATTTATATATAATATGGGAAAAAGTAATACAATGAAAAGAAAAGGAAAATAATATGATTTTTATTAATCGCTTCGCTCAAGGCTCGTTACAAACTCTCAAAACGGTGCATTTCAACGACTCACCCAGTCACGACGTCGTTCCGCCGTTCTTCCTCGACCCGACGCAGTCTTCGAAGGCCTGAGCAGATCGTCGATTCCTCGAAGCCTCGGAGGTGCAGAGCTTGAGCTCCCGGCGAAAAATGGAGGAGAGAGAAACGATGAGTTCGACGACGACGAAGACGGAGCCGAAACGTGCGCGCTCGGAGTTCTGGACATGGTTCTTCGCGTCGGTCGCGTTCAGGCTCGCCCTCATCTACCTACCCAGGAACCTCCACTTGTCCACTCGCCCCGAAGTCTCCACTCCTCTCACCAGCATTCGCCGCCGTAACGCCTTTCTCCACATCGTGGATCAAGTCGATTCGCAGTCCCTCGCTTGAAATTTAGAGGCTCATTTTGATATGGTTTCGGTTGTTTTGTTTGGTCCCCCTGCAGTTGCTGAAGGTTACTGGTTGAAGCAGTCGTCGATGTCTCCTTACGCAGGTTCGACTCTGTTCGATCTTTGGGAAGGAAGCTACTATTTGCTACTGGTGTTGCTTGTTTTGATGCTTGACGATCTAGTTTCGGTGATGAGAGTGGTTGTTCCCTTCGACAGGTTCTATGTACCACGGTTCTCCTTTACTACTGTTGGTTCTGGGACCTCTTACTGCCAAAAGGTAACTATCCGAGTAAACTTGCGGGTACATTGCTGAGGCTAGGTTGATCGTGAGCTTTGCTGGTTCGCTGCTAGAACTGAACTGGATTTATTTAAGGTTATCGAAATGGAGGCTGTGGTTTATGCAAAAAGCTGTTCTCTATTACGGGAATTGGATATTTTTAAGGGAGTTGCAATCTCTTATATATTGCGAAGTTAATTATGTTCTGTAGCTTTCTCGTGATGCAGAATTGAAGGGCAACCGGAGCATCTTCTATGCAGGTATCTACTCCGCTTATGTTTGGTTTGTGTAGTGCATTCGTGTTCTACTATCCTCATGCATTGTGATATGCAGTATTTCTTTGTCATAGTGGTGTCTTTTTCAAAGCATGAGTAATTTAGCGTCTCATCACGTGACAGACCGACAGTCATCCACTGAAAACACCTGGAAGGATCTAACCTAAGTACAGATTACAATGATTCCGGTCCTAACTTTAATTCTTTGAGTTGAACATGACCTTAGAAAATATCTGAGCTTGCCAATTTGTCATTTTTTCATTGTTTTGCTTTTAATGGATTACAATGAAAATTTTATATGCTTGTTACAATGTCACAAATTTTTATAAACGTCTGTTGTAGCTTATCTTGTGACTTTTGTCTTTGTAAGTTGGTATAATCTGTCAGATATTCTCCAGAGTAATCTAAGATTATTCCCTGCATTCTTCGAGTAATTAACTTTTATGTTGATAAGTTGCTCAGTCCATGAGAACAGCTCTTTTGGTTGTAGTCTATTTCTTGTGATTGCAGATATTCTCAATGCAATGCTTATTCGTGCGACTGGTCAGAGTCTGCAAAAGGCATATGCCCAAAAGCTGGAAAATCTGGATCTTTTCAAGTTGTCAGAAGAATCAGGTAATTTTGTTTCTCTAGAATCTGACAACTAGTGCTATATCCTTCTGTTTTTCTCCCTTTCATAAGACTATTATTGTAGTTACACAAGCTAATATCTCCTAGGCTTAGAACTGTGGTGAGTTGTATGCAATGAGGTTGCATTGGTCTAAAATTGGTCTAAATTGAGTATTTCATGCATATTTGGAGTCACTGAAGACAAGTTCATAGTTTCTTATCCTAAACAAGACATGCTGGCTTGGTGAGGTTCATTTTAGTGAGATAAGGCATTCCGAAGATATATACAATCTCTTCTTGGAGGCTTCTTTTTCTATATGGGAACTTTTTTTTTGGCCATTTCTTTCCAGGGACTTCAAGTATGCACTAATAATTATTTTGCTAAATTTCATGGTAAGAAGGTACATAAATGATATGCTACTTTAAAGAAAGAACTAGTAAAGTTACAACACTGTGCTGCTTAAGTGTATGTCTTATTTTGTTTCAGGGATGTTACCATCAGGAGACATTGCAGCCCTGGTCTATCTGTGGAACCCTTTCACAATAGTTGCATGCGTGGGTCTATCGACATCCCCCATTGAAAATTTGGCAATCCTATTAGCCCTTTATGGTGCTTGTAAAGGTATATTTCTGCCTTCACTGGGAGATGGGGACTGCATTGAAGATGTATTTGCTAAATTTATTACTCCAATGTTTTGCTTAATCAAATATTTGCAATTCCTCTTAATGTCAGTATTTAAAGCATATCTTGGTTAAGGGCTTGAGGCTGATGCTCATGGTGCGAGACATGAAATTTGAAGTTTAAGCGGTTTTTTAGTAATTCTTACGGCACAGACAGACTCCTTTGAATTTATCTTGTGTTCATCATAGGCCAAGCTGGATGAGTCGATACTTACTCAGCATAATTTATCTGTCCTCATGGTTTGGATTATATAATGTTTGTTGACCAGATGCATAATGAACACGTTCCTAAGAGGGTATTTGGCTTAAATCGGTGATTCAAGGGCAAAGTTTTCTTGCAGGTTGTGCATTTATAAATGACATTTATAAGATTGTCTCAAATTAAGGGAACTGAGAGTAAAAAGAGGATTTGAAATTTGATTGCAGAATGCCAATTAGGTCCTATGCTTGTCTTGTATTTCTCTCCGAGGCTCATTGGACTGTACTTGTGGATCCAAAATCTCATTATGCTGAAATTGGACCGCAGGACTGGTTCCCTTGGCAGCTTTTGGATGGGTCTTGGCTACTCACATGTCTCTTTATCCCGCAATACTAATAATTCCAGTATGCATTTCCCCTTTCCCCTTATTGTCCAGTATTGTTTGGCTTCTCAAGTCTATTTATCTGTATTTATACGGTGTCCATCAATATTTACACTTGCTTTTGATTTTAGGTTATTCTCTTCCTGGGTTATGGTCCAGATGCTCCAACTAGGAAATTGTTCCTGCAAAGGAGCTTTAGGAAATGTGGAACTAGTCCTTCCAGTGATCAGCATCATAAAACAGAGGATGCGACAAATTTGTTGGAACTCCGAATTATCTTCTCATGGAGACAAGTCATGCAATTCCTACTTTGGGCTTTTATCTGGGGAATCTATTTTTTGCTTCTTTGTGATATTTCCGTCAAGCAGTATGGAGGTCTTTCGGAGATGTTTAAAAGGTGACAACTCCATGCTATATGATCTGAGCTTCTCATCACATCATGACTTTGTCTGACCACCAGAGCAACCATCATCTTTGTTGCCTGATCTGTTTCATTAATCCTCAGATTTTTCGCTATTATATGAGTAGATTGGTTTCTGATACTTCTAACCAACAGGAAAGGAGGATAATCAGGACAAGAACCTAAGGGTTTTTGTTGATTTTCTGATGGTAGACTCACTCGATATTGAAGGCAAAAATTTAAAGATCTGAAAAGATTCATTTTATGATTTGTTGGACTTGCTGTGCTATATAAATTGTCAATTTGAGTTTTTATGTGCTTTGGATCTTCATGGGACAGAAGCACATTAGAACATTCTGTTAGGGGACTCTGCTGTCATTTCCTCTTTAACGCTAGAAAATGTCTAGGTTCAGAAACAATTCATCTTTAGGTGGCTAGCGCACAATCTGACAGCAGCAGCTTATACACAGCACATGTTCAAAATATCCTGACCGAGTCTGAAGATTGATTTGGAGCTTAACTTGCCAAGTGTGTTCTTGATGAAAGCAAGCCATTCTGATTATCTGTATACCCACTTACTATTGAGATTCAGGTGGTGGTTGTTGATTCTTTCATGGTGAACATGAGTTGACTTACCATCTATTATGCTTTCCTCTGTATTGAGGGAGTCAAAATGCTCACATTTTTTTAATTTTTTGCTAGTTATACTGTGGTTGAGTAGTCCTTGGTTGCCTTAGGTGATTTGTGACGATGAATTCGGTTTTTTTTAGTGAGAATCAATCATCTTCTTCAATAATTGCTGCTCTAAATGTTCGGCTTCTAAATCTTTTTTATTGAGATTTTCTAATATTATGCCGGTTCCTGCAGAACTTACGGTTTCATTCTCACCGTGAAGGACTTGTCTCCAAATATAGGTGTCTTATGGTGCGTATGACTGACAACTATTATAGGCATTGCTAAAACGGATCAAGTCAAAGTTAATCGCTGGTTTTATTTTTTTGACACAATTTGTCCTTTGATGTATGCAGGTACTTCTTTGCTGAAGTCTTTGACTTCTTCAGAGATTTTTTTCTTATAGTTTTCCATGTGAATATCTTGTTTATGATACTACCACTTGCCATACGGCTGAAACACCGACCTGGCTTTCTGGCGTTTGTGTATCTTGCAATCTCTTCAATGTTCAAATCCTATCCTTCAGTAAGTACTTGCATGGCGAAATCTCATATCTTCCTCAATAATTCACTATTGCTTTTCCTGTATAAGTTTCATACTCAAGTAAAAGTAGGCATTTGAAGACTCTAATCCTATGAAAGACTTTATATGGTGAGAGTCTACTTCCATATGCTGAATTTTGAGAAGTGTGAGCCCTCCAGTCATTTCAAGAAGTTCGAGGGCAACAAGTTACACCTCCATTGCCTATTGTATAATATCAAGGGCCGAATTTTTTTTTTTTAATGCTGTAGCAGGTCTATCATTTCTACATTGTAATTGTTCCCCTTAGGAAGTTTTATCCAGAAGTTTAAATTGATGGGTGAATGGAAATTATAATGAATATAAGGCTCATTGGAAGTGATGTGAGATATTTAAACACTCCCTCTCACGTGGAAATAAGACTGAGAGAGAAAAAAATTTGATTAATAGGGGGCCTCAAACACGAAATAGTTCTTGGACGATTATGGCTCTAATACTATATTAAAAAGTCCAACAAAAAAGGATTAAGCTAATAAGTGGACGAAGACTATATATCCATAAAGCCCATTGAAACTCCATAGATAAGCTACGGGAGATACCTTAATTAGTAGTAAAAAGATGTTTCATCACCACAGACCACCACTAACAGTTTTACACCTAAAGTATTGGAGTGGAGAAAATTAATTTACTCCCAGTTATACTGCAATTTTCACCAACCTGACTTGGGATTTAGGTATATTCTCTGCTTTAGTTTTCCTTAAAAGTGTGATTGTCTAGCCAAAGAATATGAACAACATGGCATATGATATGATTCAGTGCCCTATAGGCATTTGTAGCTTCTCTTTGGCTCATATTTCGATTCTTTTATGTTCCATTTTCTCAGTCCATCACATTCTTTTGTTTAACTTTGGTTAGATTGGAGATTCAGCTCTTTACTTGGGTGTTTTGGCTTTGTTCGTGAATGAATTGGCAGGCAAGCAAAGAAAAACCTTTGTTCTGATTGTGCTTTGTATCTTTAAAGACTAAACACCTTTTTGATTTGGTGTTTTGCAGACATGAAGTTCTCTTTTTTCCTCTTCTGTGGATATGTTGGAGTGTCTCTCCTTAGCCCTGTCATGCACAACTTATGGATTTGGAGGGTATCGTATTCCTGGAAAATTGTTAGATGTCTGCTTGAGCTTTCTTTATTTGCTTCAGATTATAATTTCCCATGGATAATTTGTAGGGCACTGGCAATGCAAACTTCTATTTCGCTACTGCCATGGGCTATGCTTGCTTGCAGGTATGATTTAAGTTTGTAGCCCACTTTCAGTATGAGCAGTAGATAGCTGAAATGAAACATTATTTGCAGACGGATATTGTTTCGTTATGCGGATTAGCCTGTAACATGATAGTGTGAGAGGATTATGTCTTGGATATTTAGTCATTACCTGTAGTTGTTGCTACCATTGTTCAACCAGTTCATTTTTTGGTTCTCTTAAAATTATGAATTTTAGACTTTGGCATGGAACTTCTATAGAATATCCTTCTCATCGAACTTCTTTCTCTCATAAGTCATAATTGATAGAAGATAGAAAAACAAAGGATCCGTAACCAACTTATGTCTCTGCATTCTGTTTGTCCCTTACATGGCCGATTTTGCAGATTATTTTGGTGGTGGAGAGTGTCAGTGCAATGCTCAATCATGACAGAAAGTTAAGAAAAATAAGTACAGCGCAGCTAGCTGATGGCAAATCTTAGGCCCTTGTTGCGACCTATGGTGGTTGATTTTCCACCTTGAACATCTGTCAACGCTAAAAAATTCTCAGGAGCAGAAAAGGTGCAAAGGTTTCTGCGCAGATCAATCCCAGATGTTCAGGCACCTTCTCTCTCTCTCTCTCTCCGTGGCTAGATGTTTGGGGCTTTTAGTCGTGGTCTCGTTCCGAAAGTAATAGCTCATTCTAGGATATGCGTTTTGGGTGGATTCTGATTATGACATTGTGCCGATTTTATATCATCTTCTTATGTGTAGCTCTGGGATGTCATCATCTATAGCAGACACACCGCTTGTCAAGTGGAAAATGGCGAGTTTTGTCTGGTCAATTCATTTCGGCATTAGATATATTATAGTGATGAATCTGAGGGCTTGTATCGCCTCACGTTCCCACTCTTCCTTCACTTTTGATCAAGCTCAGTCGCTATGGGTAGTCTGGTCGTCACTGCTTACGCAAATTCGTGCAGCACTTAATTAACAAGGGGATTCCTGAGGTTGACCACACGGAAAAGATCGTGCAATCTCGAAATTTTTATAATGGGGTGGTCTGTCGATGTGCTATCTCAAATATTCCCGTTCCTTGTTAATTGGGCGCGAGAGGATAGCTAGCTACGCACGTTAAACAAATGAGAAGTCCTATTCACTGAGCCGAAACCCTTGCTTAATGCACACCTCTAGGAGAAGAAAGAGAGAGGGAATGCTCACATTTCAACTTGGACCCGTGATCGAGCTGCAAACGTACACTGTCCTAATCAAGAAGTCGCTTGCTAATGTTCTACGACAAATTCCTGGAGTTTTGGTCGACCGTGCGCCACTACGAAATCCTTAGCCGTGGGCGACACTCTCAATCCTTGACCCAATGCAGGACCGGGATGGACATCGTTGCCTTCCCCGTTTTCTCCTCTATTCAATTGTCGCCCAAGCTTCATCCTCGGAAACGTGCTTTCCGTTTCGATGTCACGTTCTTTTGCCGCTTTCAGGTTCGGGACAACTGTTCTTTTGTTAGTGACCTTTGCAGCAACGACGACGACGACGCCACACGATAATACACACTGCCATGTGCCGTAAGCTTCAGACCGACTTCATCGCCAAACCGAATTCATGCACGATTCTGAGGTTCTCGTTACATCGTTCAAAAGAGCAGACGAGTCCCAACCCCGTCTACGAAACGTCACATAGCGAGTTCGCGTCTGACGGGGTCCTTTGATTACTTGTGGAAGACGCGCTATTCAAATTCGAGCGATGATGTGTTTTAAGCTATGGAGATCTTACTCCATCCATAAGACGGACACAATTCATCTAGCCATCATATGTACTCACACGTTATTTATCTAGATCGGGGGTCATGTTAGTTTCACCGCATCCTAAACTCATTTGGTGAGAAAATTGACTAATTCAGTCCTGGACCTATGGAAGATGGTTTAATTATAGACCTTCTAATTTTATCAGCATAATCCTAAACATTTGTGCAGTCTTTTTCGGCCAGTTGCCGCTAAAATTGCTAATCTGAATATTTGCATAGTGTCCGTGTCAGCTTATTAGGTAGGATGGCCAACAATGATTGGACGCTGCATCTATAGGTTGCAATGACAATTAAGCGAAAAGACGACAATGGAATTCCGCTCAAAGGTTTAAAATTGCATTCATAAAATTGAAATATTTACGATTGAATTAGTATCCGTATAATATGTTTAGGATTAATTGATTGATTATTCTGTCATTCGATCTATGACATTTATTTTTTTAATTTCGAGTTTCCGTTTTGATCAATCGTCAACTCTTCTAGTCCAAAAATTTCATCATTAAAGGTATCATTGAAAAGTAGGATGTTTTTTTTCTAATGCTTTCGTATCGGCTGATGGGAAGACGAAGGCATGGTGCATTTTTCTTCTTTTTGCTTTGGTGGCAGGAGCGTGAGTCATTCAATTGCGTTTATTCTCATACTTGAACAAACAACAACTAGCTTCTTACATTCCTACCAAAAGATCATTTCTTTCTTTCTTTATTGCTCCGAACAATTACTTAAAAATGATTTCTCCTTAAAAATGATTTCTCCCGTAATTTGAAATTTATGATATAAATAATCGTCATATAAAATCGTCATACTTAGATGGAAGCATACCATTTTTTGCTACCTTGCTCTCCCTTTACCTGTCTTTTGAAAAGAAAGGTTATTATTATTATCATTTATCAATTCCTTTTCCTCACTAGTGTCTATTTTTTCCCCACTCCTACTTTGTCATCATATAAGACATTCTCCTCTTTTGATGCAGGTGATATGTCTTTTTATAAATGACTGAGATTTGACAATGAAAAAATAGCACATAATTCTTTTTCTTTCTATAGCATTTTGCCCTAATTCAGCGGTCCGGACACGACATCCATTTTCTCAGTTATGGGTAATTGACTGCTATATTGATGCTCTCCCACTAAGACTTGAGAGGAGGACCTTCCAAACATTTTCTCACTAACTTTTGCATTCTTTTTCATTTCATTTCTTAAAAAAAATCAGAACGCTAGTAAAATATTATTATTCTATGGATGATCTACGTTAGTGATCTTTAGGCACTTTGTTTCTTAAGATTTCTATCAGTCATTTAGCTTCATGGGACGACTCTTGATGGTTTCAGCTAACCTGCTAGTAGCCCCAATAAATAAATAAGAACGCCTTATGTTTGCCAAAAAGTTCAATTGAATGATAATTGTCCAGAGAATTTATCATCTCCGGGAATGCGAAAAGCATATGAACCACACGAGCAAAGCTAGTAGTTTGTAGGCGTGCATTTTTTGCAAGAGCAAAGCGCATTAGAGAAGTGCTCATTTTCCTAGCCAGCATCGATAATCGGACACAGTATTAAAAAAACAACAAATTGGTAATTTGGCCCATGCAAGTTTCTCTGCTACCCCGAATTTATATACAAAATAAGTTGATCAGATTTTGACATTCAAGTTCAAAACATAAAGGTGGAAGAGCTTTATTTTCTTGGCTCCTGACGAGTCTCCATCATATAATATTCTTGTTCCACAGTTGAAGAAGCTGCAAAGCCCTACCTCATATGGACCCAGCAACCGACAATCTACTGCACATGATGTTCTTAAAGTGATTATGACATTGCCCGATGCCTCCCGAGCAAGGAATACAGAGACATTTTCCCGACAAGAAAGCATATGGTAAGCCTCTGACACCCCAAGATTACTAAGGCTATACATAGTGTCAAACCCTAAAAAAATTTGTGTCCAGATTAATCGAACATCACTAATAAGGTCAAAAGGGTTTTTGCTTTCCCTGATGCCTAGTCTTTCTCTGCTGCGGTCAAATGGGAGTTAAATACAAGTGGCACCACTTGCTTGACCATTAACGAATTTTTATCTGTTTTCCAATCTGAAGCAATGTGGTTTCCTGGTTCACTACTCCTTCCCGTTCTCTGTTCACACGGTTCAAAGCATCTTGACTTTCAATCATGCAAGCTTGTACCATAAAAATATGCAACTTGAGACCATTATTGATGGATGAACGACGGACAAGGAATGCAACTTGAGCTATTGACTAGGTTTTATGCAGAACCTTTTTGTGCTTTACCGTCACTGTACTCCCGGTCAATATAAGCTCGACAGTTTACCTTGATTTATCTTTACTCTTTATTAAAAAATTCTTGAGCAGTTATCGACGGCAAGTATGTCTTTTCACACTGGCGTATGGACAAAGCCGTAGAATTTTTCTTTAAAAAATCGCACGCTTATTCGCATAAGAAAGATGATCGTTGGAAAGAGAGAAAAATTCATCAGAGTAAGTACTCCTCGCTGCAGACTATATCCATAATTTCATCCTCGAGCGGATCATTCTCATAGCTATTAGATCAAATGCAATTTAAATAATCCCGACACAACAAATAGGAATGCCAAGTAATTGAAAGTTTATATTACTTAGACAGATGTCACTAGTGCAGGGTGGTCTAGTGAAGATTTCATGGGGTGCCCACATGAAATCGCGATGCTCTAGCAACTTGAGTATATAACAATAAAATGAAGTCACATGAAATACAAAGTAGATGCAATTCTTTAAGGAGCTCATGGGAAGTAAGTAATGAGCAAGCGGATCATGAACCATTTCATGTTTTGATTAAAGTAAACATCAGCGAGATCTTAATTACGAGGATCCACTACCCATCGGTTGCCACTAAAGAGATTGTCGGCGATGCACAAATCGGGCATGTGGGTCCTAATGGATCTACTTCAATGAAGCTTTCCTACATGGTACGACAAACATTAGAGTTTAAAGGATACCCTTTTGCAGTTTCAGGGCAAGAGAAGGATTTGATTCCTTTCTGGCTCGAAAAGAAAGAGCTTGCTCAAGCTGTCTATCGTTGTCAACCCACTACCTCTTCACAAGAGAGTTCAGCTATCTTCGTCATCATATTCTGTCACAGAAATGTTCCATTTCTTAACTTCTGCATAGTCTAAGAAACAAGACAACAAAAGCACTTTTGTGCTATAAATGTGTGGGGCGTGGCTCATATATAAAGGGTATTTGAAATCATGAATTCGTAAAGACAGTCTGTGGCGTGCATATCCAAAGGTCGCCATCAGTGACGTGCTAAGGTTGGTGACAGCAAATCGCAAAGATGCATATAAAATTCGCTAAGCAAGGTGTCCTGTCGAATGTGCACAAACAAGTTTAGGAATGCATGGGGTCTTACCGAGTTGATAGGAATGCTATAAAGACATTAAAATCTACAATGGGTCAAGACGAAAAAAACATGGAACGCACTATGCACTTAGACAATTTATTCTATGCCGCGCATTGTCAATACAGAAAACATTTTCACCAGTGAATCAGAGATGCGCCTCATAAACAAATATAATGAAACCTGAAAGATGCAAATAATGGAGTGTCGCAATAACAGGGACCTACCTATCTGGTAGAGCTCACCGCGTGAGGTAAAGGCCGCGGCTCAATGGGACGGAGGGGCACTGCTCTATGCTTCGGAATGAGCATAACCTCGTTGATTAGCCTAATTAGCACAGCTGGCGACTCTTCACAAGATGAGATGTGATTTAAAAAAACAATATGAACTCGTTTTTCCTCTCTCTCTCTCTCTCTCTCTCATTTCCATATCCATTTGCAATCTCTCATGACGCAGGGGCAGAGATTTAGAGCAATGGATACGAATATAAGAACAAGATTACAGCTAGAGAATATCTAGGAACGGTATCTATGATTCAGACAGAGGCAAGCAAGAAGAGTATATGATATGGCATCAGCGTCACTTAGATACTGTTGTATGCGGAACAGTTGCTTTCAAGATCTCAATGAGTTGGTGAAGCCTAATTCTGTTGGCATTGCTGTCTGATACATATTTTTCCATCAGACAAATCCTTCCAAATTTAGTGAACATCTAGTCTTGATTACTTCCTCCACAGATAGGCATCCATATATATATATATATAGAGAGAGAGAGAGAGAGAGAGAGAGAGAGAGAGAGAGAGCATCGTGTGAATTTCTGTATCATGTGATGCAACAAGTGATGCAAGTCTGTTGCACAATTTCACATAGGCCTTTGACGAAGGATAATTAGTGGTCTCTCAGGCTGATTAATTTATGTTATCTCCAACTACTTGTATAAATTTCTTTTTGAAGCAAAGAACTTCCCTAAAACAAAGGGCGACAAGTTAATAGTAATTTCCCAGCTAGATGTAAATCACCATAACCCTATATAAGATTCCTCCAACGGGCTTCCAAGATAGGTCAGCAACTGTGCCCTCATCTCTCATCCCTTCCCAAACTTTCTCCTGTTCTGACGTTTTGTTAAACCTGAAAGCTGCATACATAAGATTTTCACTGAAGCTTGCATCTGTTAGTAGAGAACTTCTCGCTTTGAAGATATTAGCAGAGTTGAGAATGTGGACATTGTGCATTGGAGCTTTGATCATTATAAGCATCACACACTGGGTCTACAGATGGAGAAATCCCAGCTGCAATGGAAAGCTCCCGCCTGGCTCAATGGGGTGGCCACTTCTAGGCGAGACCATTCAGTTCTTCAGGCCAAATACTACTCATGACATCGCTCCATTCATCAAAGAGAGAATGGAGAGGTAACTAAAATCTAAAGTTAGTACACGGCTACTTTTGCCTTTTTTGATAAATGTCTGATTCCAGTAAATTTTTCAGATATGGTCCAATATTTTGTACCAGTTTGGTCGGTCGTCCGGTTGTAGTATCAACCGACCCAGATTTCAATTACTTCATCTTCCAGCAAGAGGGGCATCTGTTTGAGAGCTGGTATCCAGAAACCTTCACGGAGATCTTTGGGCGACACAATGTGGGCTCTTTGCATGGTTTTATGTACAGGTACCTCAAGAACATGGTGCTCTATCTCTTTGGCCCAGAAAGCCTCAAGAAGATGCTCCCTGAAGTTGAGGAAGTTGCAATTCGAAGTTTGAGGCACTGGTCAAATGAGGACAAGGTCGAAGTGAAAGATGCAACTGCAAATGTAATGCAGCCTAAGCCCCGCTCTCTGATTCAGATATTCCTCCAAAAGGGATCCTAATTCAAGCATATGCGTGAACTTGTGGTCTTTGCAGATGATATTTCATTTGACAGCAAACAAGCTGATAAGTCATGACTCGGAGAGCTCATCAGAGAATCTGAGAGCTAATTTCGACGCCTTTATAAAGGGATTAATTTCCTTTCCACTAGATATGCCTGGAACAGCCTATCACGAATGTCTCCAGGTAAACTGAGTTAAAGTCGAGAATATTGAATAATAAGATTTTCCAACTATTTGGTTCCACTTTCCTGAAAAAGGGGAAAAAAGAGATGGGTATGACTGATTTGGCAAGCTGAAGTGCCATATTATGGTATTAACCTCGTCCTTTGTGATCTTGAATCAGGGCAGGAAAAAGGCAATGAGAATGCTGAAGAACCTAATGCAAGAAAGACGAGCTATGCCGAGGAAGCACGCACGTGATTTTTTTGATTATGTCCTGGAAGAACTTCAGAAGGAGGGAACAATACTCACGGAGGCAATCGCTCTGGATTTGATGTTTGTGCTACTGTTTGCCACCTTCGAGACCACATCCTTGGCTCTTACACTAGCCATCAAGTTTCTTTCAGATCATCCTAGGGTGCTGAAGCAACTCACGGTTTGTTAAATTCTGCCCTTTGGGTTACACTTTGTAAGTATACCAATAGCTTTTAAGTGCTGTGGAACTCTCCCTAAATCCTTATGCTTTTGGCAGGAAGAGCATGAGACCATTCTCAGGAAAAGGGATGATCCTAGTTCCGGACTTTCATGGAAGGAGTACAAATTAATGACATACACATTTCAGGTGGGTTATAACCATTCAAAATATCAGGTAGCAATTATACGTGCATCTTTATGGTTCTTATAAAATTCATCTTTCAGTTCATAAATGAGACTGTAAGGCTAGCAAATATAGTTCCAGGGATCTTCCGAAGAGCACGGAGAGACATCCAGTTCAAAGGTATGTACAACATTATCACCAGGCCTTCTACTGTAACTAAGCTAACAATTTCTTGCCCACCTTGACGAAGCATAAAGCCCAATGTTAATGCAGGATACACCATACCAGCAGGATGGGCAGTAGTGGCATGTCCCCCAGCTGTACACTTAAACCCAACAAAATATGAAGATCCTCTATCATTCAATCCAGAAAGATGGGAGGTGGGTCCTGCATCTGTGGATTTCCACTTTTGGTGCACCAGCCAGCAATTCAGTGTGAAAGAATTTGTACTAACAACTTACCAAGCAACTTAATGTGCTGATAAAAATTGGTGATCAAAATGTCAAATGCAGGGAATTGAAGTGATTGGCGCATCCAAACATTTCATGGCTTTTGGCGGTGGCATGAGATTTTGTGTTGGAACAGACTTCACAAAAGTCCAGATGGCCGTCTTTCTTCATTGTTTGGTTACCAAGTATAGGTAAACAGGTTATGAAAGTTCATTGTGGATTAGCTTTCCTGAATATGTGCACGAGAGAATTTTCATGCACAGACCAGAGAGAGAAAGCGCTGACCTTTTCTTTTGACTTTCAGGTGGCAAATAATCAAGGGAGGCAACATTGTTCGAACCCCGGGTCTACAATTTCCTGACGGCTTTCATATTCAGCTCAGGAAGAAAGATGCATTGAATTTGGAAGATGCCTAAAGCTCTAGAAAAGTGAAATTAACAGTTCAAATGCATGTCATTATCTTGTCTGGGCATTGAGCAGATGTAAAGTGAGGGAAATCTACTGGCATCCTCCAATCAGATTGCTTGAAGAGCCACTTAATAGGAAAGCATAGCAACAAGATTGCAAAATGCAATGAAGCAGGAAGCTATCAGTCTTTTCAAGAAAGATCAATTGATAATTCAGACATGATATTATTTTTGCTTTCATCTTGCTCGAGAGAATTAAAGAAAAAGGAGAAACATGCAACTCCAATCACTTAGCAAACTTGTTAATAGCATTTTTCTTGCAGAACACATTACCGCCCTCAATTTTTTTGGTCAAGACGACATATCTCCATCTCTATATAAAGAGAGCTTGCACCTCGCCAG
This sequence comes from Melaleuca quinquenervia, assembly GCA_030064385.1. Lineage (NCBI taxonomy): Eukaryota > Viridiplantae > Streptophyta > Magnoliopsida > Myrtales > Myrtaceae > Melaleuca > Melaleuca quinquenervia. Next base: position 3,013,379 of record CM057722.1, read on the forward strand.
CCTTTCTTCCACGTTCTCGCTCTGCCTGAAAGAAGAGTTGAGGGAGGAAACGAAGGAATGGAAAATCTAGTCAAATTAATAGGAGACGCCCCGCCTGTACACTCCAACATGAGAAGGAGGATTCACGTTTATGGGAGAGAAGGGAGTGTATTCTTGGCTATATAATGGTCTTCCAAATCTAAGTCTAACGCCAACTGGTCATGGCTACTATGATTCTGCATCTTTTCTTGTCAACTCTGCATCAATGATTTTCCCCAAAGAACCTGAGGCGGATCTTCAAGGGTGAGCGCATAAGCCTTTCCAATTTCACCAACAATTTTCTGATCATCTTTATGATCCAACTCATAATCTTATTCTTGGAAAAGAATACGTCAGCTATTGTTTTGGTGTGACACCGATTGGAAACCCTGAGACCGCCGCTCTGGTAAGAATATGAAAATTCCAAGCAAGACCCAAGACCTGCCAGATCGCCATGAATCACGGCCAATTCATAGCATTCAGACAACCGATTCATTCACATAATTCGCCTCAAAGAGCTGCTTGTTACGACGTGAGAACACGAAAAATATCAGTATCCAGAAATCACCGTCGACCAGTTGATTGCTACTCCAGTGCGTCCGTCCGCAATCATCGTTTAGGAAGCACCCTTCGGTTCCACTATCACCTCGCTCGCTTCTGCACAAACTAAACACTCGAGGAAAACGACCGCTGCTAGTTCTCCTCATCAGGAAACAAGTAACGTGGGCGACAGCGAGAGCAATGCACACAGAGAGCGCAAAGATTCTAACAGAACCGCGCGAAACCATCCCTCTTCGCGAGCTGCGTAGCATCGATTGGGAGAGCAGACGAACTGCCAGGACTGGAAGAAGAAGCCAGACGCCGTACGAAAGCAGAGCGAGCGGAATCGCGAGATCACGGCGAGCGATGCGGACTCCGTTTCTACTTCCGAAAATCAGGGGATTCGACCGCTTCGAAGGTCGGCGGCTCGTGCGAAATCGCCGTTCTCTCTGGTTCGACGACGACGACGACGACGGTGGTTCTTGACTTTTGACTTTTGACTTTTGACTTTTGACCGCCAAAGCCTCAAACCGTTATCGTCACCCACTCGCCTCCCCTCTCTCGTTTCAAACGAATGGCGGCAAAGGCGAGCGCGTGAATGACACCCCAAAAAGGCGAGGGCAAGCATGAGAAGGTCTCGTGGCCGCTCCTTCAACCAATAGCGAACTCCCACCCCCCGGCCTGACAGGCGCCGGCCCCACCGCGAAAACCTCTCTTCCCCCATTGGCCCCCTTGCGTCTCCACTGCTGCTCCCGTCGACACCCGATCGCTTCCGCGGCCAGAGAGTCACACGTGGCCCGCCCTCATTAGCCCCCTAAATAAATAAAGAAATGTGATTTTTTTATCTTCTTAATCCGTGTTCTATCGTTTCTACCAGTCTGTACTTGTAGTGACTTGTGACCACCACCTTTGTAATAATAATAAACTAAGCGGTGCATTGCTCGCTCCCCCTCCGATCTGACCCCATCCCGTGAGCGGAGACATGGCCGGAGAAGCCGCGCCGGAGCCCGAGCCGGGGCCCGGGCCGGCCCCGTACCGAGCCGTGGCCGATCGGTGCCTGAGGCTGGAGGCGAGCCAAGCCGAGCTCACGGAGCAGCTCACCGGGCTCGTCGAGTCCGGGGACCGCCCCAAGGCCGACGTGGCGTCGTTGCCGTTGGACTCGGGGTCCGATCCGTTCGGACGATTCCCGGGAGCTTTCCGTGGAGGAAGTCCGTGTCGGAGGATTCTGGAGTCGATTGGACACGCCGTTCACGTGTGCGGAGCTTCTTCGCGAAAGATCATGTACTGGTACGTTTTTGGCTTTGTTTAAGATTTCTGAGAAATGTCGACTCGCGATCGCAGCGGCCGATTGGCTCTTAGTGTCGCGTGTTAGATGGTGAAGATTGTTTTGGTGTTGAAGGTCGGAGGTGTGTAGAGCGGCTAGAGCTTCTTTAGAAGAGATCGTCTAATATGTTACGTGCTTGTTTATGCGAAGTCATTTGGAAGTTCAGCTTGCGATTGTTCGTGTGCTTGTTTTGTGTGCGTAAATGTCTATGCGTAGCGGAGAACAATGGATGTTCAGTTACTTGGGCGCAAATTTTGATTCTGATTGCCTATTCACTCTTCGAGTTTGTATTGGAAGTCGAAGAGTGTTCGTGATTTTTAAACCGGTTCGAAAGTGCGAGGGAACTTCTGTAATTGTTGCGGATGTATAAATTTTACTGCAGAAGCCAGAATAACACGAGAAACTAAAATCAGGTTGCCTTTGTGCGTAGAGTTCGTTGAAGTGACACTGATAATTTGATGGGATTAGTGGTGGTGAAGTCTCAAAACTCGTACTAGTTCATAGGGATAGTGATGTTCAACCTTTTGCCTGTGCTGAGGTGCTGAGCTAAGGTGCCGTTTACTTCGCTTAAGAAGTTTTGACAATTTGTGCTTAATTGACCCGAGAAAGAATTCTGTCTACAGCTGATGGAAGTTAATGTTGGATGTTTGACCATGAACAGTGAATCCTATTATTAGACTGTCGAATTAATTTTAGGAAGATTTCTCGATGGGCTGTTCTTCTTTTTATTTTATGACTTCAAAATGGTGTAGCTTTTCATGATGCATGATGTCAGGAGCTAAGATAGTGAAGGTGTTTGACAAAAGTTCACATTGAACTCCTTGTAGACGAAAAGCAGAGTTATATTTTTTATTTTTCTTGGTGTTGGAAGGCCAAATAGAGGCAGAGCCAAAGTTTTATTGCTGCCAGGCTGAACATACTCAAAGCGGAATTTTAAAATTTTTTTTGGTATCTATTGACAGAATTTCCTAAAAGTTAGATAAGAAAAGTATAGCACTAACATGACAACAAATTTAGAGGTTGAAATTTGTCTGATTAAAGACTAGTAATATCTGGAAAAACGTGATCCATTTTAACATTATCCAAGAATAATCTTTTCTCTCAATGAACTCAAATTCCAGATCCATAGAGCCATAGACAGAAGATCAGACTATTATGCATTTGCCAATGTCCATTGAAACAATAGCTGAAAGGTCCCTTGCCCTTTCAAGTTACTGTTGTCACTTGTAGCATCTGAATCTTGTAAACAAAAAGTCAAGCAAAAAATGCTAGATGCCAGTAATTGTATCAAATATCTTTCAAATATGTTTAAAATCTCTTTACAGAAGTAAACCTTTTAATTACATGATATACCGAGCTATATTTACTTGTTCAACTTTTAAGCTCTCGTGAATATGTTGATGGAATAGAAACTGTGAGGAAAAATCTATAAGACTTTGAGCAATTCTGAAATTTTCAAATACATTGTAGCAGATGCTAGTCGCATTGGTCGTATACCAATATAGCTATTTTTGCAAAGTATTCAGTCCTTTTCTCCAAGAAAGTGTAGCTTTGATCCTTCCTCCACATTTCACCCTTAGCTTTGCACTACTTAAAGCAGGAAAATCTTCCGTTAGAAGAAATTCATGTTTGCATATCTGAGGGAAGCCACATCTGTATCTGAAGTCTATTTGTGCTTTTCAAATTCCAGGAACCACTCTGCTGAGAATCTCTATGGATGGAAAGACTATGAAGTCATTGGACGAAGACTTGATGAAATTCTAGTTGCGGAAGAACATAGTCCTTCTCTACAGAATATCATGAAAATACTGAGTTTTGGCCAGCCATGGTCAGGTCAGTTTCCTCTTAAGAAAAGGTCTGGTGAAATATTTATGGCAATGGTGACGAAAAGCCCATTATACGAGGGTGGAGAGCTTGCTGGTGTTATCACTGTTTCAAGTGATGCGGCCCTTTTTGATGGTATAAGCTTGGACAAATCAAGAGCAAATGAGGAGCATGCTCATGGCTTGCCTAAACCACGGGGTTTAAACTTGAAAAAGATCCACTGGCAGTCACGGCCACAGATTGCACCTATACCACAAATTGCTTCCTCAGTTTCCAACCTGGTACTTACTACATTCCATATCATATTTTCTCATTTTCTTCCAGTTTCGCCTTATATCATGTGCCTCTCTATTAGTATTTTTGGAAATTCCTGAAGCTTGGAGAAAGTTGACAGAGGTTACATTCTTTTGTTCACAGGCATCCAAAGTTCTACCACGCAGATGTGGAGATGAGACACAGAATCCATGTGTTGGTGGACAGCACGATGGAGTAGAAACTGATGATGCTATATTAGAGAAACCTGGTAAATTAGTAAGTCTCCATCCTCTGATCCTATAAATAGCTGAAGATGAATTTCTCGTATCTCTAAAGAAGTGAATGAAAATCTGTCTTTTATTCCCAAGATTAACATTGGGAAAATATGGTTGAAGGAAGAGATTCCTGGAAAGGTGAATTGGCATGCCTACTTGCCCAAATTTATGGAAGTCTATCAGCGTGTTTTAATAGTCTTTCCAAGAGTTTATTTTACCTTATTAAAATTTTGGCTGTGTCAAGTTTTTAGATGGGCAACACCTGTTTGACTCTTTCGTTAGTTTCTATTATCTGATGTCAATATTGGGATGACATTTGCATGGACACTCTATATCGTCATGCATGTCTGAGGTGTGAGTTGAGAGTCCCACAGTAAATAATTTAAGGTAAAGAGAATAGTTAAGCAACTTAGTTTGTCCAAACAGCGTAATTGAAGTTTTATCCAGTTAATTCTGCCAAGGGCTGTAACTTTGGGCTCTTTGTTGTAATTCCACATTACCAGATCCTGAACTTCAAAGCCAATTGTTTATCTGCATGACTTTCCAAAGGAAGATACTTGCAAATAGTTGGTTGTTTGGTTTCATGTGCCATCACAGGTTGGTCTGGCAGAGGAGATCAGAGTTGACATAGAGGTGGAGGCTGTCGAGATTTGTTGGTGTATGAAAATATCTAACTTTGGATCCAGCTGTAGCTTGCTAGATGGCAGGTTCACACATGAGGGGGAGGTTCTTAGGGTGCGCACTTCTGTTGCAGGGGAAAGTTCAACATTGATTAGTAAAATTGTACAGGGTAGTTAGTATGCTGATTTAATCTTTAACATATTGACCTAAAACCTTCCAGGTGGTGAAATATGGGCAAGCAAGTAGTAGACTGAGATTTTTGGATTTCTCTTTGGCATTTTCTTCAGTCCTAAACACTGCCATTTCAAAGTGAGAACATGAGCTACAAGACTATCCACAATTGTGCAATTAAATAACATTGTTCATTTACAAAGTGGACCTTGTGCTGTGATAATATTGCCATTTTATCAAAAAATTTCTTCTATTCTACTATTGTGTCTTGTTGGTGGTAACTTTTTCATGATCGAACTGACTGCAGGCAGCAAAACTGTGGGAGAAGCTGCATATCAAAGGTAATTGGAACCCAGTAAATGAAGATGAAAGTTACCAACAGATCAAACATGGAAGTAATGGTCCAGTGAGAAATGGAGTGACGTGTGAGCCTCATATCGCAACAGATTTGAAGGCATCAAGTACCTGCCAGGGAGCTCCTCATCCCAATATTATGGGAAAAAGTCCTGGCAGGAAAACTCCTGTTTTAGATGGAAGAGAATCCATTGCTTTGCAAAGAAGTGCACATCCTCCCACCTTCGGTGAGACTTCTGAGTTACCATCCTCAAGGGAATGCAATGAGTGCTGTCATTTGCCTAGACCGGAAAAGTTGTCGCCTAAAGTGTGCAACCAAGCCAGTGAGGAAACTGTTGAGCCAGGAGAATTGAAAGCCTTCCTGGTAAAGGACGAACTACAAAAACTGCCTGATGGCAAACAGCTTCACAGTTCCAGAGAAAGCATTGGGAGCCATGACGCTTCATCAAGCAAAAAAGATAGTGATTTGAGTTATATGGTTGATTGCGAGATTCATTGGGAAGATCTCCAGCTGGGTGAAGAGATTGGGCAAGGTACTGTTTGGTCTCTCTTTATTATTTTGACCAACACTGGACTTCATACATCTATTTATGAGTTATATGTTTCAATTGAAGATAAAAAAGTATCAGCTCGAGGAAGATTGGCTTGATCATGCTTTCCAATGAAAGTAGATTTTTTTAAGATTGTCTTGGACATCATCTATTTTAACCTGCAATGTCAGTAAGATAGTCAAGAAGAAAGGATGATGAGAAGTAACAAGAGATGAATGTGTAGCCTAACACAGATTTCCACACATTGCAAATTAATTCTGCTTATCTGACCTATGCTGCAGGTTCATATGCAGTAGTTTATCGCGGCATGTGGAAGGGATCGGTATTTACCTTAATTGATACTTATATGTCATAATAAAATTGACGATCAATATCTTGATCTTGGCAAATTGATTCTGTCGATCAGGATGTTGCTATCAAGGTCTATGTTGGGAATGGATATCGTGAAAATACTTTACAGGACTACAAGAAGGAGGTACACTCGAAGTTGCAACTTTTAACTACATTCACAACATGCTTGTCAGTAATCATTTTTGGCTCTCTTTCTGCGATTCAGATCGAAATAATGAAGAGACTGAGACATCCAAATGTTCTGCTGTTCATGGGAGCAGTCTACTCTAAAGAACGACCAGCTATTGTAACAGAATTCATGCCAAGGTAAGAAAAGTATGGCAGTTTCTGATGCCTAGTATGGCAATAATGCCAGCAGTAATACTTGCTGTTTGTTAGATATCGAGAGTACAACTGTGCGAGTGTGTTGGGGTGGCACCTTTTTCCTTTTCCTCATTGTTTATTAGAAGTTTCAATTTCTTACTGTCTTGATTGATCAGGGGAAGTCTCTTCAAAACACTACACAAAAACAATCAAGTCTTAGACACAAGGCACCGTTTGAGAATGGCCCTTGATGTTGTGAGTCTCTCTCTCTCTCTCTCTCTCTCTCTCTCTCTCTCTCTCTCGCTCTTGCATGCACACATGCAGTGGAGAGACAATGCACACACTCACAAGCATGTAAGCATGAACATGATAACAACATTGTGGACGCTCTTTGTTAGGGGATAAGTGAAGTTGAATTAATTCCTCATTCCAGGCCAGAGGAATGAATTATTTGCATCACAGGAATCCACCAATAGTGCATCGAGACCTCAAATCTTCTAACCTGCTCGTTGATAAAAATTGGACTGTCAAGGTAATGCATGCTCGATACAGTGCCATGAGGACCTCCATTCTTTTTCTCCCTAACATGACAACATGCAATTCTATTGAGCCGAGCACTTACCAATTGTTTGATGTTATATGAATGACTCTTGTCAGGTTGGAGACTTTGGTCTGTCAAGGATGAAGGATGCCACGCTGTTGACAGCAAAATCTGGAAGAGGAACTGTAATGATATTCTCTTGTTGAGTCATTTCTTTCATGTGGCAATTCTTAGCATGAACAGAGGCATTCTTTACTTTGATTACTTCTCTCTCTGTCTTTGCAAGCTATTGTCAGTGGGTTTGTTGACTCCAATTTGTCTGATGCAGCCTCAGTGGATGGCTCCTGAAGTCCTTCGTAATGAACTATCAAATGAAAAGTAATTTCTGGAGCCACCTCATATAGTTTCTTGCGGAGCGTTTCATTTTCTCCCGTCTCTTTTTTCTCTACATAGGATAATGAAAATGCAAGTTCCAATGAAGTTAGTCTGCAAAATGTTCTTGACGAAAATTTTCTCAACGCATTTTAGCTATCGAAATCGGCAGGCGCCTCGTGCATGGAATCTACTTTCTACTCAGCATGTGGCCATATTTTCTGATTTAAGAGAACTCACGGGGGGATGTATCTCCTATTTCACGCAGGTCTGATGTGTACAGTTTTGGCGTGATACTATGGGAACTGATGACAGAATCTGTTCCATGGAACAACTTAAATTCCCTTCAGGTTAACCCCCCCCCCCCCCCCCCCCCCCCCCGCCCTCCCTCTCCCTCTCTGTCTCTCTCTCAGACGCGCGCCCACTTGCGCACACACTCTTTCAGATTGCCTCCTAGTTTTTGATTAAGTTGCTATCCTCAAAAAATGAAGGTTGTTGGAGTGGTTGGCTTCATGGATAGAAGATTGGACGTGCCGGAAGTGATCGATCCTGGGATAGCATCCTTAATACACGACTGTTGGCAGAGGTAACAAACATCCTTTCATCTGTTATTGTCTCCTTGACGCACAATTAAGCTCGTCGTGACTTCTAGCATTACGTAAATTATGAGCAGTGACCCGGACAAGCGGCCTTCATTCGAGGTGATCCTCCAGAGAATGAGAGGCCTAGTCCGCAGTTGCGCGGCTGCCTCCGCCCGAAAGAACCCAGGTAGCTAAGGCCGTGATTCGATTCAGAACCGAAGTTTTGGTTGTACATATAGTCATCCAAACTGTAGATTTAATAGCTCCGATCGATCCCACGACCATCTCGACTTCCATCCCTTAAACACGGACCGAGAGGGCGGACTCATCATCCAAAACTATGTGCCGGAGATGAGATAAAGGCGTTCCCCGCGTTATTATAGTCGAGGACTGCACTCGATTGTTGAATACTAAAGAAATCGCAAGGTGTTTTGTTTCTTCTGTCTCTTCCTTAGGCTGGGATTTTTCACAATGTGTCCGTCGATGGTGGAATTGGACGGATCTCGCGGGCGGGAAGGGAATTTTGCATGCGGATCCACCAAGTACGAGCAGAGTACGGTTAGAAAAGCAAATCGGCATGGGCAGCCATGGGATTTTGGGGAATCGGATTAAAGAGCTGACAGACCAGAGATAGGGAAAAGAGAGTAAGAGGGACCAGCGCCACAGCATTGACTGCCCCTGCCCTATCTCGATCGCGGCAGCGTATTTTGACTTGGATCGTCGCTTGGTCAGAGGTTCACACCAGGGATCAGTCCTTTCGATGTGGGTCCTGATCGCGAGGGCAGAGAGCTCGTGGGGACGTTGCGATTTCTTTTCTTTCTTTTTTAGACCCTGGCATGTGGGGGCCTCTGCGGTCAAATTCCACCCGATTCCTTTTCTTTATTTCGGTCAGAGTTCCCATAAGCCGAGTCGTGACAACCCAACACAACTATCAAACAGTTCCCCTCAGAAATAGATTAAGCATAATGGACTGCCCAATTCGACAATCACCTCATGATCAGGTTGGTCTTGCTTTTCGGAATTTTGGTCCTGTTCATAATTATTAAAAAATGAAATATGTTCCCAAGCTGGTAGGATGGGTCGAGACTCGATTACTTGGACCGACCATTTATCTGAATTGTTTAGTTATTTAGGGTCGTGAGAGAAAAAAGAAAAGCGACACGACCTATTCAATTTGAGTCTAATTTTAATTGGCTCAGTGAATATTTCTCTTTAACGTTTTACACTCGAGACCCCAAATTCTTCATTCTCATTCTTGTTGATGCGAAGCAAATAACTCAAAGAGTCAAAGTCGAGCTCTATCGTGAGTTTCTCTTTCTCGACTTGGTCAAAGTCTATCATGAATTTCTCTTTCTCGACTTGGTCAAAGTGTCGAGATACGATGGAGTGTTTTTGAATCTTTGCGCAAAAAGGTTTACAATTCACTTAGAGTCAATCTGACTTTGTGATTATCTCATTATTCACCTTCGACCTTGTTGCCATCTTGATTTTGACATGAGTTTTTTTTAATTATATTAAATATGAAAATATTTTAGTAATATAGATTAGGTTAGGTATGAAGAAAGTCATATATGAGCTGTTGTGCTTGCATAGCATAAAAATAGATTAAAACGAGTCGGATGAGTTTTCTTTAATGTTTTTCGATTCGATGTGTCCATTGGACAGATCTGCTAATAGATTAATACGCAAGCTTAATCTAATAAGTACGTGGTTGTTTAGATCCTGCTCGGTGGGTCATAACTAGTTATATATGGTCCACGCTATGATTGTTCGTCCAGTTTAAACTTTGATATTAATTAGCTGAAAATCTATATCTTCCGTACGGAATTAAAGTAAGCCGCAGCAATTATTGATTTGAGTCTAAGAGCATACAAGTGTTGCTGTATTTTTCTCTTACACTCTATTTATTTCACGAAAAATATAATATTTTGAAAAATATTTTTTAGGAAATTATTTTTCTGAAAAATAATAATATTTTCGAATATTTATTTAAAATTTTATTCTTTTTTATTATATATTGATATGTTGCAAGCTTCAAGTCTCAGTTTATCGATAGAGGTCATGAACTTATCAATCCAAGTCAAGTCCCGAGCTCGCTATCGATATACTGTTAGAGATTGCGATATTTAAAGTAATGAACGTATTTTTTTATTGGTTTTGTTTTTCGTAAAGCGAGTGCTGAATTTTTTGTGAAACGACAGGAAATATTGTTAGAAGATATGCGTGATCAGATTTAATATTTACTTTCTATTTGTTACTTTTGTATTTTAGGATGGTAAATATTCTTGTTTCCTTCTTGATACAATTCCTTGTAATATAAATGGAGTCAATTGTACAGTCCTGGAATATACAATACAGAGAAATTATTTCCTGTCTTGCGACTCTCTTCTTCTTCTCCAGACCACTTTATGACATGGTATCAGAGCAGGTCTAATCCTGCATACTTCTGCCCATTTTTGATTGCCCGCCAATAGCTGTTCTTCTCTTGTTGTTGCAAGTCGTTTAACCTGCAAAACAGTTCTCTCGACACTTTGGCAAGAGGAATCGTTTTTTTTCCAAAGGTTATATATCTCAACAATGTCTGGAGAGAAGCCGATCGCTAAGGAAGATCAAGCCTCAGAGCTACCAGCGGTCTCATCACCGGCTGATCTGTCCTCAGAAGAGATGCGGAGGTTTAATGAACGAAGCAAGGAGCCCGTCATAATTGGTCCATCCAGTCAAGCCCAGCCACAACAAGTTCAATGGGGACCAAATCAAATGCCATATTGGATCTACGGAGGACCTCCTCAGTATTATTATCCCAGTGGGCTAAATGTTTCGGCCCAAGGACCCATCATCGGAGGTCAACCTATTTCGGCCTCAGACAGACCCACTGAAGGAGTCGGGTATACGGGTCACCCGGCCATACCGGAGAGCCCGGGTCAAGGATTGGAACCCTACCCGGTTCCTCGACCCGGTATGGCGCCGTTCCCAATTCCCATCGTCACTGGCCGGCCTGAGCTCGGCGACCCGCTGTTCACGACCGCCGGCGATGGACCGGAGCTCCGACTCATCAGTCAGACGCTCCACGGCCCAGAGAATTACACAACGTGGGCAACGGAACTCCGGCGAGCGCTCGTCACCAAAGACAAAGACGGCTTCTTGGACGAATCTGTTCCCAAACCCGCCGACGAGCGGTTACAGCGATTGTGGAACAAGTGCAGCCAGCTTGTTCGGACGTGGATTGGAAACACCCTTAGTCCGGACGTCGCGGCTGGTTTGCCTCCAACGGAGGACCCACAGCAAATGTGGAAAAACATTGCGGAGATGTATGGTAAACTTGATCAAGCCAAAATTTTCGCAATCGAACAACAACTCTCGGAATTCAAACAAGGAAACAGCCCAATTAGGGTTTGCTTCAACAAGCTTTCGGCACTGTGGAACGAATTAGAGGCGGTTGAAGAGAAATTGGACGCCCCCGATTATGTTCTCAAGCAATATCAAGCAATCCGAGACAGACACAAGGCGATTCGATTTCTATTGATACTCAATGAAGATTACCTCACTTTTCGAACACAAATACTCGCGATGGATCCCCTGCCTCCTCTCGGGAGAATATTCCAGCTTGCGGTTCAAGAGGAAAGCCAACGACGATCTGCTCAGGACCAAGGAAGGAGGTCTGACGGTCTCATCCTCGCAGCTCGAGGGGGAGGCCGGAGAAGAACAGAAGCTGCACGGTCGTTCAACGAGGAGGAGAGGCGGCGAGTTGCACGTGGGGGTTCCTCAAACCCTAGAGGGTTTTCCTGTGATGAAGATGGATCATACGAAGAAGAGCTGGGCCGCGCATTTGGTCATGACGAGATGGGCCACGCCTCCTATACTGATGGGCGCATGGGCCGCACAGATGGCCCACAGTTTCTAGAGGGCCGAAACAAGGCTAATGGTTCCTTCTTCTCGGATGGGCCGACTGAACACGGGCTGGGCCGCAATAATCGCGAAGGAGGCTCTTCCAATGGGCCGGCCCACTGGACAGGAAATTGGAAAGAAAAGCAAAAGGGAAAATTATATTGCAATTATTGCAAACGACCCCATCATACCATGGAAACATGCTGGAAATTACATGGAAAACCTGGAGAAAAAGGGAGGAAATCACAAGGAGCTCAGGCACATCAAGTCACTGGTGTCAATCAACCAATATCCCAGGATCAGTACGAACAATTGATGAAGGCTCTACAGCAATTGGATGTCAATGACAAAGGTGGAGCCAGTTTTTCAGGTACCTCACATTGTTTTTCAAGTACTATTTCTCAAAATGCATGGGTAATAGATTCTGGGGCTAGTGATCATATTATCTGCGACGATAGTCTCTTTTCTAGCACTTGTGATCCTTGCAAATCTCCAAAGACTGTTCAGCTCCCGAATGGTGCCATTACTCTTGTTACTAAAGTTGGCAATGTCATTCTTGGTCCTTCCATGATCTTACAAAATGTTCTTTATGTCCCTCAGTTCAAATTTAATTTGATCTCTGTTTCTAAGGTTTGTGCAGACAATTCTTGTCATGTTAAATTTTATTCTGATAAGTGCCTCTTTCAGGCCCTTTCGACTGGCAAGCTGATGGGACTGGGTAGAGTTTTTCATGGACTTTATTTTTGGACCTCTTTATCTAATGATTCAGTTCTTTCCCTTGTTCCTTATATGGACCAATCTTCTTGTAATGCTAGTATCAGAAATAAAATTTCTCTTTTGCATCAAAGACTCGGACACAGCTCCACCATTCCTTGTCATGGTTGCCAGATTTGTCCTTTAGCGAAACAATCTAGGCTTGCTTTTCCGTTGAGTTTAACTCGTGCGACTAATCCATTGGCTACTCTGCATATGGATGTTTGGGGACCTTATCATACTGCAAATCATGATGGGTCGCGTTTTTTCCTCACTATAGTCGATGATTATACTCGAGCCACATGGCTTTTTCTCATGCAATCAAAAGGTCAAGTTCTTACTCATCTGCGGAATTTCATTTTTTTTCTCCCAAAATCAATTCAAAACATCTGTTCAAAAGATTCGAACAGATAATGGAAGAGAGTTCTTCAGCCGTGAGTGTACCACATTCCTCTCTTCTCTTGGAATTATTCATGAAAGTACATGTGTCTATACACCTCAGCAGAATGGTGTTGTGGAACGAAAGCATCGTCATATTTTGGAGGTTGCTCGTGCTCTTAAACTTCAAGCTCATATTCCTGAGACTTTTTGGGGAGATTGTGTGATCACAGCCACATATCTTATTAACCGCATGCCGAGTAAAGTGCTTGATAACAAGAGTCCATTTGAATTACTTTATCATAAGAAACCTGCTATTGATCATCTTCGAGTTTTTGGCTGTCTCTGCTATATTACCACTGTTGGGCCTCACAGTAAATTCGATCCACGCGCTCGGAAATGTATCTTTATGGGATACCCGGCTTTACAGAAAGGGTATCGTGTTTATGATCCTGTCACCGGCGATTTTATAATAAGCAGGGATGTTGTTTTTCATGAGGATGTCTTTCCGTTCATGACACCACCATCAGACATCACATTTGGTTCTACTGGGCAACTTTTATCTAATGGGGATTCTCCCACCAACTTGTATCCGATTGTGTTGCCACCACCTTCTTCACCTCCTGCACTGCCGGTTGCCCGCGACGCACCTATTCCCTCTGTTAATATTCCAGCTGCTGAGGAAGTCTCTTCTCCTGTCCATCCTCCTGATGCTTCTGAGCACCAACCACTTGTTTCTGTGGATACATCATTTGCTCCTGCGATCTCTCCTCCGCCATCGGCACCGGTTCAACCTCGGCGTTCAGGCCGAGCTACCAGGCCACCTACCTGGACAGCTGACTATATTTGTAATTCCTGTGATACTACAGGTATTTCTTATCCTATTTCTGCGTTCGTTTCTTTTCAGCAATTATCTCCGGAACACCGATGCTGTATTAGCAAGATCTCTGAGGAAAGCGAGCCATCTACCTATAATGAAGCGGTCCAGGATCCTCGTTGGCAGAAAGCAATGGAGGCTGAATTGCAGGCCTTGATAGCTAATCACACGTGGGATATTGTCTCTCGCCCTTTGCATCGCAAGGCTATTGGGTGCAAATGGGTTTACAAGATCAAGTATAAGTCTGATGGTTCTGTGGAACGTTATAAGGCACGGTTAGTTGCTAAAGGATTCACTCAACGTGAAGGTTTTGACTATCACGAGACATTCTCACCTGTTGCCAAAGATGTGACAGTTCGTTCCTTCCTTTCTGTTGCTTCCTTTCGCAACTGGAACTTACATCAGATGGACGTACATAATGCCTTCCTTCATGGTGACCTTGACGAGGAAATTTATATGGAGCTTCCTCCGGGATTACGCAGACAGGGGGAGTCCAAAGTATGTCGTCTCCGTAAATCCCTTTACGGTCTCAAACAAGCATCTCGCCAATGGAACGCAAAGTTTACCAGTGCGCTCGTCAAGGCTGGCTTCAGACAGTCTTGGTATGACTATGCTCTATTCACTTGGAGAAGAGGTACGTCTCGAATCTACTTGATGATCTATGTAGATGACATACTCATTATGGGTAATGATGGTTCTGCCATTGATGAGTTGAAGTTATATTTGCGTTCGACTTTTCATATTAAGGACTTGGGAGCACCCAAATATTTCCTTGGCATAGAAATTGCTCGCTCCAATTTGGGAATTTCTCTTAGTCAACGGAAATTCATACTTGAGATAATATCGGAGGCTGGATTATCTGGCTGCAAACCAGCGGTTATACCTATTGAGCAGAATCTCAGGATGACGACAGCTGAATATGATGGGTTAGTGGACCCAGAGATAGATGATCCATTGCTTGAAGACCCTGCTAGATATCAAAGACTAGTTGGGAAATTAATTTATCTTACAATGACTAGGCCGGATATTTGTTTTGCTGTACAGATGTTGAGCCAATTCATGCATGAGCCTAAAGAGTCACATATGAATGCCGCGTTAAAAGTGGTAAAATATTTGAAGGGTTGTCCAGGCTTGGGAATACTACTTTCAAAGGATTATGATCTGGAAATGACGGCTTATTGTGACACTGACTGGGGAACTTGTCCGGTAAGTCGAAGATCTGTTGGCGGTTTTTGCATAAAATTGGGGAAGTCATTAATCTCATGGAAAACCAAGAAACAACCGACAGTATCTCTATCTTCAGCAGAAGCAGAATATCGAGCAATGGCAAAAACTACTTGTGAGATAATATGGTTGAGAGGACTACTATTGGATCTTGGGATACGACTCAATGGACCAACCATTCTCTTTTGTGACAATGATGCAGCACTCAAGATCGCGAAGAATCCAGTCTTCCATGAAAGAACGAAGCACATAGAGATTGATTGCCATTTTACTCGTGAGAAGATTTTACAAGGGATAATTAGAACGTGTGGAATTAACACGTTGCAACAACAGGCAGACATTTTCACTAAAGCACTTTGCCAAAGACAGCACGCATACTTATTAAGCAAGCTGGGTGTCTTGGATGTCTACAAGCCATCAGCTTGAGGGGGAGTGTTAGAAGATATGCGTGATCAGATTTAATATTTACTTTCTATTTGTTACTTTTGTATTTTAGGATGGTAAATATTCTTGTTTCCTTCTTGATACAATTCCTTGTAATATAAATGGAGTCAATTGTACAGTCCTGGAATATACAATACAGAGAAATTATTTCCTGTCTTGCGACTCTCTTCTTCTTCTCCAGACCACTTTATGACAAATATAACAGGCGTTTTGTGTTTTTCTTTTCTCAAAGTCTTTCTGCCATGAGATTATTTTTCATCTCCACTATTTATTAATTTGGGGAAAAAAATTTATGGATATGACCGCTCCGATACTACGGTAAGCACGTGTCGGCAGGAAGGTGATGGCAGCGATATCTTCGCAAGATATCATCGTTCACCCCGATTATATTTATTTTCCCAGGAAAAAAAAGAAAAGAGAAAAATAGAGGAAAAGAGATCGCCCTAGATTCGTTTCTACCTGTCCGTCGCGTGGAAAGCGTCGGTGCGGACGTCCTGTCCCTTCGGAGCCGTCCGATCAAAGGGCGTGCCGTCAGCCGATCCCGGTTTCTGACCGTGCGATTCCCTCTGGGCCCCCCACAAGCCACGGCAGCTCGTCATATTACTTTACTCTCTTTACCCACCGTAAAATTTTACTTACCCCGCCTCTTTCGCCATCTTCTTCTTCTTCTTTTTTTGTTTTTTAACTTTGATTCGAGGTCACGTGCACGGAGACTCGACTTTTTGAAGACGCGTGACGGTGAAAAGTGAGCTTTCTCGTGAATGTCATGTTGAAGAGCCAATCGACCAATTCAGCTTAGAAATTCCGATGAATACGTTTGATAAAGGCGGATAATTTTATTTTTCAAAAATAGAGATTCGTTCGATAACGATGAAAATTTTATTTCTTAAGATAGATTTTTCCTTTTGGCGGCGTGATCGGTCGGATGGTGGCGCCGGTGACCGGTCACCAACAACCGGTGGTGTTGATCGTGACCGATCACCAGAACCAATGGGTCGCGAAGGTGTTGGTGCTGATTGTCGACTGATGGCGATGATGATGACCGGGCCGCTATGTTGGTCGGAGGAGGTGCTTGGACCCACCAGCCGGCAATTGGAGGAGGCGGCGGTGGCAATCGGCAATGACAGACTCTGGAGGAATTGGATGAGAGCAAAATAATTTCTTGATTTCTCATTCTGCCGAAGAAGTCGCGAATTAATCTATTATTATTAAGGAAATCTTTTACACATGGACCTAATTCGGGCGGCCTCTTCACTTCTCCCGTGTCGTTTCCTTCATGTGGAAAAGTCTGTTTCATGGCGACTGTCGTGAATTGGTTACGTGGAGAAGGGAGAGAACGTAGCTTCTTTATGTGGCTGTGGGACATGACGTCGCTGCCTTCGCTTCTCTTTCGTGGTGGCGACACGCTTCGACTCTCGAGGAGCTGCGTTTCGTCTTTGCTTTCGCTTGGGCCGTCTGATTTCACGATCTCTACTAATGAAAAAAAATTTCATTTTTTCTTAACCATTCGATCTGAATCAAACGACTGAACCTGAGGTCCAGGCGATCCGAGTCCGCTTGAGTTTTGTGGAAAGTCAATTTCCAATTTTGGCCTGCCCGATAAAACATTCGACTTGTTTTGTTGGAATCCGAATCGCCTGACAGGGGTCTAGTGATCCAAGCCATTAATGCCCTCCCTCCCCTTGTACTGGGAGGCATTAATGACTGAAATTGACTAACATGAATCATTTCACTTTAGCCAATCCTTTTCCGTTTTATTGCGCGTTCCTCTTATAATTTTGAGTTTTTAATACGATCAGTCATAATTATATGAAATTTCACACGGCGTAAAAAGAAATTCTTAGCTTAAATCTTTTATCGAGCTCCTAGTCTACCTCTTAGATTACATATTTTTTCGCCATTTATGCTTTGGCAACAACCCACTCTAAGTAAGAGGAAGTGCTACGGCGTTTCTTTTTTTAACAAAATGTATCAAATTTTTAAAAACTTATCATAAAAATATAATTGTTTGTTAAAACATTAAAAAAACTGTAATCAATTCTCACATCCGTCCAACTCAATTAATGGAAATGCTAACGTGGCTAAAACATGAATTACGCAGTCAGGAATGGCCGTTTTCATCGCATATTTGATTTTTTAAATCTAAATTTATTTAAATTATATTAAAAAACAAAAAATAAATAAAAAGGAGGAAGACGGTGGAGGGTGATGGTCGGGTTTTGGCCACCCTCACCGCACCATCACCGGCCCTTTTTCCGATGATGGTGGGTGACAAGAGCGAGGGCCTTGCAATGTCTTACACGGTTCTGCTTTCTTCCCTCCTTTTAAAAAAGAAAAAATAATAATGACGTCGACATTTTCTACTGCCGTATCAGATGGAGTTAATGAAGTAGTCCGATCAAACTTATTTGATAAACTCTAACACTCGATTATACTTTTTAAAATTTTTAAGACTCGATTATATTTTTCGGACAATTATCACGATTCCTAGTGGGCAATGTCCATTTTATTTCCGACGCTTAAAAGGTCGCGAGCCCTTAAATTCCAGCTCGTTATTTCTTAAACCCATCGTGCAAAATCCAAAAATTAATAAACCAAAAGCTGGTCCTACACGTCCCTCTGAAGCTCGCTCTGAGCATTCAATGGATCCGAATGTCGGGCAGCGTAACCCCGAGCATCGAACGGTCACCGCAACGCCCTTGGTCGGGCGGTGAGCCATCGCCGCCCATAAGATATCGTCCCTCTCTCGACGGAGCTGCGCCCGCTCGATCGATGGCACGGCCCCGCCTCGCCGAACCACGAGTTCGAGCGGTAAAATCTATCTAGAGATCCCCCAAATTGCCCTACGTCGTCGGAATCGATTCATTCGACGTAAGGCGATAGCGCGTTCTTTTTTTTTTTTTATTAACCAGGAGACCGTTCGCGATTCCAACGGTCCTTTTAAGCATCGTTTCCCCTTGCTAGCGTGCATTATTGCAGGCCATCGTTGTCGACGAAGACCAACTTCTCGGAAAATTGCCCGTTTCAATGTGACCGACAATCCAATTGCCACCGGCAAAAGTCAAACCAGGGGGGGAGTCAACGGCGGGGGTGAGTATAAATACGAAATAGTCCCCGGGCTTACGCTGAAATCGCGACGCCCTCGATTGACCAATCAATGGAGTCAATCCCGCGGGTCGCCGAAAATCCCTCCAACTAACTCGCTGACGTCACGGTGTGAAGACCGGGTCTCCGGATCGTCCGGCTCCCGATCTCTCGCACGCTTGGCGCATGGGAACCGTCCCGTGTCGTATGGGAAATGGCTAAATTAACCCTCGATGGATGGTTGACCGTACACGGCGTTGGTGAAGTTTAAAGGGGCCCGGTTGCCGATGCTCGTGCACGATACCGCCAAACATCTGGCTAGATACAAACGGGACGACGACGGGACATTGAATGCGTTTGGTTCGACGTTGGGATTCTAAACGGATTTTAGTCGAATACATAATGACATTCGATTCGTACTTTTTGGGAGGATTTTAAGAGATATAATTGCATCTCTCAATTTCCACAAAGGCCTTCAATGAAAGGGAATATTTCGAGTAACGATTCGAAGTAGTATCGTTTTGACTTGAAGTGAATATTATTTTAAATAAGGGTCTGAAGTGCCGTCATTATTTCAAATAATGACCTGAAATATATTATGTTTTCGAGTAAATGTCTGAAGTGATTAATCGGGTTCAAAAAGTGATTTGAGTGTATCTGTTAGTGAGGATATTTTTATTTTTTGATTTCTTTTAAGTCCTTATTTGAAATAATCGTAACCATTAATATGGTGCTTTAGGCATTTATTTGAAATGATGTCTACTTCGAGTCTTTATTTAAAAAAAACGATAGCACTTCAAGTCATTATTTGGAATTTTTCCTTAATGAAATGGAGGGTTAAAGGCAAGGGTGTTAATGGGTATGGTCGGGTGTCAATAATACCTGACCCGTTTTTTTTTTAATAAACAGGTGATTGACCCGATTTAATTTGGCAAACTATACAAATATAATCCAAATATTCCAATCGAGTTGAGTTGTGTTTATGTATCAATGGGAAACACAAACTGGATTTGAACATAAAGTATTATAGTGCCCGAGAGCTTAGGTGCTTACTCGACCAAAAAAACACTCGAAATTTCAAGTCGAGTCGAGTCTGGTTGTATTTCTATTCAGGTATATTGTTAAAATTCAATACCCCTTCTTCCCTATTTAATGAAAACATGTCACTTCGTTTATCGAACATAATTCTCATTTTGCCCATTTATTTAAAAATAAAAAATAAACCTAAGAGACAGTCCTCTCTCTTTCTGTTGCCCTGGAGCTTTCTTGTTGCTCTCTTCTTCACGTCACGTTCCCTCGTGCCTGCTCTCGCGCTCGCCTCTCTTCCGAAGTATAATTTCTTTGCTCGTGTTGAGATTTTTATATAAATTTTTGTCCGTAATTGCAGATCTAGTTTCTTCTTTTTAATTATCTACATTGGCAATCATGGTTTTTACGATTTCTGGTCTACTCGGCATGTTGGTTTGTGCTCCACTAGTTTAAATTGATCTCAATATCTACCTTGCTCGTTGTCGTGGTTTTGTGATCGATGGAGTAGTATATTGAATCTACTTTATGTGAAGAAGAATATAGCCATTTTGAATTGTTAGTCACTTGTATGGGTGATCGATTCTTTGGATGGTTCGGTTCCACCTTTGGAATAAAAAACCGGACCGATGGGACTAGTTCCTGATTTTCAGAACCAGGGACCAAGCTAACTAATCCCGGTCTAGTTCGGTTCCCAATCAATCTAATGGGATTGGATGGAGGGAGAGAGAGAGGGGACGAAGGGCATATTGACACTAGGTCTCGACTATGAGTGAGACCTGAGAGAGATACTTAGATGGAGAGAACTCAAAGAAAATATAAATTGTGTCGGTTTTAATTTTCAATACAGGTGATTCAGTCTAGTCCCACCCTTTTAGGAACCGGGAATCGGTTCAATTTTTAAGAACTATTGATTGGATCAAAAATTAGAAAGGACTGGACCAACCCGACCAGTTTGGTTCAGTCCAGGTCTGGCAATTTCCGAGTTGAGCAGTCCATTGTGCTCTGCTCTAGTCACTTGTAATTTGCTGGTCTTTTTTGTCTTTTTGCTAGATGATTTCGTGTTGAGCACGAAGGATTTTACAACGTTACACTTTGATGCGTGCTTTGTTGGTTTGTCGTGATTTGGCTTCACTTCAATTGTCTTTTTTTTTTTTTTTGCGCCTCTCAAATTTATTCAAGTTCATATTACTATAAAAACGGGAAATTCATGAAAAAGGGCATGCTGGACTGTTGAAGACATATAAACATTTTGGAAGTTATGTACTGAATAAATTGACAAAGGATGTTCTTCCGGCTACAACCTACAGGATGAACAGTCGTGATTAAGAATAAATTGAAGGGGAAAAAGTATGGTAAAACTCAAATAAGGAGTAAATGGGATAATTTCGATAAATAACGAAAAAATTAAGAACGTTGGTTTTAAGTTAAACACGAGTAGGATAGGATTTAAGAAAGAAAATCATCGACATGAGTAATGAATGGTGAGGGAGTAAAATTTAGGTATTTAGGTTTTTATCAATGGTCGAAAACCGGATTAATAGGCTTTTTTATGCTATTGAAATTAAAATCGCGCTTAGCAAAGTGTCGGAAGTCGAGCATGATAGGCATCTAAAAGGTTTTCCACTTCGATCTCGAGCTTTAGATTTTTTTTTTATGCCCAAAATTTACATCTGAAGCTTTTGGGACGTTTTTCATTTTTTTTTTATGACTAATGCATTCATCACGGGCCCCTCATGCTCAGAAGATACCAAATGGCTGAATCTCTATACATTGAGAGAGATAAACACGAAACTTAAGCATTAATAATTGCGGATTTCGACCTCAGCGATGAGGAAAAAATTCTCAATCAATACAATTGGGAAAAAACTCTCAATTAACATAGGTAGCTATACAAGTGATTTTTAAAAATATATTTTTCAATTATTCATGTTTTAGGGAACAAATGATCCATCGTTTTACTTTAATATCATCGAGGCGGAGTCCGCATCTGCCTTTATACGCGAATTAAGCGTCGTGCTGTGGCGAGCGAGTCGATCCCACGCGCGGTCGCATCCCCGTCCGCCATTTCTCCTCTGGTCAACTTTCTCGACCGTATAAAATTCACACTCCATCTCTATCTCCTCCCCCACCCCTTCTCTCTCAGTGCAAATGCAACTCCATACCCATAGCCGAAGCTCGAGTTCCCATTACCTCCTCCCGCGCCATCACCGACACACTACTTCGACCTCGCTCGGCTGAACCGCCGCCGCCGCCGCCATGGGCAAAGCCTCCAGGTGGTTCCGCAACCTCCTGGGCCTCAAGAAGGCCGACGCGCCCCCCCGGCAGCCGGCGAGGCAAGCGCCGCCGCCTCCGCCTCCCAACAGGGAGAGGCGGCGTTGGAGTTTCGTCAAGTCGCACCGGGACAGAGACAGCAGCCATCGCCATCAGTGCTACAACTCTTGCTCCGCCACGCACTCGGAGGACCTCGCCGCGGACCCGAGCAAGCACGCCATCGCAGTCGCGGCGGCCAGCGCGGCGGCCGCGGAGGCGGCGGTCATGGCCGCGCACGCCGCGGCGGAGGTGGTGAGGCTGACAAGCAGCGGGAGGTGCGCAGAGGGTGCCGTGGCGTACGGAGGCGGGAGCTGTGCGGCGGTCAGGGAAGAGGTCGCGGCGCTCAAGATACAGTCAGCATTCCGAGGCTATCTGGTGAGTTCCTCCAATCGTATTGACACCATTTATTCTCGTTGTGCACGGGTTTTTCAATCTCGATTGCGGCGAGATGTTACTGGGATTGGCTTAGAGACGGATGGGGCGGGCGGGCGGCTGGGTGACGCCACGTGTCCGCATTTTGTCTTCGTCTTCCTCGCTCTGTCCCCGTGAAACTACCTGCAGTTAGATTTCTTCACGAGCTCTCGCTTCTATGTCTCTGCATTTCTTTGGTATCGCGTAAGGGCTGCTTCAGCCTCGTAACTTGGCACTCCGTGATCGTTTCATAGTAGGGACGTGTTGTCCCAACTGTCAAATTGAAGATATCTCCCGCTTTTCTTCTTCCTGTTCCCTCGCAGCCGTTCTTCCTCTGCAGATTCCGAGCTAAATCGGACCCACCGTGATCCCCCATTTCTTCTGCGCGGCGAACTTGTTAATCGACGAGTTGCAGAATCAATCCCAAGATGGGAAATCAAATTTCAGCGAGAGTTCATGAAGGCATGTGCATTGGATTATTTTAGCACAGATGGAACGAATCTCTGGCGGAGGAGTCGCGTTCCTTGGCTTATCTACAGTTAGGCGACTCGTGATCTTCTCTTTTCGTCTCTCTTTCCTGCGAGAACTATCCGTTAACAGGACGCTGTCGTTTTATCGCTCTCTCTCTCTCTCTCTCTGTTTCTCTGTCTCTCTCTGTCTCTCTCTCCCGTCGATTTCGACGTGTGGTTTTACTCAGAAAAGCTCACTAGGCAACTCAAATGCTCTTACTCTTTACCATTGTTTCCATTTCTTCAATTCCGAGATTCGCCGGAAATAGAATATGATGTGTATATACAATAAAGACGATGACGATGATGAGGGAGAGGAAGACGAAGAAGAAGCCGTGTGGGGCTCAACGAAAGGAGGTTCCCGTCACGTACAGTACGTTCTGGGAAAGAACCCAATCAACGTCCATTTGCCATCCCCAAAACGAGATGGCGTTTTCACTATTTAATAAATCGAGAGAGAAAGAGGATTAAGGTGCTCTGCGTTTCTCCGCTGGTCATAGCACCTTCCCCACTCTACTCTACACTACTCCACTCTTTGTTTGTTTGCGTCTGCGTCGTCTTGCCTTTTCTCCTCTTCTGTCGATTATCTGCCGTGTCGTTTTCCCATTATGAAAATCTGACGACTTCTGCCGGGTTGGCTTGCCCGACCTTCCCATTTCTTTCGGTGAGAGATTTGGTTTCACTCTGCTCTGCGTAGTTGCTAACTGTACGCGGTAGTGGTCAAAGGGTAATTGTTCATTGCTCTGTGGGGGGTTCTCTGTTTTGCAATTTCTAAATTAACTTGTTAAGCAATTGAATCTTGGCGGCCAATGACTTTCGCAACTGTGAAACAGACTTGCGACTTCGAGGACATCTACTTCTTTTCGTGTCATTGGGAATGTGCTAGTGCGAACTCCTTAAAATCGGAGTAGATGGCTGGTCGGATGAACTTGGGAAGTAGGTCAACCCTCGGTCGGATGAACTTGGGTGGGTGGCCCTTGACCCCACAGTTCTGGACGTGGGGTTCGGGCTGGTTACCTTAAGTGGGGTTTTCTGCTTTTTGGTGATGAAAGTTGGATTAGATGGTTTACTTTTAAGAGTTTTCGTGGTGGAAATCATGGTCACGGACTCGTGAACCAAGTCTCCTTTGCCTTTTGTAGGGCGGCTAGCGAAACGTCTTTGTCTTCTCGATGCAATGTCAGGCCTTTCTTCTTCTCCCCTTTCTTCTTTTTTCAACTTCAAGTAGGTGGGGGAGTGGAGTGGGTGAAAACTCATCTCTTTATGGCGCCTGTTTGCTTTCATTTTGTTAATGGGTGCTCTTGCTTCCCCTTGGCGCCATTTTCGAAAACCCATCTCGATTTGAAGTCTAGGAGTAGTAAATGCAGTTCTAGTGCACGATGGGAAAGTAGGTATCGTGTGACCTAGTTACATGTAATAATTAGGCTATTGAATGCTTGCGCTTTCACGGTATCATTTCGCGTATTGTTCTTTTAAATATCGGGAAACACGTAACATGATTACAAGAGAAAAATTAGAGTGTCAAATAATATAGATCCTTTTACCTTGAGTTACTTCGCAAGTGAACAAATCCATGATCCATCAAATAGTCTTCAATAACCGTAAAATCACTGTAAATTATCTCCGGCCCACACTTACTCTCAGACACTATTCTGTCTGACCCACTTTTAGGCTGTGCCGTGTCGGTTCTGTCCACATTTGTAGTTAAGACACGGATCTGGGCTGGTCTGGTTGTTGTACTTACGAAAGTTAAAACGCTAGTCTGTGCGGAACTGTGCTCGCGTGCCCTGGACTGGGTTTTGCTCAGTGGCAGTGCTGTTTTGATCCCTCGTTGAAACCCACTTGCTTCTGTCATCAGAAGCCGTCGTACGCGGTTGTCGTCTAACGAAGTGATCAGCTCATTTAAGTGGCCATTGCGTTAGTCCAAACACGGCATACTAACTCAGTAAGCTAACCTCGCCGTACAGACGATATCTTATCTACTTAAACGTTTGCCGTACAGGCCAAATCTAATCACTTACTGCACAAAATTGCAGTTTCAATTCGTCGTTGACGGTGCTTTTCTTTGCTATGCCGTGTTTTACTTGCCTTCGACCCGGAGGGATTTGCGGTTGTTATTTACATTTGCCAGCTTTATCTGTAGCTGTAGCAACTCACAATTCTCTTTCTTCATCGTCTCTCTGTCGTTAATAAAAGATTGGACATTGAATCTTTCCTCTCCCGTTTCTTGGGTTGGGCAGGCGAGGCGAGCACTGCGAGCGTTGAAGGGATTGGTCAAGATTCAAGCGCTGGTGAGAGGGCACATTGAGAGGAAGCGAACTGCTCAAGTGGTGCGCAAAATGCAAGCCTTGTTGCGAGCCCAGGCTCGGGCACGTGCCGAGAGGGCCCAGTTGTCTGAATCTTCACAATCAAGCAGCAAGTCCTCTCAAGTTCACCACCCTGTAATGCCTCCAGTTCTCACCTTTTCTTGTCCATTCTTCGCGTCTTCCTCTGGACCAACGACTTTTTCATCGCTTGCATTGATGATCTTTATACATAGCTTTGGACAATTTCTTTATGTACGAGAACGAGTGGACCGGTGAGGGCTGCATTTTAAACTAATTTTGCCAACTATCTGATTATAGGGTCCCGCTACTCCCGAAAAGTCAGAGTATGCGGTTCGAAGCAAGAGTTCTAGACAGGATCAATCACCGGTTCTCAGGGTATGCTTCCGCCATTAAACTTGATGTCATGTGCTACATGTTATCATGTTCCCTGGATAGTTCGAGGATTTGTTTGTCCTGAAGGAAACTTTAATACCAGAACCCCCTTATTAATTTGAAATGTTCTTATTGCTTGTTTATCGTTGACGCCTTTATTAATTCACCCCAAATGAATGCAGAGGAATGGTTCCAGAGCAAGTGGCAGGATTGTTGGATTTCAAGAAGGAGCATCCTTGGGCCGCAATTGGTCGGAGCGTCGGGTCGATGAGAAACTCGGGGATCAATGTGGACCTTCAGCAAATAGTGGGCGTGCAGACGATGACAAAAGTGATAAGATACTAGAAGTTGATCCTGGGAAACCCTCCTTCACACCCAAGCGCCGAAGTCTCGTACAGTTATCTCGGCACAAATTGCCTTCAGATCAAGGGAGTCACAGCTACACCACTTCGAAAGATTCGACGGCGCGCCAAACGGTTCCTAGCCCCTCTTCATGTGAAGCGCAATCTCTAAGCCCGCTGAATTTCTCTCAGGAGGTGGAGGAAGGTGCGTTCTGCACTGCTGATAACAGCCCCCAATTCTATTCCGCTTCTTCCAGGGGCGGCAGTTCTAGGAGAAGCCCGTTTACTCCGACCAAGAGCGATGGCTCGAGAAGCTACTTAAGCGGCTACTCGGACCACCCCAACTACATGGCTTATACCGAATCCTCAAAGGCAAAAGTCAGGTCAATGAGCGCCCCTAAACAGCGGCCTCACTTTGAGAAATGTAGCTCCACAAAGAGGCATTCTATACACGGTTTCGGCGAATCGAGGTCCATCTCACAGAAGGTCTTGTCCTTTCATGCGAATTCCGCGAACAAAGCATATCCGGGGTCAGGTCACTTGGACAAGCTCGGGATGCCAGTTAGATGCGACGGCTACGGGTATAGATGTTAGAGGGAAAGAATACGAATGTTGGTCTTTTCTGACTATAAATCTGTTGCCCAACCGATGCTTCTCCGAGCGTCTTCTCCTCGTCACGGGTATGTATCAACTATCTTAGAACTGAAAGTAGTCAGCGTTAGGGTAGGTCTTCATATGTAACTGAAGCCGTGTTATGTCCATTGTCCAAACATGTCAGTCATTGCTCAAGAGAGCTTCGAATTTAGTTTTGCTAGTTCTTTAGTCTAACTTTCGCGACTCTGCTACATTTGTTCTTCCAAGCATTAGGAATCCACCAGAACTGTCGAGGAAGATATCATTTTTACAGCATTTATGCAACTTTCTTTAACTTCCCATTTGCGTGTGTCATCTTTACGACGACAGATGCACAAACAAAACAAAACCGTCGCCGAAATGCTGGTGATTTCTGCATGTTTGCAGATTGCCTTCTTGCAAATCCAAGCGAAAGCAGTCTTTACTCTAGTCAGTTTTTAGGCCAGCGAGAGAGAGATTTGAGTATACCGTGTTTCTATAAGTTCATAGGCAAAATACGGGGAAGGTGTCTGAAACTACAGATTTACATAGAAGTAAGGGACGTCACACGATAAACAAATGAAAGAACCAGTCATGACATAAGAAAAAAAAAATCAAATGTTCCATGAATATGAGACACACCACCCTCGGGACTTTTCTCAGTTATCACACTTCCATCTCGAAGTCGGCACACAGCTGAGGTAGTGGCACCAGCTGCAGTGATCATTTCCGTTCTCTCCTCTGAAAAGCATGATCAATGACACCACAAATCTGCAGCAGTTAAAGGGAAGCTCAAGTCAAATTTCGTGGCAGGCAACTCAATTAGAGCCCTCAAGTACTCATGAACCATTGGTAAGCAAAGCACTCAAGATGCGATTGTCAAGGGTTTACGAGAGAAACAAAGGAAGAAAATGTTTTCTCTGTTACGAGTAAGATCAGCTAAAATGCCCTGTCTACTCAAATCACAACAGATAAAAGATCCGGGTCCATTGATGCATGCTGTAATTTTGTACAGGATGAAGAGCTTACCCAGCTATCAACAAGACCAGGGCAATCAACCAGAGGACATATTGGTAACCCATGTGCTTTGATTTGGCACGAGCATCGGCTGGACGATAAGGACGCTCCACCCAGCCAAACTGGGGCCGGACGAGCAAAATAAAACCAAGGAGGAATCCTGTCAAGAATCCTCCGATATGGGCAAAGTTATCCACATGAGGGAGAATCCCAAGTGCTAGATTAATCGCTATGATGAACATCAATGTGAAAAGAGCCGCGGCCTGCATGAGATAAAGAAGACTACCAATGAAAAAGCCTGCCAACCAACAATAATCAATACATGTTTACAACAATAGAAACACCATGGACAAAGCATTAACTTTCTCAAACAGTGAAATATAACAAGTTAAAGCAGCCATAGGCTAATGAATGCAGCCCAATCTTCAATTTCAACCTCAAAAAAATAACTTATTTCACAAAACGGGGTGCTTTACCCTACATCAGCGGGCAGAACTCATGATGAATGGAGAAACGGACATCTATTTTGTTCTTCTTTGTTTCTTGTTGGATTCGTTTATTTGGTTTGGGGGAATAAACAGTGATATGGAGAGGATCAGACCTTATTGGTATAGATGGTCCAGTTAGTAATAAGCTCTGACAACATCGCCCCCAAAAGCCCAAAGAGAGCGCCAGAAGCACCCACAGAGATATTGTTCCGAATAAAAAGGGAGGACAAAATGCTACCACCAAATCCTGATATTAGATAGATTGCTCCAACTCTCACTGCAGGGGTAAATGCAGAAGAGCAATGTCAATTAGAGTCCACAGAGACGAAACTCATCTAGGAGAAGACTTCTTAAACCAACAGGCGATGGGATGAAACCATACAGAATATTGCTAGAAAGCAGCTTTAAGGCAATATTATGTGATCTGGACAGTTGACTTACCAAAGCCAAATTGCTGTTCAAGACGAATTCCAATGAAGACCAAGCTCAACATGTTTGCAAGCAGATGAATGACACCGGCATGCAGCCACATACATGTGACAAGTCTCCAACCTTGGTTTCCATGTACAACATTGTACCACACCAGAGCTCCCATCTTCTGCAATCTATAATAAACCAAGCATAAAGTTCATCAATGATCACATATTGCCACGAGGATTCTCCAGTAATTATTAAGACGTCTATCTCCGTTAAGTTAGATAATGATGAAAATTAATGCTGCCAAGTTTTTGTTAAGGATGTTACTCTACCACTTCTAGCCATTTAAACTGAACTTGTAAAATACTGAGTGCATCCATCTTCATGCATCAGCTCATAAGCTTAATTGAATGTGCTAAAATATTTCAAGCAACAGTGGCACTCCATCATCTGAGAGTTTATGAATGGAACTTCTCATATTTCATCATATGTTGATTCGAAATTTTTGGACAACTAACAGGGCCAAACAGAAGATTGGATGTTAACCTGGAAAATCTTTCAACCAGAAAAGAAGCCGGTACATCTTATAGCCAGAAAACAACTTCATTTAAACATTTTGTTAATGGAAGAAACCGAAAGAAAAGACCTTTGGAAAAGTCAAGGGGCAAACTTTGTGAAACATGAGAGCATAACATGAACAGAGAACATGAACATTATATTATGCAAATAGAATTTACAATCAAACAAGCAACAAGTCATATTAAAAGAAACAAGATTGTCCACCAATGAATTTGCTCCATTCCCATCAATTTAGGTCAAGAGAAACTACAAAATTAGCTGTTAAAAAACGCCTCACAACATTACAAAACCTCCCAGCTCAAACGCAAAAGACAGGACAAATGACTTTAAGATTTGCCTTGACCAATCATAATATGTGAAGCCTTGCAGAACTCAACGCTAAATTATAGAATATCCAAACAAAGAGCTGGAGGAATCAAAACGCCTATGAAGATCAAGACGCAGCTGTATTCATCTTATTTTCTTTGGCCAATATCTGCATTCGGTTCTTAATTTATTTACAAATACAGATGATATTGACATCCAGTGGTATAAATTTACCATGTTCACCGAGATTGAACCACAAATTCTCCACGATTAAGATATGTCAACTGTTTCAACGGAGGAAGCAAGCAAATTTTCATATAAGCAGCTTCAAGACACTCAAAACCAAATAATCTCCCGAGCTGGAACTCGAATTCAACAATACATAGTTTCGAGAACCATCTAGTTCAGCACGAGAAGACTTAGCCAAACTCACGATCCCCCAATAGCTAATCAAACTCGCTGAAACAAAACCCAAACCAATAAACAGAAGAAGGCATAATTATCAATAAAAAACCTTGTTCTTAGTTCCCTTAGACCAGCCTACCGAAATTCACCAATCAAGTGGAATACACACTGGAGTACACATCTCTGCACCAGAAGAGGCTGTTTATCAAGCCACGAGTGCAACGCGAGGATCCTCTTAATTTCGAGCTGAATATGAACTCTCAACCGCCGGAAGTTGCACAACAACGACAAATACAAACTCACACAAAAAAAATGCGAACCACTCACGTGTTGGAAGACGGACCGAAGAGCGGATTCTCCTTGAGCGGCTCGAACGAGAGCCTCCCGAGGAACTTTGCGACGCAACCGCCCTCGAACCCGAGGTTATTCCTCGGGCAATTGTTCACGTACATCGTCACGATGAACATCGCGACGTTGGCGACGACGATCACCGGGACCAGCCAAGACGTCCACTGGCTGTCGGTGTCGCGTCGGCTGTTCGCGTAGTAGGCCGTCTGGTTGTAGCCCCCGTTGGGATAACCGCCCGCGGCGGGGCCCTTCGCGGCGCCGCGCTCGAGATCTCGGCCGGACATGGCTGGAATCGAACTGATTCAGCGCGTTACGGCGTTACCCGACCGGGAAGCGCAAACCGCCGTTTCACTCAAACAATCTCTCCACGCGAAGCAGCAAAGGAAGAAGAAGAGTATTGAGGAACGAGGAGATGTGGAGAATGAGAGGGGAGGAGGATCTACGACGCCTTCCTTTGGGTCTTTTTATGGTGGATTTAGCCGTTAAAACTCGCTTTTAATTGCGACGACGACGAAGGTGGCGAGGCGGTGAAGGTGAAGGGGCCGGAGTTTTGCTAAACTCACCCGGCTGACGTGGGGACTTTCATAGACTGCCATACGGTAACGGACAGGGACGGGGACAAGCTGGCCGTAATTACCATAACGCCCTCCGCGGACCTCTCGTTTCCTTTTTTTTTCCTCTCTCACCGCAGTGTTAGTACAGCAAAAAAAAAAAAAACCCCAACCTATAAATATCCAAAATCTTAATTAGCACATAAACATCATAAGAAAATTACAAATTTATACCAACACGATAAATATATCTGTACATATCAATTTAAAAAATATCGAGATGAATTAAAAGTTTGGGATTATTTGTGTAAAAACCATCCGCAATAACGAATTTGCAATGTTACAAGAAATATATTTATGATATTTCACTTCAAAGCGTTTTTTTTTAATGTGTCGAAAGCGGACATAATTTAAGGTTATTTTTAGTGACGTTAGCCACTGTTTTTCTTTTGTATTGTTTCGGAGTTAGTGGGGCTTTTTGCTTGGGGACGATTTAGGAGTGATCAGAAACCGCGGATTCTTGTCCGTGTCGATTTATTTCGCTTTCCGGCAGGACCGCGTGAACCGGAGACAGTACAGCTGGAATTTATATTGTTTGCTTAAAGTCAAGCTCTTCCATGGCGTTGCTTCCATTTGGAGGGAGGCGATTTGATTTGGGGTGGGGACTCCCACGCGGTGTTTTCTATAACTTTTTGTTATGTTCCCACCTGAATTTAGCTTCTTCTTTTTTTAATAATCGAGAAATCCATCAGATGTCCCGGATGAGGGAGACTAATATAGAATCACATACTTAAGACGCTAGTAATTGCTAGTTTTGAACTCTTAAACTCGACGATAAAGGAAAATGTCTTAATTAACACAGTTACTCAATTGTTGGGTGAATTTAGTTTATACAATTTTCCCCCATGAATTGGTTAGGCGCGCGTTTTTCTTCTTAATCAGCAACAAGATTTTCACGTTCCATTGATCTTTCTTCAATTAAGAATTAATTCGTATCCGCGTATAAATTAAGAAAAAATTTGCACCAAAAGATCCTCGAATATGCTCTCTCTGACACCTTCGCTTCGAGCCCTTTTTTTTTTGTGTCGTCAAGACGACTTGATTTACAATATGACGTGATAATGATACTCCTTGCCTGTCACCAACAACAAAACAAACAAACAAAAAAGTCCCCAACGTTGGTAAACGCTCTTCTTTCCGTGTAACCAATGTCTCAAACTTTCGTCAACTCGATATAATTTGGAGATGTTGACGTCAGAGTGAGCATAATTTATGAATTCTCTCTCCTTTCTTTACTTCTTATTGTTATTACCATTCTTTTCTCTGCTTCCTTGCTTTTGCTCCTTCAATGATGCCATCCCGTACAAGCAAGTCGGACCACCGGCACGCCCAAATGGAACCACCTCGTGAAAATCACTGCGTTGTCAAGGTTTACAGACTTTAAGACTCGTAATTAATCACGACACGTAACGCTGGTCCTGATTTCATACCAAATGTGTGTCGCCAGAGCATGAGGGGTGGCGCACGGAACGTTGACCGGTCTAAATTTGACATGGTGGGCCCGCGGTCGTGGCGTGGAAGGAAGGTGGGTGACAATCTGTGATCGCATGATGAATGCTTAAAGCTCGTTCATTTCGATTTGCATGGAGGGGATTCATAAATCTTATAGCATAAAGTTTTTAGTATATCTTAGTTTTGCTCTAAAGCCTAGATCATTACGAGGTCCAAAATTATGTACAAAGTATCTACGATACGGGTGGTATGCAACATAGACAAATGGATGTAGGAATAAAATCTTACGACACTAATCGACATTAATTTTTTTTTTCAAATGATCATTTAAGACATTTGCTTTGTTTCAATGTACTTTGAAGCTGAGAAAGAGAATGTCCATCGACTACTTTATAGTCGGCGGTTCTTGTTCTTCCCGCTGGAGTGGCGTGGGGACAGCTAAGCATTGCATGTTCCTTGGACGCAATGGTGCTCTCGCTAAACTAGGTCAAACAACTTTTTTTATAATCGTGTCTTGATCAGGATCCAAGTCAACTTCAATCGTCCTGGCTTTTCGTTAAGGTTACTGGTAAACAAGCTGAGGGGTCGTCTGCTTGCTCCGTCGGAACACACGCGAATAAGATTCTTCGAATGATTTCATCGATAAGTTTCCAAATGTTATCAAAGCGCGACATTTATTTTCACTCGACCGATTATAATATTTGTCGGTCCATTTTGCACTCAATTGGATGCGTCGGGTACTTCCGAAACAAAACCCGGCATTTTTTCGGAGTGTAGGACGGATGTGGACTTCTCCGTCCGAACATCGACGACAATCGGAGTGTTTGGAAGGCTCTCGTGGAGGAGAAGTGAACCTTGACGGTCAATGAGCCGATCGAACCCTTCGTCGAGACCGGACTTCGTTCCCGGGGGGGGGGGGGCACCAACCGTTCGATCGAGATTCAACCGGCCAATCCATAAGCACGCCGGACGGGTAAGAAAGAAGAAGACCGGGTGAAATTAGGAGGCGGAAAGTGTCCTCGGGGAAGTGGGTGAGCGGCGAGGGTGGGGAACGGTGACGGGCGGGTGACGGAAGGACGAGGGGTGGGTGAGGACGTGGTGGGGGGTTTGTTGGGAGGAAGGAGGTGCGTAGCTTTCGTGCGCGCGGTTCCACGAAAACGAAGGCGAACCAACTCTCGCGTCATCGCAACCGTCCCTCCATCCCGCGGCACGGCGTCGTTTTTATTTTATTTTTGGCCCCACCTCCATTCCCGAGAAGAGTCCGTCCATGGCGTGACGGGACGCGCTCATCTCGGGACAAGCGTCGACACTTCTCGTTGGCTTTATCCGGTCACGAGTCATTAGGACCCGAAGGATGGACTCGACTCGAGAGATGTTAGAGTACATGGGTCATAAAACCCATTTATTAACCCATATTTTATGAGTTGAATTTCTATATTAATTAATTATACTCATAAACATGTTTGAACATAATGTGACCGTTAAATGAATCCTAAATAAATTTATAAGTTATTTTAACTCAATCCACATACAGCTCTTTTTTCATTTTATCATGCCTTCACTAGATCTCGTGCTTATTAAATTATACACTCTCACCTCAATTTAGGTGGGAGTTTTCATAAACTGAGGTAATAAAAGTAGTTGAGCAATATGAATTGAGTTGAGTTTCGACGAGTCAATTGAATCGGGTCAGAACGGGTTAAATTATTTTTCGATTGTGCGCGAATGCGACCCAATTCACCTGATTGACGGATTTAGAGGCTGTCGATGCCACCGTGCCTCCACCGCGTTAGGTGGGCAAGGAGTTTATCGATGTGATGTGCATATTCATTTACTTATTTATCTCCGTCCCGTCCTCCTCAACTTATATCGTCTCCCTCAATTTATCTCCTGTGTCCGTCCGTGTGGTATGGCTGGACTATCCGCTGTACCTTTCTTCCCTCATTTTGCTTTGTTGGCAGCTTTGTTGGTTGCAACCGTTGCTTGGAAGTCAATCCAATATCGACCGCGCGAAAAGTATTAACAACGTCCTATGGGCTCAAGTCACATCCACCATTAGAATAGGTGAGTTCTCGCGGGTGTCGCGCAATTCAACGGCGCGTGCACATCGGTTTCACGTGCACCCGGGGTCACGTAATAATAGCTCTCCCATGCGCGTCGCCATCCGGCAAGTGTGGACACCAGCGCTGGTCCGTGGGGAATGCCGTCGGACTGACTGTGACTTGTCACCGGAGCAGCAGGTCCCACCGAGTCTTTAGTTCCTCCGAGCGTTTGACCACGATTGACAAGTTTTTAATAACTGTCCACCGAATGCGGAGCCATTTGTCCACCACGTGCCATCCGACGCCGCATGGGACGCCACGTGGACTACAAGTCTGCACTGGAGGCTGCGTGAAATTCGCACTTGGATAAGCTAACGTAGAAAAATCCACGTTAGTTGATCCCAGTCGTTCAATCCCCCTAGTACAGGGGGAGGGGGATTAAACGGCTCGGATCCCCTGACATGGTCCCCCGACGTCAGGGGATCCAGGTCCGTAAAATTCGATCACCTGATTGCTGACTTGGAGAGCTATTTAGACTGAAAAAAAAATCTGCACATATGAAGGAGACAATAGAGCGGAAAAAGAAGAAAAAGAAGATGTCAAATTAAGGAGATATTGACTTGTGGTAGGTACGGAGACCGTCGAAACATATTTAAAGTTTCCAATTTGTATATGTCTAGAACACGAATGTGCAACAATATTGTAGTAATTAAAGACGGAAAATTACGTTACTTGTCTTCATCTAAAAGTATATTTACACCATTTTTTTGACGTTTGGGAGTCAATAGTGATTCTCAATTGAAATTGTCGAAGAAAAAATGACATAAATTTGATATGTAACGTTATTTTTGTAGCTTTTAATTTATTTATTGTGATATTTGGATCTTCGCGTATTGTGCGATGTTATCACATTTCTTGAATTTTTTTGTACACGTTCAATTAAGTACTAGACTATATGAAAGTCTTCAATTTTTTTTGAACATTTTCATTTAATCCATGAGCTAGATTGAACATAAATCAAAAGTTGATGAGCAATAATGAACAAAGTAAAAATTCATCCATAGCATTGCATATAGGACCAAAGTGTGTGAATCATTTGTGTAATTATCCTACTGTTGAATGATAAGCGATGACTCCACAATTTGGCAAAGCTCACTTGATCCTGCCAACAACGATCGATGACACATTAGTTGGTGTTCGTGGATTTAGCACTAATTAATCCCAATGAAAGCAATCATCAACAACCTTTACACACGGTCATGCCTTCGGCGTGCAAATAGCAAAATCAAATGGGCTACAAATCGTATTGTACAAACATGGCTCATAAACTCGGGATAATTGGGAAAGTTTCAAACAAGGGCCTTAATTAGAATTATTTTCTCAAATCATAATCTATGCTAGACTTTATTTCAAATAAGAGCTTAAAGCAATTAAGTTAGTCTCAAATAAAGACCCAAACTCACTAATTAGCTAACGTCACCTACCGCTGAGATTTTTTCGACAATTGAAATTGGAGCATTTCTGGTAAAAAAAATAGTACATCAAGAAACCCAAAAGTCAATTTCTTCATCCCCATTTTCATTCCCTGCACCCGAAATTTTCCCCTGCATATCTTCTTCATCGTCTTTGGTGATCTTGCCATTGGTGACGAGGGCCCATAATGTGGCTAATGTCGGCTGAGGGGAAGTAGCTACTCAGTTCGCGGATGTCAGGGCAAGGGCTGGGTTGCCGCCGTCGTGACTACCGCCGTTACGGCTGCTCGAAGCCTCCGCCATCCCGGAAAAAATGGCAAGTGCCATGAAAATGCTCCATCATTGCAGATGGAAGGCACTGTATCGAAATCCCTAGCTCGTCAAAAGTGATTGCGAGAGCAGAGAATTAAAGCTAAGGCTCTGTTCGTTTCACGGAAAATATTTTTCCGAAAAATATTTTCCGGAAATTGTGGTGTTCGGGGGCGGCAAATGTTTTACCATGAAAAATATTTTTTAATCAGGGAGAAGTTTCCTTCTAAAATTAAGAAAAATGTTTTCCATTTTCGAAAAAAGGAAAATATTTTTCGAAAGCCAACCGATTTTGATATCAACCAAATTACCAATAAACTTGCCGCTTGGACCTTCGTCGGCCGTTGGACCGCCGGACCGCCGCCGGCCGCTGGTCACGTCTACTCTCGTTACAAGAGAGGTAGTAAGGAAGCAGGTCTGAATCTCCTCGTCTACCACCACCACCACCACCACCACCTCTCTATTGCAACATTGCTACTCTCTCTCTGTCTTTCCTCCACAGTCACGAACAACTTTGGTACTGCCACTGCATTAAAAAGTCTCTCCTTTTTAAAACTTGAAATCTCACTCGCCCGACACCACCACCATCTCTGACCTCCCTTTCAAAAACCCTCTCTCTCTCTCTCTCTCTCTCTCTCTCTCTCTCTCTCTCTCTCTCTCAGATTCCCTGACATGGGTTTGTCTTCCCTCTTCTTCATCTTCCTTGCCATCCTCCCACTCTCTTCTTCTTCTTCCTCCTCCTCGGACCACAAGACCTTCATAGTCTAAGTCCAACATGACGCCAAGCCTTCCATCTTCCCCACCCACGCCCACTGGTACGACTCCACCCTCTCCTCCCTCTCCTCCTCTTCTAACCCTCTCCCTCCTAGCCCAACCCGGATCCTCCACACTTACTCCACCGTCTTCCATGGCTTCTCCGCCAAGCTCTCCCATTCCGGCCGCCGGACCTCCATTGGTCACCGGACCGCCAGCCCGCTGTCGGACGCCGGCCGCCTCCCCTCCGTCGGACTGCCGCCGGCAGCCGGTCGGGCAGCGGCGGTAATCGAGCGTACATAAACAATGAAAAAAACAAAATGTTTATGAAAATATTTTCCAATAAATTTTTAAGATTCAAACAAATATCGAAAAATATTGTCATTTTTCGAGAAAATAACTTCTTGGAAAATATTTTCTGGAGAGACTTTATTTTCTATAAACGAATGAAGCCTGAGTTTCAACTTGACAACCCTCACCTTCTCTAGCTCATCTTCTCCTTTGGCGATCCTTTTTTTTCCCCCACAAAAGGATTTCTTTAACCGCATTAGTCAATCTTTCAAGACTCCAAATCATCCATCTCTCACCACTCCCCCTTGGCATCTATACATCTCTGCAAATCTCCCTCTTGTCCCGTTCTCGCACTAGCTCTTGTAACCATGGCCCTTTTTAGCTCCGTTTTTCTTGTTGTGCAGTATAGTCTCTTTGGTTATATTTGTTGACAAGTTAAAGATTTCAATCCAATTTTCCCAATACTGACACGGTCCCACTTGCCTCACTACATGCTAGCTATTCCTCCAATGACATGGTTATTATCAAAATTTCACTATATTTTGCGACGGCTTAAAATGTTATAAAAATATCTAATAAAACATAATATATATCATATAATAAAATAGGAAACATAAATGTAAACCGTCATTCCGTACGTAGAGTTTATAAACAGTTGGTTCATACTTCGAATTCCCTAAGCTCATGTGGGTATACGCCCTATATGAGAAACAAGGGTTCTCGAAGTATGAACCAACTTCATCATATATAACTAAAGCAACAATTGTGTTTACATCATCCATATGAGCCGTAGAAAAAGAACAAGCCCACGGTTCAATTCATTTAATTTCTAAAATCGCTAGCCGCGAAGAAAACGATTAGTCCATGTCAATGTGACCGGAACGTCTTGCTCTTGTGATTCAGCAACACTCCTTTGTTGATGAAGAGAAGTCGGATCCCACGTATGACTAGAAAGTGTGGTCAAGCGTGAACGCGAGCATTGCACCCGTGTCGCCTTCCCATGGATCATCAAAAGGATTTGAATCGTCAAAATAATTCGAGGGGATCACCGGATCCGTATCATTATTCATCAACCTGTTCAGCCATCCGTCGTCACTTTCGATCGTGTCTGCCATCAGAGCAAGTAAATCGGCACATGCACCGCCATCAAAAGCAGGGAAAGTGGTATCGCCAGCATCAACTTCAGCGGATGTTGTGACTGTGGGAAGCACATTGGTAAAAGCCAGGGAATAACTAGCATTGTGAATGTCCATTTGCATGGTTGCGGCCCCCGGCCCCGCAGTCGGAAAAAGCGAAGTGAGGGAATTGTTGCTGTCAAAAGCTGGGGCTATCGGGTCGCAGATTTCTAGTCCGGGAGACGTCGTCGTCGTCGTAGCTGTGGCAAGAGGTGAGGATGCACGTGCTAGTAGATTTGCATGGTAACCTTCTTCCATTGGAGGAGGAGATACTGACTCGGAGTTGTAACCACAATGGAACACCGCATCTAGTTCCGTGGTCAACCAGTCCTTCATCCATTTATCACTGCTTCGCTGCATCGTCGTCGTCGCCATTGGAGGAAGTGAATTGGCATTTGTGTCCCCACTAAGACCAGGGAAAGCAGGGTCATCAATATCTAAACACATGGCGGCCGCAGCCGCCGTTGATACCTGAGGTGTTTCGGCATATGTGATGCCGCTGCTAATGGCTTGGGAGGCGGCGGGTTGAGCTTGATCGACTGTAGATAATGGCAACGCTGCAGTAGAGTCATAGATAAAGTTTGTCCGATCACCGTGGTCGTCGAGTAGGCACAACCTCTTCGCCGGTGGATTCTCATCTTTGAATTGCACTGGTTCATCATCTGAAATTACAATTGCTTTCTCTTCTGATTTTTTCTCGTCTTTGTAATAGTTGATTTTGCACAAGACGTACTTGCATTGCTGCATAGATAAGCCAAGTGGTTAGAAATTTCCAGCCCAAAAAGTTCTAAAAAAGACGACAAGTACGTGGAATAGTCGCATGATACACTTGAATTTTCAATTATATTGCAATTCCCATGTTGGATGTGGATCCAATATCTCCCATTAATGGACTCCCGCCAGTCTTGCAAAGAAGTCTAGTTTTGCGTATGGCTCCAATTAACTAGGGCAAAATCATCATATCAAATTATCATCTTGATTCTTTACATCTCCGAAAAATTCCTAAAATTTGACCCTATTGTTTTTCGCTCACTCAAATTAATCCCTAAAATTACATGAGCAAATAAATATTATGAATGACCAAGAACCGATTCTACCCTATGCAAGAACCACCATCAAGATTGGGCAATAATCAGTAAGCCGTGAAAAACACAACATTAAAAATTACGCAGGAAAATCATTCTTCCTTAAAACGGATGAATTAATGGTAATAGGCTTAAAACATCATTGCATGGAAAACCAATGCCAACGATTTGTCATCAGTGCCTGTTAAAGAATTACCAATAGAAATAGAGTGAAAATCTTACCATCTCATCACGCATCGAGAACTCATACATGATCCAGCGCCCGCTCGTCGCGCTCGAGCCGCTCCCTCCTTTGAACTTGAAGGACTTCCTGTGGCCAACCAACTCGCCATGGACGTCTCTGATTTCCACCGCGTGTTGCTCTTTCCACGTCCCGGCGCCGGCCGTCCTCAAAACCCTCGACTTCTTCTTTCTCAGCGTGGTGAAAACGTAGAACGTCCGGTCTGACGCCGAGTCGAAGATCTTCCAAGGCTCTTCGCTATAAATGTGGCATTCTTCGATGAGACCGGGAGGCAATGGCGCCCCGGTTGCTTTCCCCACGAGGTAGTGAGAGAAAAGCTCCTCGTCGGTCGGGCGAAAACGAAGTAGCTGCTGCATGTTGGCGATGATCGCGTCTGTCTCTGTTTGGCGATGATCGTCTCTGTCTCTGTCTCTCTCCTTCTCTTTTCCCACTCAAGAAGAAAGATGGAATTAGTGGCGGCAAGAGATGCTTTGAATGTTTTATGTGGTCTCAAGAAGTGGAGGGTTGAAAGCTAGATTCACAAAATCCACAACGCTGGCTTCATCTATATCTGCTTCGGAGATTACTGTTCTTTTCCATGTAAAATTTGCTTTTGGAAAGTAGGATTAACTCAACAGTTAACGCAAAAGATCTACATTTTAAAGAGCTTTTCTCTGGCTTATATTGTTTTATGGGAGTGACCGTTCATGTCCTAGTGCTAGTAGAAGTTCCAAAAGTTAACAAACAAAACACCATTGTCGTTTCAAAATGTGGGGATCTCCATGATTAATTTGCAACCGAGTTAACTATTTAAATGAACAAAACATATTAAAGGAAAGTCAGTAAAGCAATGTGACGATTATTTTTTGAAAATTGTTTTTCAAATTTTGAATTTTCCATGAAACAAACACATTGTAACTCAGCACATTCACGATTTTCCACCATAATTGCCAAGAATTTAAAAGAATACCACATTTGATATCATCTTTCTTGCCCCGCAAGAAAAATAATAGGACACGAACGCGAATCAATTCCATGTTTCCAGATTTTAAAAGCTTTGACTAGATTTGACATGGAACCAAACTAAATGAAAATTCGATTGATTGTTTGAGAGTTTGTAGCCCTGTCGCGCGAATGAGACTTCAGATATGGAGATATTGCACTTTTAATCTCGATTGTGTCAAAAAGAACTTGTGATTTTTCCTTATCAAGCAACATTTCAATTATATCTTACTACAATTCACAAATTTCCCAATTCTCGAGAATTGCCACAATTGGAATTGAAATGGAGGATGTATCACAGCTTTTCAGTAAAATTGTCCACTAGGCTCATTTTAACCGATAATCATTGTTATAATATTTTAGATATTACACCACATCTTGTGTAATTTAAGTGATGAAATACAAAAAAAAAAAAATTATCACGAGTACATCTTAGAGCATTACTTCACGTCAAACTTTTTCAAAACATTAGTTCAATTTCATGTCATCCCTTGGTCCAAATTTCGTGACAATTTATGATATACATAGAAAACAAACATGTTCCCTGTATTCGTGGAGACAAGATACAAGTAGAATCCTAAAGAGGGATGCAGGTCAAAATCACACACATGAATCAACAGGTAAAACGGGTAGAGGTTAGACAAGAACCGATCTTGTACAACTGGGTCAAGGTAAAGTCAACCAAGTTTAGGAATTTTATCCTCTAACAAACAGATTCTTGGATAATAACAGGATAGGTTCAAAAAAACAAAGGCCTTTCCTTTTTTTAGCAAGAATCTTGGCATGGCCAAATATATTATACGAGTCTCTTTGATTATTTGAAAACAAGGTGAATAATGATATACAAAAATGCAGAGAAAAGAGCGAGTGAAGATATTGATTCATCATGTCATGACATATGCTAGCAAGATTTCGATTAAATGAAAAGTAATGAGTAAAATTCAAGCAGACAAACATGCTGAAACCTAAACTTTGGCTATTCATTTAGGCATCCATTGAAATAAAACTAGAGGTCTACCCTAACCCCTAAATAAAAATAAAATTAAATTTAGATATTATGAGAATTTGTATTAATGCTATTAAGCCCGTACAATTGCATTAAGCTTGAGCTAAGTAAACTGGCGTGCGAGGTTCCGGGCTTAATGGAATTGAGCCCGTAAGAATTATAATGCGGCCAAGGCCCATCATCATAATAGCCGAAAGTTATGGGGGAAGAAAATTATAAGTTAGAAAGTATCGAAGGAAATTAAGCTCTTTATTGTCAACATTTTTTTTTGGTCAATCTTTATTGTCAACATTTAAGACGTATAGGATTGAAGAAAAGGTTTCCACATACAGTGATTCCAATACTCTGATAAAAGTTGGAAGATGAATAGCACCTAAGGTTTTTAAATGATTATGAGCCTACTAAAATCCGTGCTTGAAATTCAAACCCCTTCAAATGGAAAATCTCTAAAGATCCATTGCTCAAGTCGCGGATTAAGTGTCTAAGATTGGTAAAATTCAACGAATGATAGTAATTAGTCAAATGTGTTAATGAACATCAAGTAAGCAGGTTGTGTATTACTAAAATGGATTTTGCTAATCACCGCTCTAAGGATGCTTGTTAAATATGTCCGATGAATAAATTCTCGAATTTCGATGTATTGATTATGCATATTACCACGATATAAATTGTATTGGAAATGAAAATATTTTCTTATTTGATGCTTAACAAATGTAAGGACATCAAGATATTGTCAAATGAATATTTTCTTATTTAAACACGAATCTTGACTAGATTCATGAGCGTCTATTTGAAGATATTGTCAAATGAATACATTCGAGAAAGTAATTTCTGCATGATTGGATTCCGGACTAATACAGCAAGAGTTCACAAACATGTTCTTGGTTAAGCTTCTCATTCCGCGTTGGAGACATAAATGACTGACGTCCTTAATAGGTGCGTCTAACAATTAGTAAATAATCTTCGATACTCTGCTGAATTCTACATAGCAATGACTAATATTCCTTTCTTATGATAGGTAAGGCTGTCTTCATAGCTCGTTCTCTGATTCATATAGAAAATTAATACAACTTATTTTTTTTACACGTAAGAATCAATTTTCAACTCTGCGTCCACCATTTAAAAGACTGAAACGCCCTCCTTTCACACGACAATGAGCAAAGAGCAAATTAGATTCTACTAAGGACAGTTCAATAATTATCTCATAATTCTCTTGCTTTTATCCCAATTTCCTTAATAAAAGCATTGACGTCCATATGTAATCAAGAGAAACGATGATAAATGTTCCAACGAGGTCTGTAAATTCATTTTTTTGTAAACTATATATCCATCAAACGGTTTAAATTTTTCATTTTCTTATAACCTATGTATTCATCTGCGTATTCATCTGACGGTTTAAAATTTTAAAACAATCGATAATGGATTCATAAAATTTCAAATTGTATAAGAGAAGAGATTTCGAGTTTAATTTTTCTAGATCTTTATTTGACTCCCGAGTGAAATATTTTTATAGGTAAAGAAAAAATAAATAAATCAAATAATGAAAGAGAGTAGTAAATGATTAAATGTTAAATTATAAATTAACTTAAATTTTTGGAAAGTTGATTGGTGAAAATCAAAAGACGCGCTCGCTTGCGCTTTTTGCGCCCCCGGGAATGATTACTCCCCCGCTCGAGTGGAACGAACTGTTGATCCTCTCTCTCTCTCTCTGAAAAAGTTTCATTGGACCGACCGACGTCTTCCGGGACGGCGGCCGCCGCCATGGAGCCTCCTCTGCTACGTCGTTACCGTCGCGATCGCCGCAAGCTCCTGGAGTTCCTGCTTTCTTCCGCCGGGCTCGACTGCTCCTCTCTCTCCGGCGCCGATTTTGACGCTCTCAGCGCGGATTACATCGTTCATCGTCTTCAATCCGGTGAGTCGCTGTCCAGAGTTCTACTGACTTTCAGGGGGAAGCTCCTTAGACAAGCTTGGTCTTCGTGTCCGCATGGGTTACTTCAGTTTCGGATGCTGGTTTTTCGTGTCGTTGAGTTATTTTCTGGAGTTCAATGGTGAAAACTGAAAGTAAATTGAGCTTGGGTTTTCGAGTTATGTTGTTGGTTTCGTGTTTCT
Organism: Melaleuca quinquenervia; assembly: GCA_030064385.1. NCBI lineage: Eukaryota > Viridiplantae > Streptophyta > Magnoliopsida > Myrtales > Myrtaceae > Melaleuca > Melaleuca quinquenervia. Next base: position 3,057,100 of record CM057722.1, read on the forward strand.
CCAACTTGTGCGTCGCTTTGGTTCGTCTCGGTTGAGGCCTCGGTCTCGTGGTTTTTAACTGGGGACGTGTTTGTTTGTCATTAGGTGGATCGATTGATATTGCTGCAGCCACGGAGAAGTACTTGGATGATACCGCATATCCGATCATGGTGAGATTGTTGTGCACGACGTTTGGTTTTTCTTTGTCGGTTGAGTTCATGCACGACAATTGCTGGTTCTCTGCTATTTTTTCCCGTTTGATAGCTTCCTGGATAATCAGCTGGATTAAGTCTTTTGGCTCACTGCTTGCTGCATCTTTTCTGTTGCTGTTTATATTCTCGTGCATTGTCTTTGTTAAGGCCGCCTCATTGTTTTGTTCGGATGTCTAGGGAACATACAAGAGTAAACGCACGATATGCATATTATTGTGCTCACCTTCCAGTTAGCATTGAACAATAAGGTTTCTGTCAAAGTTCAAAAGTTGCTTTAAGTTTTATTCAATATTGCCTGCTTGAGTATGTGAATGCCTCTAGAATGGCAATTGCTGAAAGCCAGAACCTTACTTTTTGTCAAGCAGAAAATGCTAGTGGTTTTTTGATGAGGTAACATGTTATAGTGGAACCCAAAAAGGGCATTGGTGTACTGTAAGGCCCCAGTTATTTTCTGAAATGAACCTTTTTAATTTATATATCCCTAGTAAGGCATTAAGCATTTAGTTAAATTACTTGCTCATTTCTTTCTTATATTTTGCTGCAAAAGTTTATGTAAATTTCTGTGTGAGCAGATTCAATCGCCATCACAGAGTTCTTATTTTCTCGTCTCTGACCCCGAATTGGCTGGATCTCCACCCCAGCGCATGCCTCCTCAAGCTTATGTGGCAAACAGCTCTGACCATGCTTCATCATCAGTGGGTAAAATAAATACTCTAATCGTTGGGGATACAGAAGACCATGTTCCCCATTATAAGGAGACACGTACACCCATGAAGCCTGTTGATTTAGAAGTTCCTCTCTTGGGACTACCTGTCCTAATTGCAGGTATATGATTGCTTACTTCCATTTCTCCTTGGACTGAAATATTTGGTGACGGATAATAGCTTATGTATAGTAGTCTATTGAATTCCAAAGTTACTGGAAAAGATGTATGATCATGCCTAAAAGACTTGAAATTTGAGATAATTGTCTTCCTCTAAACCTTGGCAAGTCTTTTAGTAAACTGATACATGGCTTCAGAATTTTAAAGGACTATCTGATGATGACTTGCAAGAATCAGCCTATGAAGTACTGCTTGCGTCTATGGTTTTCTCCGGGTAACTTTCTTTACATCTTTTTTTTTTCTCACTCCTTCTAATAAACTTGTTTCCAATTCTATCATTTCTTTGCACTTTCTTCATTTTCGTTTGTTAATTTCATGATTTGATTTACTTTTATCTTTTATTGCTTTTTCTTAAATTGGAAATACTTTGCTCAGATTAATTCTGTCATTTCTTTCATCAGGATTGAGCTACATGCAGTTTATGATAGAAAGAAGGAAAAGAATTCCAAATTTTTCTCAGGAATAAAGGGCAAAAAGAATAAGATTCATTTACAGTCTCAGCCTTCTGAAAGACACTTTGAGCTAATTGACATTATGCGCTCTCAGATGCAGGCAAGCATTTCTGAATATTGTTGTATCGGAAGTTATAAGTTCCATGTTTGGATGGTGATGATGAAAGATTGAGTGAATCACTTTAAGTAAATTGTAAAAAAGAGTGCAAACGATACTCATGCTTTCAATGCAATAATGTCATTCACCTCTTGCTGGCCACATATTTGAAGCTTTGTTGATCAAACTATCGGAAGGTTGATTATTTTTTGTTCGATGCACACTTAGGCAGAAATTTGTCTAATCCAATGCTGTGGATCAGTTTAAGTATGTATTTAAAAGGTATGCAGATGACCTTCTTCAATGCATTAATATCATTCACTTGGTGCTGGCCATGTATTTGAAGTTTTGTTGATCAAATTATAGCGAAGTCAAATTTTTTCTTTTTGTTTGATGCGCACTTAGGCAGAAATTTGTCTAATCCAATCTTGTGGTTTAATTTTCCATCCCATATTCTTTGTAAATTGGCAGCTGGAGAAAGTTCTTTGGTGAAAATAGATATTACCACCTAGGTTAGAACAATGACTGCTCGACTATTTTTAAGAGTCCTGTCTATGGTCTTCATACAGAATTTGTACTACTATGTGATATATTAATGATGGTATGATGTACTCACTTCAGTCATTTCTCACTTAGTTTTTGTTATCTTGCATGAAAAAATCTTGCCTTTTCAGATTTCAGAAGCTAAAGATGCATGCATCAGAAAGAAGTTGACACAGTTGGCGGCAAGTAAAACATGCAGACAAATTAATGTTCCTCAAATTTCCTTGGGCCTTTTAGATGGGATTCATGAGTCTGGTTTTCTCAACGAGAAACACTATTTGCAATGGAGAAGGAGACAGGTAGTGATTCTAAATGCCTTTCTTTGTAGTTCTGTGTGCTATGTGACAGATTGAGCTTGATGTTTGGTCTGGCACAACTCCAAATTCTATGGGTATTAAGGGCGTGCATAATTCACCAAATTTCTGTTCCAGAACTCATTCTGGAACAGAAATCCATTTGGTCAAAAAATTTCTTTTTTCTATTTTTGGAATAGATTTATGTTCCAAAGTTTGGTCAAGAAATCAGAAAAAGAAAATTTGTGGTTTCTGTTCCAGAATGAGAAATCCAGAAATTGTTTCTCTTACTAAGTTGCACACCATTGATGCGCAAGCTTATCACAATTTATATTTTCCCCATCTCGACTTTTGTAATGTATTTCCACTATTTTTGTATTTGATGATCTCTTATTTCAAATGGTATTTAGTTGCCTCATTGGGTCTCTTTCTTTTGTTAGATGAGATCTGATTTCTTATGTGTGAGACGCGTGTCATTTGTCTTTGGCTACTGATTAGACGATGAAAATTTTTAAACGATGGAGGATCTAACCAAAAGAATTTTTATTTTTCCTAGTGGGGTTATTTTAGGTTGAAATTTATTCCTTTTGTGCAAGTACCAATTCCAATGAAGAGATCAACGCGTCTTATGTGAATTTGGAGTTACACAAAAATAGAAAATGTGATGAAATTTGTCAATTTTTTGCAATAAATAATAAGAATTTGAAATTTATAAAAATGAATATCTTGCAAACTCTAAAATGAAATAAAAATAGAAACAAATTTTTTTTGTTATTGAATGGATTTTTGTTTCTGGAATAGAAATTATTTGTCCTTATCAAACGCATTTTTTTTCTTAGAAACTCATTCTGGAACATAAATCAATTTCAGGCCAAAAATTCTGTCATGCGCGCCACCTAAGGTGTCAAGTGCTTCTTATTGGATAGACAGAACATTTATGCGTAAGTTCATGTAAAGCGTTTAGAGTTACTTTTGGCCATTCACATCTAATACCGAGAGATGGCCATGTTTTTAATATAGAAGGCTGCTGCCATGTTCTTTTGTGCTGGGGGTTGGGTGGAGGCTGAGACTTTATCATCTTGTTTTGCATTAAATTTAATAACTAAAATTTGGAGCATTTGATGGATGCAAACTCTGACCATTAAATTTATGCAATCTAATGTCAAGCCCATTAAGGATAGTAGCAAAGTGAATGACTTTGATGGAAAGAACTGGATGTAAGTTTTTCGTGTCCTTGTGCCTTTGACTCTGCCCCAGTGGATCATAGAGATGAGGTGACTGTGATCTGCTAGAGGTAAATTGATAATTTGTCTGGTCTTTATTTGTAGGCGAATCTTTTGGAAGAATTTATAAGTTCCTCTACTGATCTTGAGACAAAGGAACATTGTATGGCTAGAAGCTCTCTTCTGAAGATAAGAGATCCAAAGGTGCGGTACTTGTTAATCCGCACTGTCGATGTCTGCTTCAATTATTCTTATTCTTTTTGAACATTTTCATTTCTCATTTATTAGAATGATTCACCTTCTCTGAATTCCAGGAATGGGATGTCAAAATGTCTTCAAGCGATCGCACTGAGGTTCTGCATGCTGTCAGGCAGATGGTTTTAGGGTTGTCATCTCAGCCAGGAGAGGTTGGTCTTGAAGCTGGAACTTACTACTGGACAGTGGGCTATCAACTGAACATTCGAATTTATGAAAAACTACTTTTTGGCACGTTCGATATTCTTGATGAAAGCCAGCTCATTGAGGTATGTCCATTGGCACTTTGCATTACCTGTAGTGTTGCTTTGGTTTTTTTAGTTTTGCAGTTGCATAATTTTCACCCATGCACCCGTTCAGGAAGCTGAAGAGATTCTAGATTTAATCAAGATGACATGGCCTACCTTAGGCATCACTCAGAAAATCCATGATGCAATGCATGGGTGGGTCCTATTCAGGCAGGTAGTATACTGTACCTCAACTGGATCTTAACAATTGCGAAGCATTTATCTATGAGAAGCTATTTAGCATTCCTCTGCATTTGGTTTGCATACTTTATTCAGCGTGTAATGTGACTGATGCATAGAATGAAAAATGAGCAAATAAGGCTCTTTTATGTTGTTTTTTTGCTAAGATGGTCCATAGCTAGACTATATGGCCGTCTTTGTCTCGTTCTACCTGTGTTGAATTTGGGAGAGTTGAATGCCAGGGGGGGGGGGGCACTGGTTCATGATAATATGGTTTTTACTTGTGGTGCTCTTTTGTTGGAAAACTAATAAATGAATTTATGAATAAGTGGCTCTCTCTCTCTCCCTCTCCCTCTCCTTTCTATGTGCTAAATCAATCTTATACATGAATCTGGTGATATTATTTCACTGCATGGTTCTTGAGAAAAAAGCTGGATCTACACTCAAACATCGCTTGAAATGTACAGTTCAGTTTATTGTTTGCCAAGAATAGTTTGTAATTGTACATGACTTGAAGTTGTATTGTAAGCAAAACTATGTTTCACAAGCAGAATTTTTTTATATTAAAGTTGTCTTAAGAGTCTAGCTTATAGTTTTCTTGAGTCATCCTTGTTTAAGTTAAGATAAAATTCACAGTTTGCAGAAAGAGACTGACTACTAGGTAACACTATAAGTATTCCTTTCTCTGTCCGTTTTGTTTTGACATGTATATATCTGTGCAAGACTTGGTAGATATTTTTTGGGCTTTTTTACGAAGTTTAGAAGGAATTTGGTCTAGAATTTCTTCATACTGTGTGAATAAGTTTTATAACGGTGTCGTTTTGCAGGGCAAACTTGGAAGAAATATTATTGGATGAGTGTTTAAAGAATATAAATAGGAATTTAGTTATTAAATCTCAAGAAATTGTTTGATTCTGTAAATTGTAGTGAAGCAAGCATTTATTTACCCATTATGTTCTGGTTGTAAAGGATACTCTGGTTTCCAGGCATGTGCTTTCAAGATCTATTTACATGTATTTAAACGATCACTCTTCTTGGTTCGACCATTTTTTAGTTGGTGTTAATGTCCCATCATTTTAATTTATTATAATATCGTGCTTTGGGATGTCTAATTTCCTAACCATTTCAATTTTTCCATTGAAGTTTGTGGGAACACATGAGCCTTTGCTCTTAGAACATTCTATCCTCAAGTTGCAGAGATATGTCTCTGCTGAAGGCCATGATAGGAAGGAAGAGCAGTATATTAACAGACTTGCATGTTCTCAGCAATACAATGGTGTTGAAACAAAGTTAAGTCTGGTTGAGGCCGTGCTTTGCTCAATGAGCATTTGGTACGATAATCGACTGCATGACTATCATCTGCATTTTAGTAAGGTCAAACTCTTTCTCCTCTTTTTCACTATATCTTAATTTAGTTGATTATTTTGTGCTTTTACTTGTGCAATCCTCGGCAAACATAATATCTTCTGCCTGGGCATGTACTGGGTTGGTGCTCCAGCTCCTAGATGTCATATGCTACCAGCGGCACTTCAATGCTTGCAGCTTCCTTTTTACTATCATCTGCATTGCTTTGAGGAATAATCGTATTATGAAGCTCATTTTCAGGAACCTGGTATATTTGGAAAGGTGATGATGTTGGTGTCACTAACTGGAGTTCCTATTATCAACGACTCTGGGGAAATTAAGGCAAGTTGTTCCTCACAAACTAACTGTTTAGTGTGTTTGGTAATTTCACATTATGATTGGTTTGTGGTCTAATATTATAAATGCAATATTATTAAATTGTCATTTAAGATGATATCCAAATAATATAAAAACATCACCTTTAATTGCCATTTGAGATTCTGGTCCCAACTTTTTTATATCTCTTGCAGACATAATCCAGAGTCTTCTCCTTTTAGGCGACACCGTTAATCATTTACGAGGCAAATGGCCCCACAAAATGTCAAAAAGGCTTTTGTACCCAGAAAATGTGGTTGAAAAAAGTTATGATACTTAATAGTGAAGGGTGTGCATGGAATCCTCCTCCATCTTCAATTTTTCTGAGAAGTGCAAATAATCCTACGATAACCTATATAAGAACAAAATTTAATTTTCATATTTAATCTGAAATAAAAAGGAAAAACTTTTGTGACAGAATCTTTCATTTTTATTGATTTTAAATAAAAATTAGGAATGATAGGAGAAAGCATGCTGTGCTGATAAAAATGATATAACAAAAAGTGTTTCCGCAAAATTGAAAAAAATTGGAAGTTGAAAAAGTTTACTTAAGGATTTTCAGCAAAAAATACAATATGGAAAATATTCTGTGGAAACTAAAGAACCATCCTAAGATTACCTGATGAACTTATGTTCTACCTTGATTGCCTTTCTTTTTATATTATGGTCTTTGGCAGGCCTTTTGACATCCTCATATATTATCCAAAAAAACTTAGCTGTGACATGAGGATATTCCATGTGTGTAGCTCCTGACGTTAGATGCTTCCAATGGGAATGTTATCAGAAAAATCAGAACTTATGTGGAAAGGTCCATTGAAGCTGCATGTACTCGGGTGAGACAATCGTATGTTATTTAAAGTCACACAAGCATATCTTTGTTTCTAATTGTTGGTTATATTTTGCATTTTCAGGTAGCGAGTACAATTGATTTGGAATCCAAACTGGCAAAAACGCACGGTCTGGCTCTACTAGCGAATGAATTGAATTTGCTAGCGAAGAGAGAATTTAGCATTTTTTATCCAGTGATATGTAATTGGTACCCAGAAGCTGGTGTGGTTTCAGCAACAAAGCTGAAGAAATATTATGGAGAAAGACTGGTTTGTATCACATTTAATTTGTGCAACTTTTCTTCTACCTTCATCTTTGCGCTGTACAAGTTTGAAGTTTTCACTTTTTTGTACCTTTCTTCCGAAATATACAGCAACCTTACCTTGTGGAGGTGTCATATCTGACCGAGGATGTTAGATCTGTGCTTTCTGCGGCCAATACATTGGACTATGATCTTAGTGAGTTTTATGCATCCACTTGTGAGGAAAACCAGTTGAATCATCTGACCAACCGAGCTCTGGATAGATATCAAGTACGATCTTCTGAAATCGATTATCATCTCTTTACATGGGTTTTTCCTCTCTTTAGAGTGTGCCACATGTGAAACTTCTTTTGCTGACAGAAATAGACAAGTTACAGATTACAGGAAATGTTTTTTACTTGGTGCTGTCTAATTTCTTTTTTGTCTATCAGATGGTAACTTGTCTTCTGTCATTATACTTGTGTATTGCACTTCTAGATGTAACAATACCTGGTTTTGAATTCTAGCCGCCAGTCAATATTTGATAAGCCAATTGTCTTCTGTTAGGTTATGGAGATCATCGGGTTCATTTAGTTCGTAAAATTTGTCTGATGCAAACTTCAATGTAAAGTCAGACTGCGTATGTACTCCAGATGATAATTGTCCCATATTATGGCTCGTTGTCATGCTAGGAACAAGATGCGGTCTCATCTTGTTGCCTTGATTGTTTGTTGATTGTTTGTGTGTGATTCCTATCTTTAACCCTTCATCTTGCTTATTAAGGGGAGAAAATTGCGATTCTTTTAAGTTTTGTTGATGTGCATCTTCTTTGGGTCTACACTTGGCGAGTTGAAGTTCATTCAGCATATATTAGAGATTCAATTACTTCAAAGTTATTGACAGTAATACTATTGTCTATTACCACGTCAGTTCTTCTACTCAATATCCTCTTTACAGAACGACTAATATATTTTTTTATGCAAATTCCATTCATTTGCATTATGGTAGCTTATTCTGGCCAATTAAGCTGCTTGATTTTATAAAACAAGTCAGATAGCTTTATTTCTTTCTCCTTGCTGCATATGATGGAACCTTGACACTAAGTATCTAAGCCTAGACAAGTAATTATGGCTACTTTACATTTGCGTATGTAGAATTTTGTGCTCCAAAGTAATAATGACACCTTCTTTATGCAGATTGAAGAAGTTGCTGGGCCAGTTATTCTTGATTGGATTATTGATCAGCATTCTCGTATCTTGCAATGGACTGAACGAGCAGTAGATCTTGAGGTGGAGTTAGTACTTCAGAACCATCACAATTTTTCAGACCATTTGGCTTAGGATTACCTTAGGAAGTCTTCAGTTATAATTATCTTTAAGGAAGACTTGGAGAGCAGGGGAAGTGCATGGATCTATGGTGTGGACACTGTATTGACATTTCTTCTGATTTGTAAAATGGGTTTTATTAACACATGAAGCGATTAAATTAGTACCTTCAAATAGGAAATTATGGTTTGAAAGAATATTTCCTGAGCCTTAAAAAGTGTGTTAGGAGTACTCTTTGACATTTTCCTTCTAAAAGATTTAGAAAATTTGGTCCTTGAATCATGCAGTAAACAGTGAAAAAGGTATAGTTATTCGATGTTATGCTAGGTTATACTTGATAGGGAGAAAAATGTTTGCAATCTGATTTTCCTGAACTTTCAGTTATGTTCCTGGTGTAGTGAGTTGAAAGACATTTGATAAAGCTCCATGCCTGGTCGTTGCATTACTCTTGAGTTATTTTTCTCTGTGCAAAGTGGGAAACTACATATTTATTAGATAATGTTATTCTAATTAAATTTAGCAGCTGGAATTGCAGATTGCATTTATTCTTGTCTTTGACTTATGTGCAGGAGTGGGAGGCATTATCATTCCAACAAAAGCAGGCAGCATCTGTAGTTGAAGTGTTCAGGATAATCGAAGAGGTATGAAGTTTTTAGTGACTGATGTACTGGTTATCTTATTGGATGAATTCATGATGGTGGATCTGAATATATTTCTTTATATGGTAAGTTCAAAACTGATATACATGGCGGTTACCGTAAGAGGGTTGTAGGCAATTGTTTGGCGCTTTCTGAAGCTGTTATGGCATTTCACCTAGAAAATGAATTAGCATTTAAATGTTGAAATTGAGAAAATTCAGAATAGTCAAAGAACACGGTATTTGTTTGTAATATTAGTTAAGCATATTTCATCCTACTATTTATTGGATTATTACTGCTAAGAAAAATGACCAAGTATAATGCTAGCCTTTTGAAGCATGTAGATAGTTAGAATTTGCACAGACTTTTGCATTGTTTAATTCTTTTCATGTTTTTTTTGACTTGCAGACAGTAGATCAATTCTTTGGGTGGAATCTGCCAATGAACATCACGCATCTTCAAGCTCTACTTTCTGTGATATTTCACAGCTTGGATGCCTATTTGTTGAAGGTATCTAATGGCTTAGGTATGTGTGGCCAATTCGAGCGAAAAATTGTGCTACTGGGTTTACTTGAATTTTAGGAGATCACCGATTTCTTTCTATCTGGCAGCATGTACTGGAATTTAGGGGATTGATGGGCCATGTGCTTCTTATTTGAATAATTTTTTAATATTCTTTATATGTGCAACGGATCAAGGGCTGAGGCTTGAGTTAGATGTGCTAATATTCCAGTTATATTCAACTTACACACCAGTTGACGCTCCAGGAGTACTTCTTTCCTTAAATGATACTTACTGTTTTGACAGTGGAGAAGAAGGATCTATTACCCTCTGCTCCTCCTTTGACTCGCTATACAGAGACGGTTATTCCTATAATCAAGAGGAAGATGGTGGAAAGCACTCTCACAGACAATGGCATGAATGATAAGTTGACTGCTTCGGCCATATCAAAGCTCTGTATAAGATTAAATACTCTTCAGGTCTGTGTTTTTTTCCTTTTGACTCATTAGGTATATGAAGATGGGAGAGCAGGTTGCTTCTTGTGTATATATATAGAGAGAGGTTTCCTTTGCTTTTTGATTGATGTCAGTTGACCACATATACATGTTGATATGATACTAAAAGCATTTTTCTACAAAATAAATAAAAGGTATGACGTTAGATGCAACGACAAGCAGCGATAAACCCCAAAAATTTCAATTTTCAGATTCATCTAATCAATTGTGAAAGATTGTCACACTCTTCTGAACATCTTCTTTCACTGTGCAGTATATCAAGAAACAGAGTGACATACTAGAAGATTCCCTTAGAAAATCTTGGGCTCTTGTTAGATCATCTAAATATCAAAGATCAGGTGACTTCCTGCTTGGGAGCAAAAACTTCTTATGTTGGTTTATCTGTTGCATGTTTGAGCATATTGATGCCTTTTTCCTTTTTATCATATTTAAGCATATGCATAAATATCCTCGTGACTTGCTGTTCTTCTGAGTTCCCATGGCTTTGTGAGTTCTAGGCATGGCAAAAGAATTCTAATGCCCTCTTATGCATATTGAGATTTAATGCAAGAATCCTTCAGTTGTTCAATCAGTTTCTTTGGTTGGTGATCTGATATGATTAATGGCGTATTGGCCATTCCTCTTAACTGATATCTAGAAGAGCATACATGGCAAAGTTCTGGCAGAATTTTTCTTGGAGGCGTGCCTGCTAAATGGTTTTTCATTTGTCATAACAGAGGATTCTTTTGGCATGGATTTGTTTCTTCTAAAGATCTTGTACAATGCCACCATATTAGATTGCTGCAGATGTATTCCAATAATTCTGAGTACTGTCATGCATCTGTCTATGGAAGTAATTTTGCAAACATTTGATCACAATTGTTCTACAATGTATTATTTTTGGATATTTTGGTCTTTTTTCCTCAAATTTCAGAGTAGTTTTGGTGTTAGAATGGCAGGTCTTATTCTACCTATGTGGAGCCATCCTCAAGTTTTGCAGTGAGGACGTTTGTCTACAAAGTCATGATGGATTTTCTGTGGTTGGTAGTTGTATTGCTTAGATGTAATCTAAGGGGAGGGTGAAAGGAATAGTTCCTTGATCAACAAACTTGACGTCTTAGATGGTTTGCTGGTGCTTTCACAAAATTTAATTCTAGCAATGACCAGTTGAACCATTTCTCTTCACCTGAAATAGGAGTTTCTACCATAAAAGTTGTCTTGCTGCATGATACTCCTGCATTGCTAGGTCTTGGGAGGGTGAAAAAAAACACTCTTTCTAGGATTGAACCTGTGAACACACAATAGAGTAGTTTCCATTTTGTATACAGGCTCATCCATGATAAATTACAAGAATAAAGAAGTGGCTATATATTGGGTTTATTTTTCACGATCAAGTTGGGCATTTTCGAATCTTAAGGTGCTTTTGATTGCTGATCTTTTTTTAGTCGTCATTATGCTGATTGTTGCTTGTTTTAAGACAGTCCTGAAACTTAGTCACTTGGGTCGTCATGTGGACTAATTCTTTGCTGAATGCTTATGCAGCGGTGGAGGAACCTTTGCAAAATACAGTTACCGACTCTTTAACATATGATGAAGCAGTTGATGAACTCTTTGGTACCACATTCAGCAGCATCACGGATACTTCAACAAATGTGATAGGCAAGATCTGTGACTTAATTGGTGAGTTGACACGATAATACCACGCCTCTAGTTCTTAATGCAATGACCACTTTTTGAAAAAAACCAGCCTAGGTGCTTTTAATAATATGTAGCCAATTGATACTTGGTAGATGAAGGGATGGAAAATATTTTGATGTTATTTTTTATGCATTGCTCTATCAGTGTTTGGTCATTAAATCACCCCCACTTTCACTTACCTTGACAAAAGATCATCTAATAGTCTGTTAAAGAATGTATACGAATAGACAATATAGTACACTGGTCTTGTAGATAAATACCAGCTGGCAATTCACATGAGCGTGTTTCTCTAAAGATAATTGTAGTCACACGGGGAAGTTAGCATATTATTGAAATTTGGAGAATATGCTAAGTTGACTGAAAAAGGAGTTAGTACTCACATGATTTTCTAGAGATGTTGTTCCTTTCCTTTTCGGTTTCTTTTGTTTGATGGAGAGAAGAAAAAAAGAAAGGCGATTGAGAGTTAATAAGCATTACCACCAGCAAAGTTTGGAGCACATTTGTAAGTCATGCAACAATGTTTATGTAAGCAAGCAATGCCTTGTGCAGCTTTCTTTTGTAATTGGATTATATGAGCATCTTCATCTCCAGAATTTGACTCTACACATAAAATGAGAATGTATGCTCTCAAGCATCACATGCAATGTCCGTCTGAAACTCTCATTTGCTGGTAGATATCTTTTGGCATTTGGATACAAAATAATAGCATACTTATTGAATTCATCTCTTGAATTTCCTTCTAGGATTGAGAATGGTGTTTTGGGATCTAAGAGACAAAGTTCTTTCATGTTTATACCGTGGTAATGTTGAAAGTGCTCGACTGGACAAGTTTCTCTCTCATTTTGATACTGTAAGACTCTCTCTCTCTCTCTCTCTCTCTCTCTCTCTGTGCGCCCACTTTCCTTTTTCTGCATGTCCAGAAGCCGGCCCTTTTTGGCTTTAGGAATTTTCTACCGCTCTTTATTTAAACAGTCGTTTCAGGGTTTCAAATGAATTGGTTCGATGCAGGTCCTTAACCATATATGTGGCTTACTTGATGAGTCTCTTAGAGACCTCGTGGTTTTAAGTGTCTATCGAGCATCCATGGTATGTTACTGTTCCTAAATTCTAATGATGCTGAGGCATAATTTCTTCGACAGTGCAACCTGAATTCTTCATCTTAATCTTCCAGGATGCCTTTGTCTGGGTGTTGCTTGATGGTGGCCCATCTCGTGCATTTTCTGAGGCAGATGTTTCTTTAATGGAGGACGATTTTACTATGTTGAAGGTTTGTGAGTATATCCTTTTCCTTTTCATTGTTTTTTTCCTCTGTTTGAATTCCTTAGCTTTTCGTTTTGTGCCTAAATTGAAAGATATAGTAGCACACTAAGCTCTTGTAAAAAAGGTGATGTTGCTGAGTTTTGACTTTCTCTACGTAGGTTGCTGTCTGCTTAAGGACGCAAATTTTTGTTGGAGTGCTTGCACTTGTGTTTCTTTTTCCTTTCAATTGATGTCCTGTTTAATGGAGGGACAAAACTTTCCCTTTTAAGAGTTTGATTGACCTGGGTCACGTAGCAATTTCTTGATTAAGTTAAGAGGTTGAAGCTTAATAAGAGATCGGTTTTGTTTTGCATTCTTGTCCTTGAGATAAAATAAACATGTCTCTGTTTCGAGAAGAATTGTGAATGTGAACTCATGTTGAAACTCTTACTTAAAAGGTGTTGAGATAATATAGTCGTTTCTGACATTCTATATATAAGCATTGTCTAGGTCATGCTAGCATTTGATTACACTTGAAAGGTGTTGAGATAAGTTCTGGTACTCTTAGACTTTGTATTTGTAAATTGTAGTTTAATAGTGCGGTATTTTTTCTTTCCAACCATAACTTAAGAGTGGGAGTTACCCTTGGCTGTGTTAGTTGTGACCTGATGATGCTTTTGTTTTGGCCCTCTTTCTTAGCAATGTGTTGAGAGGAATGTCTCATGCTTTTATTTGATAATGCTTATATAGACACCCACACACACACGCAGTCACACATCAACAATTAAAGATATAATAGGAAAAGAATCCTAAATATAATAAACTAAGAAACTAATGATATGTTGCTCTTAATACTGCTAACGCTCCCCCTCAAGCTGGAGTATAGATAGTAATCATGCCCAGCTTGTTACAAATATATTCTATCCCCCCATTACCCAAAGATTTAGTAAAAATGTCTGCAAGTTGTGCAGTAGTCCTAATGTGGCTAGGAAGAATCATCCCACTATGCATCTTCTCTTGAATAAAATGACAGTCAACCTCAATGTGTTTCATTCTTTCATGTAACACCCCATGGCTGTGATTTGGATATGCAGGACACCGTATGCAAATGTGGAGTAGGAATTTGTTATTTTTATTGACCAATTAGGATTGTATCCCAGGGTTCTGGATCACATATGTAATCTATTAATCCGTGACGAGCTTGAGTGTGGCTTGTGAGTTGCAACAGATGATTGAAGTAGTGAATCTTCCTTCAATGTCTGCTTATGCTAAAGACTGACCAAGATCGTGCCACTGCTTTCTCTCATATTGTGCAGTTGTTACATGCTTTTAGTTGTGCTATATTTGATTTATAGGAATTTTTTATTGCTGATGGAGAGGGGCTTCCCCGTTCTCTGGTGGAGAAAGAAGCTAAATTTGCTGCACAGATACTACAATTATTCTCCCTTAAGGTTGGAATGGTGGTGGATAATTGAATATCGTGCAGTTGTATAAATTTATATGGGCAGCTGCTTGACCAGTTTTGTTTTGACAGACTGACACTGTCATCCAAATGCTGCTAAATGCAAGTCAACGGATCTCATCAGGATTACATGCGCGTAGACATGGCAGCATCCCTGATGACGCTTACATTTTGATACGAGTCTTGTGTCATAAAAAGGACAGAGAGGCCTCCCAGTTCTTGAAAAGGCAGTACCAGCTCCCTATGTCTTCAGGTGTGATTCTCTCATTTAAGTTGCTTATTTTATACTTTCTCCTGATGTATCTCATGTTTCAATGAGTATCTTTGTGAGGAGTGCTGATTCTCTGATTTGTCTGAAATTGAATGATACATACTACAAGGATCATGATGAAAAAAACAAAGAAATTAGTGCCAAATGTCAAATCTCATGAGCATGCAAAATTCGACAACAAAGTGATGACGGCAGGAAAGCAGTATTTGTTGCACATTAATCAATATAATTACAGAGGGATGTGTTCATGGGTGTCGATATATGTTTTGTTCTTGTCTGGTTCTCTTGAGATTGATCCAGGGACTTCTTTTTCCTAAGACAGACTTTGCCCTTTTATTAGGGTTTTTTTAGGTGCCAATGTTATTCTGAATTCTTCCTTGGATTAGTTCTCAATATCAAGTAATAGTATCTTTGCTTGTCTTATAGAACCATATATGGGGAAAATCCTCAAATTTCCAGAACTTGGCCTCACTCTAAGCACTGTTGTCACTAGCCAGCAACTCTAATCAGTGAATTGGCTTTGGATTTTATATGCCTGCAGAATATGATGATGCTCTGTCAAAAGATTCTGCTGTGGGAACGACATTCATGTCAGATATCCTTGAGCGAAGCAGCTCTTTCCGTTGGACTGAGAAGGGCCAAAGAAGTTTGACTTCATTCAAGAAGAAAATTCAAGAAGCAACATCAGAACTTAGACATGCTGCGTGGTGACATTTGCTTTTAGTTGACATATGAGTTTGGCTGGCACATTGGTGTGGATTCTGGTAGAACCTATTTGAGATGGATTTATGAGGCGCCTTAGAATTTCTTCAATGGATTTCCTGGCAAGCGAAAGTGGGAGGTGGAGCATCGTCTTTCATTGGGCTGAGAATGGCCAAAGAAGTTTCAATTCATTGAAGGAGAAAATCAAGCAAGCAATATCCAAACTTAAAACATGTCATATTGGGACTTTGCTGTCAGCGATCATCTTTGGCGGGTTCATTGGTGTGGATTTTGGCGGAACCTCTTTGCATCTCATTTTAAGGCGCAGAATCCGTTGCTTGGTTGGAGTTACCGGTGATGAGTTATACATTACTTTTGTTTATCTCATGCTCATAAGCATTGCTACCCTGTCGTAGAGCTATTCTTTGCATGATGTTGCATGACGTTGTTCAAAGTGCAATATTTGTGCACAAAGATAGAATTATCATTTCATCTCTGACAGTAATGTAGTTTGAGTAGAATGTATAGTTCCTCATGTTTGCCAATTTGAGATTGAGTTGTCGTGATGTCAACACATTACCGTTAAATCAATAGGAACCACTTAGTTGGAGAGTTCTGCTTATTTGATTCGTGATAACTGTGTTAAGGGCACTATGTGAATTTCGTAGTTGTGGCCTCTTCTGTCGAGACTTTATCTGGTAGCTTTCATGCTATATATAGTCGGGATAATTTTACTTTCTAATGCGCTGGTAAAGGTTCAAACGTGCATACACGAGATACGTTCGTAAATCTTCTTGCCCGTTAGTCTGCTGAATTTCTTTCGTCGACTCCAAACAGGTCATGGGCTTTTGAAATCCGTGGTGGTTTAGATTTAGCCACGAGACATTTTGCCAAACGAGCGTACTCGTACGGTAAGCGGTAAACATCAGAATGCGGTATCATCGCGGAAAATCTAATCAATGCCCGTCTGGACATTTAGACGTAGAAATACCGACAGCCGGCAAAATCAATTGTTGAGTATTATTATCATCGTCACGTTAGTTCTGCCGTCTTCTGTGGGCCCCCATGCTTCTACTTGTTCAGCATTCCTTGGTGTGAATCCACAGAATTTACGTGCTTGCTTGGCTCAGAACTCAGGATTGACTTTACCATCACCTATCTGATCATAAACCTCCCACCAGACCAAGACTTTAACTAGGCCGATGCTATTTCCGGGCTTATCCTATTGCCGACAAAACTATTTGCGGCGCCGTGTTTTGGTTTTTCGGGGGACTTGCTAGATGACTCGTGAAGCGCTTTCCTAGGAGCAAGTGCTTTTCCACGTTGAAGACTGGGAATTAAATCAACGCCGACACCACACTTGTGACTGAGTCAACCTGGTCGCCTCCCCGACCGCCCGGAAAAGAAAACAAAAAACTGGTCTCCTCAAGTGATTCCTGGAATCCCCCTCAAAGTAATCCCCGGAACCCTCGCGGTGACTACCTGCAATTTGAATTTCCTTTACTATTCGATGCCAGATCAAGACGTTGGTTTGAGCATGCTGATAAGATACGCCGCATGAGAATCGATATGCTGCATGGGAATCGAGCATCATGATTTGGCTCGGGGAAGAAATTATTTAGTGGGGGGGAGGGAGGGGGGGGGGGGGGGGGGGGGGGTGGCAAAACAAAGTTGTATGGGGTTTGAGCTGCTCTAATACAAAATCTTGAAGTCGGAAATTCTCACTCTTTCTCCTCGCCGTCCGGGCACTTCTTTCCCCCTATGATCTCACATCATAGGAAACTGGAAGTACTTCGCCGGTATGCCGATCACAGTTCGAGACGTCTCGGCTCTGCCGTTACTACTCGACCATTTGTCATGTGTATCCGAAGACGCTCCCATCTGAGACATCGCGGCTCTACCGTTATCGTTCGGGCATTTCTCGTGTGTATCCAATGACCCTCCCACTTTCACGGCGAGATCAATAATGCCATCGCCTCTCGTTCCATCACTATCCCGCAGCCTGTAACTCAGGTACTTCACGGAGTCCGCCGCTGGTGACACGATATCGGTGGCCGGAACTAGACACCAGCCCAGCTGGGTCCAACCCCGGGTGAAGCTCTTTCTATAGAGCTGGAGATGAACGGAAGCATTCGGGTCGGTGAAGAAACTTGAGCTGACATGCACGCGGAACTTGTCGCCCCACTCGAGTCCGACTCGATCTTCCTCGTCGCCGTTGTTTCGTGTGACGAACGGCGCCGAAGAAGTCAATTTCGTGAGAGCAATGAAGGGTCTCGGAGGCTTTGAGCAGATGCAACGAGATGGTTGCCTCAGCCCTTCAGCTGATATGACGGTGATCTCCATGTCGAATGGCTTGGGACCGTAGGCCGACATTAGGAGGGACGTGAGTTCTTGCGATCTTTCCGAGAGTGATTTCTGGACTTTCACAGTGTCGAGTGTGGGATGAGCATGGAGTGAGCGAGGGAGTATTTATTGGACGAATGTGAGGATCAAACGAAAGAGATGCTTCCAGGTTGGTCAAGAGCGTTGCGGGCTTTTTTGCAGCGGGCCATCGATGTCGACATGCTTTGAAAGGTTGTTATCAAACTTTCCAAATAAATGTTTAACTTTTTAAAAAATATATTTTACTAAAAATAACTATTTTATACAAGTAAATGAACGGAAATGTATGTTTCTCGTCCACGAATATATCTACACAGGTTATGAGCAAAGGTGAACATAGTCCGGGTTAGGCCGGTCCGATACTCAACTCTAGGATCAATTCGTATAGTGTCGGTCCTCAATTTTTGGGACCGTGAATCGATCCGTTGAGCTTGAGGCTGAGGATTGGATCAGTCTGGTCCCAAGGTCAATCCAAGACTGTTAAATTATTTTCCTATAGTCATTTATTATAAGGCGGAGGAAGAGTGGCGAGGTGGGCGGCGAGCAAGGCGCGAGGCCAACGAAGAGTGGCAAAGCAGGCAACGAGTGAGGCCAACAGAGGAGCGTCTCTCGATGGAAGAGTGAGGCCGATGTAGGAACGTTTCGATGGAGGAGTGAGGCTGATGGACAAGCGTCTTGACACCAACGAGGAGTTCATCAAATTAGGACTTTATCGATTTTCTAGCTAGTAAAAGGCAGAAGCAACACAAAAGGCAAAATAGATATCCTTCGGCCCTAGCTGCTCCTGGTTTGTGGGCTTGGTATGAATAGAGGCTTGTAGTTGTACTCTAAAAATCAGGCTTAGTGGAAATAAGAAGTTACTCTTGGGCTTATCTCTTGAGCTTAATGAGAAAAATGTCAAACTTATATATATTATATATATGTCGGGTGAGTTCAAGTCGCACCAACCCAAAATCTCAATATTAATAACCATCCGCATAGTATTCAAAATTAAGGGCCGATTCATTCGTTTTAAGAATCAGATCATGGACCAACTTGATGTTATCCAATGATCATAAAATCCACGGTCACACGTCAAATCATTGCATCAAAAGTCTAATCTCGACTTTATATTATAATGTCTCAACTTGATTTTTTTTTGTAGTATACCGAACATCGTATTAAAAAAATAATAATGATTCTTGTTGCATCCTACCGAGGAATGTGAATATTGTTAAGCAATAAAGTAAACGGTCCACGGGATTCGTCATAATGACTTTTACATGTGGGTTTTTTTATAATATTTTTTAACTACCAATTTCGCGGCGCTCGCCGTTTGATTTTTGCTTAATAGGAAACACATTAAATATTTAAAAAGGCACAACCACTTGGGCATAATAATCATATATAAATTCTTTTCTTTGTTCTTTGTCTTGGGAAAATCAATAAGTAATTTCCCTCCGGGAACGATTCATTTGAAAGCACCAATGGTTGGCGGAAGCCGACAAGGAAGGAAGCGACCTTGAAGTCTTCGATGACTCTTAAGTCCACGACAAGGTACCGGGGAAGGTACTACTTGCTTTCACCATTGTGTAAAACGTTAAGGTGGGGACAATTAAATAGTAAACTTTTACTTATTTTATCAATTTAGTCATAAATCTTAAGTCATACTAACGGATTTTGGCTAGGACGGAAAATACTCACGTGGCGACGAAGTGGAG
The DNA here is from genome assembly GCA_030064385.1 of Melaleuca quinquenervia. Classification (NCBI taxonomy): domain Eukaryota; kingdom Viridiplantae; phylum Streptophyta; class Magnoliopsida; order Myrtales; family Myrtaceae; genus Melaleuca; species Melaleuca quinquenervia. The sequence goes on from CM057722.1 coordinate 3,076,704, forward strand.
CGACCGAACCTCACCGGCGACAACGTGGCATGACCGGATCTCGCCTCGACCTACAAGGGGGGGGGGAAGAGAAAAAAAGTCAAGTCATTGTCGGTGAGGTCTGATCGGGTCACGTCATCGCCGACAAAGTCTGGTTGCACTACGTAGGCATTTTTTGATCAAAATCCGTTGGTGGCAAATTTGCAAAATGTTTAGAATTGCATCGACGCAAAAAAAAAGGTTTAGGAGTTTATCACTTAAATAGCAATTACCCCGTTAGGAAATTCATTTTCCTAACCTGAAGCTTACATAATTTTTTTGGCCCTAAACAGTTTTCCATCGTTTGATTATTTTCAACAAACGAAACTTGTAAAAATCTAGAGAACTGATTCACAGAAAATACTTTCACTCAAACAATGCACCCCGATTAAATTTTATTAATCGGAGCAAAGGATTCTTTAGAAAGAGCATCTAATGCACCACTTGACTAAGAGGTATGTATGCTCTTTATATAAATACCATCTCTCTCCACCTGTCAGTTTAAGTGTCTAGGTTGTTTTTTTTTTTTTTAACTTGGCACTAGAGACAAATTTTGTGTCAAGTTGAACTTTTCAACATTCTAAAGTATCACTCAAGACTTATTGTTACATGTGAAATCGCACGTCAACAACAATATATCAAGAAAAATTTCAGGCGTTTCGAGTTAAAAAAGAAAAGGAGTAAATTGCATGCGCAAAAGATTTCAAATAAAAGGCAAAAGTCAAACTAGGTATCTTATAACATCTTTTGTTACTACGATACGATGCGATACAAGACAATATTTCAGTACTTTTAGGCCTTCAATAACCGCGCGGAATACCACCCGATCAAAAGAATAGAAACTGTCATACTTATCGACAGAGGCCTTTGGAATTCTCATAACAACGCTCAGAGGGCTATCAATGTTCGTCGCCCCTGTTCATGGTTTATGCCAGAAGAAAGGACAGAGAGAAGGCATCTTCCAGCGCAAGTCGCGGCCAAGAAAATGCGCGATGAATTTCCACGAGACCTTCGCTTTCTCAAAGCGCACAAAGAGAGAGAGAGAGAGAGAGAGAGAGAGAGAGAGAGAGAGAGAGAGAGAGAGCTGTAGTAGTCTTCGGATGAATGAGGTGGTGCCTGGTGTGGCCTTGAGTTAGCGTCAAGTCAAGAGCGGCGCGGCTGATACGGACAGATTGGGATGATGAATTGCCGTGAAAGAGATGAGTCGGCAATGCCGAGGAGAAGCTGGAATCGACCAGAGTACCAAGACGGGGAAAAAATATTTAAGTGGTCCGGGCGCATGAGGCGTCGCCCCGTTTGCTGTGAGATGGCGTGCGAGGCCCACTTGCTAGGTGGCCCCCTCCTAGTGTTCAGGCGTAGTGATAATTACTCAAGACAAAGACATGCTTTATATAGGTCTGGATTGGATAATGATTTGATAGTAATGAATCATATGATTGCATCCTTCCAATTTTTTTTCGTTCGAAAAAGAAAAAAAATAGAAATTTATTTATGTACATCGACCAATGTTTTTATTTCTTAAAAAAGAATCGGTAGCTAAGGAACATATTCGGAACAAAAAATAAATAAATTCTTTTTTTAGAGAATCAAAAGAAAAATAATGTCACTTTAGAAATAAAACTAGCTCAACGTAACTCGGATTTGAACCGGATGCATACACATTGAAAACTTGAGTCGAGCGTAAGTCAAGGTTGCCTCTTTTTCTTTTTTTCCTTTTCTTTTTCGAGGGAGTGAGGTTTTGAACATTCTCGAGATAATATTTACAGTTTCTTCTCCCTCATAAATGAACACGACAAAATTGTTGCATTTTTTTGACTTTACAAATAGAATTGATGTCTACATAATACATGCTACTACCAATAAAATTTCCTCACTAGTTGACAAAGACATGTTCATCTAAGATTTAGACACTAAATTTGCCATGATTTTCACTTTGCTAGATCTTCGAAACTTAAACTGCATCAACTTTTTGTTGTAGCTTCCTTCTTCAAAGCCACATGACAAGCAGATTTTACTGTAAATGAACCATACATATTCCATGATTAGATCACTTTGTCCCTCTCTTGTCACGAATGAATTGGGGCTTTCGAGATTAGCTCCCTTTCCACCTCTGTAGAATTGTGCTTAATGCTTTTTGGTTTCCATTCATTTACTTCCAAATCAATTAGTTGAGCCCCACTCATACATCTATCCACCTCCTCGTCAAGTTAAAGAACGAAATTAAAAGTTTAAGACATCATGTTAAAATAAAATTGAGACGTAAATGTTAGAATGCTTAGAAAATACCAAAGAAGTTGTCTTCATCAAAAATTTTCAGCATATAAATCATTCTATTGAAGACATATTTATGACTTATGTGTGGTCTTTGCTAAATGGAATCGATTCATTACCATTCGTCTTATGTTCATAGTAGGCGATCAAGTCTGTGCTCTAGGAATATCCGGTGTCATTTGCTTGAAGATTTGATGAGTTTGTGCAAATAAGCGCACCAGCTTTAAGATCGCATCTATCCTTAGTCGTTTCGTCCTTGCTCATTTGATAAGACAACATGTACTCTTCTTCTTGCTGCTAAAAAATCTCAAAAGGTTTATGCACTTGTTTGTTATAATGCACAAAGATTTATTATCGACTTTGTCATATCGTGAATTATAAATCAGTGGAACTCTTCCTTGTTGTTTACAGCAATCCATTTTTGACTAATTGTTGGATTGTATGAGTCCATCTTAAAATATCTCGATCAATTAAATCTTTAAAATTCAATTTTATTTGAACATGAATTCTTAAGCTTCAACTACATTTTAATAATTAAATGAAAAAAATCAGGACTATAAAATTTTAAGATTATACTAAGAACATTTCTTTTCTTTTTTTATTCTAGAAAAAAATAATTTTATGTAATTATCAAGCACGTTCTTTTGCTCAGAACATTGTTTAGGGAATAGAAATATATAAAACCATTGTTGAACGGCTATTGTTTGGAGCACATAGATGTTACCAAATGCACTTGAAAGCCACGCTATTTGTAAGATTTTATTGGGCTATTGTCAAATGTTTTAAAATATTAAATTGTTAAATGAATGCGTTATTTAATATTTTATTACTCTAACATTCTTTTTCACGATCAGTCTAGTCTTTTTACCTAGTATTAAGGTGGAAATATATAATTGAGGAGGCAAATAGGGATCTCAAAATATTTAAACTCAGGATCTCATACTCTGATATCACGTAAGATTTTATGGGATCATTACTAACTATTTAAAAAGCTTAAACTATTAAATAAATGAATGGATTAATGTTTAATTACTCCGATAGTGTGAATCAAACACCTCATCGACTCGGTACAGTACAACAGACCTATCAATCGAGTCTATCGAATGCGAGGAAGTTACCGGAAGTTCAAAGTGAGCAGCCCATGTGTTCGTTTGCGTATCCTATCAGGAAGTGGATGAGCAAGAGCTCGTAAAGAAAGCAGGAAACTACCGCGCCATTCGGGTAGAAAAAGCGATCGATGGTGAGACTCTCTTTTTAACTTAGCCAACGCGGGTGGATTAGACTCGTGCGATGAACCTTGCCATTGTTTGAAGACGAAGGAAAAGTAAGCTTGGGAATATTAAAAGCCGACCGCTCATGCATCACTGTCGCAAAATCATCAGAAGAAGCACTTCATAGATCTTCTCGACATCAACAGACCATGTTCAGTAGGATATTCCCAACATGAACTTACGTGTATCTCCTCTCTCTCTCTCTCTCCTTTTGAAAAAGAGAGGCAGGCTCACGGCAACTCACAGTTCTGGGCCAAGCGAGAAATAGTTCAAACCTCAGCTCCCGCCAAGCCCGAAACTCTAAGCTCAAGTCCAGCAGCAACTCCACCGTCTTCTTTTCCTCTTTTGAACAGCCAGAACCCCATAGTCGGACTCGGTTCCGAGACAGGTTACATGCACGGGACAGGCTCAATTCAACTCGGCATGGGCCCCAGACCCGACCCGATTGATTCTTCCCTTGCAAGAAAAAGGTTGGCCGGGGACAATTGCTCGCTCTCTTCTCGGCCACGTGTTTTTCCATTCTCTTGCATGCGCACCATGTCGTGTACTACCCGCGCCCTCTTCATGGTGAGGGGTAGGGCATGCTTGCTGGCGACTTAGATAAAGCTAAGCAAAAACCGATGTCGGCTTCACCTGTTGTAGAAGTGGAACGAGTCGTGAGGAGGATCGATCGATTGTTGGGACCCTGTTCTTTACAAACTGCTATTCATCAAGCTGCAAAAATGGCTCCAACAGAATGACAGCGGGCTACATGTATTGCCGCAAAGAAGAGATTGGTGCAATGGCAAGAACGGCTCCTGAGGGATCTAGTGCTCGATTCCCTTTGGTGCAAAACATGGACTCGTTCGACCCACATAATCTGAACCGTTCATTTCAAAGAGATACATAATTCTTCTTAGGTGCAGACCCAAGGTTGGAGAGAGACTGAGAATAATGATGAATCTCGCGTGCCCGACATGTGCACTCGATCTAACCTCGTGTCCGCAACGCGACGGCACGGGGGCAAGATGGAGCGAGAGGATTCGCATACTCGGAATCCATGTCCGGTAGATAAGGAATGGATCTTCTCTCTATTACCACCAAATAGGAAGAACGATCGAGATAATCTTTTTGTAGTTTCAATGCTATGAGCGATTGTTCTATCTCTTTCCCTTCTTTTCTTAATTTCCCCCTTTTTGGAGATGCGAGCAATTGACGTTAGATTCAGCCATTCGCAAGCTTTTCTACCGTCATCCGTTTAAAATAATATGACGAAACAGGAGTACATTCAAACTATTATTGCCGCAATATCCAGCCAACAGAGAGGCTGGCCGTGAGAGGCCCCTCCCCCACGCAACCCGCCCTGCCCGCACGACGCGCGAGGTGGTGACCCGGGGGGGCTGCTTAAGGAGACGGATAGAGAGTCGCAAAAGAGTTTTTCCCTCTAAAATTACCAGAAATCGATCTTCCCCACAACAAAGCAGTAGGCTCCCGTGGATGGTATGCGAGTCGCGATGGAGAAGGAAGATTTCCGAATAAACTTCAAGAGATTATTTACCCCCAGATAAGAAGCGAAACGAGGGACGCGAGCTTTGCCATTTCAATCGAAGAGCCGACACAAAAATCACATCCGCCGCTTGCGATTCGGCATGCAATTTTTAGATGATTCGGTTGGGTATTGGTCATCAGCGAAAGCCAAGAATGGATGGTCACTAGATGCTTTCCTTTCCTTTTCTTTCTTTTCTTCCCCAAAAGCTTTTCATTCACCCCCCCTTTTACCTCCCGCCCGCAAAGAGCGTTAGATATTACAGCCACCTGGATTCTTAATTAGGGACAGACAGAAATTAGGCCGCCCGCACTCAGCTTTCCCCCTGTTTTGTGTTTTTTTATTTTTATTTTCCTCCTCTGCATTCTTTTCCGCGTTCCCACAGTGTCGCACCCGGATTGAGACTGACTTTTTGGCATTTGCTGAGTTTCACTGAGCCTTTTGGGTTTTGCTTCTCTCCTGCGCAAAACGCTCCACCCCCCACTTCCAAACCCATTTTTCTTTGTTGACGCGTGGACGCGCCCGGCGTCCCCGCGTGTCCCGCACGTGACCCGCTCTCCTCTTCGTCGTCGAGTCCCATCACTTTGTCTTCGGCGGACGTCCTTCGCTTCGCCCAGAGCGAGTTCGTCATTTCCCGAGCTCCAGCCACGACGGTTCTTCTCGGGGATGACCTTTGCTACCATCGGACGGCTCTGATTTAACCTCCGCCTCGGGCTGATCCGCCTCCCCCTTCTCTTCTTCTCCGCTGTTGCTGGTGCTGTTCTGGGGGTGGGGGTGGGGGTGGGGGGTGGTGATGGTGGTTCTCTTCCACTCTCTGCCGTTTCCCCCCAATCGAGACCCCGAACAACCGCGGGACGACCGTCGGGGCCTCCTCGCCGTCCTCCACCTCCGCCGTCGTCGCCGGGCCCGCACCGTCGTCCGCCGCCTCCGACCGCCTCCCCGGCATCAGCTCCAGCGCCTGCCCCTCCGGGACGACGGAGGCGGAGTCGGAGTGGCGGGAGACGTAGTTCGCCATCAGCGACAATATGTTGTTGCACAACCCTCTCAGCTGAGACAGCTCCTGGCTCATCTGCATGTTCTCCTTCTTCAGCCTCTCGTTCTCCTCCAGGAGCTCCGGTGCGGTCGTGCAGCTCGGCGAGCGGTGCACCACGGACGGCGAGGCAGCGGCGAACGCCGCGGCCGTTGCGAGGGCCACCGGCGGAGAGCTGGACGAGATCACCTGCTCGTCGCCAGAGTTCGCCGGAGACACGGCCCGCCCCACCACCGGCACGGCGGCGACCGTCACGCCAGCGGCTCCGGCGGCCGCAACAATCGGGGATATCTTCCTGCGCTGTATGTCGCGAAGGAGGGCCTTCTCGCCTTTCCGGAAGCAATCATTGGCGAACTCCCACCGATCCGGCACCACCTTTCTGAATCCCTAGAAGCCAATTGATTGTGATCATCGACACGAAAAAGATTTCCCCGAAACCGAATCCTAAGGTAGGGGGGATCGCAATCGCAGACTTACGTAAGTGTTTAGCTGACGAACGAAGCTGGAGAAATTGTTGTGCTTGAAATACTTGGGGAGCAAATCCCTGGCGAACTCCGCTGGCCGCCACACGATGAACGTCGTCCCGTCCTCGTTCCACGAAATCAGATCGTCCACCGCCGGGTCGTCCACGAGCTGGTAAGTCTTCGTGAGGAACGGCGTCGGAAGCGACCTCTGCGAGTCGCCGGCCGCCGGCGAATCCCCGGTCTGCTCGCCCGGCATCGGTTCGCCTCCCCGCGGGCGGCCTCTCAGATCCGAAGCCTAGAAGACACCTGGAGAGACTCCGAACCGGACAGGTTCCATTCTGAGTCAGCTCGCGGACGACGCTGTATCGTACGCTGAACCAGTAAAATCAACAAACGCGAAGCTTCCTCCATTCCAGAAACCGAAGCTTCCTCCCCACCAATCCGATTACGAAAAAGAAAAAAAAGAAAAAAACTATTCCTCTATCTACTGGCGTTCGTCGCGTGAGAAATTTCTCGAGTGCTGATTCTCAGCTAAGCAGGAAATCAGAACGATGCACCCAATGGAAAAAAAAAAAAAAGAAGCAGAAGGAGATGGAGAGGCGTACCAGGAAGGCAAAGGAGCCTTCGAGCTCCGACGAATTCTCTCACCGACCAAGGAGACAAGGAAAACCACGCCGGAGAAAGCCGATGGCACGGGAAACCACCATGAATCGGACACCCACCACACCGCGACTCCGATCGGAGAAAATCTCGCCGGGACGAACACACGCGCAGAGAGAGAGAGAGAGAGAGAGAGAGAGAGAGAGAGAGAGAGAGGTTTTTTCTTTTGTTGTTTCTAGAAGTTTCGTGCGGAAGTTGGGGGGGAAGAGAAAATGATGATGAAGAGAGAGAGAGAGAGGGAGGGTTCGAGAAGGAAAATTAGGGGATAATTAAAAGAAAAAGAAAAAGAAGAAATTTGGGATTTCTGGAGAGAGTCACAAAAGGGGGCGGGGCCCGCAGAGGAAAGGGGGGGACCAAATGGGGAAAGAGAGAGAGAGGAGAGAGAGGAAGGCGCGAGAGAGGAGAAGGAGGTGCGCGTGTGTAGCCTCTTCTTCCACTCTCCCCTTTCCAGAAGTCTCTCTCTCTCTCTCTCTCTCTCTCTCCATCTGTAATTATTATTGTTTCGCTGTTTCCTTTCGAATTTCTTCCTTTTCCCGAAGCTTCTCTTCCACGGGTGCAAAGTGGACGAATCTCAATTTGTCGAAAATAAATTCCGGAGATTAAGCACTTCATATCTCTCACCCCCGTAATGACGTGGAAAATAAACGATATGGATAATTCTTAATCTCGACTCAATAAATGTTCGAATTAATTTATGGACTGCGAAAATAGTGATATTAGATATTTTTATAAGTTTGGAAATCGATCCGAATAGATAGGAAATTTAGAGGTAATATATTTACACATCGAATTGATATTCAGAGATCAACATTAGTTATGGAATTACACTTTAAACATCATTCGACTCACCGTCCTCGTAAATAAATGTCTTTTAATATATTCCCATCGTCATTCCTAAGAATAAATATCTTTTTGGAGCGCTCTTAGTCGATTTTCCTTTTATTTATGTATCTTTTTTAAAAAAGGAGAATTTTGGGGGGGGGGGGGTTGGAGTTCGAGCCTGGGCGTGCACGAGCGACACGTGTCGAGTGAGCTATGGGGAAAAGAGCACGAATCCTACTCGGGAACAGATAAGGATCGCGAGTTCACGAGAGAACTTTCCCCCACTCCCTCTTGCATCGCCGTCGGATGAGGGAGGGGGAGAGAGGGTTGCGCCCTATTTCTACGGTGATGAGATCGCGTCCTCCGAGTCTCTTTCGTGAATCCGGTCACACACGGTGGGCTCGCTCTCGTGGCTTTCGACGCCGATCGAACGGATCATGTTTTTTTTTTCTTCCTCTCTCTTTACGATCCGGATGTACCAGGACCGTCCGATGGAAAAAGCCCCATGAAAATGCCCCGGAAAACTCGATGCCTTCGGTTGAGTCTGATCCTCCGATCTACGGAGTCTCGGCGATGAGAGATTCTGCACGCGTTTGGCGGAATCTGAATCTCCTGTCATAAAGTCAGGGACGGGTCTTGACACGAAATCACAACCGTCCAATTGAAATATAGATTTTATCAAAAAAATTCAATTGATGTAATATCAAATGTTACGAGTTAGATATTTCTAAACATGCAAGGTCAAGTCGGACGCTCATATAAATTAGCCATAAAAATCTTAAACTATGCTCCTTATGACACAATTAAAGCACGTAAAATCAGACAATTATATTCGTGCGATACTGATATCGCACATTTTATCTAATTTTTTCTAACACTAATAACCATGAATTGAAATCATTACGGCACATTTACTTGAAAACTTGGAGTCAAAGTGTCGTGCATATGTAAGTTCGGGGTTTCCGATATTGTAGAAACAAATTTGGGATAAATGTGTTGGATAAGTATAAGTTTAAAATTTTTTTGTATCACGATAAAAAGTTTAGGAACAAATGTGTCATAAATAACATCGTTTAATGGCCTTTGGCCTTCTTTTTGTATAAAAGTTTATGTTTTTCTTCCCCCCTGGTTGCTGAATTCCCTGATGACAATCTCAAGAAATGCAGATTTCGAACCTTAAGTAGGAAACAATCCAGCCATTCCTTGCCAATTCTTAAAATAAGAGAGGTTATCATCCTGCCAATATAAAAGGATCCGATTGCTTCACATACTAGACAGAGATCCGTGAGATGCACCGCATTAGTTTGTGTACTTACACCCTTCTGTTTTAAGCAAATTAAATAATATGGAAGCTAAAAAAAAGTCGTAAGATCAAGCAATTTGACTCAAAATTAGCTAAACTTTCCTAGATTGGAATGTTTATCTTTTAAAATGAAGCATGACCCTCGATTCGTGGTACTCTAAACTTTCCAAAGTAGTTATAAGATCAAATTGAACACAACCATAACTAAATGAAATTGATTTGAAAGCACCCAAAGCCACGAGATCAAGTCTTTAGCCCATAATGATGGGATGTTCTTCCTTTAGAATGAGCTATGACCTCCAACTTATTCTATAAGCTTTTCAAAGTTCCCATTGAATCGGAACGAATACAATCATGAGTACATTGAATGATTTGAAAGCTCCAAGAATCACATGATCAAGCATTTGATCCAAAAATAGTCGAACTTTCTTATAAGTAAAAGTTCTTCATTTAGAATGAATTATGACCCTCGACTTATACTCTCACCTTCGAAAAACTAATATTATTGTAATGAACATAATTATAAAATAAATTAGATGATCTGAAAGTTTAAAAAATTACAAAATCGAGCAACTGGTTAAGAAGGAGCTAGACTTTCTTAAATTAATGACGAGCTCTATTATAACCCCGTGCTTCTCTAAAACTTTTCTTTTTGTTGGTTTTGAAAGAGGATCATGATGACACATGATTTTTCATTTAGCTATTTATAGAAATCGTTTTTTTTTATATAGATTTTCTTGATTTTTTAGACATATTATTCCTATTATTGGCAAAATACTAGAAAAATGAGAAAGAGATAAAGAAGAGATCTCCACCAAACATTAAAGCCATTAAATGGCGAAATCTTGGCTATGGCCTATCCAGGATGTCGATATTAAGGTCCACACTAGCAAGATTGGCCCTCCTAACATTTATTTTTCAATGCATTATGTAGCTTGAACTTCAACGAGTTGACGATCTCCATAACATGTTTTTAGCACGTGAGATTTTGACACTAACTTCCATAATTTTGCGAATCAAGAACAAAACCAAACTGATCGAGATGTGATCACGAGAGAAAGCGGGAGCCATCTCCCTCAATCCGCTTCGGTTCACAGACTATTTTCATGAAATTGTCTGGACTCGACAGATAATTCTTTCGAAACTGGTAAATTTCCTGCGCATATGAAGTTGATTCCGCTGTAAACTCGCGCTGAAGTGACCAAAACGGCACAAAGATGATTGGTCGATGACACCGCATCAGTCGCGGTATGGCCAACGCATGAGATACTTTTGCCCGACCCTAGTGAGTTGAAGATGGATCGGCAATGTCGGGAGCCGGAGAAGCCACGCGAGTGAGTGAGTCGGTGGGGCGAGTCAGAAATTGGGTCTCCATCTAAAGTGGAATAAAAAGCAAATGGTGGCTCTGCTCTCCACGTGCCCCACCAAGACACGTCGATGGTCTGCCATGTGCAAGTTATCCCAGCCGTCAAATTTAGATTGTGTAATCTTCCATCGACATAAAGTCATCATTCATCTTCCACAGTTGACGTGGGCAGCCCGACGATGTATCTATTGAGATTTTTTTTTCTATTGACATCGATGCAAAAAAAAAAAAATCAAATTAAAAGCGTATAACATTCAAGGCTGTGTATAATAATGTTTCTATTTCGGAAAACAATTTCTATATTTTTACTCTATGGAATAATTTCTAAATAAAATAAAGTGTTTCGTAATTATACAAAATATATACTCTTGGAATAGAAAAGAAATAGGAATGCGTTTAGTACAATTAACACATTTTTTGTTCTTTTTGTTTTTTCTCCTTACTCACGGACGTCCGAAATCCATCATCTCGCTGCCCAACCCTTGTTGCCACAGCTCGCTGGCCACCCACAGCTCGCCTCCGCGTCCTCTAGTGGCCGCCCCTTCGCCGGCAACGAGGGGCTATGGGTGGCCGGTGGGCGTAGTGATAGGGGTTGGGTAGCAGACGGATGGCAACGGGTGGCGGACGGCATCGGTTAGGTGGGGGGGGGGTGGCCAACATGGGTTCACCGGCAGTGGGCAATGGGCGACCAGAGGTGGCTGCGGCAACATATAAGAATAAAAGAAAAAAAAAGAAAATTAGCTCATTTCTAAAAATTGTTCCCATGAACAAAAATTCACTTTTTTTTTGTTACTAATTCAAATCTCTTCCCGAAAACAACTTTCTATTCTCGAGAACAAAAAACAAGTTGGCGTTATCAAACATATTTTTCTTCTTTTTTTGTTGTGGGAAACAAAAAAGTAAAAAAAAAAAAATCAAAAAACGGAAACATTACCATTCAGACCCCAAATCTCTCTCCATACACATGTGTGTTTTCTATTACCAAATATATTGTAACTAACTAAATCATAATTCATTTTTTCCCCGAGTAATTTGATTCAATAGAAAACTAAACTATGGATAAATACACCAAATTGGAGAAATAAAATAGTTTGAATAAATTAGAGACGATTTATAATGCGGTTCATTAAATTATTACAAGGATATCGAACGGAATAGATAACTCTTGTTACTTAACTTTAACAAATATATCGATGTTCTGGACACTACGATAAGACAATTAAACACAAGAACATCACATCGCAATTTAGTTACAAAAAGAAGAAGAAAAAAAGATCATCATATTTTACTTATTTCGACCTTTTCAACATAAATACTTCGAACATAGTCTTCCTTACTGTGCGACAATAAATCATTATGATTCCAGGAAACTTAATTGTGTAGGGCTTTAAGCTGGCGCATATTAATCTCAGGCGTTCATAGAGCACGACGCTCTTCTCCGAAATTAAAAGAAGAGATTATATGAAATCTTGTCCTTCTCTCTCACCCCACATCGGACATTAATGGATATTATCGATTGAACAAAATTACATAAATAGGGGTGTCGGCTCAAACCGTGGATTGTGCAGCTAATTTAAGGCTCCGTTCGTTTCACGAAAAATAACTTTCAAGAAAATATTTTTCGAATTTTCCGGCATTTGGTTTACGGAAAATAAAATATTTAAGGAAAATATAAATGTTTTCTGCTTTTTTGAAAGTGAAAAACATTTTCCGTATTCTTTGTTTACCTTTAAATAGTGTGTTTCAATCTCGTTCGATGCCGGCAAACGAACACCAGAAAATATTATCATTTTTCTGGAAAATGATTTGTCGAAAATGATTTTTCGAAAATACTATACTTTTCGTGAAATGAACGGAGCATAAGACGGAGACACACATCTCCTCGAGTATTTGTCGTTTTCAGTTTGGCAACTTTGACGAGCGACGATGGGTTTAGAAGATTTCTCACAAGAAGAGTTCACCGGCGTTTTAAGGCGGGACGCCACGGCTAGGAACGGGCCGGGCCGACTTTGTTAATGATTTGAAGAGGAAGAATCGTTGTTTCTGTCGGATAGGGTCTCCACATGGACTGCCTCTCATCGATTCGGCACACGTGGGGCGAAGCGCAGCAGCCTTTGGTGGAAAGTCGAAGGTTGCGTGGGGGTTCGATCGCGACACGATCCCGCTTTTCTCCACTCCGCCGTCTTCGTCGCATGATCGTGTCGGAGCGCGACGGCCAAAACCCACGCCCCGTCGGAACGTACGGCGTTTTGTTCACGTCCTCGGAATTTCTCTTTTGGAAATAGATTGTTTTCGAATACATGGCTACGGAGTGATGTTGGCTCTTGCCGACGCCGAGGGCTAGCGCCTCGCTCGACTTCCGGCAGGCTGCAACGATCCGTACACAGGGTTTGAGGTCAACCCGATGTCGCTGCGACTGTGGAAGCCGTGGTCCTAATGATTCCCCGGGATTTTTCTATGCCCGGATGGGACTAGTTGTGGGGTCGTGTCTTGCCCTTGGAGAGCTCCTGCTAAGTCCATGTTCCAGATGAAATAATGTGCATGAACACGAGGTCGACGGAGCCATAGCCATCGATGTAGCGATTGGAGCTATTGGAGCACCATCACTTCTTATTTGCGAAATAAAACACAGAAATTGGAAAGTATTCATGAGTACAATTTATTTCGACCCATCTTTAACTTGTTCTTAACATAGCATAAAGACTACTAGAAAACACGGATGTGCCTTCTTAATTAGCGCCGTGTTGAACTTGAAGCTGGGTAACCATCGGATTAGTGAGTCGATGCTTACCGAGCTTAGCTGTGTTCTAATTCAATCAAATTGAAGGATATCCATCTCGAGATCCTCTCCGAGGTTGACCTAAATGAAGTCTTCGTCTCGAACCGATTTGTTTTTTCCCATGTCTTGATATGACGAGGATGGAGAATGTCGACAGGGAGCCATCCGTCCTATTTTGCTTAGCTAGCGTGAGATCAACGGATCCGGATCCCTTACTTTGCTGACAAAGCAGGAGAATGGATAGTGAGGATGGAGTTTCCCTCCTTTTTATAGGGGTAAAAATTGGGTGGATGGTGGATGGGGGGTAGAGTTCCCTGCTCTAAGAGCAAGGAATCCATACCTAAGATCAACATCAAAAGAGAAAGGAACCTCGAACGATCGACACATCTAAGCAACACCACTCGTTTAGGTCATGTCCTTATTGTTCTCCCAAGAAGGTACATGTCTTGAATACGAAAATTCAACCTAATATCCGGTCGAGGGGCTGTATCTACCTCTCACCCTAGTAGGAAGAGATTCTCTTCGACCGTCTTTCTCTGATTGGTGGGTTCTAAATCATGCACACCCTTTCGAGTGTTCCCCGCTCCTTAGGTTTCAGGCACGCTGGCCTGTCGGTGGAGTGTCCGTAGACACATGACAGATTCGATACATTCATGAGTATTACCCGATTGAGAAAATTAAAGAATGCTAGTGTTATTAAGGGAAAAAACAAAAGATTGTCAAGTGCTGTAACTACATGTAGTATACGAGGCGGGATTCATGAGTGAGACGTAGACAAATAAAGAGATTTAAGAGTTTTTCAGGGGCAAGGAATTGTACAATAGGAAGACAAAACCATGTTCCAGAATTTTTGTTTCACGTATTGGGTATATATCGAATAGAACCTAACGACTCAGACGAGCCCTAGATTATTACAAAGTAAAGGTCCTCAAAGACCGGCACAACACTAGAGTCAACATTCAACTATTCAATTCCTCTATTTATACGGAGCCTCTGGCAATGAGCTAAAGCACCAAATTTCAAACTTTTCCATATAGTTGTTTCCCCAGTATTACGAAATATGAGGCTCTTGACGAATCTCTCCATCCCCTCTTTCTTCTTCCTCCTGATCGGCTGCTCAACTCTCGGTCAAGCAGCTAGGTTTGACGTCACCAACAACTGCCCCAACACCGTGTGGGCCGCCGCTGTCCCGGGTGGCGGGAGGCAGCTCAACCGTGGCGAGACGTGGCCCCTCGACGTCAGCGCCGGCACGAAGGGGGCGCGGATTTGGGCCCGCACCAACTGCCGCTTCGATGGGGCCGGCAAGGGAAGCTGCGAGACCGGCGATTGCGGGGGGCTACTGCAGTGCCAGGCCTACGGCGCGTCCCCGAACACGCTGGCTGAGTTCGCCCTGAACCAGTACATGAACTTGGACTTCATCGACATGTCGCTGATCGATGGTTTCAACGTCCCGATGGAGTTCAGCTCGACCTCCGGCGGGTGCAACCGGGTGATCAAGTGCACGGCTGACATCATAGGGCAGTGCCCGGCGCCGCTGAAGGTCCAGGGTGGGTGCAACGGGCCGTGCCCGGTGTTCAAGATGGACAAGTACTGCTGCAACTCCGGTAGCTGCGGGCCCACTGAATATTCCAGGTACTTCAAAGAAAGGTGCCCGGATGCTTATAGTTACCCCAAGGATGATGCCACCAGCGTTTTTACCTGTCCTGGAGGGACAAATTACAAGGTTGTCTTCTGTCCTTGAAGACATGACTGACGAGCAGTTCATCCTCTTCCACGATGAGCGAAGTCCCAAAGACTAATGAAACCCCGTTATCTACCTCGTAGCAGATGCATAATGGAGCCTTCCGTCGATGAGCACGGTGTCTAGCGTGCAGGGAAGGACATGTATACGTAAATAAATGCATATAATTTCTCTTGCCAATGTTATACAAGTACTTCTGTTTTATGCTATATCGTTCTGCGCTAATAGAGCGACTAGCTTGACCGCTTATATTATTTTGAGTAGAATGCGTCAACTGCTCTAGAAACTAGACCACTATACCTAGGAACTTTGGCAGCCGCCATCGCCGTGCTACCTCTGTGGTTCCCCCCTCTTCACGGCAGTTGACAAGGGAGGCCACGGCGGTGGTCACATGGTTTCGATTCTAGAAAATGTTTCCAAATTGTGTGCGGGAGAGATGTCTCAAATCGAAAAGTAACTGATAAGGGGAGAAAAGAAAAGTTTTGCAGCAAGGGGGGGCAGAGAGAGAGGAGGCGCCGTGATTGAGCCATCGAATTGCACTATTGCAAAAATCAGAACCTTCGTTTCAATTTTCTTATTCCCTTTTTCTGGACATATCCGTATTTATCCCATCCTTAGATCTGTCACCAAATGCTAGATAGAATAGTGCCTCTTATCTTTGCCACCGAACTCGCCATTCGGTCCTTTGAAATTAACTGGGGAGGGGGGCATGTCTCTCTTAACCGTACAAATCATGGCCTGCCCATATCGGTTCTAATCTATCTAGATAAAGAAAAATTTCTAGCAGAAAGCATCCTTATTCGAGTGTACCAATTCTCCCGAGTCATCGGAATGCCTAGAAAGGTGAACTGTTCTGTGGTAAAAATAAGAAGAGGACCATAGCCGTTAGGCACTATCTATATCATAAAGCCTGCACATGGCTGGGTTGGATTTTTGGGGAATAAGTCGAAGCCAATTGGAGTTGGTTTCTACGATCTCCTGCGCCTGTTGCCAAAGTAATTACCAACCTTATGCTCTCTGTTCGGTCTCTACTGGGCCTCTTACTCTCGAAATGTGACAATAAAGTTGTGGTGATCGTCATTACGTAGTTATTAGACCTCTCTGAGCACGTTTCGGTTGGCATACTTAGAGTCTGCCTGGTGCCTGATCCGCTACTCATTCTCTATGTGGCAAAGAGAACCAACCCAGTGGAATTATTCAATCTTTGGCCCCGTCGGAAGGAAATATGGGCAGTGGAGAGCTCGGTAGAAGGTTCGAGAATGGGGTGATATCCGGTTCATCTTTGACCTATCTTTAACTTGTTCTTCACATACTGTGAGACTAACGTCGTGCTTATTCGATCGACTTAATTTGTGAAATTCATAGAATATTTAGTGTAATTTATTTATATGGTCTAAAGTGATTCCTGTAGCTATTTCACGAATTAGTTATATCGAATAGAAACCTATGTCAATTTCAAAGTACATGCAACGAGTCTTAATGTATCAATACACTAAGAAAAGTCTATGACATTTATAATTTGGGACAGCAACCTTGAAAGCCCAAGTCTACTCCAATGAAAGCAAGTCTCCTCGGATGCCACGAAATTCCAGCCTTCAAATTAATGAAGGAAGCTCGTCTTTTGTTCCATGGCTCTTTTTCAGCATGGCTTTTTTGACCCAGTTCTCTCGTTAAACTCTATAAAAATGTAATTGGATAGCCGTGACCTCTGAAACAGTCATTGATATTCAAATCATGCCAATTTCAATGTGAGACCATAACCATTGAATATCATTGGATACACAAAATTCTATTGTTATGTTGTAGTTGATAGCATTCGAGCGAGTCAAGTGTAACTTGGGCAATTCATCCTCGTGCCTTCATTTTTACGTTGGTCCAACGTTTTTGCATACAAAGGGAGAGATGCAAATAGACTTAGACATGGTGATGCTAGAATATCTCATGTTTTGCTTAAAGCCCTTGAGCTTTTGCGCAAATAATTGTCAATGGTTGCAGGGGACGGCACTAAACTCATTGTCTGTATGGGATCGACTTTTACGAGATAGGATTCATGAGCGAGATAAGGACAAACGATCCAAATATTAAACATTTTCCCGAGGTAGAATTCTAGGATGAAAAGATTAAGAACATAAAACTCGCGACTCAGGCAAGCCCTAGATTATTACAAGTCATGGTCCTCAAAGACAGGCACAATACTTTAGTCAACATTTGCATGTTCAATGCCTCTATCTGTATGGAGCCTGCCTTTGGTAATGAGCTAAAGCGCCAAACTTGAAACCTTTCTACACTTTCCATTTCCCCACTATAATATAATATTTAGGTTCTTCATAAATCTCTCCATGTCTTCTTTCTTCTTGCAGCTAATTAGCTGCTCTACTCTTGCTCAGGCAGCTAGGTTTGAGATCACCAGCAACCACGCCTAGACTGCGTGGGCTGCCGCCGTCCCAAGCGGCGGGAGGGAGCTCAACCATGGCTAGACATGGCCCCTCAATGTCAAGGCTGGATCGACGGGACCGTGCAGATTCGGGCCAGCGCAACTACCGTTTCTACGGCCCGGCAAGGGAAGCTGTGAGACGGGCGACTCCAATGCCAGGCCTATGGGAAGCCTCCGAATACGCTGGCCAAGTTCTCTCTGAACCAGTTCATGGACATGGAGTTCATCAACAGGTTCAACGTCCCCATGGAGTTCAGCTTAATCTCAGGCGGGTGCAACCGAGGGATCAAGTGCATGACTGACATCATAGGGTGGTGCTTGACCGTGCTGAAGGTCCCGAGCAGGTGCAACGGGCCATGCCCGGTTCTCAAGACAAACGGGTACTGCTGCAACTATAGTAGCTATGGGGCCTTTGATTATGCTTAGGACTCGCATTATAACTATTTTATTTCTGACTAGAACCATTTTTCTGGTCTCGAAAATAGATTTAGAATAGAAATCTTTTTGATAAGATAATTCTATTTTTATATTTATGGAATAAGTTTTTAATTCAAAGATAGGTTTAGAATAGAAATGAGAATTATAATTTTTTTACTTCTTCATTTTTTGTAATAGAAATAGAAATAATTTTCTCTGTTGTTTCCACTCTCTTTTTTTTTTTTCACAATCTTTTGACTCTCTGCCTATCATCATTGGCTGCCCACAACAGTTAGTCGATAACCCTAGCTGGCCACTAGTAGTTGCCATCATCGGCCATTGCCCCTCGCCATCAACCATCTTCTATCACTGATCATTGCCTGCCATCGCCATTGGTTGCCGATCAACGACCACTGCTAGCCACCCCCTACATTCATTGCCACCTCTAGCCGCTTGCCGCTTCCTGCCGATCACTGCTCGCCGCTGCCCTTCGCCGACCACCACCTATTGCCACCATTGGCCATCGCCTACCGCCATCGGTCGCCGACTATTTTCTACCACCGTCCACCTCCGCCATCGGCCACTGACCATTGCTGGTTGATACCCCTCGCCAGTCACCACCTGCAACTGGCACCTGTTAATAGCCATCATCTATCTCCTGTCACCGCCACCAGCCAACGGCCACCACCATCTACTACCATCCGCTGCTGGTCGCCACCCTTGTTATGGCCATCGCTTGTTGCCGCTACCTATCGCTCACAAATGGCGATGATAAAAATAGAAAATTTGTGTTGTTATCAAATAAATTTTTATGTTAAGTAAGAGGAGAATAGAAAAGTAAATAAATGCTTGTGATTAAAAAGTAACTCCCCTTTTCTACTCGTTCATTCCTCGCGAACAGAGCAGAAAGCACGCCTGCAAATGCCGTCTTTTAAGTAAGAGGCATCGTGATTTGAGCACGGAGACTGTTAGACTGGACCCGCTCGTGCTAAGCGTTCGGCTACTCATGCGATGTCGGACGCCTAGACAAGACATTAGGACAAGATAAAGTAAGACGACATAAAATTCCTCGGCTTCTTTATATCAATTCTTTGTTTGAAAATGAATCGAATGCGATGCCGGAGACGCGTAATCACATCTTTATGTCGTGAAATGTTTGGTTAACTTAGGTAAGGAACGGACAAAAAAAAAGACTCAAATAAATTACGCAGAAACCACTCCGCCTTCCAATTTTGGTGACCGGCCATCGCCATGCTACTACCGCCGTGGGCCTCCCCTCTTCTCGGTAAACCACCATCACGGTGGTTGGCAAACAATCTTCCAGAGTCTGTTCCCGGCTGATCTAATTAAAGAGAATTTCCGGTATTGAGGATGTAAATTCCGATGTAGCAACCTTCCCGAGTCATTTGGACGTCCACACACGCGAACTCTTTACGTGGAAAAACAATAGAGACGAGGACCATAACCATGGACATTCTCGTTATCATAAAGCCTGGACATGTGTTGAGGTTTGGTCTTGGGGAGTAAGTTCGAGGCCAATCATGGTTAGTTTCCATGAAGTCTCGTGATTGTTGCTAAAAATGTCCTCATCCCTCCGTCCATATGCAATTCATACGCGTGGCTGGTCAAAATTTCACGCGATCCGATAAATAAAATAAAAATTCTATCCTTGCTACATCAATTCATATGATTATGTAAAGGTGTGCCGGTGGGTCGGGACCGATCGAGTTCCTTTGGAAGACCCGTCTCGACCGAGAACAATTTCCTTCCTATCATCTTTTGATCTGAACTAGTCAGTCTATCCCATCGCTCCGGTTCCGTATATCTTTTTAGAACCCTAATTTTAGTTTCATCAAATAACGACGAGGAAGATCGAGCGCGACTTGTTCGGTTCTTGGGTCGCGCCCAAACTCCAATTGTCTCACGAAATAATCGAGCGATTTTCGATTGTGGAAGACCTAGACAAGGATTTTTAGGCTAGATACAATGTTTGGACTCGTCCATGCCCGACGACTTGGACTTTTGTTTTCTTTTTTCGACTAGCATGATCTGATCATGTTGGGATACATCTCTCAAATGATTTTGGTGGTAAATAAAACTTAATTCAAATATCTAATTAAATTATCCTGGTGTGCAGGGGTTCATATTTAAACTATGCAAAGGCTAAGCCCTCCTTCTACCCGCATTTGAGCCGAATTCCACTTAGTCTGGAAGTTGCATTTAAAGTATGATATGACAATGTTACTTATGCCAGAAATCATAGACATGTTCGCTCAAGAGACTGGTGAGATGATGTTGTCAAGATCTGCCATTGATAGAAGATAACATGTCTCGGTAGAAAAACCCAAATGACATTTCAAATTGATGGAATGTTCTGCATGTGTTTTTCGAGCAATTTTATCTAAATTTTATTTTTATTTATAAAGAATTAGATGGACTGCATGATACAATTACCTCGTTCCTACATTACAAATTGGAGAAAATTCGATTTGAAGTGATATAATTGAGGAGGGCAAAAGCGAGAGAATCCGAGCAGTGTTAAGAGGTTTTTTGAGCCCTTCTCTTCTGTAACCTTGTCAACTCCCTTTTTTTTTTAACAGAGAGCGACAAACCTAATTGTTAATACGTTGGAGAAGTTATCATACTTGAAAGTGAACACATTTGTTTGGATGAGAGACAAAAGTGAACAGGCGGCCGGAGGTGGCCGCGGCAACATATAAGAATAAAAGAAAAAAAAGAAAATTAGGTCATTTCTAAAAATTGTTCCCATTAACAAAAAGTTACCTTTTTTTTTTTGTTTTTTGTTTCTAGCTCAAATATATTCTTGAGGACAACTTTCTATTCTCAAAAACAAAGAACAAGTTGGCGTTACCAAATGGATTTTTGTTATTTTTTGTTGTTGTGGGAAACAAAAAATAGAAAAGAAAAATCAAGAGACGGAAACATTACCATTCGGACCCCCAATCTCTCTCCATAGATAGATGTGTTTTCTATTACCAAATATATTATAACTAACTAAATCACAATTGATTTTTTTCCCCAAGTAATTTGATTCAATACAAAACTAAACTATGGATAAATACACTAAATTGGAGAAATAAAATAGTTTGAATAATTGCAGACGATTTATAACGCGGTTCATTATTATTACAAGGATATCAAACGGAATAGATAACTCTTGTTACTTAACTTTAACAAATATATCGATAACCTACGAAATGACAATTAAACACAAGAACATCACATCACAATTTAGTTACAAAAAGAAGAAGAAAAAAAAGATCATCATAATTTACTTATTTCGACCTTTTCAACAAAAATACTTCGAACATAGTCTTCCTTACTGCGCGACAATAAATCATTATAATTCCAGGAAACTTAGTTGTGTAGGGCTTTAAGCTGGTGCATATTAATCTCATGCATTCATAGAGCACGACGCTCTTCTCCGAAATTAAAAGAAGAGATTATATGAAATCTCGTCCTTTTCTCTCACCCCGCATCAGACATTAATGGATATTATCGATTGAAAAAAAATACATAAATAGGGGTGCCGGCTCAAAGCGTGGATTCTGCAGTCAGTTTAAGGCTCCGTTTGTTTCACGAAAAGTAACTTTCAAGAAAATATTTTCTGAATTTTCCGGCGTTTATTTTACGGAAAATAAAATAGTTATGGAAAATATAAATATTTTCCGCTTTTTTGAAAGTGAAAAACATTTTCTGTCTTCTTTATTTACCTTTAAATAGTGTGCTTCGATCTTGCTCGAGGCCGGCAAACGAACACAAGAAAATATTATCATTTTCTTGGAAAATGATTTATCGAAAATGATTTTTTAAAAATACTATATTTTTCGTGAAATGAACGGAGCATGAGATGGAGACACATTTCCTCGAGTATTTGTCGTGTTTAGTTTGGCAACTTTGACGAGCGACGATGGGTTTAGAAGATTTCTCACAAGAAGAGTTCACCGGCGTTTTAAGGCGGGACGCGACGGCTATGAACGGGCCGGGCCGACTTTGTCTATGATTTGAAGAGGAAGAATCGTTGTTTCTGTCGGATAGGGTCTCCACATGGACTGCCTCTCATCGATTCGGCACACGTGGGGCGAAGCGCAGCAGCCTTTGTGGAAAGTCGAAGGTTGCGTGGGGGTTCGATCGCGACACGATCCCGCTTTTCTCCACTCCGCCGTCTTCGTCGCATGATCGTGTCGGAGCGCGACGGCCAAAACCCATGCCCCGTCGGAACGTACGGCGTTTTGTTCACGTCCTCGGAATTTCTCTTTCGGAAATAGATTGTTTTCGAATACATGGCTGTGGAGTGATGTTGGCTCTTGCCGACGTCGACGGCTAGTGCCTCGCTCGACTTCCGGCGGGCCGCAATGATCCATACACAGGGTTTGAGGTCGACCCGATGTCGCTGCGACTGTGGAAGCCGTGGTCCTAATGATTCCCCCAGATTTTTCTATGCCCGGATGGGACTAGTTGTGGGGTCGTGTCTTGCCCTTGGAGAGCTCCTGCTAAGTCCATGTTTCAGATGGAAATAATGTGCATGAACACGAGGTCGATGGAGCCAGAGCCATCGATGTAGCGATTGGAGCTATTGGAGCACCATCACTCCTCATTAAGTATTCATGAATACGATTCGTTTCGACCAATCTTTAACTTGTTCTTAACATAGCATAAAGACTACTAGAAAACATGGACGTGCCTTATTGAGCAGTGCTTTGTTGAACTTAAAGCTTGGTAACCATCGGATTAGCGAGTTGATGGTTACCGAGCTTCTCTGTGTTCTAATTCAATCAAATCGAAGGATATCCATCTCGAGATCCTCTCCAAGGTTGACCTAAATGAAGTCTTCGTCTCGAACCGATTTGTTTTTTCCCATGTCTTGATATGACGAGGACGGAGGATGTTGACAGGGAGCCATTGGTCTTATTTTGCTTGCTAGCGTGAGATCAACATCAAAAGAGGAAGGAACCTAGAACGATCCACGCATCTAAGCAGCACCACTCGTTCAAGTCATGTGATTATTGTTACTCCTAGGATGGTACGGGTCTTGAATCCGAAAATTCAACCTAATATCCGGTCGAGGGGCTGTATCTACCTCTCACCTTAGTAGGAAGAGATTCTCTTCGACCGTCTTTCTCTGACTGGTGGGTCCTAAATCGTGCACATCCTTTCGAGTGTTCCCCGCTCCTTAGGTTTCAGGCACGCTGGCTTGTCGGTGGAGTGTCCACAGACACATGACATGACAAATTCGATACATTCATGAGTATTACCAGATTGAAAAAATTAAAGATTGCTAGTGTTATTAAGGGAAAAACAAAAGATTTGTCAATTGCTGTAACTACATATAATATACGAGGCGGGATTCATGAGTGAGACGTAGACAAATAAAGAGATTTAAGAGTTTTTCAGGGGCAAGGAATTGTAGAATAGGAAGACAAAACCATGTTCCAGAATTTTTGTTTCAAGTATTGGGTATATATCGAATAGAACCTAACGACTCAGACGAGCCCTAGATTATTACAAAGTAAAGGTCCTCAAAGACCGGCACAACACTAGAGTCAACATTCAACTATTCAAGTCCTCTATTTATACGGAGCCTCTGGCAATGAGCTAAAGCACCAAATTTCAAACTTTTCCATATAGTTGTTTCCCCAGTATTACGAAATATGAGGCTCTTGACGAATCTCTCCATCCCCTCTTTCTTCTTCCTCCTGATCGGCTGCTCAACTCTCGGTCAAGCAGCTAGGTTTGACGTCACCAACAACTGCCCCTACACCGTGTGGGCCGCCGCTGTCCCGGGTGGCGGGAGGCAGCTCAACCGTGGCGAGACGTGGCCCCTCGACGTCAGCGCCGGCACGAAGGGGGCGCGGATTTGGGCCCGCACCAACTGCCGCTTCGATGGGGCCGGCAAGGGAAGCTGCGAGACCGGCGATTGCGGGGGGCTACTGCAGTGCCAGGCCTACGGCGCGTCCCCGAACACGCTGGCTGAGTTCGCCCTGAACCAGTACATGAACTTGGACTTCATCGACATGTCGCTGATCGAGGGTTTCAACGTCCCGATGGAGTTCAGCTCGACCTCCGGCGGGTGCAACCGGGTGATCAAGTGCACGGCTGACATCATAGGGCAGTGCCCGGCGCCGCTGAAGGTCCCGGGCGGGTGCAACGGGCCGTGCCCGGTCTTCAAGACGGACGAGTACTGCTGCAACTCCGGTAGCTGCGGGCCCACTGATTATTCCAGGTACTTCAAAGAAAGGTGCCCGGATGCTTATAGTTACCCCAAGGATGATGCCACCAGCGTTTTTACCTGTCCTGGAGGGACAAATTACAAGGTTGTCTTCTGTCCTTGAAGACATGACTGACGAGCAGTTCATCCTCTTCCACGATGAGCCAAGTCCCAAAGAAAAATAAAACCCCGTTATCTACCTCGTAGCAGATGCATAATGGAGCCTTCCGTCGATGAGCACGGTGTCTAGCGTGCAGGGAAGGACATGTATACGTAAATAAATGCATATAATTTCTCTTGCCAATATTATACAAGCACTTCTGTTTTATGCTATATCGTTCTGCGCTAACAGAGCGACGAGCTTGACCGCTTATATTATTTTGAGGACAATGCGTCAACTGCTCTAGAAACTAGACCACTATACCTAGGAACTTTGGCAGCCGCCATCGCCGTGCTACCGCCGTGGTTCCCCCCTCTTCACGGCAGTTGACAAGGGAGGCCACGGCGGTGGTCACATGGTTTCGATTCTAGAAAATGTTTCCAAATTGTGTGCGGGAGAGATGTCTCAAATCGAAAAGTAACTGATGAGGGGAGAAAAGAAAAGTTTTGCAGCAAGGGGGGGCAGAGAGAGAGGATGCGCCGTGATTGAGCCATTGAGTTGCGCTATTGCAAAAATCCGAACCTTGGTTTCATTTTTTTCCCTTTTCCGGACATATCCGAATTTATCCCATCCTTAGATCCGTCACCAAATGCTAGATAGGATAGTGCCTCTTATCTTTGCCACCGAACTCGCCATTCGGTCCTTTGAAATTAACTGGGGAGGGGGGCATGTCTCTCTTAACCGTACAAATCATGGCCTGCCCATACAGAATCGGTTCAAATCTATCTAGATAAAGAACAATTTCTAGCAGAAAGCATCCTTATTCGAGTGAACCAATTCTCCCGAGTCATCGGAATGCCTAGAAACGTGAACTGTTCTGCGGTAAAAATAAGAAGAGGACCATAGCCGTTAGGCACTATCTATATCATAAAGCCTGCACATGGCTGGGTTGGATTTTTGGGGAATAAGTCGAAGCCAATTGGAGTTGGTTTCTACGATCTCCTGCGCCTGTTGCCAAAGTAATTACCAACCTTATGCTCCCTGTTCGGTCTCTACTGGGCCTCTTACTCTCGAAATGTGACAATAAAGTTGTGGTGATCGTCATTACGTAGTTATTAGACCGTCTGAGCACGTTTCGGTTGGCATACTTAGAGTCTGCCTGGTGCCTGATCCACCGCTCATTCTCTATGTGGCAAAGAGAACCAACCCAGTGGAATTATTCAATCTTTGGCCCCGTCGGAAGGAAATATGGGCAGTGGAGAGCTCGGTAGAAGGTTCGAGAATGGGGTGATATCCGGTTCATCTTTGACCTATCTTTAACTTGTTCTTCACATACTCTGAGACTAACGTTGTGCTTATTCGATCGACTTAATTTGTGAAATTCATAAAATATTTAGTGTAATTTATTTATATGGTCTAAAGTGATTTCTCTAGCTATTTCACGAATTAGTTATATCGAATAGAAACCTATGTCATTTTCAAAACACATGCAACGAGTCTTAATGTATTAATTCCCTAAGAGAAGTCTATGACATTTATCATTTGGGACACCAACCTTGAAAATCCAAGTCTACTCCAATGAAAGCAAGTCTCCTCGGATGCCATGAAATTCCAGCTTCAAATTAATGAAGCAAGCTCGTCTTTTGGTCCATGGCTATTTTTCAGCACGGCTTCTTTGACCTCTGAAACAGTCCCTAAAGATCAAATCATGCCAATTTCTTGTGAGACCATAACCATCGAATATCATCGGATACACAAATTCAATTGTTATGTTGTACTTGATAGCATTGGAGCAAGTCGAGTGTAAATTAGGCGATTCATTTTTCATGCCTTCATCTTTACGTAGGTCCGACATTTTTGCATACAAATGGAGAGACGCAAATGGACTTAGACATGGTGAGGCTAGAAAATCTCGTCTTTTGCTTAAAGCCCTTGAGCTTTTTCACGAATTAGTTATATCGAATAGAAACCTATGTCATTTTCAAAACACATGCAACGAGTCTTAATGTATTAATTCCCTAAGAGAAGTCTATGACATTTATCATTTGGGACACCAACCTTGAAAATCCAAGTCTACTCCAATGAAAGCAAGTCTCCTCAAATGCCATGAAATTCCAGCTTCAAATTAATGAAGCAAGCTCGTCTTTTGGTCCATGGCTATTTTTCAGCACGGCTTCTTTGACCTCTGAAACAGTCCCTAAAGATCAAATCATGCCAATTTCTTGTGAGACCATAACCATCGAATATCATCGGATACACAAATTCAATTGTCATGTTGTACTTGATAGCATTGGAGCAAGTCGAGTGTAAATTGGGCGATTCATTTTTCATGCCTTCATCTTTACGTAGGTCAGACATTTTTGCATACAAATGGAGAGACGCAAATGGACTTAGACATGGTGAGGTTAGAAAATCTCGTCTTTTGCTTAAAACCCTTGAGCTTTTGCGCAAACAAGGGTCAATGGTTGCAGGGGACGGCACTAAGCTCATCGTCTATATGAGATCGACTTTTACAAGATAAGATTCATGAGCGAGATGAGGACAAACGATGCAAAGAATAAACACTTTCCCGAGGTAGAATTCTAGAAAGAAAAGATTAAGAACGTAAAACTTACGACTCAGGCAAGCCCTAGATTATTACAAGTCAAGGTCCTCAAAGACAGGCACGATACTTTAGTCAACATTTACATGTTCAATGCCTCTATCTGCTTGGAGCCTGCCTCTGGTAATGAGCTAAAGAACCAAACTTGAAACCTTTCTACACTTTCCATTTCTCCACTATAATAAAATATTTAGGTTCTTCATAAATCTCTCCATGCCTTCTTTCTTCTTCCGGCTAATTAGCTGCTCTACTCTTGCTCAGGCAGCTAGGTTTGAGATCACCAGCAACCACGCCTAGACTGCGTGGCCTGCCGCCGTCCCAATCGGCGGGAGGGAGCTCAACCATGGCTAGACATGGCCCCTCAATGTCAAGGCTGGATCAACGGGACCGCGCGGATTCGGGCCAGCGCAACTACCGTTTCTACGGGCCCGACAAGGGAAGCTGTGAGATGGGCGACTCCAATGCCAGGCCTATGGGAAGCCTCCGAACACGCTGGCCAAGTTCTCTCTGAACCAGTACATGGACATGGACTTCATCGACAGGTTCAACGTCCCCATGGAGTTCAGCTTAACCTCAGGCGGGTGCCACCGAGGGATCAAGTGCATGACCGACATCATAGGGTGGTGCTTGACCGTGCTGAAGGTCCCGAGCGGGTGCAACGGGCCATGCCCGGTTCTCAAGACAAACGGGTACTGCTGCAATTGTAGTAGCTATGAGGCCTTTGATTATGCTTAGGACGCGCATAATAACTATTCTATTTCTGGCTAGGACTATTTTTCTGGTCTCGAAAATAGATTTAGAATATAAATCTTTTTGATAAGATAATTCTATTTTTGTATTTATAATAAGTTTTTAAATTAAAGATAGGTTTAGAATAAAAATGAGAATTATAATTTTTTACTTCTTTATTTTTGTAATAGAAATAGAAATAATTTTCTCTCTTGTTTTCACTTTCTCTTTTTTCACAATCTTTTGACTCTCTGCCTATCATCATTGGCTGCCCACCACCGTTGGTCGATAACCCTAGCTGGCCACTAGCAGTTGCCATCATCGGCCATTGCCCCTCGCCATCAACCATCTTCTATCACTGATCATTGCCTGCCATCGCCATCGGCTGCCGATCAACGACCATTGCTGGCCACCCCTACATCCATCGCCACCACTAGCCGCTTGCCGCTTCCTGCTGATCACCATACGTCGCCGGCCCTCACCGACCACCACCTATTGCCACCATTGGCCACTGCCTACCGCCATCGCTTGCCATCGGTTGCTGACTATTTTCGACCACCATCCACCTCCGCCATCGGCCACCCACCACTGCTAGTCGATACCCCTCGCTAATCACCACCTGCAACTGGCACCTGTTAATAGCCATCATCTATCTCCTGTCGCCGCCACCAGCCAACGGCCACCACCATCTACTACCATCGACTGCTAGTGGCCACCCTTGTCATGGCCATTGTTTGTTGCCGCTACCTATCGCTCACCAACGACGATGATAAAAGTAGAAAATTTGTGTTGTTATCAAATAAATTTTAAGTAAGAGGAGAATAGAAAAGCAAATAAATGCTTCCCCAGGATTTTTCTATGCTTGGATGGGACTAATTGTGGGGTCGTGTCTTGCCCTGGGAGAGCTCCTGCTAAGTCCATGTTCCGGATGAAATAACATGCATGAACACGAGGTCGACGGAGCCATAGCCATCGATGTAGTGATTGGAGCTATTGGAGCACCATCACTTCTTATTTGCGAAATAAAACACGGAAATTGGAAAGCATTCATGAGTACGATTCATTTTGACCCATCTTTAACTTGTTCTTAACATAGCATAAAGACTACTAGAAAACATGGACGTGCCTTATTAAGCAGTGTCGTGTTGAACTTGAAGCTTGGTAACCATCGGATTAGCGAGTTGATGGTTACTGAGCTTAGCTGTGTTCTAATTCAATCAAATCGAAGGATATCCATCTCGAGATCCTCTCCAAGGTTGACCTAAATGAAGTCTTCGTCTCGAACCAATTTGTTTTTTCCCATGTCTTGATATGATGAGGATGGAGAATGTCGACAGGGAGCCATCCGTCCTATTTTGCTTAGCTAGCGTGAGATCAACGGATCCGGATCCCCTGTTTTGCTGACATCAGCAAAACAGGGGAATGGATGGTAAGGATGAAGTTTCCCCCCTTTTTATAGGGGGAAAATTGGGTGGATGGTGGATGAGGGGTAGAGTTCCCTGCTCTAAGAGCAGGGAATCCATACCCGAGATCAACATCAAAAGAGGAAGGAACCTCGAATGATCCACACATCTAAGCAGCACCACTCGTTCAAGTCATGTGATTATTATTCTCCTAGGAAAGTACGGGTCTTGATTACGAAAATTCAACCTAATATCCCGTCGAGGGGCTGTATCTACCTCTCACCTTAGTAGGAAAAGATTCTCTTCGACCGTCTTTCTCTGATTGATGGGTCGTAAATCATGCACACCCTTTCGAGTGTTCCCCGCTCCTTAGGTTTCAGGCATGCTGGCCTGTTGGTGGAGTGTCCGTAGACACATGATAGATTCGATACATTCATGAGTACTACCCGATTGAAAAAGTTAAAGAATGCCAGTGTTATTAAGGGAAAAAACAAAAGATTGTCAACTGCTATAACTACATATAATATACGAGGTGGGATTCATGAGTGAGACGTAGACAAATAAAGAGATTTAAGAGTTTTTCAGGGGCAAGGAATTGTAGAATAGGAAGACAAAACCATGTTCCGGAATTTTTGTTTCAAGTATTGGGTATGTCGAAGAGAACCTAACGACTCAGACGAGCCCTAGATCATTACAAAGTCAAGGTCCTCAAAGACCGGCACTACACTATGGTCAACATTCAACTATTCAATTCCTCTATTTACGGAGCCTCTGGCAATGAGCTAAAGCACCAGATTTCAAACTTTTCCACATAGTTGTTTCCCCAGTATCACGAAATATGAGGCTCTTGACGAATCTCTCCATCCCCTGGTTCTTCTTCCTCCTGATTGGCTGCTCAATTCTCGGTCAATCAGCTAGGTTTGACGTCACCAACAATTGCCCCTACACCGTGTGGGCCGCCGCCGTCCCAGGTGGCGGGAGGCAGCTCAACCGTGGCGAGACGTGGCCCCTCGACGTCAGTGCTGGCACGAAGAAGGCGCGGATTTGGGCCCGCACCAACTGCCACTTCGATGGGGCCGGCAAGGGAAGCTGCAAGACCGGCGATTGCGCGGGGCTCCTGCGGTGCCAGGCCTACGGCGCGTCCCCGAACACGCTGGCTGAGTTCTCCCTGAACCAGTACAAGAACTTGGACTTCATCGACATATCGCTGATCGAGGGTTTCAACGTCCCGATGGAGTTCAGCTCGACCTCCGGCGGGTGCAACCGGGTGATCAAGTGCACGGCCAACATCATAGGGCAGTGCCCGGCCGCGCTGAAGGTCCAGGGTGGGTGCAACGGGCCGTGCCCGGTGTTCAAGAAGGACAAGTACTGCTGCAACTCCGGTAGCTGCGGGCCCACTGAATATTCCAGGTACTTCAAAGAAAGGTGCCCGCATGCTTATAGTTACCCCAAGGATGATGCCACCAGCCTTTTCGCCTGCCGTGGAGGGACAAATTACAAGGTTGTCTTCTGTCCCTGAAGACATGACTGACGAGCAGTTCATCCTCTTCCACGATGAGCGAAGTTCCCAGAAACTAATGAAACCCCGTTATCTACCTCGTAGCAGATGCATAATGGAGCCTTCCGTCGATGAGCACGGTGTCTAGCGTGCAGGGAAGGACATGTATACGTAAATAAGTGCATATAATTTCTCTTGCCAATGTTATACAAGTACTTCTGTTTTATGCTATATCGTTCTGCGCTAACAGAGCGACGAGCTTGACCGCTTATATTATTTTGAGGACAATGTGTCAACTGCTCTAGAAACTAGACCACTATACCTAGGAACTTTTGCACCCGCCACCGCCGTGTTACCGCCGTGGTTCTCCCCTCTTCATGGAAGTTGACTAGGAAGGCCACGGCGGTGGTCACATGGTTTCGATTCTAGAAAATGTTTCCAAATTGTGTGCGGGAGAGATGTCTCAAATCGAAAAGAAAAGTTTTGCAGCAAGGGGGGGGGGGGGGGGGGGGGGCGGGGCGCAGAGAGAGAGAAAGCGCCGTGATTGAGCCATCGAATTGCGCTATCACAAAATCAGAACCTTCGTTTCAATTTTTTTTTCCCTTTTTCTGGACATATCCGAAGTTATCTCATTCTTAGATCCATCACCAGATGCTAGATAGGATAGCGCCTCTTATCAATGCCACCAAACTCGCCATTCCGTCCTCCAAAATTAATTGGGGAGAGCATGTCTCTCTTAACCGTACAAATCATGGCCTGCCCATCTAGAATCGGTTCTAATCTAATATCTAAATCAAGAAAAATTTCCAGCAAAAAGCATCCTCATTCGATTGTAGCAATTCTCCCGAGTCATTCGAACGCCTAGAAACGTGAACTGTTCTGAGGTGAAAATAAGGAGAGGACCATAGCCATTAGGCATTATCATGATCATAAAGCCAATTGGAGTTGGTTTCCACGAACTCCTGCGCCTGTCGCCACAGTAATTACCAACCTTATGCTCTCTGTTCGGTCTCTATTGGGCCTCTTAATCTCGAAAAGTGACGATAAAGTTGTGGGGATCGTCATTACGTAGCTATTTAGACCTCTGCGAGCACGTTTCGGTTTGCATACTTAGAGTCATTCTCTATGTGGCAAAGAGAACTAACCCAGCGAAATTTTTCAATCTTTGGCACCGTCGGAAGGAAATGCGGGGCAGGGGAGAGCTCGGCAGAAGGTTCGAGAATGGGGTGATATCTAGTTCATCTTTGACCTATTTTTAACTTGTTCTTAACATACTGTGAGACTAGCGTCGTACTTATTCGATCGACTTAATTTGTGAAATTCATAGAATGTTTAATGTAATTTATTTATACGATTTAAAGTGATTCCTGTAGCAATTTCTCGAATTAGTTATATCGAATAGAAACCTATGTCATTTTCAAAATACATGCAACGAGTCTTAATGTATTAAAACCCTAAGAGAAGTCTATGACATTTATAATTTGGGACAGCAACCTTGAAAATCCAAGTCTACTCCAATGAAAGCAAGTCTCCTCGGATGCCACGAAATTCCAGCTTCAAATTAATGAAGCAAGCTCGTCTTTTGGTCCATGGCTATTTTTCAGCCCGGCTTCTTTGACCTCTAAAACAGTCCCTAAAGATCAAATCATGCCAATTTCATGTGAGACCATAACCATCAAATATCATCGGATACACAAATTCAATTGTTATGTTGTACTTGATAGCATTAGAGCAAGGCGAGTGTAAATTGGGCGATTCATTTTTCATGCCTTCATCTTTACGTAGGTCCAACTTTTTTGCATACAAATGGAGAGACGCAAATGGACTTAGACATGGTGAGGCTAGAAAATCTCGTCTTTTGCTTAAAGCCCTTGAGCTTTTCCGCAAACAAGGGTCAATGGTTGCAGGGGACGGCACTAAGCTCATCGTCTGTATGAGATCGACTTTTACAAGATAAGATTCATGAGCGAGATGAGGACAAACGATCCAAAGAATAAACATTTTCCCGAGGTAGAATTCTAGAAAGAAAAGATTAAGAACATAAAACTTACGACTCAGGCAAGCCCCAGATTATTACAAGTCAAGGTCCTCAAAGACAGGCACGATACTTTAGTAGTCAACATTAACATGTTCAATGCCTCTATCTGTTTGGAGCCTGCCTCTGGTAATGAGCTAAAGCACCAAACTTGAAACCTTTCTACACTTTCCATTTCCCCACTATAATAAAATATTTAGGTTCTTCATAAATCTTTCCATGCCTTCTTCCAGCTAATTAGCTGCTCTACTCTTGCTCAGGCAGCTAGGTTTGAGATCACCAGCAACCACGCCTAGACTGCGTGGGCCGCCGCCGTCCCAAGCGGCGGGAGGGAGCTCAACCATGGCTAGACATGGCCCCTCAATGTCAAGGCTGGATCGACGGGGCCGCACGGATTCGGGCCAGCGCCAACTACCGTTTCTACGGGCCCGGCAAGGGAAGCTGTGAGACGGGCGACTCCAATGCCAGGCCTATGGGAAGCCTCCGAACACGCTGGCCAAGATCTCTCTGAACTAGTACATGGACATGGACTTCATCGACAGGTTCAACGTCCCCATGGAGTTCAGCTTAATCTCAGGCGGGTGCAGCCGAGGGATCAAGTGCATGACCGACATCATAGGGTGGTGCTTGACCGTGCTGAAGGTCCCGAGCGGGTGCAACGGGCCATGCCCCATGCCCGGTTCTCAAGACAAACGGGTGCTGCTACAACTGTAGTAGCTGCGGGGCCTTTGATTATGCTTAGGACGCGCATTATAACTATTCTATTTCTGGCTAGAACTATTTTTCTGGTCTCGAAAATAGATTTAGAATAGAAATCTTTTTGATAAGATAATTTTATTTTTATATTTATGGAATAAGTTTTTAATTCAAAGATAGGTTTAGAATAGAAATGAGAATTATAATTTTTTATTTCTTTATTTTTAATAGAATTAGAAATAATTTTCTCTCTGGTTTCCACTCTCTTTTTTTTTCACAATCTTTTGACTCTCTGCCTATCATCATTGGCTGCCCACAATCGTTGGTCGATAATCCTAGCTGGCCACTAGTAGTTGCCATCATCGGCCATTGCCAATCGCCATCAACCATCTTCTATCACCGATCATTGCCTGCCATCGCCATTGGCTGCCGATCAACGACCACTGCTGGCCACCCCTGACATCCATCGCCACCACTAGCCACTTGCCGCTTCCTGCCGATCACCGCTCGCTGCCGCCCCTCGCCGACCACCACCTATTGCCACCATTGGCCATCACCTACCGCCATCGGTCGTCGGCTATTTTTGACCACCATCCACCTCCGCCATCGGCCACCGACCACTGCTGGTTGATACCCCTCGCTAGTCACCACCTGCAACTGGCACCTGCTAATAGCCATCATCTATCTCCCGTCACCGCCACCAGCCAACGACCACCACCATCTACTACCATCGGCTGCTGATCGCCACCCTTGTCACGGCCACCACTCGTTGCCGCTACCTATTGCTCACCAACGGCAATAATAAAAATAGAAAATTTGTGTTGTTATTAAATAAATTTTTATTTTAAGTAAGAGGAGAATAGAAAAGTAAATAAATGCTTGTGATTAAAAAGTAACTCCCGTTTTCTACTCGTTCATTCCTCGCGAACAGAGCAGAAAGCACGCCTGCAAATGCATCTTTTAAGTAAGAGGCATCGTGATTTGAGCACGGAGAAGCGTTCGGCTACTCATGCGATGTCGGACGCCCAGACAAGACATTAGGACAAGATAAAGTAAGACGACATAAAATTCCTTGGCTTCTTTATATAAATTCTTTGTTCGGAAATGAATCGAATGCGATGCCGGAGACGCGTAATCACATCTTTATCTCGTGAAATGTTTGGTTAACTTAGGTTAGGAACGGACAAATAGAAAAAGACTCAAATAAATTGCCCAGAAACCACTCCGCCTTCCAATTTTGGTGACCGGCCATCGCCATGCTACTACCGCCATGGGCCTCCCCTCTTCTCGGTAAACCACCATCACGGTGGTTGGCAAACAGTCTTCCAAAGTCTGTTCCCGGCTGATCTTATTAAAGAGAATTTCTGGTATTGAGGATGTTGATTCCGATGTAGCAACCTTCCCGAGTCATTTGGACGTCCACACACGCGAACTCTTTACGTGGAAAAACAATAGAGAAGAGGACCATAACCATGGACATTCTCGTTATCATAAGCCTGGACATGTGTTGAGGTTTGGTCTTGGGGAGTAAGTTCGAGGCCAATCATGGTTAGTTTCCATGAAGTCTCGTGATTGTTGCTAAAATTGTCCTCATCCCTCCGTCCATATGCAATTCATACGCGTGGCTGGTCAAAATTTCACGCGATCCGATAAATAAAATAGAAATTCTATCCTTGCTACTTCTATTCATATGATTAGGTAAAGGTGTTCCGGTGGGTCGGGACCGATCGAGTTCCTTTGGAAGACCCGTCTCGACCGAGAACAATTTCCTTCCTATCATCTTTTGATCTGAACAAGTCAGTCTATCCCATCGCTCCGGTTTCATATATCTTTTTAGAACCCTAATTTTAGTTTCATCAAATAACGACGAGGAAGATCGAGCGCGACTTGTTCGGTTCCTGAGTCGCGCCCAAACTCCAATTGTCTCACGAAATAGTCGAGCGATTTTCAATTATGGAAGACCTAGACAAGGATTTTTAGGCTAGATACAATGTTTGGACTCGTCCATGCCCGACGACTTGGACTTTTGTTTTCTTTTTTCGACTAGCATGATCTGATATCATGTTGGAATACATCTCTCAAATGATTTTGGTGGTAAATAAAACTTAATTCAAATATCTAATTAAATTATCCTGGTGTGCAGGGTTTCATATTTAGACTATGCAGAGGCTAAGCCCTCATTCTACCCGCATTTGAGCTGAATTCCACTTAGTTTGGAATTTCTACTTAAAGTATGATATTACAATGTTACTTATGCCAGAAATCACGGATATGTTCGCTCAAGAAATTGGCGAGATGGTGTTGTCAAGATTTGCCATCGATAGAAGACAACACGTCTCAGTAGAAAACCCAAATGACATTTCAAATTGATGGAAGGATCTGCACGTGTTTTTCGAGCAATTTTATCTAATTTTTATCTTATTTATAAAGAATTAGATGGACTGCATGATACAATTACCTCGTTCCTACTTTACAAATCGGAGAAAATTCGGTCTGAAGTGATATAATTGAGGAGGGCAAAAGCGAGAGAAATCGAGCAGTGTTGAGAGGTTTTTTGAGCCCTTCTCTTATGTAACCTTGTCAACTCCCTTTTTTTAAACAGAGAGTGACAAACCTAATTGTAAATACGCTGGAGAAGTTATCGTACTTCAAAGTGAACACATTTGTTTGGATGAGAGACAAACGGTTTGCCGTGACTCTTTGCGAGTACTTAGAAATGTGTTTTAGAATTTGGAGGGGGAGAAAAGTCTACTTTTGTTTTGTACGGGATAGTAGAACGACTATCGAAAGGGTCTAATGGTTACTACGTCTATGCGACTGCTATAAAAGAGAGTCGGAGTAGAAAGTTTCAAACGCTTGGTAAGATGGTATTTATATTCTTAACGTAAGTAGTAGATTCATCCTACTTAGGTTATTAAAATTGGGAGAGATGAGTAGACACATCCAAACCAAGCCTCTATAAAGATCATTCCAAATTTCTTTACCCTTTTAACTTTTTAATTTCCGATGTTTACATTACCGTTTCACTTCATCATAGACACAATATTTTATTGGGATTGGTTCTATAAATTGTTTGTGATTTCTTGAAAAATCAATTCAAGCTTGCCTATTTACGTTGTGGCCATTTAATGACCATTACTACCTTGAAGATGATTAAAGTATATAAATGTGAGTCGGATCTAGCTACCAAAGAAACGTGAATTGTCAAGTATATGGTTAACATAGTTCCGGCCGATTTGTATATATAAATCGCGATTCATAAAGTGTCATGGTTAGTATATGGTAATCTAGTAAACAAGATCTCTCAATCGGAGAATTTTTCAAGATATGCCAAAACGGTCATATTGGATGGGGACGCAAAAGCTTGATTCTTATGGGGCATTTGGTAAACGATGGATACAATAATGTCATGAAGTGTTGGCACTTGTGTTTTGATACATGTTTTAAAGCTACGATATCTAAAAATTGAGTGGATTGGCTTCTTAAAAGGTAGATGAAGCTATTGAAGTTACGAAACGTTGGCAGAATACCTTATTAAAACCATATTTTTTGTCACAACTAATGCTATCGCCTAAAAGTTGTATTCGAATAATGTCCGAAATGTCCAAAGTATGTTATAAATTCAAAAGGAGAGCATCAATCAGAGCATGGGCCTCGGACATGTGGTCTTCATTTGGATTGTTTCAGGTTATTTGTTAGATCGAAACCATTTCCTCTTTATTCTCGGCGTCCGTTAAGTTGCAAAGGGAGGTCAAAATCAATTGGCTCCGAAAATAAAACAAAACGGGTAATATCAATTAATAATAGGACTCTTTAAGAAATAAATCATATTCAATATTCAATATCCGACAAAACTGTCTCAATCGGCCCAATGAATCTAGACCATTGGTTCTTGTGCAGTTTCCACAGTCCCCGTGCGGCTACCCGAGAAAATGAACGTGCTTGCCAGCGTGGCAAAAGTACGGGCTGCGTGCTCCCACGTGGCCCGCTCTCATTGGCGCCGTAAGGGACTGCGAAAGTCAACCGCGGTCTCCTCCTCTCCTCCTCCTCCTTTCTCGGCTAGACCGCCGGCCTTCTTGTCCCGATCCGGTTCTTGTTCAGACCGGTTCTTCCCCTGCCACCTTCATATAAATGTCCCGGCAAGTCAATTCCTTTGTCCCGTCATCGTCCTCGCTTTTTCAAAGATCCCAGAAACGAAAAAGTGGGGTTGAATTTGCTCTCTCCATCCGTCTGGTCCGGGAACGAAGATGCCTCAGGGAAGGCTTGAAGTTCTCCTCGTCGGCGCGAAGGGCCTCGAGAACTCTGATTTTCTCAGTATGTTCCTTGGCCGTTTCCGTCTTCCTTTGTAATCGTTAGATGAATGTGCGGAGTAGATACTCTGTTTTGCGTGGTTTTGTTAAATGGGTTCGTCGTGATCGTCGGGTTTTGGTGTCGCAACAGCTGGATCTCGATTCATCGAGATCGGGGATTGGGATGTGTTGGGATCTTAGAACGAACGATGCGCGCGCGTAGTGTTTGTCAGCCACGATGTTGTGGAAATGATGGCCGCGAAATTGATCCTGAGGACCGCTGATGAGGAGTGTTTCATGAGATCATTGTAGATACGGCTATTTTGGATTTGGATCATTCTGTTGTTGAACTGGGCTACGATCATTCTGTTTCTTTCGGCGTAGATCCATGTGACGTTTGTTTTTGTTATCATCTGCTCTGATCCAATGATCCGGGACCGCTTGTTATCGTCACCGTCATATCATGCTATCCCTCATTTCCTCTGTATATCAATTACAAATTATCTCGAGAGGCAGGCAGTGCTAGGAGCATGCTACATCGTATTTGGCTTGAATGGGGGAAATGCAATTGCCTGCATGATCTTTCTACACATGCTGATAAAACGTGTGAAGCCAAAATTTTGAGGTGGTACGAGATACTGAGGAGGCGTCATCCATTTATTCACAGACTCAGAAAATCAACTCTGTTGTTCTCTTTTTTCTTGAGTTTTGATGACTAGTTGTTGAACATTTGGGACCACCGTTCAAAGGGTGCTTCTTTTAGTCGACGTGGTTCCTTTTTAGGAAGAAAAAAATAAACAACGATTGCAAATTTTCAGTTTACATCCTGCACAGACTATGCTGTTCTGACAGAATGCGTTTTGGGTTTTTAATTTCTTTTGATCCTCAAATGTGTAGGTAAAATGGACGCCTATGTCATCCTTACATGCCGCACTCAGGAGAAGAAAAGCAGTGTTGCATCAGGTTGGCTCTATTTAGATTCATCATTTCATTTGCTTGAGTTTGATTACTGGGGCATGCTACCCGTAATTGAGTTGGCAACTTATAGTTGCTCGAGCTTGAGGGCCTAATATGCAATCGCATTGGAAATTTCAATGGGCATTGTCCTGGTTGGTGCCTGATAAATATGCATTCTACGTTATATATCTTAAAACTTTCTCTGAAATAAATGATGCAGGACAAGGGACCGAGCCAGAGTGGAATGAGACTTTCCTGTTCACGGTATCTGAGGGAGTTTCGGAGCTCAAATTGAAAATAATGGACAGTGACAACTTTTCCTCAGATGATTTTGCAGGCGAAGTAACGTGAGTATCTTGAATCATTCAGCAAGAATTTATTCTGATTCTTGTTTATTTCTCTAAATGTTCAAGATTTTCATCTGCTACAGCTCTTTGCTTCAGCTGAATGTCTAGAAGTTCTGCTATAACTAACCAAAGAAATATGACACTGTCAATGGACCGCACAATGCTGTTACTGGGAACTGTTACTGGTGCTTCCGCAAGTTTCTAGTGGAATATCCGATTTTACTTTTACGAGCATTACACTTTTTTAGATGTCAATTGACTTTTACCAGAATCGAATCGATCAGAATGGACAGATGACTAATCATTGTAGAGATGTAAAGAATCAAGATCTTAGGAGACAGCAAGTTTGAGAATAGAACTTTAAGCCTTGACTCATTTAAAGTGATGCGACAATCCTTTTTTTTTTTCTTTTATCTCGCATTGCAAGAATGATCTAGAGACTTCCATATTTGGTTCTTTGGGTTCTTGCAGGATCCCTTTGGAGCCAGTCTTCATGGAAGGTAGCGTCCCCCCTGCATCATACAATGTGGTCAAGGACGAAGAATACCGTGGAGAGGTTAGAATCGGTCTCACCTTTACTCCCGAGGTAATTCTCTGCATTTGACCTCTCTGTCCATTATTATTTTCGAAGGAAATCCGAGAATGGTTCATGAGATTGCTATAACGACGAGGCCTATAAAAACTTACGTGGACTTTGATGTTGATCATAGTCCTGTCTTTGATCATACTTGACGACTAAGATGGTGCTAACCTCTTGATTCGATGAGAAAGAAGAATGAATTTCATTGGATGATTTTACATCTATCGTCTCTTGGCCCTTCGTCACAGGAACGAAATGAGCGAGAATTTCAGCCAGAGGAAAGCTATGGCGGATGGAAAGAGTCTTCATTTGACTGAGCAAAGACCTGGTCTTGCAGTTGCTTTGAAATTACTTCCATTTGGCGCATCTTGAAAGGCGAAGAACAACATAATTCTCATCTATGCTTCTTTTATTTTGTGGATCACAATGGAGGTTGAGTGGATGTACTTTTAATTTTGATGCTGCAGATTGGGATCTTTTGTTGTCTATTATCTGATGAGGCGCCTTGAACTAACGTGCTTGCAATTTAGAGTCTTTGTTTCTGATTCACCATTCATTTTCCAGATTGTGCTTGCGCACCCGTGTTTGAGTTTTGTCTTGTTTATAGTTAGTGATGAGGTTCGAGGGAGAGAGAATGAGAAAGTCAAGTGACTAAACAGTGATAGAATTGGTAGGACTTTCGCACTTGCAATGGAGTTAATTTTCAAGAAGCTGGGAACCTTTAACAGAGAACTTGTTCTGATATTGTGTTAGGTGTGAACTAATATTATGACCATATCTTTACATAACAGCTTAAGCTTTTAGAATAATTGACAGTAATCTTTCAAAAAAAGCTTCACATGGTATCAGAGTAGGAGATTTTGAGTCCAAATTTTATTAGGCTTCTATGTCTCTCAAAATCCTTTCACACTTAGTACTAGGTTAAAAAAAAAGATCAGATTAAGCGTGAAGAGGAATGTGAAAGTACTTAAATATTAAACCATGACTTTATTTAATGGCTTAGACTTTTAGGTCAGTTGACAGTGGTCCTAAAAAAAAAACTTTACAAATATTGCAATAAATTGAGATCATTTCGCATGATTAGTCTCGAAATATATACACGGAGATAAATAATAGAAGCGCAAATTAATGAGTCATGGTATTGATAAACAATACAGCCAAAAGGCCCGTGTAGAGTGTAGAGTACTGCCGGTACTGTGCCATGCCTGAACAAAAAGGATACGCGAACATAAAGAAGAAAACAGTATGTATCGGAATTGATGATGTTTGGAGACAAAGAATGGCATCAACTTGGATATCACGAGTTTGATCTGGCGACAGTTGTGAACTTCATGGTGATGATTGATTTCGACGTTGAACTTAATGTGGATCGTGCAAATCCAATTTGAGAGATTGTAGACACAGTGAAAATGTGGTCCATATCATGGGGACCGCATAAGGAAAACTGCTTGATGTTAATGCTTGAGACTGCTTATCTCCATCCATACCTGTTTCAACAAATGCGGATCATTTTCCGTGGACTCGTTCAGAATGATTATCGCCCGTCAGCAGTAGAAGGCGCTATCAATAAGATCGTGGTGGACAGAAGCATAAGATTCGCAAAGCTACTCGACCGTGGTCGGTCAGGTATGCTTAGTCGAGGGACGAATTATGGGTTTCGATGTTCTCATGCTTCAGCAAACAAGCCAGTCAATCCTTGGGCCTGTGTTGTATCAACTCTAAAATTTTGTTTAATTGCAAACACCCGCGATGTGTGATCTCTCAAAATGGATCTGAAATCTGCAAATGTACTAACAATCTTGCTGCTGATTACTCTCTATCTAATTGCTCAATTTATAGAAAACGTAGACAATTGACCCCAACCGAACCGTGAAACATGATCCGGGATAGATGTTTCAGATCGTGTTTTCGTCAATCCTGATTTTTTTCATCCCTTCAGGGATCATATCAGCTTCTCCTTAAGCTATTCTCCGCCACATTTAAGTCCCCGCTAATCCCTTCATTTTCTCATGCTATTGCAAGCCAGTGCTCTCTCTCTTCTCCGATTAGAACGATGCAAAGAGCCAAAATCCCTACCTGTTCTTACTGGAAGATCCATCAATGACTCTTGCAGGCCACGTCAGGCTGACCTATCCACAGTTCTTTAGTTCAATATAAAAAGTGAGAAAAATAATTGCTCCACTAGGCATTCCTTAAAAACCCTTTTCACAGTTTTCCTTCTTTTCGTCACGGAACATATGGGCTGATCGAGTCCTTTCCAAATGGCATCGTTTGACCACTTGAGAGATCAGATCAAGGAGCAAGAATACACATTGGAGTAGAAGATTTTGCATTACAGTTCAAAAAGAGCCAACATCATGCAATGTCCTCTATCTCTGGCTTGTACAATAATGACGCAGCAATCAATGAGTTAATTATAGGGTCTGGAGGTTCTTTGTTTTGACCTACATTAAATTAAATTGCTGGAACTTTCTGCCAAAACAGTGCCAGTCGGTGGCAACACATAATTTAATGTTTGATTTTTTGGGCCTTAGTGCACGTACTTATAATTATTTGCATTTTCTGTCATGAACCTGCCATTTCTCCTAGTCCTGACTTCTTACCCCATCCACTTTTCAAACCCTTTATTCCTTCTGTTTGTTTGATGCTGAATTCTCTAATTAGTCCAAGACTTAGATATGTACTTCCCAACTAACATTTCCTCTTCGGATTTGTTTCTTATTATGATTGATGTTGACTGAATCCATGGCGCCTCCACTTCGCCGGAGTCTCTCTGAAATGGCATGTGCCGACTGGTGACCAGAGGCAGGCACAATAGCGTTTCCATTTCTCGTGTATTGGATGGATCGAGAATTAATGATTTCTATTCTCCAACCTTATACAAACAAAACCTCTTCGGTAACAATACTACACGGTCGAAAATTAGCATGAATCTCAATGAGAAATCTCGCTTATAGTTCAAAAAGATATCGAAGTTTAGCTCATTACGTAAAGCCACGATTTCTCTCCAATTTCAATCAACATATCTTCTATAGAAATTGTCACTATACACCCTTCACAAATTACAATAAAGAACAGAAGATCACTATGAACTGCAAAACTTTGCATCGCATAGACTAGCTCTCGGTGTCGGAAGATCAAGATACTGGCCGATCAATTATGCAGAGGGTTCGGCCCACCAGGCGTGATTCTCATGGAAGCGCCGAAGACCGGGTCGGTGGCGCGGCCCATGCTCGATCCAACGGTAGTTTTACCCGAGAGATGCAACTGCGATGCATACTCAAACCCGGAGCGGAAATCCAGCCTCCTTGAGTGATACTTGACAGGCTCTTCTTGACGAGGATCAGTCGCGAATCCATGGATGTTTCGGCAACTCGAGAGCTGAGAAACGAACAAGAGGGTCATCAAGAAGAGAAATGGCAGCTTCCTGCTGTGTGTTCTCATGATCTTTCCTGAAGTGAGTGATCGATGAAAGAAGATAGAAGAAGGGATGTGGAGAAAAGATGAATGCAAAGAAGAAGAAGAGTTCTTGATCAGTGATAATGTGCAATCGTCTCCAGTCTGAAGTCCTTTAAAACGGGATATACCAGTTGGTGGTGTGGAAGCAGCCAAAAGCCTGCAATTTGTTCCACGTGCAATGACGGAGAGCACCCCCTCCCATAGTGGCGCTTCGAGAAGTCAAAGGCTACTATCGTCCCTCCCGAGCTAAACTACTTGTTTTGTTTAAGCCGGAACGGGGTTGTTCAAGAGTTATCATCGTTGACTTCACATTAAGATCGAGTTGGACGCCCCTACGCATGCTTGGCCTGTATTTTGTGCAATGATATTAGGTGAAGAGTTAAGATTTATAGGAAGACACGTGGTGCGAGGCAGCGACGACAGGTGGCAGGCGTGATCTCTGTGCCGCTCATTTGCTCCATCGCATGTTCTTGCTACTATAGTGTCCGTAGGGCTACTGTTTTTATGCGCAAGGACGGCCATGGTATAGATAAGGACTGATTGTTTAGTATTCACCATGACATTGCGCAATGGAGAACCTTTATGAAATTTCAAGCTATAGATAGCCAAAGATACAAAGGAAAATTCTCAAGTAATGGGGCCTCATTAGGCCCAACCAGTGGCCCCTCCGGGCCCGCCGAACGTCATGGCACGGTGGAGCGGGGGCTTCTTATGGTCCATGTCCTTGACCTGATAGAAGTTGTCCTGGTCGGAATACGTTTCAGTGCCTCCGGCGGCCTCCGTGCCGTGATTCTCGTTGATGGTGGTCATGTCCTGACAAGAGGCATCGTGCAGGATGTTGCGCATCGGCAGGGTGCCACGTCCCATGGGCTGGCTGGAGACGTCCGGCGGACTGTACACTTGGCCTCCCCATTCAACATAAGCTGCCAAGTCTCGCAAACCGCCACCGGAGAATATTCCTTGCGGCCAAAACCCAACCACCGTGTAGTCTTCACCAAGTTCTAGCCACCATAATCCGCTAGCCCGATCCTACAAAGATACATACATATACACGCATGTATGAAGGACTGCTGGGGCAGACTACAAGAACGGATTACAATGTGGAATTTGATACGAAATTGTTGGGAAAACATAAAGGATAGGGGGGTTTCGATAAATCGAAATCTTACTCGATAAATGAAGTAATTGTACGTGTACACTGGCCCTGAGGTGTGAGAGATGTTCGGTAAAACTGTGTCCACCGGGTGGTCTGAGCGCACGAGAACGAATCCCAGACACTGCACGTTGAAGCAAGACGACCGGGCCGCCTGTCCACAAACGAAACGATTAGAATGTTTGGTACTGTGTCGAAAGAAATTAGAGAGCATTGCGAATGTACGAAAGCTTGCCTTGGTGAAAATGAACAGATGGGTCTGGTTATTGGAGTACAAGGATGGGTTCACCTGAGGAACGAACGTTCATGAGCCAAAAGTTGGATGCGGAGTGGAGATTAGTTTGTTGACCTAAAAGCAATGAAAAAGCTGATATCGCTGCAACATCTCATCATATTACAGTTCTACACGGCAAATTAGCACGACGTCTCAGGCTTATATCG
This sequence comes from Melaleuca quinquenervia, assembly GCA_030064385.1. Lineage (NCBI taxonomy): Eukaryota > Viridiplantae > Streptophyta > Magnoliopsida > Myrtales > Myrtaceae > Melaleuca > Melaleuca quinquenervia. The sequence goes on from CM057722.1 coordinate 3,121,323, forward strand.
GACATCGCTAGGATCAAAGCTAAGGGGAACATGGCGCAAAGGTTAATGCTGAACAGTTAATCAAAGGGCGGAACGTGTGCCGACTTGACTGGATTCAGTTGCTTACCATCCACCCAGCTTGGATGAAATCGGGACCACTCTGGATCTTGATTTGGCCTCCACTGTATTGGGATTCCTCGGACCGTGGCATTTTCACACTGCTGACCATTCCCCCTCCATTGTACTTCTTTCTCGAATCAAATTTGGTCCGAACGATGGCAAGCTGTAACAAAAACAAAGTAATATATTCATTAGTGCTTTCACATGATTTGAGTCATTGTCTATTCTTTCTTTCTTTGGAACGTGCGACTAGGTTTTACTTTTCGAAGAGGGTTTGGTGAGGGCGCTAGGACCTATATCGTGTATGTTATTGATATTATTGATTGAAAGCGATGGCGAAACAACAGTCATCCATTGGATGAGCGAATCGCCGTAGCCTCAACGTCTACGAGTAAGGAAGCCCAAAACTGGGGATATATACTCAAGTCTAGACCCATCCTTTGCAAACCAATTAAGGTTTCTCGAGACCAACCGCGCCTTTTGAGTAGCAAACCGGGTTTTGAATCGTTCGGCCAATTACATAGTAGGTTAATAGTGCTTCTATAAGCATTTGTGGAGGAAGTTTTTTTGGCACCTGTGTAATTTGAAGAGATTCATCAGATTCTCAATGTCCTCAACCAAGCAAAGTTAAGTGAAAACCTTCCATGTCATTCCTAGAATAATGATAAGATGGGTTTGTGCATCTGCATGAACCTACTATCTGATCCATTCAGAGATGTGCCATTCACGTTAAAACTAGATAGTCTATAAGGAATTACTTTCTAGTGATGTGGCCACAACCGTGTCTAAACTGAATGGAAAATAAATTGGTTACTTCAATTACTTTCACAGGCGTAAAGTCGAGGTTGTCTTATCAACTCGATCGGTCCCTTAATTAATAAAGTCTTCTTCCCAAAACAAATCGTATCATACAGCAAAGAAAGATTATTGACTCACATGAAGGCCATGTGCATCTTCTGTGTTCGGATGGGCATTCAGATCATGAACTTTGGCCTGCGTTCTGGCCGCAATCAGTTCAGCTTTACTGGTTCTTCTGATGGGGACTGTTCCAATTGGACAGTCCAAGCGCTTGATGGCTACACTTCTGATTCCACTCGCGGCCGGCCCTTCGAGGTTCTTCCATCTCTTGGGGCGGAGCTTAGGCCTCATCTATTAGGAAAATCCACTCGATTAGAGAAAAAGAAAAACTAGAAAGTTACAACAAAATGTCGTAATCAATTTTCCTCGAAGAGTCCATTCTTGAACTTTTTGAATCTGGTGCATCTAAGTCCTTCTAGCAACATATCGGCCAATTTTGCTGACACAGTGCGCCGGAAAGCTCTCGTGGCGCTCTTTAACATCTTTGAGCATGTGTGGCACAACTGTCGTGTTAGTGCCGGCAAGTTGCCAGAAGGGACTCAATTGCAAGGATTTCAAAACGTTAAGAACGTGATCGCGATTTTTTCAAAGCGTCCATGACTTGATTACACATTGGATGAAAACATTGAGGACTTGTGTCAAAATACACTCATTGAAGCAACAGAGAGTATACACCGAAATGGAACGAGTGGTTCTTCAGCAAAGGGTGATCGAACGCGGGCTGCTCGTAGAAATCCACACAATCATATGTGTCTCCATAGTCAGTCTGCAACATAGACAATGCTCTCGTGTTAATTCTGAAGTTCTTGACTCCCCCGCTACAAAATGCTAGAATTCACTTTTGGAATGAGACGGAGATTCTTGTACCTGAATTGTCTTTACAGAAGGCTTGTTCAAGCGCCTTACCTCCTCCTCTATTTCTAAGTCTTCCACAGAAGATAAGCTCTTCACTCGTTGGCAGAGGAGTGACAACAGAAGAAGCAATACAACCTTTGACCCCATTTGGGCAATCTTGGCGTGGATGACGTGAGGCAAGTTGGCCATAGAAGCAGAATCAAATTTGCTAATCCCAAGATAAGCTATCATTAATGAACAAGGAGGAGAGGCCACTGGAAAAGTCAAAGAATCAATGAGGATTGTAGGTAGGCTAAAAATGGGAAAAACAATTTAATAATTCAACAGTTACAGTCATGTTCAAAAGGGCTTTTCCCTCCCCCCTGATTTTTCTGTGAGTGGGCTGACAAGGTTTATTGGGACATAGTGAGATCAAAAGACTAGGTAGTTTGACTTGGTTAAGGAAATATGATCTTTTAGGGTTTAGATAGCCTAATTCAATTCATCCTAAATGATTGATCGATCCATAGTTCATGATGAAACAAGTGCGCTCTTATGTTTGAAAAAGCAAGACCTTGGATTCAATTCCTACTCTTTAAAACTACTTAGGGAGAACATCAAAATAACTCGAATCAAAAATTAAAAAAAGTCTTGACATGAATGCACAGCATACTTTTGATTGGATCAAAATGTTATCACTCTTGATAAAAAGAAGAAGAAGCTATATGGTGATTGTTTACCTCGCTCAAAAAAGTATTGATCTTGAAAAGAAAATATTGTAAATTCCATCAAAATTAAGGATCAATACTTTTTTTTATCCCAAACTCTCTTTTGTGTTACAAACGGAATGCTGTCAATTCTTCATCCTGATTTATGATATATATTGCTAGTGAAGGCACTTGTTAAGCCATTAGTGAAAAACCATTGCAATATATATGAGACCTTCATGTACTATGTCCGACTCAATGCTTGAAACACCGAACGATTCCGCATTAAATTTACCTGGCGAGTACCTCAAGAGTAGTCGTCGATATAATTCATAAAAATCGAGATTCATTGGCCTCATACTGCACGCTATAGAATATGGGTGACAGATTTGATGCTTTAAATGACCAAATCACATCTCATACAAAAATTAATGCTCCTTTTAAATACATTTCCCAAAATCGATTTTTCAAATTATTGGCCGAAAAAAGAAGAAGAAAATCTCAAGTTGTCAGACTCCACTAGGCCCAGCCCGTGGCCCCGCCGGGTCCACCGTAACACACAAGATGCCGTTGACGGCCGTCCACATAGCCTCTGTCCATGGCCAAATAATTCTTCTCCCTGTCGGCATACTCTTCGGTGTCGGCGGCCGGCACCTGGTCGTGGGCCTCCGTGATGGTGGTGATGTCCTGACAGAAAGCGCTGATCCGGAGGTCGCTGTCCGGAAAAGTGCCGCGTCCCATGGGCGGGCTTTTCACTTCCGGCGGGCTGTACGCTTGGCCTCCCCAATCGATGTAAGTGGCCAGGTCTTGTAAGCCGGGTCTAGAGAATATCCTCTGTGGCCAGAACCCGACCACTATGGAGTCCTCGCCAAGTTCTAGCCACCACAGCCCACTCGTTGGATCCTGCGCATGATGTAAATGACAGAATGAGAAAATCATCTCCAATCCTTAATTGAGGTCTTGTCGGAAATGCTTGATCCGCAGAGGGAAATGGGGGTCTTTGGTCTGTCGGAAGTTTACTCGGAAAATGAAGTAACTGTATCTGTACACTGGTCCTCCCCTGTGAGAATGTGCCTCGAATATTGCCTCGACCGGGTGATCAGATCGTACGAGAACGAACCCCGGGCACTGGGTGTTGAAGCAGGATGATTGGCCCATCTGCAATACATAAAACATTTGTGCAGAAGCATTAAACAGTCGGATCATCCGATATCATGTCCAAAGAGGAGGATGTTGTGAATGCCCCGGAACTCGCCTTTTGGAAGATGAACCCACGGGTCAGATTATCCGAGTACAGGGACGGATTCACCTGGGGGGAGTTCATGAGCAGAAGATAAAGATGTCAAATGGAAATTAATTTGTTAACCAAGAGAAATGAAAAGCAGGAAAACGGCCACATCTTCTCAGATTATCTGAGGAAATCTCAAACGGGAAACCTACACATGCTCATCCGGAGACAATTAGTACATCATGCGAAACATAAGAACAAAGGGTATGCCAAGCAAATGATCATGATGAAGCGGGTGTTAACCAACTTTATCCAGTCCTTACCATCCATCCAGCTTGGATGAATTCAGGGACATTTTCGATTTTCATCTGGCCTGCGGTATACTGTGCCCCATGGGCTTCTGGTACTTCTACGCTGATGAGCATCCCCCCTCCATTGTACTTCTTTAGGTTGCCGAATTCGGTTCGAACAATAGCAAGCTGCATGAGAAAAAGGACAAAAAAAAAAAAAAGGATTCGTCAATGCCAACCTGGTACTTTGATTTACCCTCATGAAGATGTTAGTTTACCCTCATGAAGATGTTAGATTACTTACATGGAGGCCATGTTCCTCAACGGTGCCTGGATCGTAGTGTCGAGCATGAACTTTCGCCTGTGTTTTGGCCGCGATAAGTTCTGCTTTACTTGTTCTTCTGATAGGAACGGTACCGGTAGGACAGTCTACGCGCTTGATAGTTGCGCTTCTAATTCCACTTGCTGATGGGATTTCTTTGTCCGTCCTTCTCTTGGGACGAAAACTAGGCCTCATCTATTGAACTAACTCATTTAATTAGCAAAAAGATAAAGCCACAGGGAATGTTTTGGTAGAAACAACAGGGAGTATACCCCGAAATAGAAGGAATGGTTCTTCAACAAAGGATGATCGAACGCCGGTTGTTTATAAAAGTCCACACAGCCATACATGTCTCCGTACTCTGTCTTCACATTTAGACAAAGCCTCTCTTAGTAATCTTTTCTTTTCTTCTTTCCCTCTCAATTACGGAATGCAAGAATTCACTCTAGTATGGAAAAAAAGACGGAAAATGTCGTACCTGAATCGTCTTGACAGCAGGTTTATTCAAACGCCTTAGCTCCTCCTCTACTTCTAAATCTTCCTCAGGAGACAAGCCCTTGGCTTGCAGGCGAAGGAGTGAAAATAGAAGAAGCCATGCAATCTTTGACTTCATTTCTGCAGAACTGACCTGGAAGATCTGAGACAAATAATTAAGGCCAAGATTACTTTGGGGTCTTGCGTAATGATAATCTTAATTCATTTATATATCAAACTATTAGAGAAGCTATTGAGAAAGCAACTTTAGGTGGAGTTAGCTACTGTAAGTGTCTTTCATATCAACTCAATAAGAGACGACGAAGCAGCTACGATGCGAGATTGAGCATTCATTACCGGCATCAAATGACGAGAAGAGGTCCAAAGGAAGCACCCGTAAGTGCATTAATGATAACCTGTTGACGGGCTAAAAAGGGAAAACATGAAGGTGCATTGATGATACCTGTCGAGGGGCTAAAAAGGGGAAAGATGAAGCCACTAAAGTCGTATTAATAAATAATTTCACCAAGTCGAGCAAAGGCCTTTTCTTCTTCTTCCAACTTCATAAAAGACAGGAGGAAGTAGATATGCGAGAGATATGCAATCGTTATGATCATCGAATGACAAGGAGAGGTCCAATGAGAACGCTGAAAGTGCATTGAGGATACTTGTCGATGGGTTAAAATTTGGGAAAACTAAAGTCATTGAGGTCCAGTTAATGAACAGTTCAATATCAACTCAATAAGAGATCAGAGGAAGGAGAGACAATGCGAGATATGCGGCCATTACCATTATTGACTGACGAGAGAGGGGTCCAAAGGGATCACTGGAAGTGCATTAATGATACTTGTTGATGGGCTAAAAATGGGAATGACAAAGCTACTGATGTCCAATTACTAAGTGGTTCGACAAGTCTAGCAAAGCTAAACGAGAGGTCAAGTTAACTACTCTGGCTCTCTTGCTCTTAAAACCCCTTCTGTTACTGATGAGAGTGATGATTTAGAGGTTGTCTTCCTCCGATGTTGTCGCCGTGGGGAGGGCTTGGAACTTGCTGAGGCTAAGGATTTCAAGGTTACCCTGGTTTGAACTGATCTGCTGTAGTCCTTGGAATCCGAAGCATCGAGTCATCTCTTGATTAGCCTTGCAAAATTGTTTAGCCACAAAAAGCTGATTGTTGAAGTAGGACTTGCAAATTTCTCCGCTCTGCAGCTTCTGTAACTCTGCCGTTGAGGATAGAAATTACCCATCATTTGGATGTTCAGTTTCTCTGCAAGCCTAGAAGGGTATCATTCTTCAGCTTCATCTTTAGCGATGGAGTTCCCAGCAACCGGGACGATGAAGCTGTCCGGATGTGCGACTGGATACCTTTTGGTTGGGCCTGAGGGAAGAGGTGTTCTTGCTTTGGGCCGAACTTGGGCCCGCCCACTTAGGCCAGCCTCAGTCGGATGATTTTATGAACAAAGTGCAATGTTTTGTGGGAAGGCCTGGACGGGGGCTTTGATGCTCGATATCCGCCCATTTCTTAATTTCAGGTCAATCTCATCCCACAAATTAACTATCAGGGGCCTCGAAAGTTAAAACCTTGTCTATAGAGGCCCAATGATAATTAAAACAAAATTCAAGGGCCAACTTGAAAATTCCCCTTTTCATAATTACCAAACGGCCTTAAACCCTGTCGAGTCTTCTTCTCCGTCTTCTTCCCGCTAAAACCCTAACTCTCTCCCTCCCTCCCTCCCTCCCTCTAATCCCTCAAACAGCGAAACTTGCTATCATGCTCTCGTCTCTCCTTCGCGAACATCGCCTCCGCTTCTCGGACCTTCTAGAATGCTCCAGAAGCCTCTCGAACGTCGTCTTCTCCAGGTCCATGGGAGGAGGGCCACGCACGTTTCCAGGAGGCTTGAACAAGTGGCAGTGGAAGCGAATGCACGAGAAGAAGGCCAAAGACAAGGAGAAGCGACTTCTCGAGCAAGAGAAGCAGCTTTACCAGGCCCGAATTCGGTCCGAAATCAGGGCAAAGCTCGCTGGCGAGCCGGACGCATCAGGGGATCGCGATTCGGTGGCGACACACGGTCCGATGTCTCCGAAAGACCACGTCAAGGCCCTAGCCGACCGGTTCATGAAGGAAGGGGCGGAGGACCTGTGGAATGAAGATGATGGTCCGCTGAAAGATCCTCAACCATCGATGCGGCCAGCAAGTGGGCGGTCAGGACCTATCAGTTCACCAATTGATTTGAGGAAGCTGGTGGAGGGGCATGGTGGGGTTGTTGGTAATGGCAAGGATGTGGATTTGAGAAGTTTTGGTGGGACTAATCATGTGATGAGTAGGAAGTACTCCGTTGTGAGTAATAGGAGATTCCGGAGAAATGAGAGTTCCTCGAGCGAGAGAGAGTCAGATGGTAACTCAACGAATGATCAATATAAATTGTCACATGGTTTGAAGGCTAATCGGGCAGACCTCGAGGATTCAAGGAGTGTTAGTGATCTAATGAAAAGTAGGAACTTATCACAACAAAGGAAGAGGGTGTATTTCAAGAATGACAGTGATACTTCTTCTAGTGATGACGAATCGGAGATCAACATGGCAGATGACATGGGAAGGCCCGATGCTAATAACTTGAGATGGCCAAGATTGAGTGCAGGTGGAGATTGGTCGGGAGATGAGGTGGAGGAAACAAATGGAGGCACAAACATGAGGAAGAGGGGAAGCAGTGCCTCTCTCGGGAAGTATGATATCAAGATTAAGAAGAGGGTTCCACTGAAGTTTGTTGAGGAAGAGACTAATTTTTCACAACATGTGGAGTTGATTAGGCATGAGCTCAGCAAGAAAAAATTGGCAGAAAATCAGGGTGAAGACATGGAGGAAGTTTCCATTTTGACTCAGAAAAGGTATAGTAGGCCTTTCTCCATATGAATGTCCAGTAAAAAATCGTTTTCTTCGGTTCATATGTTTTTATTTGAGTGGCAGAGAACAGTTTAATTGAGTGCTCTGAAGATTATTACATGACAAATGAGTGGATTGGTTGATGTTTAGGATTTTGTTTCCACAAGATGGCTCATTGAGTCACTGAATTTCTTGCGTTGAGAAAGTCCAAAACTGTTGGGTCTAATGATGGTTTCGACTGTCGGTTTTTTTGTGTGCCCTCTGGTCATTTCATGTTTCCTTTTTCCAGGTTTGATGAATGTGACATATCGACATTGTCGATTAGGGCTCTTTCATCAGCTGGGTATGTTCGAATGACCAAAGTGCAGGAAGCAACACTCTCTCTTGATGGTATTAGCTGACTTATATTGTATGTTAATCACTATGTTGCCTTATTTAGGGCTAAATCAACCCATTGATAAAGCAGAAGTACAAGTTGTTGGGTTTTAGATCTCCTTGTAACATATTACTTCACAAAGAGCAGCTTACACAATTCATCAACCCATTTCCATGCATTAGCCATTGAGCAATTACCATTTTTTGTGGATGAGTTCTGTTTGCCTTGTGAGTCAGCAAGATGCTAATTATTACAACTGGGAGCTTGTGAGTTGGTAAGGCAAAAGATAGTCGTTGTGCTTCAGAAGTAGTTGAAAAAATTTCCATTCTTTGATCTGTTCTGGAGTTTAGGTCTCAAAGAGACAAGATCTTAAAGGTTCTGCATGATTTCTTCGTCACCGATCTATTGATAATTCTGATAGTGTCACTATTTTGTACCCTGTAATTAGATCTACAGCTAGCTTCACCATTTTCAATTCCTTGTTTTGGCCCAATCGCCATTTTCTATATTGGCTGGCAGTTGGCATTAGTTTCTTGTCCACGTCTTCCTTCTTGAGTCAAATACCTCTCTCAATTTGAAAAGTTTTTAACTGTTGTGATTGTGAAAATAAAAGGAAATGTGAAAGTGATAAGGCTTTAATGCACAAGGAAATTTTTCATTTCCAAATAGCATATTTGTACACTTTATAGATTTATGCTTTCACCCTACAATACATCTCTTCCTTGTCAATGCTAAGGTCCTATGTTGGTAGATGATGATTTTGGGGTCTGACCTGTGACAGGCAAGGATGCTGTCGTCAAAGCTAAAACTGGAACTGGGAAAAGTGTAGCTTTTTTGGTAGGATTGCTGCTGCTTTCTTATCATCATTCATTTCATCAAGTTCCACAACGCTTTTGTTTAATACTCAAACAGCTTCCTGCCATTGAAACAGTTTTAAAGTCACACGGCAATAAAAATCAGCGGGTGGCTCCCATATATGTTCTTATTCTTTGCCCCACAAGAGAACTTGCCAGTCAAGTAACCGCAGAAGCCAGAGCTTTGCTAAAGTACCATGATGGTATTGGTGTGCAAACACTTGTCGGAGGAACACGTTTCAAAGATGACCAGAAACGTTTGGAATCTGAGTCATGCGAGGTTAGCCTTAATATGCATCTCCTGAATATTTTTCTAAAAGAAGTATAATTTTACCACGTTGGATTGCTATGCAGTGTAAAAATAGACTGATACACATATCTATACATACCTTGAACTTGGTGCGAAAATTGTGATCTCTCCTCAACCTTCTGCAGATAATTGTTGCAACTCCTGGTAGGTTATTGGATCATGTAGAGAATAAATCGGGTATATCAATACGTCTGATGGGGCTGAAAATGCTCATAATTGATGAAGCTGACCACTTGCTAGACCTTGGATTCCGCAAAGACATGGAGAAAATTGTTGACTGTCTTCCTCGTCAAAGACAGTCTCTTCTATTTTCCGCAACCATGCCAAAAGAGGTAAAATCGACACTTATTTCTTCTTTGGATCTTGGATTCATAGAAACTCTGCTTACCATGAGACTTCTTTGATTCATCATAACTGGGCAGGTTCGCCGGATATCTCAGCTTGTTTTAAAAAGAGAACATGCTTTCATTGACACTGTGGGTGTCGGTAATGTGGAGACTCCTGCCCAGGTATCTTGTGGTGTTCTGTTGAGCGTTGATCGTCATAAGTAGTCTGAGACATCTAAGTTTCTCTCTGGGTCTTGTCTGAAGCTGTTAAGCTTGCTATGGTCATGCTAAATGTTCCCATGAGCAGGTATATTGGTATGTAGTAGTTTAAAGTGACAAAATATGGAACCATGAGTGAACCAGGATGGCCCTTTATTCTTGGTCATGCTATTATATTCCAAAAGTGGGGTGGTTACAACAGAAGCATGTGTATTGATAATGGACTTATGTACTGACTTGTTTAATTCATTTCCCACTCTTTTACTATTTTCAACTAATTACGAGGAGCGTATTGTATGTGTCATGTATGCGTAGTTCCTTTTTATGTTTGATTAGGTGACACATTTTTAACCTGTTGTTGCAGGTTAGGCAGTCTTGTGTACTTGCCCCTCATGACATGCATTTTCAAGTTGTTTATCATTTTCTCAAGGAGCATATTTTGGAGGCACCTGATTACAAGGTATCAATGGGAGCATTCTTTATTTTAATTATGTCATTTTGTACTTATTAAACGATGTCACTGTGCTCAGGTCATTGTATTCTGTACAACGGGGATGGTAACATCGCTCCTATATTTACTTCTTCGCGAAATGAAGATGAATGTTAGAGAGATGCATTCTAGGAAGCCTCAACTATACAGAACTCGCATATATGACGAGTTTCGGGAATCAAAGCGACTGATACTTGTCACATCTGATGTTTCATCCCGTGGAGTGAATTACCCTGATGTTTCATTGGTCATTCAGGTATGCTAGTGAGGTTTGAGAGTCTAATTTACTTATTTTGGTAAAATAAACAAATATTTTAATTGATAGAGGGCTGGTGCTAGCATTGAACTAAATTTCTGAGCAAATCCTAAGGAAAAATGATAATGGATTTTGCTGGCATATTAAGTTTCTTTGAGTTGTCATTCTATGTTCTGGAAGTAATAATGAGTTCAATTCAGGTGGGTATACCCTCTGACAGAGAACAGTATATACATCGTCTTGGGAGGACAGGACGGGAAGGGAAAGAAGGAGCAGGTATTTTGTTGCTTGCACCGTGGGAAGAATATTTCCTGGAGGAAGTGAAAGATCTGCCAATTGACAGAATCCCTGTACCATCTGTGGATCCAGATGTCAAAGTCAAGGTTTTCATTTGCCACATTCGTCTTGCTATTTGTTTGCTTATTATATGGCAACGTTGCTCATGGAATCTGATCGGAGTAGCTTTTACTTTTGCTGTCATGCTTGACAGGTTAATGTTTAGGTATCCTAACTTTCGATGTAATGTTAGTTATATCTATTCTTTTCAAGTTTAAAATAAGTGATCAAAGTGACAATCAATATATATATATATATATATATTTTTTTGGGGGGGGGGGGGGGGGGGGGTAGGTGGGAATCATCCTTGCAGGTAAAACTACTAACAGTTTATTCTTTTTTCTCGGGATAAGCAATGGGATGGTTTCACTCACAAATCAAAAGATCAATTCCGCTAGTACTTCTCTCCTGGCTTTTGATGCTCGTTTCGTTAATAACAAGGTTTGGCTTGCCGTCCCTTTTTGTCTTGCTTAAGATTCTTTTTGCTGCAGATGGAGGACTCGATGGCAAAAGTTGATACAAGTGTCAAAGAAGCAGCATACCATGCTTGGCTTGGCTACTATAACTCGATCAGGGAGATTGGCAGAGACAAAACAACACTTGTGGAGCTAGCCAACCGGTTCTGCGAGTCCATTGGTCTAAAAAATCCTCCTGCGCTATTCCGAAAGACAGCATTGAAAATGGGTTTAAAGGATATTCCCGGCATACGAATCCGCAAGTGATCCTTGTCTCGGGGACATTTTGAGTCTTGGATGGCTTCTTCATGTTGGTTCAGTGCTTATTCAATTGGCTTTGTTACGAGAGCACAGTGCTCGTCATTGATAAAGATAGTGATAGACCAGGGTTTATCAATCAGGAGACGGATGTCCTGCTTCTTTTCTGCTTGCATGGTCATCATCTTCAGGCTCCTGGTTTCGTTTGTCCTGCCAATACGCCATAGATTTCCCGGAATCTGTGGTTGATCATCCGAGTGTGGAGCCACTAGATTTAAGAGCCATGTTGCAGTTGCGTTAGGTGTTTAACCTTGTATCGATCCACTTGTCAAATCGATGCACTACTTATTGTAACGAATGACTTAGTTAATAATGTGTCTATTAACCCTTTCCTTGGTAGCTTGGTACTTTGAATTTAGAACTACACATGGGTGCTGCTCACTTCTTTGAGCACTGTTAACCTTTTCCCCCAGTGAAAGATGGGTAAACCGTGGGAACACCATGCCAAAGAGATCGACTCTTCAAATTGCCCCTTTTAACATATAATTTGTTCTCTCCAACCACCGATTTCTCATTACAAGTAAAAAGTCTTCACGAAGCTACCCTTTTCACGAATGAGATATCGAATCTCTTCTTATATTGCATTGTACAGATGAATCACTCTCATTACACACGAGTTTAAAAATGTAAGAAGCGAAACCAAGATAAAATTCACTTATATTAACAAATGAACATTTGTTCCACGACATAACAACAAATGAATACAGAAGCATTCGAAACCTTCAAATGTTCACAATTCATACCTCAACAACTAAGCTCACAAGGCGCATGTTTGTGTTTGCAAAACAATTCTCAACAAAGAAACAAACCCACATTTTTTGTCTAGTGTAAAAGAACGATGCTGGCTTGCTCTCGGATGTGTCTTGTTTGAAGAGAACTCTCGACTTTTGGCTACAGCGAGTCCTTTTTCCAGAAAACACGCATGTTTTTCTCAAGTTTTAGAGTGGTTCCGGGCAGCATTTTGCCTCGCGCAGCATCCAATGAAATAAATCACCGACTGGAGAAGTGCAATTAGTGAAAAGAAGAAAATCAGGAAAACACCAATTAGAATATTTAAATAAGAATCTAGAACAACTTATTTTCTGATTCAGTTTGACTTACCAAGACAACGAACAGGATAACATTGAAAATTGCGACCACCCTCCACTCAGTCTTCATGTACTGAGCAACTCCAGCCCTAGGACAGCAATTGACAGTCAGACATATCCTAACGGAGGGAGAAATAAGAGAAGCAAGAATTAAAGCAGTGACATTTACTTGCACGAATCACAATTGTAGCATTTCACAGCTCGGGAGTTCTTATAGAGCTTGCAGTCCTTGTTGGAACTAACAGGGTGGTAGCTCAAGTCGTAGTATGACGCGTTCACACTAGGGTAACCACATCTACGGTAAAAGTAGATTCACATGAAAAGAAATTTACATCAGTTGCAAACAAGCCATACAAAAAATTCCAAAAAGAAACAGCATGAACTTCAATTTCCTGATTTGCTACCTTCAAATTCTGCAAATATAATTAGGTAAATTTGAGATGGATATCAAACCACTATAGTTGGGGTCCATAGCAAGAAAGGGAATGAGGAAAAACAATCTTTTACAGTTGAGAGACAACAAAGGTGCATACTCAGATGGAGGTCGGCAACAACCAGCTTCAATTGGGGTTAACTTTGCAGATTTATACTGTCTGAGTGTCTGGAATCACCAAGCAGTTAGTCTCAAATAATGACAACGTGATCATTTAGACCAATCAGAACCCCAAGTGACAAACGAGACCTTATATTTCTTTGATAAGTTGTTGCAGTCCTCAGATTTCACCAGACAACTCTTCAAGCGCTCCCAATTATGTGCATCATTTAACTGAATACAAAAGCCAAATGAGTCTAAATAATCAGCAGAAGGACAACAAAATCTCAGAAGAATAGCATCCAACAAAATAGAGGCATCTTTCTAACGCAACACTTACTTGTTTTAGAAACCACGAACTGTAATCCTGAAGTTGATACTCTTTGTACCTGAGAAGACACAGCTACGTGAATAGGTCTGTTCAACTCTGATGCTGTCAGATAGAGTAAATGAATGCTCACTTTAGACCGGCTACACTGTGGCCCGAACCATTGTTTGTCACGATGAAGCTAATATTGCAAAAAAAATATTCCGAGTCAATACAGGATTAGGCTAGGAAACTCATGAAGTTACATATCTATGAATGCAACTCATAATCTGAATCTTAAGTATTAGTTTGAGAGTAAAAATTTAATGAACTTGAAAAAAAAGAATACTGGTAGCTTGTAAACTCAGTTAGCAAACCCCATTTTCAAATAATGGCAGAGCATCAATCTGCTAAATTATATTAACTTTTTTTCCCAAAATCTAAATGCCTGCCTCACCCCATGAAGCGTAAAATTCAGATCAACAAAGGTTTTTGTAAGATATACTTACGCTAGCACGGTGAACACAAGGATTCCCACCAATATCAGGCATAACAAGATCAAGTACTGTATAATGTCAAGTTGAGATCATTGCAACAGGCAAAAAAAATGCAAGGGAATAAATGGCAGTTGTCTCTAGAGATGAAAATGTCCACTGAATTTGATATGGATACAGCCCACAACAGTATCGAGTTGTTCTTCAGTGCACCAAGAAAGCCGATTATTGATCTGAAAGTCAAAACAAACAAGCATCCGTCACATATCAGTGATAAAAAGCAATGAAGAGAAATACTGTAGCAAATTATATTAAAAATAAGAGGAAAGAAAACTCACATTAAGAATATAAATGCCCCAAGACCCAGAACAGGAAGAGTGAGGGACTTTCGGCAATTGTCATCATGAGTACTCATCCACACGCCAAACCCTATAACAGCTACAGCCACAAGCTGCAAGAACAAGCAGACAGAGAATTCACGCCTGAATCAGGATCCCACATTTCCATCCCTTTAACACTTCTGCAGGGAATTTTGACATTTTCACGAAATTACCCCGTGTCGCTCGGTCAATGAAGTTACCCAAAAGAACAAAGATTGCTGAAATTGCAAAACCCCTCACTGAAGCTTCACTATACCGGACAACTAAAATACACGTACCCCATCCGAAATAACCGATGGCTAGAAAGCTTTACAAGCTAAAAGAAGACAGGAATTTGCAGAAAATTAAAGAATGCGCACAACAAAGAGAGCAGCATTGTGAGTGACGCCATGACCTAGTCACAAAAACAGTGGAAGAATGGCAAAAACATGAAAACAAGCCGTCGAAAAGTGAACGACAAACAAATGGGTACTCCGACATTGCAAGTAAATAACATAAAGGAGTTAGCTTTAAGGATGATCCTAACTTCAAAGCCGGAAGAGAACAAAAATTATACCATAGTGATAAAGTTGATCCATCGGATGACAAACGTGCTCGTTCCGACACCCATCTACGATCTCTCCCTCTCTCTCTCTGAACTCGTACAACTAGAGACACAGAAAGAGAGAGACACGGTGCGCTGCTTCGGCTACATGTGATAAAAGAAGAAGTTCCTGGAGAGCTGAAATGCCGCTTGCAGTGCAAGGGAAGAGAAGAGAGGTCGTGCGTGTGGGGTTACGCGCGGGGTGGATGGAGGAGAAGGGGCCTTTATGTCCAAAAGCCAATATTACCGTCACATGGTCGCAACCTGTCCCCTTCCCCACAGAGGCAACCGAAGAAAAAACCAGCATTCCTTATTCCGCGGCACAATCCATGTTCCGCTCTTATCTCTTTTTCGTCATCAGCACCACCTTTTTCCAGTCTTCAGGTCAACCGACCAGGTTGACTCCTGTAACGTGACCAGTGACCTCGAAACTGACAGAGATCGGTCAATTGGAATCTCTCATAAGTTCCCATGAACAGTTGCTTACTTAGGGCGTGCATTTTGGAATAAGTAGTACGGTTTTCCCGCAGCTAAAAATTGAATGATTCTACAGTTTAAGCTTCTTATCGAATGACAATAATATCCGGCAGATTTTTTGATAATCAAGCCATATTTATGCATAGGCGTCACCCTAAAATTTTCAGGCATTTTTCAATTCGATTAAACATTTAAATTCTTGAACACTATGATACTTTCGGGTCACATCGTGACTTGGATTGATAAAAAAAAAGTCATAACGCAGTCTAATTTGATCCGGATATTTGGATTATATTCTTATAGCGTTCGAGGTTGGATTGAATCAAGCGTACATTTATAATATTTCTAGTCAAGTATTACAAAAATCCGACCTAACTCGGTCCATTGGCACATGTATTATTAGAAGTGAGTGGTTTCGGGTTCCTTATAGTATTCATCTTAGAAATGAAACCTATCCATTGATACATATTACTTATTTTTTAGAACTTAAAACTTACCTTACATATCTTAGAAGTTAGAACCCACCCCATCAAAAGTTCCCAGGTTAGTTTTAGGATCTAACAAGTTCTATTTATATTTTTACTTAAACGACTGCAATTAATCATTACTTATAATGACCACCATGTGCTGCTACAATTCACTAATCACAATTTATGCTTAGATAGAATTTTAAACAAGGTCCTCAATTTTTGAACTAAAATCTACTTTCTCGTGTGCTCTAGTCATGTGCTCATATAATACCACAAGATTACATGAAAACATAGACCAAGAAAAATACCAAGACTTTTTTTCGCGTTCTAAATTCCGGGTTAATCAGTTGAAATAAATTCTCAAAATTTATTATATTGAAACTCTACTCTACATACCTTGAAACCCGGAACCAGACTGATTCACATTGCCCTGCTCTCGGTTCTCAATTTCATCATGGAACCACAATTGCCTCTACCCAGTACTGCTTCAGCCTTGTGATCGACACGAAAAATACTTTTCTCGAATTTGGCGCATCGTTCTTCGTTCATGAGGCGGTTGTTTCGATTGTTAAGTAAGATCTGATCGTCCGTCCTGTGACCCGACAAGACTGCTTTGACTACTTTGCAATCACAAGGCTGGAGTTCAAATTTTTTTATACAAGCCAATAAGCCTTAGTCAATTTCTTTTGCACCCGAACTTTGAGCTCGGGTAGAACCACCGGCTTCCTCTTATTTTTAATAAATGGTTTTCTTAATGACCGCTTTTAAAGCATTTGTTAAGCAAACAATTAAAGAAAGTTCACGTTTTTCCAACAAATTGCTTTAATCCTGTTATGTACTATGTCTACAGTGACAATTGTTGTACTTTTAGTCAAGTGTGTTGAACAAGTGTTTTGCGAACAATCATCAATAAGACCATTTAAGTAAATGGTGAATTTTGCATTTTTTCCAAAAGAAACTCTAAATCTTCTTTTTCCTAGAGCAGAAGTTACCATTTATTTTGGATATATCCGTGGTTAGTTCGCCTCACTTTCCATGAAAAGGAGGACATCCTGCGGAGCGAATGCATTTTCCGTGATGACTCGACCCGTTACATTGCCAATTAGCCAAAATGAGTCTTGGCAGAATTTGCATCAGTTTTGCGGCCAATCTCCGTGAGATCACCGTATAAACAAATCCATTTTATAGTGCATATACACGAGAAACATCACGAGAACACCAAAGATCAAAGCAAAATGCAGAATCGCTTATTAAACAAGCGTTCTTCTTTTTTGTTACTTTTTACAACATCAAATAGAATTTCATCTGTTTCACGGGAATTATTAGCTGGTGCAGCATCCCAGAAGCTTTCTAGGAGTATAGCCAGTGGCTCGGAACTTCGCCGCAGTCTCTTCGATCTTGAGGAAACTCTCGCCTTTCTTGGCTTCGATCATCACCCTCTTCTCTTCCGCTGCCTTGTGAATCTCGGCTATCTTGTTCTTCATTATCTCTGCATACTCCGCCTTCTTCTTCTCCAGTTTTTCCTGGAGGTCACCGGGCGAGAATGTTAACAGAAAACCGCATTAAAATGGCTAAGTGTTCGGAGAATTTTTCAGGTAGCCAGCCCGTTCAAATGCTTCATGCGCTCCAATTTAGTGTGTACTTAAGACAATGCGGAAGACTTAATTACCTCCATTTTCTTTAGCTCTGCCTCCACAGCTGCTCTTTTTGTGTTTTCCCATGCTCCAATGCCTGAGAGCTTCTTATAGGCCCTGTTTTAAAACCCAAATGCAAGAGTAATTTGAAACACTGAGCCCAGAACAGACAGTTCGGCACTCTGATTCTAATTTCATATAGTCTTTATTTTTAGTGAGGGATTGAGGGTTCTCACTTGTTCTCTACTTTGGTCTTCTCACTCTCCTCCCATGCTTTGATCAAGGCCAGTCTTTTCTCCGTTTCAACTCTTGCAAGAACAGCATCTGAGAACACACCGAGAGTAAGCAGCGATTGCATAAAAGTCTTCACTGTTCAAAGTGAAATCTAGGCCATCGGATGAAAAAGAAAAAAGATGTCAAATATTGATTAACAAATTTTCACAAAATATACCTCTATCAACTGATCCCCCTGAAATTTTTTCCCCAAAATCTGCTACCTCTGCAAGCAACAAAATTCTACTAAAGGCGAGACTTTTTTGCAATTAATAAATATGGGATGAAGTGCATGTCTACCTCTAGACAATTCTCTTGTTTCTTTCTTTTTCAAATGATGTACCTCATGATATATATTGTTATTATAAGTCAATCAGTCCAAACTTAATCAAGAACCGACCAGTTTCTGACCTAGTGGAGAGGTACTTTCCTCAATTCACAGTCTTGCCATCATCTGCTCATCCATTCAAACACTGATTTATTATTCTTGATATTGCCTGAACATTAAAAACAATCAACAAATCTAGGACTACCGATCTTACATGAGTTTGTTCAGAACCACAATCTTTTAGATAGAATAAACAGCCCATAATCATTTCTTCAAAGTTTACTAAACATCCTCATCTGGATTACTCCGCGTGTGTGTGTGTGTGGGTGTATGAGAGAGAGAGAGAGAGAGAGAGAGATTTTAATTACTCTGAGGAACTGCAAGTGAATTTTTCTCAGCGACACCTGCGGACACATTTTTCTCATGAGCTTCTTTTTCTTCTTTCTTAACACGAAAAGTCTGTTCTCCAGGAGGAGGTGGTGGCGGTGGTGGCAGAGTTGGTGGTGGGGGTGGGGGTTGCGGGGATGATGCCCCAGATTCAGCCTTCTTCTCTTCCTCTGCCATCGCTTACTCCTTCAATCTAGCCCCCAAAGCTTATCAAAAGAATGGAAAAAAAGTCGACGAAAAAGTGTCAAACTCAGCAATGAAGCACCGAACCCAAGAATCAAGTCAAGAGAGAGAGGAGAAAAATGGAAAGAGGGATGTTCTTGATGGTGCTGGAAACCCCTAGGTGGCTGTAAGTTTGGACAAATTAGGACAAAAAGACCCAGATTTATAGAGTTGATTACTCACTAGTACTACCTTGGCATGAACGTCACAAGAAAAAGTTATTGGTCTCTTTTTTTTTTAATAGGAATTTACTATTCTTTTAATACTTGGGACTCTATCCAAAAAGATGTTTTACCCCAGGCATGTGCCACTTGTCCTTTGACAATGGTGCAACCTTAGAAAGGAGTGACAAATGGGGTCGAAAATGTCAAAATACAATGAGACGCCTCTAAAGAAAGGATCAGGATCATTTGACATCGTATCAGGTGATTAGATTTTATGATTGATGGGAACCGTCTGTTTTTTATCAGACGGTCCCCATTAAATGGGAAGAAAAGCTTTGAGGAGGGATTTTTTTTTCTTTTTAAAAAATCAAGACCGTTCAATCGGCTCAGGTTGATAGTAGGGGATATCTGCCCTGGTACGAGGAACCCCATCCCTTAAAAAAATCGATAGATCAATTTGATATATGACTATGTGGTGCTAAAAGATATAAATTATTTTTTTCTATTTTTAGGATATTCAAGAATCAATCTCTTGCCAATAAAAGATATGGATATGGTTTTAATTGCCAGTAAGTGCCGAGTTAATGATGGCTTTGCATGTTGCTCCTTTTGTTTTGCAGCTCCTCAGCAAAGAGAATCAACTTACTCGTTTTGATTCTCGATTTCCCCTGAGAATCTCAATATCGGGTCTCCTTAAGGTAAAAGCCAGCGCAAATTTTCCCTGCAAGTTAGGAGATAAAAAGGAATTTCGCTTGGACGCCATCCTTGCTTGATATATTGCTTTCAGCATCGGTAAAAATCCTCGTAAAGCATGTGTTTTGCACCCGGAAGCAACGGGAGTCACTAATCTAAGATAACATAATCAATTAGCGATGATTTCATACTAAAGTTTAATATTTTCGTAATACAAAAAGAGGGGCACGAAATAGGTGGGGTTGGACTTTTGGCATCGAGATTGGGGAGCAAGATAACGACGCTTGTCATGCTAAGGGAAGTAGGTCATCAGGCCCAGCATTGAGGACGGCCCTATTGCTTATTTGAGAGTAGAATGCTCCAGCATAAGCTCTATTTGTTTAGACATATCTCTAGAGATTGAGCCTTTCGACTTTTCTGGGCCAATGTTAGTATAGCGCCATAGGTCTAATCATCGGTCGAGGCAATAATTATGAGTGTACACTAACAGTGTTTTCAATTTATTGAAGTATCAAAAATATCTTATCTATGGGGATTATATACTCTTTATATACATATAATCTCTCTCCACCTCTTCATATAAATATTTGGATTAAGCGTTTTAACATATTATTAGAATAAGGTTCTTCTCCAGCTTATGTCACACATATATATACTCTCATTTGTCAAGTTCGACACATACTCTTTATGCACATTTGATCGTCCTTTATGGATTAACTTAAACTTTTGGACCCAACTTAATACTATTTGTGCTTCATGATTCGGAGAAGATAGAAGAATTTTCCTTCTACATGTGTCGAGGGTCAAATAACGATATAACTACGAATTTGCCAATGATCAAGTCACTTCATTGCCGTAATTAGTTTGAGCGATCTCTTAGGAGAATGGGAAAAAAAAGATCATTCTTAATGCTTCTATAGCTACAAATTTCATTTCCTAATGACGATTGGTACAGTTGTTGAGGATGAAATTTTGGGAAATCCATTGATTTGATATGGTAAAGGAGAAAAGTTTAGCAGCACGCGAGCTGGTGCGAAACGCCTATCAGCAACCCTAGGTTTTATCTAGTGCTGTATGCTATCTATCGTCAAAAGATGATTTGATCATGCACCATACAAAACTAGACGAACTAGATCTAGCCATTCTACATTAGCTAGAGCCAAACGCAGAATCTCACGTCGCAGTCAACGAGAAGACTCTTCCAATGGTCTGTAGGCTCCGTAGCTTTGGTCCAGTATCCAAAATCACAGGCAAGTCTAAGATGACCATGAAAAGAAGGAATCAACAAGGCATGCGAAATCAACTGGTCAATGGTCAAAACTATTTGTACTCTCACCTCTAACATAGGGAAGTTATTATATCGGTAAAGTGAAGATGCGAATTTGAATTTTGACCATGAAAAATGGTGGGCAAATGGAGTTCATAACATTCAATCTCCCGTACTTGTGGCATCAAAGTTTAATCAGAATGTTAAGTTGAGTAAGTTGAAAGTTCCGCTCCCCATGAATTTTTTTCTCCGTATTTTTTCAAAGCTTCCAGCTGTCTGACTTCGTATGCATGAAGACTTTATAAAAAAAAATCGCCATTCTTTTAAATTTGAGAAAAGCAACTACATAGTTCTTTACAATGTTTTTTTTTTTTTTTTTTTTTTTTTTTTTTTTTTTTGATGACCGAGGTGTCCGGGCCAGCAGTTCTTTACAATGTTGTTAACTGATAAAAGCTGTAAATTGCTATGTACACTTAAAAATTGAATCATGGTCCGACTTTGGGCCTCTTTGATCCCGCCGTCTCTGGCTCAGATTCAACCGGGCTCTCCCTTTGTTTACCTTGTTGATCAGAAACGCAAACCAAGTCCACCAGAAAATCGAAGACATCGGTGCCGTGGATCGCTGACATGACGTCGACCCTCTGCAGTGTCCTCCTCTTACCATCCGTGGCCAACATCCATGACTTCCTCGTCAGTTCCTCGATGAACAGCTCGATGGCCCTTGACAGCACAATCGGCGCCTCGCCCGAGATCATCTTCACGCCATCGCCGGATTTCTTCATGATCTTCTTGATCCTGGCCAACGGCAACGAATGCTGCTGACTCCCACTCCTACCACCGGATGATGCTGATGATATTCTCGAGTATTTTCCAGCTTGCCTCATTACTAATTCCCCTTGATATACGATTCTCCGTCGTGCTTAGTATTTAGAGTTTGCCTCGACTTGATGCCCCTCTGGTAGCGACCATTAACATGAAGACGGGAGAAAATTAGAAGATTGTCTTGAAGAGATAATAACAAGTGAGAGTCCGTAATATAGGAGAAAATCTGTGGAGGATGACTTATGTGATGAGCGAATGAAGAGACTGGTGGCCGGCCAAGGCATCTGTTTGATTAGGCCGGCCAAATTACGGCTTACGTTCATACGTGTTTATTATTAGGACTAATGAGAAAGAGGTACAACTTTGACTGAGATAAGAGAGCATTTCACTTTCGCGCATATATTCAATTCAAATGACTTCCGGTCTTACGTCTGTATGTTCTTCACTTGCTCGTTAGGTTCTAGTTCTTATGTACATCATGTGCAGGGTACCGTGCAAAGAGGTTAGAGAACGGTCAAGCAATTGGTTCGGAGGCGATACATTTCCTATTTGAATTACAACATCTCTCGCCCTCGAAGTGACATTGAAAGCCACGGTCCGAGAGTTAGATAATCATACTTATGAAGGAGATGAAAATGAAAGCATGATTGGAATCGTCATGTTCATACAGAGCTTTAATTTTCTCTTCTTTTGGGATCTTCTGATAGGTTGCTGTGTTGAGTGCAATATCGGATCTAATGTACTTTGACTAAGCCGCTCATAACTAGAAAAGATTGCTTCAAAATTAGCTCCCAACCTTCCTCGAATGAGCCTCAGGTTTGATTTGAGTCCTCTAGATCCGGAATCATTACACTAACCCTTTTATGTGTTGCGCGTAACATGGTCAATTTCACGCGCAAGACTCGACTTTACCATACACAGGCAAGGTTGCGAATCCATCACTAGCAATTAGTTTGAGAGGCAGTGCTGGAATTTGGACCTCTAACTCGCACTTTATATCACTTTATAGCTTATCAATTTTCTCGAGAGCTACTATCAGAAAAACAAGTCGACAATTTATACACAGTGCATTACTTAGCAAGAACCTTATAGGTCAAACCGACATGTCTTAGGGTTTTCTTAAATTGGTGCATGTTAAGCTAATTAATGTGCTCTTCTCTATACATTTCATACTAATAAAGTTCAGACGGACCCAAAAGGAATCGAGACGGAATAAGCTTTTGGCATCATAAGATTCAAAGGGCAACTGCTCAAGAAGAAACCTACAAGCTTTCATTAGCAATATGATGCTTTTTCCATTCGATTTCGATTTTTTTTTCTAATTCTTTTGCTTTACAATCTGTATTTTGTGACAATGCACGGTTCTTGCTTGGCAATGAGCACGACGGGTTCGTTCCTGTTGGGCTGGGAATCAATTGAAAACCTAGGGACGTCATCTATGGCGGTTTCCCTCACTCAAACCCTAGATCTGGAATTAATGTAATCTCACATCTCACATAGGTTTAATTTAATCTTCGCTAGAAGGTCTAATCTCCGGCGACTTTCATGCCAAAACGTAGTCATAAGGCAAGATGATGATGGCTCTATTTGATCAGTGGCGAACGTTAAACGAAATCAGAAAGGCCATTGATTAACAAAGTAGATTAGGAGTCCCTCTCATCCATCCCCATTAGCTGGACAAGGTTTAACTGGACCATCTAGTGACCATGACCCTCTTGATCATCTGGCGTACGTTTGGAGTTAGCACTGCGTTTCTCATTATCTATTGAATTAGCATTCGTAATAACCTAGTTAATCAAGTCCACTTGGCTTAATTTAAGGCAACATGTCCTTTTTTCTTTTGGCTGGAAATTAGTCATGTGTTTTCATGGTTTCACACGAGACTATTTGTCCCTGTGAAAGAATGAAGCTCGAATTGGCATGACTGGCCACCAAACACACAACGTTGAAACTACAAGTTATGATTGAAGCACTAAAGAATATGATTCGGAAAAAAGCGGGTTGCCCCCAAATCAGTCGAGACGATAAAATTACTCGTCCCGGACCGATATGTTCGTGCTTACCTAGCTACATACCGAGACCATGAAAATCAATTCGCTCGCACTTTAAGGTTGGGGTTAACTCGGGTCTCGTTTGGGTGAAACCGGTATTTATCAAGAAGAGAAGTTAGGCGATTGGCAGTTGAACGAAGCGAGCTCGAGAGCTACTTTCTTCAGACACAAAGGACTTGTGTCTCGGACTCCGACCCTGATGTTGTTCGAAATCAAATCGCGGATGAAGATAGCGTGGAAACGGGTGGGGAGTCAGGTGTCTGCGCACGCACGCAGGCTTTGACTCAGCGAGCACGACAGGCTTCGTCCCCACTCTCTCTTGTGGAGAGTGAAACTTCACTTGATCGCACGCCCAACGGATCGCTCGCAACTGCGACTTTGAAGCCAAGTTACGAAGCTGGAATTCAAAGCAAATCCTTTGTCTCTTACCCTCTAATGGAAGCTTTGCATCTACCCCCCCCCCCCCCCCCCTCCTCTCTCTCTCTCTCTCTCTCTCTCTCTCTCTCTCTCTCTCTCTTCTGTAGTAACAAGACATTGATTTATGGAGTATTGAGTGACTAATTGTGGATGGTGATACATTTTAACAGATTGTCATCCCAATCTCCTGTTTTTTAATCGTAAATGAAATATATTGATACCAGGGTAATAAATGATTAATTAGTTGAAAGAAGTGGGACGTACTTTTAACACGATGAGTTGAGCCAACTATAATAACAAAAGAGACAAGGTTTATGAATTAAATCCATCTTTTATTGACAGAAAGTCGCGAATGTTTATCGAATTCGCTTTATAAAGTTTTGCTTGAGCGAGATTACGAAACGACATTTTTGTTCGGTTTATATAGAGCACGAGGGGAGAGGCCCGACTGTGGGAGGTCCATGGAGCAGTGCTCAATACGCCCTGTCTAAAAACAGATTTACGCAATAAATAACATTTCAACAACCGACTTTCAATTTTCGAGCTGAAAATTCATGAATACACCTCAATCAATTACACAGGACCATTTTTTAGTTGTCACGTCTGGACCGAGGAAAATGCTGTAGTACCATGAAGCAGAAGTGTCCTTGGTCCAAATTTCGTAATGCCTTTTGTTTTAACCCCTATTGATGGGTCGAGAGACATTACTTTCGTTGGTCCCTAAAGTGTCAGTTTCGCTTTAGGAGAAGGGCGAATTTTACGGAAAAGGCCAAGGACTATTGTTGGCCTTGGGTATCTTCCAGCCAAAAAGGGTACACTGGAACGAAGGCGGAGCAACTACCCATTTCGAAAAAGAGGGGAATGCGATATAAATGCGAATTAAGAATCAAGAATTCCCCAATTTTCATGACCATAGGACACACAGTGCGGATGGCATGATGAGTTCCATTAGTGGACCGAAAAGATGGTATGGTAGGGACAATTTGCTTTTCTTGTTCCCCTCATTCGATTGATCAACCTTCGGAACATTTCTAAATGTCATGACCCCACGCAGGCACGAAAAAAAATCGAGATGGAGTTCGGTTTCGGCTCCACATCAAAAAGTCGAATCGAAAGGCTTAAAAGCCACTAGGCAAAAGAACTTTCGTTTTTTGTATTTACATAGAATGCATACGACACGCAAGCAAGTGATATGAGATATGTTTAATAGAATCCGAAATTCACAAAAAAAAGGTATAACGCGACGAAAGATAATTGTATTGCGACGCTAATACGACATGGTGACGGGGGCCTAGGGCTGCCGGGGTACGCGTCGGTGGATTCAAGATCACCGGTCGGAACGCATTAAGTGATTGAAACCACTTGTGGATGCATTGAAGAACGCAAATTGAACATTGACGTTGATTTAATGACATGGAAGCTTCTCCCCACAGTGAACGTGATCTCTTCCTTCCCCAGGAAAAAAGAAAAGAAAAACAGACTTTTTAGTCAATCTTTCTTAGCTTATAATATACCAAGATAAAGTCAGCATTTTCATAAAAAGGAAAAGGATTTTCTCTCTCTCTCTCTCTTTCTCTCTCTCTCTCTATCTGTGGGGGGAGAGAGAGAGAGAGAGAGAGAGAGAGAGACGGGGGACGCTTAGAGCAAAATGCACATATACAGAACAAGCACAAAGATAGAGTTGGAGAGCTTCTCAGATCCGTGGTCTTTGGCTCACTGACTAACCGCGTGCCCATGTCGTGAAGCTCGCTCCTTTTTATGGTGAACTCAGCTGACTCGTGCCACATCTCTTCGAGGAGCTGGAATACGTATCTGGGGTCCCTTTTGTTTGGCTTGGCCCGCATTGACGCATTGTCTACCTGCATTGGTGATTTTCCGGCCAGCTGGAGCTTCCGGTGACCGGAGATACCGCAGATGAGCTCCGGCGAGGGGGAGGGTGTTCTTGGCACAGAGAATGGTGGGGCAGCGAGAAGCACAAGATGACAGAGGTGTGTATTGAGGTTGCAGATTCATGCAACTCCAGATTATCAAAACTCTCTCTCTCTCTCTCTCTCTCTCTCTCTCTCTCTCTCTCTCTCTCTCTCTCTCTCTCTCTCAATGAAAATGCAATGGCACTAGTCTGTATAAGTTTGCTGAGAAAATGCAAAAGAAATTGACAACTGGAAAAAGGTCTCGCATCTCATAAATTTGTTAACTTTTTCGCTCTTTTTAGTCTTGGAAGACGGCATTGTCATGTTTGCAAAGCCTTTGCACCCACATTTGACTGAAAGCTTCATTTTATTTTTATTTTTTGCTTTTTACGTATCTTTTTGTGTCAATTTTTTGTTCTAAGCGGGCAACCCAGAAAGTCTTATTAATTAGAGTGGATAACAAATGCGTACCAAACTGCAGGTCTATGTGATTGGGTGATTGAATTGTGGCAGTGTGTTGAAAGTGGGATACTGATTCAGGTATCACGGTTTTGGTGTCAATGGTTGAACGTGTCTCTGGTTCTTCCTGGTGATGCGAAAGAACCAACTTTGAGATGAGCAAATTGTGCCGGCGACTCAAGACTATTGCTGGGACGATCACAGAATCTCCCACTTCATCGCTTGTCAACAGTATGAAATGTTTGGAATGAATTGCTCTCTAGTTGTCTGATACCCTGTACCATTATAGTGTGCAGATAATGTGTCATTATAACGGTCAATTGACAATGTTACTAGGTGGATTCACAATCTCTGAGATGCGGTGCAGACGACAATAATTAGATCTCGATTATTGTTTTTATTTCGCTTCAACATAGGTTTTGCGTCCAGAGAATCCAAGAAGATTTCTGAACAGAGGTAAGACACAAGCTAACTTCTCATTTTTGTTTATCTTTTCATGCTTTTATAGTTCTGATAAAGTCGTCTAAGTGGGATTTTTCCCTTGCCCGAACATCAACAGGTTGGTGGAAGAAGTTGAAGATTCGAATTTTAAAATGAAAGATAAGAGCTTCAGGTCCCAAGAAAGGGAAAGAAAAGGAGATGAAAGCACCGAGACTAGCCTTCTTGATGTATGCTTCCACTTTAAGCCAGTTGCTTTCAGTGAGCTGAAAGCTGTGGCAACATTTTCAATTAAAACATTCATTTCTTTGGTGGAAACAATCTCATCATTTAGTTGTATGTGATGAAGTACCCTAAATTTCACAGTCCAATGTTTTCTTTAAGATTTTTCTGATGTTATCAGTATGTTTTCCTATTTTAGTTGCCGAAGGAAAATGATGAGATTGTCCTTCACCGGCTTCCGGAAGGACAGTTGAGTACAACCAATCAAAATGCCGATCTACACAGCCTATGCGGATCAAATCTTACAATATCTAGTTCCGAGAGCAGTCCCATATTAAATTCACCTCAAGAGCTCAAAGCAAGAAACTTCATCCAACACAGCCCGACTAGCTTCCTCTCATCTCTGGGTTATGCCTCAGTGCCCAAGAAACTGATAGCAGATGAATCTGCCAGAGCTCAGCAAGAACACCAGAGGTCAAAGTGGGAGTGGTCGCTAAATCTTGATGGCAACTTGAGTACAGATGACTCGAAGAGTAGATTTCAGAATGTTCAAATGAGCAAAGGACAAGAACTGGCTTCTCAAAATGAGGTTGAAAGGCTTCAGGCTGAGTTATTTGCTTTGGTGAGACAAGCAGATGTTTCGGAGTTGGAACTGCAAACTCTTCGCAAGCAAATCGTGAAAGAGACCAAAAGGGCTCAAGGGCTCTCGAAAGAAAATGTTAGATTGAAGGAGGAGAGGGATTCACTCAAGGAAGAATCTAAGAAATTCAATGCCTTCAAAAGTAATTTTGACGGCGGAGATCTGCAGGAGGTCGTGGTAGAAATAAGAGAAGAACTGAGTCACGAGAAGGAGGTCAATGCTCATCTGAGATTGCAACTTCAAAAGACACAAGATTCGAATGCTGAATTGGTTCTTGCTGTGAAAGAACTAGATGATATGTTGAAGCAAAAGGATCGAGAAACACCAGAAATCGAAGCAGTTGATGATGAGGACCAGAAGGCATTGATAGAGCTCATTAAGGGCCAAGCAGATGTAAATGATCTGACCCAGCTCGATCAAAATATCATTGACCTCCGTAGCGAACTAGCTAACTGCAAGAGGGAAAAGGATGAGTTGGAGATCCACATGGAGCAGCTTGCCCTAGACTATGAAATATTGAGGCAGGAAAATCACGAGATATCGTCCAAATGGGAACAATTCCAGCTCCAGGAACAGCTGAACATGCAATATCAATGCGCACTATGTTTGACCAATGGAAGCGAACAAGAAAATTATATTCAAATATTGGAGAATGACCTCAAGAGCAAATCAGAATGTCTCTCGGATGCTCAAGCAACCGTTAACAAACTTGAATTGCGTATCAACAGCTTGGAGCAAGAATTGGAGAAGCAGGCAATAGAATTTGAAGCAGCTTTCAAAGACATAACGCATGCCAAAGTAGAGCAAGAACAAAGAGCCATCCGAGCAGAGGAGATGTTAAGAAAGACTAGACAAAAATATGCTAATGTAGCTGAGAAGACAAGACGGAAGTACGCAAATGTTGCTGAAAGGATTCAGGAGGAGTTCAGGAAACTCTCCAAACAAATGCTGTCGACATTTGAGATGAATGAGGCAGTGACTACAAAAGCATTGACAGAATCTCGAGAATTGCGTGTGCAGAAAAGTCAACTAGAGGAAACCCTCCAGAAAGCTAATGAAGAGCTCCTTTCTGTTCGAGGCAATTATGAAGCAAAAATGGAAGAGCTCTTCAGAGAAATAAAAGAGAAAACAGATCAGATCGAGCAGATGATGTTGGAAATCAACGAGAATTCCAGGCAGCCTGAAATTCAGAAGCAACAGACTGAAGACTGTAAAAAAAAATTGTTACAGGAGATTGCAATGTTGAAAAGTGAGATAAAAAGGCTGAGTATGGACAATATATTCCTCTCTGATCAAGAGGAAAAACTGACTGCAGAGTTGGAACAGATGACAAAATCACTTGCTGAAACTCGGATAGTGGTGGAAAAAGGAAATGCTGAAAGAGATGAGCTGGTCAGTGCCCTTGCTTCAATGAAGAAAGAGATGGAGAATTCACTGATGGAGCTCAATTCCTTGAGGCAAATGAAAGATCAAAAGGAAATTGTTGTTGAAAGCTTAAAGTTGGAACTGGAAAACCTTAAAGCTCAGCGTAATGACGTGAAAAGCTCAATATTCGAGGATAAATCAGGGAAAGAACGACTAAGAAAACAAGCCATCAAGCTGAAGGGTGATCTCAAGAAGCAGGAAGAATTCACCGTGACCGAGAAAAAGAGGAACAGGCGACCAGTAGTTTCGGATGGAAAAAAGGTTGCTCCAAGAAGTAATAAGCCTGCTCAAGATTCTAACGGCAACAAAAGACTAACAAGTTTCCATGAGAAAATTAAATTGCTTGAGGTATTGAGAACCTCTTCGCTTTTGTGATTAACATCTCTACTATCACCACATAAAGATAAGAATGCTGTTTGAATCTAACTTATTGCCTTATGGGGGTTTAGCGTTAGTTCAAGATTGCCTCTCTGCCATGTTTGAAACTCTTGTACTTCTGCATCTGACAGGACAATATGCAATCAAAGCAAGCCGCATTTGACTCCATGAAGGATTCATTCCTCGCTAGGGAAAGTGATCTGCAGAACATAATAGAGGAGCTAGAGACCAGGTTGCAGGAAAAGGTAATCCTAGTTTGTCTTATGATGCATAGGGAAGCTTTGTACTCGGCAAAAATTAGAGATTTACACGATACAAGGTGATGGAGTTGTTCAGGAAGAAGATCACTCAGTAAGATCCTGCCTAAACATTTGCAGACTCAAAGGGAGATTTGTCGAGCTCCTTGGCACATCCATTAAAGGATGAGAAATTCGGTGCTCAGGACTAAATATGTGCTGATTCGTTACTGACTTGCATTCTGCACAGAGTTCACAGCGTTCACTCTCACTGCTTCTTACATGCTTCTGATCATAAACGACGCTTCATCTTCAATGCAGAGACCTGAAGATAGTGATGAAGTCACACCAACAACAGAAGAAAAGGAAACTGTAGCGGAAGACTTGTGCAGTGTGTCGCAGAGGTCCGGAGAAAATGGCAACATAATCCATGGGTATGATGAATTAGCCAGTTGAAGATCATTTTATATGAAATGTTCTTTGTACTTGCGGGGTGATAACAATTGGCCCTTAGTTTTGAAAAATTTTCGTTCTATGCGGCACAAGGATCATGCTCACAACTTGATCCATTTCACGTTCTCTTTTCTGTTTCCAGGGACCCTTATGATATTGTTTTGGACAATGAAGCTCTTATATCCGGTTCAAGTGCCAGAGACAGCAACTTCGACAAGCGACTTACTGAATCGGCATCGTTGAGGGAGAGGAATGAGGCAATGGAGCTTGAGCTCAAGGATCTGCAAGAAAGATACTCCCAAATAAGCCTCAAGTTTGCCGAAGTGGAAGGCGAGAGACAACGGCTGGTGATGGCTTTACGAAACCTCAAGAATGCGAAGAGTTGCTGATCGTTATCGAGGAACCACACCGAGTGATGTAGTGTACAGTACTAAGCATTCGGCTAGCCCAAACGAGCGTCTTGATGCAAGGACGACTGCTGATTAGCTTTATACATAGCAAATAACTGCCATGGGCACGTACGGCGTGGATTGTAAGATCTTTTCATTGTACCAAAAAATACTAATTCACCCTGTTTAGGAAACTTCCGCTTGTTCTTACAATTCCCATCCATAAAACTAGGCATCCGTTCTGGAATCCTCAATCGACATTATAAGTGAAATCACTTTTTCCTTGTGTGCATTCAGTTCTAACCGTATTCTGGATGGGGGACCTGAGAACAATACATCCCAACTCCCAAGATCATGACTTAGAGAGATAATCATCCTATATTGAAGCACAATTATACTCAAATCTTTCGTAATGTTAATCAATAAAAACAGGCATATTTGTATCTTTATTGAAGCCAAACCTTGAGCACTCGAGCAACAAAATTTCCACCCCCTTCCCCCTTCACCCCAGGAACGTGAGCTTAAACACCTAAGCAACAAAAATTTCACCCCCTTCCCCCTCATCCCAGGCGCACTTGTGCGTGCGAGAGAGAGAGAGAGAGAGAGAGAGAGAGAGAGATTGCCAAAAGACCTATTTACGTCTAGAGCGGGAATAATGGTTGTCATTCGGATTTCTCTTTCCGCTAAATACAGCCAAGGCCTTCCTTACGGGAGGCTGAAAAGAACCCCTCTTATCGCTATGGTAGGAGAACACGTCATCTGAAATAAAGAAGTCATCTTCCTGCACAACGGAATTTTATTCAGCCTTAGTTCAAGCAAAATGAAAGGATCTTCAACATTTCCAAGTTTTAATTGAGTAAATTGCTATGGCATGAAACAATCAACACAGTGAAGATAACTCACCTGCTTATTTGCCTTCTTCTTTGTTTTAGGATAGAGGTACTTCTGTGGCAACTGATCTTCACGTAGTATGAGGTTCTTTGATATGGCATCTCTTCCGCCTTGGGGCAATGGCAGTGAAAACTGCAGAAAGAAAATAGATGTTTTAGAGGCTGAAAAATCCTCACAATATCATCGTTATGAAACAAATGGGGGATGGTTTCCCATTTCAATAGCAGAGATTACCAAGCCCAATAAATTTTGGCGCATAAAAAGAAGAAGACAAACTATAGCAACAAAGAGTGCAAGTATAACAATTGAATTAATATTAGCAAAAAGAGGTGACATGCTTGAACAAATCAAAAACCATATTGAATATGACAATGACATTAATGGTGAATGCATCTGCGTTCAGTTAAAATTAAAGAATAAAACTTGCAGCTTCCAGCAACCAATTATACTCACCCTGGTGCCACGTAAAGTAATTCGTGGTCGACGGGCTGCCAACACAACTCCATTTTCATTGACCGTGACAGCAACTTTACGCAGCGTTCCACCATTTCCACACTTAGGACAGAAAACTCTCCCAATTTCAGCAGTCACAGTATAGCAAGCATGGCACTTCAGTATCCACCTGAGAACATGAAACAAAAAGTGAGTAGACTGACACTGAAGTTCATTAAAGATTGCTGCACTTTCTTTGGATAAGTAAAAAGAACAATAGAACCTACACAATCTTCCCAAATACACTGATCTAGGAGGGTGAGATTATACAGCCTCACCAGCTTTGCAGAGAGGCCATTTTTATTACTCAACCAGTGACATACAGGTCAAAGGAAGTGACCATAGCCCTCTGGAAAAATGAAAACATTATGCTTGGAAGTAAATGATTCAACAGCCACAACTGCTGAAGAACCATCAGCATTTCCTACAAAACAGTCGGGAGTTCATAGAAATACCAGATTCAACTACCCTCCTACCCTCTCTGTTCCTTCTCAGTTTCCCACCTTCTCCTTTCTCTTTTTTTCCTGTCCTTCCTTCTGTCCTCCCCCAGCCATAATTTTTTTCCTCAAAAAATGGCTCTAACTTCCACAAGTTCTTGATCCTCCCGATGGAACTGCAAGAGGAAAAAGAAAACTTCTACACCAAGTGAACTCTAACCTCATGCTGACCACTCTCCATCCATTTGATTCCATCTCAAGAATGAGATGGCCTCAATTCGATAGTAGTTAAAATATCTTATAGCCGAACTCAACTTCAAACTAACGAGCTAAAAAAAAAAAATGGGACACGAATCAAGTGAAAGGGAACTCAACTGAACCTTTAGGATTAACCATAAGAAATTCAAAAGGCTAACATTCTCCATAAGAACTTCATGTTAATGTCAAAGAAAATCAGAATGCTAAACACCATGTCATTGCATCTATTTATATTTGCATACAAACCTGTGCAGTTGGCGTATTTGCATTCCCCCAGGAGCAAGTAGGCGTAGCCCCATCTGAAGGATAACATTTTGCATTGCAAAATCACCAGTGACGCAAGCTACGCTGGACTCCGACAACGATCTTAGCACCCAACTCTGCTCACTACTCTCATCATCTAAATAAGATGCATTGTTGCTTTCATTAGTCTGGCTTGAGATCTCCAATTCATCTGTTCCTTTACTGGCATTATCAACATCATATCCGCCAACAGCTTCAGCTGCATCAGCAGATATTAATTCCGGTAGCATTGCCTCATTGGATTCCATTACTGCAGAAGAGAGGTCATGCTCTATTTCTTCTTGAAGAGCTGATGCCGAATCTTCCTCCAATCTCATTTGTTTCAAGATAGAAGAAAGATCCTCACTACCCTCCACCCCTTTGACCATCTCACTCTCCTCAGAAGTTCCATTGGCAGATAGCACTTCATCAGAGCATTGATGTGATAGCTCTCCCGAGCCTTTGATAGCATCATTGGAGCGGTCATCAATATCCTTCTTGGCATCTTGTTGACTCTCTTTCTCGGATGACGTCTCAAAATATTCACGCCTAGCTTTTCTTCTAAGATATCTTCTATGAGTACTTCTACTGACAGCAGGAAGCCAATCACTGGCATTATCATCAACTTGTCCCTGAGAAGCATCAATTCCATCTGCTACCATTTTCTTGCCTTCAATTGTAATCTCTTTTTTCTTGGGGGGAAATTTTCTATATTTTGTTGAACTTCCTTCCACACTCTCATGATCCACAGAGTGATTATCACCAGCAGAATTATCTTTAGAAAGGTTGCCTTCAGGAATAATGTTCAGGTTTAAGTCCTTCAGAGGTAGAATTCTCGAAGAAGTATTTGTTTTCTCCTCAGCTTCATGTTCTAATGCTTCCCACTCTTCCAGATTAGGAACATTTTTTCCCCATCCAGGCATGTCATTCTCAGGAAGCCTCTTGATATTAACTGTATGTACAGGCGGTGGACAATCCCTCAGATGGTTAATGCCATGAATTTGAGCCTCGAGCATGTATGTCAGGGCAATGAGTTTCAGATCAACATTGGAGAGAGTTTGCAAGTCACCAGTCGCTCGCGCAAACTTTATAACTGTCAAGTCACGTAAAACAGATAAGTCACTTGACATTCAAACTCTTCTATAAAGTAGCATAGCTTTCTAATATACAAGAAAAAATCATCCAATGTCTTACTCTTAGAAGCTATACAAGAACAATGACCAAGACAAAATCTACAAACAGAATGACGGCAACTACTTTGATATTCAGAAACCCGAACTCTATTACATTATTCGATCCCTTAATTAGTATTTCTACTTTTTATGTTAGATTTGTTTAGTTTACAATGATTATATAAAAGATGAAATCATAGGACAAATTCTGTCTAACATATGAATAATAGATTTGAAATCATGTCTACAGCAGAAAAATCAATATATTCAGACAAATGACGAAATTATAATAAACTTATACAAGCAATGATGGCGAAAATAAAATCATGCTTGATTGGCCGTATGTTGCCATTTACAGACATGAGGTATCAATCAGCAAGTGCGTCTCCCCCTATGCATGGATATAGACAATGAACATCCATGCAAATTACACAAATTGACTCAGTGCAAACTTGGCTTCTATCATCCATGGTCTGAGAGCACTGGAAACATGCATACAGCAACCAAACCTTGGCAAAACTTCTCAAGCGCATGTGGTTTGATTCAGTTCTGAAGTTCCAATTTCCAGTACGCTACTTGCCTATGACAGGCATAACTAGTTCTATCACTCCTCGTGAATTTTCATTTATGTTAGAATGAGAAAATTAAGACAAGGCGGATCGATTTCATGAGCACGTTATATATCTTCCAAAGCTTCTTCAGGAACATAATACCAAGAATTTTCACCCTCGAAACTCTCGCAATCATCTCCTATTAAACCCCCAAAATTTGAAAATTCAGCTCGATCAACACGACGATTCCAGTAAATTAACAATGCCTTAAAGCCCACGTAATTCCCTGAACAATCTACACACCAGGCCGATAGCAATTCAAGTTCCACCGTCAAAGTACCTTTATTTAGAGCTTCGGCGGTCGGCTCCATGGTCTCGACGGAGAACGGCACGAGCTCGAGGCGGCGGCGCGAGACGGGGTCGCGGACCTCGCTCATGACCTCGGGGACGGAGACAAACCTGTGGGCGAGGCCTCGAAGCTTTTCGCCGCCCTCGATGATGGCGTTCGCGTCCACAACCGCCACGGACACGCCCCTCGAGGAGTTGCAGCTGTCTACGAAGATCTTCTGCGTCGTGGTCGTGCTGTTCTGGGTTTCGCCTTTCGACTGAGGCTGGGTCTTCACTATGTTGCTCCAGCAGGGGAGCTGCGAGGCCGCTGGAGGCGGGGCCGCCGGCGACGGCGGTGCATCTTCCATATCTGAGCGAGTGTGGGAAGGGAGGGTCTGAGAGATGAGGCTTAAACCCTAGTTGTGCACCTGCCAGTACGGAGATTCACAGAAGCCGAGTGCGACACACATTTACCACCGTGAAGCCGGTATTTAATATTTTCTTTTTTTCAAAGTCCCATAGAAAAACTAAATTAAAGAATTAATCATCTAATTAAAGTTCGGGGCCCTCATAATTAGTAAAAGAAAAAATATATATATACCAAGACGGATATATTCACCACTTTACGCCCTCACATGACTCCGTAAATCGCGCGTGCTTCTTTACGTTTTCTCGGAAATACGAATACGTATAATAAACGGTGATGACGCAGTATGTGTACGATGGTGAAACCGCATTTACGGCAGTCATTTGAGATGCACATACGCGCACAACTGGCCGTTATTTATTTAAATACGAGGCTATTTCTATTTCTTGCATAACTAAATGTACCACATTTTCACAAAAAAGCTCTATTAATCATTCGATTACTGTCTAAAGTGACCAGATCGAATTTATCTTTGTTCTTTCTTTTTCCAGTCTTGTTATTTTTACGTGTAAACCGACTCTGTTGGCTTCCCGAACAAGGTGAGATTCTTGGAAAACATTTTTCCGGTACTTGGTTGAAGCCTAAAAATGAATCGGAAAAACTTTTGGTTTTCTAGTGTGTAAAATGACATTCGATTTTCCTAAATAGATACATATTATATGAGCGCTAATAACTTGCACATAAACAATTGATGAACCATACACAAACACTAAAATCTTTAGTCCAACCCCAATCCCTCAAACTAGGCATTAGGATCAAGGCATGAGTACCTAGGTATTGGATCTCAATTTCAATAGATCCTAGTTCAAGCGCCAAGGACTTGACCTAGAGCAGTAGGGAGCAAGGCACGGCCTTTATGGAACCAAGCTAGAGTGTCATGGATTAGAGCTCAAAATTTAGGGACCTATGCACAGCCTTTGTGGACCAGGCTTGAGTGTTGAGTATCCAAACTTGGGCATGGAGATCAAGCACTTAGCATTTGTGGACCATGTAGCTCGAGTGGCATGGGTGCTAAGTCTCTTGGTTGGCCTTGATTGAGCTAATTGCAGGCACTAGAGTCCTAGGCTCAACCTCAATGGACCAAGGCATAAGTATCGAGGACTCAAGCGCCAAGGACTCGACCTAGAGCAGTAGGGAGCAAGGCACAGCCTTTATGGAACCAAGCTAGAGTGTCATGGACTAGAGCTCAAAATTTAGGGACCTATGCACAGCCTTTATGGACTAGGCTTGAGTGTTGAGTATCCGAACTTGGGTATCGAGATCTTGCGCTTAGCATTTGTGAACCATGTAGCCCGAGTGCCATGGTTGCTTAGTCTCTTGGTTGGCCTCGATTGAGCTAATTGCAAGCACTAGAGTCCCAGGCTCAACCTCAATGGATCAAGGCACGAGTGTCAAGGACTCAAGAATGGGGCCTAAAGTCATGGACCTGGCTTGATGGATCCAGGCCCGAGCATTGGGGACTTGAAAATCAGGATTTGAATCTTTGTGTTCGAGCAAGTTTCAGATTTGAATGTAAAGTTTCGAGTTCAAGTATCAATACCTAATCATATTTTTTGTTGGAATAATGACGTAAGTGACTCATGATTTTGGATACCCAACGTACAATATTAGAAAATGAGGAAAAATATTTTTCAAGGAATAAATGAAGCGTTTTCCTATTAAATAATAAGTTGTGGCCCAACAAATCCCAAAAAGTGGGGCCGTTCTTATATGACAAAATTTGGCCAAAATAAGAAGGGGGAAGAAGTAATTTTAGAACTACTATTTGACCAAGATTTAGATAATCCCAAATATGAAATAATGTTCATTTGATATTATTCTTTTATTACGTTTTGAAGTGATTTTTATTGTTTTTCTTACGTCAATCTTCTATGACATTTTAAAGAATCATAATTTCGTTACTAATTTACCTTTTATACTAGTTTAATACTCCTATGATAAATATAGCCTTTTGGGGTAAATATTACAAGCTCTGTGAATTTAAGCATATTTGTTTCAATAATAAATAAGCACTTCAATAATTAACAATTAAAATACAATGTTTAAATACCATCTAGTGATGTGTAAGTAAAGAAAAGACTAGAATTTTTTTTCCCCACAAAGAGGGACTAACTGGATTTTCAATATTTGGATAAAAGAGCTTAATCGTCAGGTATGAGATCGGAAAATGTTATGAGAATTGAAAGTCCGCGATTTATATCCTTCGCACACCTAGTTTTTACTTTTCTCGTTTATCATTTCTCAAATATTAATATTGTTTTTCTCTATTTAAGTTTTCTCTGCTATATTGACCTAAAAATTACGAGATATTAGATCGGACACGTTTGAAACTAGCATTCAACATTTAAATGTTTTGTTTTTACATATTATGGACATCTCTTGTATAGCAAAAAGGCCGTGTTTTTTTTTTCTTTTTTAGGTCTTACTTGCGTAGAAATCGACTTTTTTATGGTAAATAAATCGACATTGTCCATTAAGTTAAGGAATTAATCATGTAATGAACAATGGGATCCTTATAATTACCTGAAAAACAGTATGCCAAGGTGTGAATATATTTATCACTATATTCTCCTTTGTGCAGTGAGTACGCGCGTGTGTTTTTTATGTTGAAAAAATGAGTACGTACTGTGTACATGATGACGACGTGGCATGTGTATGTACATGCATGCATGCACATTTTGTTACAACTATTTATTTCAAAATTCATGATCATGCATGCTCTAGAAATAACAGAATCAAGTTATGACACGACTTAAATGGGTGCGTGCCTCGGGGGTACGACACCCTTTTCATTCATTTACCATAGTACCAAGGCATTAAAGTTATAAAATTATTCTGATGACAGGAACTAATAATGTTTTCAAGCACTTCTTGAAAGGCTAACATGCGGGGAGGCTCGGTTCGGATTCCCGATGGAGAAATGAATGTTGTTAATGCATGTAATGTATAAAATGTATCACATTTTACCTTCCACAAAAACATTATTTCCAATCTGGAACGGCGGTCAAAATTTTTTAGCGTAAAATTTAGTACAATCTCTCTAAACAAGCTTCAAGAAAATAGCGGTTTATAATTTTTGTGAGTCTAATATTAATTAAATTCAATAGAGAAACGACTATTTTTAAATCCTGATTTCATCTTAGCGAAGTAACGACTTCTTTAAGTAAATGAATTTTTATTTTATTAATTCAAATTTTCGTAGGTTACAGCACTGATATTACCAAAGGTAGACATTTCAGGGCTACTCGATATTCAGTAGCC
This sequence comes from Melaleuca quinquenervia, assembly GCA_030064385.1. NCBI lineage: Eukaryota > Viridiplantae > Streptophyta > Magnoliopsida > Myrtales > Myrtaceae > Melaleuca > Melaleuca quinquenervia. Next base: position 3,160,193 of record CM057722.1, read on the forward strand.
CTTTCTAAACAGGTACGCCACGAGATTTCGACATAACTCGGAATATTTCCACAAGCTTTAAGAGCCAGAAAGGCTTTAAAAGAACTTTTAATCCAAGAACATGCCTTTTGATCTAACTTTAAGGCCATCAGAACCTATAGATTCTCGTTGCGCGACATACGCAACATCTCAACAATTATCTCTAATTAATTGTCGCACTGCCAGAAAAATTCTTTCGTTTGAATTAATTGCACACAACCGGTTTTCAAAAACTTTGACCTGATATTAATCCCCTTCAAAACTCTTATGAATCGACCTTTCTAAAAATGCAATTCCTTAGCAGGAAGTTATTGCGGTTGAATCTTTGCAAAATGAGCTTAGCGGACTAGACAAATCCCCCGGAGATCTGGGAATTATGAAAAGATCTACACAGAAATATTACTTGACAGGGAAAAACCGCAAGTTCTTATTCGGCACATTCAAGATTAAAGATTGAGATGGTGAAGAAGAATCTAGTTCAACTCCTAGTGCCAAATTAATTCTATGGATTATCTTATCCCAAATTCAATCTTAGCATATTCTTTCTTTTCCTCCGACAAATCAATCCTCGCGGTTTAGATGAAAATTACCTATAGCAATGGTCTGTTTCCAGATATAGATCGCCCAAAGGGTTCTCAGGGTCAAAGAACCAAGAGTTTCATTACGTGAGATTAAAGAAGATACTGTGTGTATGAAGATTGCTTTGGATTTCCAAAGAGCCGATGCCACGCTATAGAGTTTCTTCAAGAATTGTCAAGATTCAAACGCTGGCGGGCGAACAGCATCATCGTCCCTTGGCTTCCACTGTAAAATATTAGGTCCGCCTTCATAACAAAAGCACATTATAGCCAACATCTCCCGCCCGAACGCAACACTAACCACAGAAGGAGGAGGAGGAGGAGAAAGAGGAGATTCTATTGTCGCTTTCCAGCAGTCCATTACGATGACCACGAGGTATCCCGGACTTCGTTTCCTACCCACCGACGAAGAACTTTTTTTTGATTACTTGATACGGCGGCTGAATCAAGAGCCGCTGCCCGATCTGAACGTCATCCGCGAATTCGACTTGTACGGGGGCGGCGACCCCTGGAATATCTTTGACAAGGACCGGGACGAGAAGTTTTATATTTTCACTACACTGAAGAAGAAGAACAAATCAAGAATTGACCGGACCACCGGGTCGGGCACCTGGAAGGCCGAGCAAAATTACAAGATCAAGGACTCGCGAGGTGAGGTGGTCGGCCACAAGAAGCTCTTTAGATATGAAGCGAAAGCCACCTCGAGCGCTGAAGATGACATGGCCAAGAACGGGCACTGGATTATGTACGAGTACTCGAGGCATACCCACGATGTATGTGTCCCTTTCCCCTAATTTTGTTTGAAAGGAATTCCTTGATGAATCGGTGGATTTTGAAAACCCTCGAACCACCATTATTATTACTCTGTGATTGATATGAAAAGTGCGTTTTTACGGCAACATCGTTCTGGCCCTCGTTATCGGTTGCATGTATATTTCTAGGGCATAGATAGTCTTCGTTCTTGTTTTTTCATAGATGTACTTTTGTTCTTCGATTTCTGTTTTTTTGCCTTTTCGTATCGCGAGAGAAAGAAAATTTACTTTGTTGAGATCTTACGCAGGAGCGCGTCTTGTGTGTAATTAGCAACAAGCATGCAGAGGAATTAAGCAAAAAAGCGTGCCGGAATCCGCACGGCCGAGTGCAACTTGAGGAAGAGAATCCACTAGCAAAGAAGGCGCGCCAGTTCCGCGACGATCACGCACACGGTGCCTACGTTCCTTCCACCGCATCGCTGCCCTTGGCCACTGCCACCGCTCAAGCTCCACCGTCCACTGCCCCGCCTTCCGACGAAGGTGGAGTCGTCATTCCACAAGATGACATCTGCTACGCCACTGACTCCCCGGCTTCTCACGGCGACAGAAACGCCAATGCGCTTCCTCTGGCAGCAGCGAACATCCAAGAAGATACCCGCCTCACAGCTTCCCCGGCTTTTGGCGGCGTCAATGCCATTCCGCTTTCTGCGACGACCACGGCGGCCCCCTTGCTCGACCGTGAATGGGCCGATCAGCTGAAGAATTTGGAAATAAGTCCGTTGGTGAAGTCTCTCTTTTGTGCAGTCATCAAGCAACGCGCTGAAGCTCTTCATGCAAGGAGCGATCCCGTTGAACCGCGCTCGGAAGGAGTTTCTGCCCACTGGCCTGATCGTTTTCTGGACTTTAGCCAGTGTATCTAGCTAACCATTAGAGTTGGTGAATGCTTCGGGGACCCTTGTTTCTCATACCGGGTACGCCCACATGAGCTTAGGGAAACCGAAGTATGAACTAGCTATGATGGGTTTATGGGCTATATATTATGTGCTTGTATGAGAAATTGTTGTACGATTGAGCCTCACAAAATATAGTGAAATCATTTGCAGGATGTAGCCCTACTCTGGGGTGAACCTGGGTAAACTTTTGCGTGATCTTATTTCTCTTTCTCCGCGATCTTTCTAAATCGGTTCGTGATAAATGCCTTCACTAACGCCGTGTTCTTACTTGCATTCGTTACCATTTTCTACTCCTTCGAATGATGTAAAATATTAATGAGTTTGATTATAGATGAAATGTTGGTAATGTTCAAAGTAAGTTTGCTACTAAGAATGACTTGCATTCATCAGACATATCGCGGGCAAAGAATCTCGTCGTATTGTGTAACCGTGGATCTTAATTATTTTATGCTTTTGCTACGGAATTTTTGGATTCCCCAAGATAATCAAATTGTTAGTCCAAGATAATCAAATTGTTAGTAACTCGTCAATTTTTATTATTAGCAGTAGAGAACTGAAGTTGAGAATTAGAAACTCATACGTGTTAAGCAATGAGATGGAAGTCAAATGGTGAGAAGCAATTCCTTTTTTTCCCACGCACGAATGACCGAGTATTACTCCCGCATATGATTTTGTAGTGGATAACTATATGTATTCTATTAATTATCTATTTTAAAATATTCATTTTAACATTGGCTCATTGGCTTTCCATTAAAATGTTTAGTCAACCATAATTTTGTTTCTATGCAATAGTTAGCATGGCACCATATCTTTATAACTTCTTTATTACTCAAAGATATTCCCACATCATGAAACAATATTCCTTATGCTTGTACTAGTATAAAAAGTTTCCAAAGAAGTTGAGTTTTTGAGGGATAATTTTGTTTTCTCCAACTTTATTTCAAAATATGGCCAATAATATTAAAAATACCAAACTACTACATCCATGCCATATTTACCTAAAATTAACTCACGCATCATAAAAACTTCCAAATTGGCACACAAGTGCCACATTAAATTGTGGCAATCTGAGTTTTCTTTGGGTAAATGTAACACGGGTACAATAGTTTGGGATAAACACGACACTGGTGTACTAATTTGGAGTTTTTGGTGATATTAATTCTTCAGAAAATTCACATTGGCTTTGTTGACATTCCTTTAATGGTTAGTCAGTTGTAGATTTTGTTCTTTTGAGCGGTCAAAGTAGCACCGCATTTTTTATAATTTCCAACTTCTTAATTAGTGAAAGATGTCCCTTCATTTTGAATAAAAATCTTGGTTTCGCTTGTTAACTAATATCGTTCATGGAGTGCTTATGCAAAAAAAAAAAAAACATTCAGATGCCTCAACATGCATACTTTTTTGACATCGATATTTTTAGTGTATTTCTAGATATTCTTATGATACCTTACATGCTATGTGCAATAGTGTCTCGCCAATATATATTTATATATTAATCAATTAAGAGATAAAAAAATATTCATCATGACAAATTTAGTCATACAGGGATGGAAAAAGCCCCACCTTTTTGTTTCGTGATACACGACTATATATACTTTGAAATTCATAGAATCAAATTAGAATTGACTTAATTGGGTGAATTTCTCAATTCTGACGCAAGGTACTAATTTGACCAAATAAGTACTTCAGTCATATACAACACCCTTTTCGTTCATTCATTGTAGTTTTGAGCTATAAAAATCTAAAACTTTTCCTATAAGGAGAACCATAATGTTTTCAAACACTCATAGAAAAGATCACAAGCAAAGAGGCCTCGATTCATGATCCTGAGCAAAAATAAATCATCACTTTACTAACTAGAAGAAATATGAATCCTGAGTAAAGTGGCGATCCATGTTTGCCATTATGGGTGCGCGTGATTGAGATTCTTTTCAGAAATCTCATTTTAGACTGAATTGAATTTTTCTGATTCTGTTCTAGAATGAGTTTCTGAAAAAAAGAAACATGTTTAATATAAACAAAGAATTTCTATTTTATAAACATAAATCTATTTGATATAATTAAAAAAAAATTTCTGTTTATGTTTCTATTTTTTTTTCAATTTGAAGAAATTTTTAATTTTTAGATTGTAAAATGTTTACTCCAATAAAAATCAAATACTTATTATTTAGCGCAAAAAATTAACAAATTTGATCACATTTTATATTGTAATTGAAATCTAAATTCACATTAGTTGCATAAAACATAGTATATAATAATTTCCAAAGAGTTAGGATAGATAAAAATACCAATATTGAGGTAATGCATTTTTCTTATGGGTTTTACCCTTACCCACCAACTTAGAACTTCTCTTGCATAAAGTAACACCACCTTAAAGGAGGAATCAGTTTTGTTTATGTCACTAAAAACAGCCATTGAAGATGAGCCACACTTTCCTTGAGAAACTATGGAAAATGATGGAGATGGAGATGAAGAAGAAGAAGAGATCGAGAAATGGAAAGAAGTTAACATTGTCATTTCTCAATCTTCAGTACAAAACCTATATGTATTCTCTAGAAGCTCAAGATTTCATTCAAGATGATGAAACCTATATTTCATTCAAGAAAATGCTACGTGTTACAAATAATTTGTGCCTTAATCAAAAGACGAACTTGAGATCAGAGCAAGCAAGGAGACGGCTGAGGTGGAGGCATACATACGAGGTGGAGAGGCGGGGGCCGAGCACACACGCACACATCACATTCACCATCAAAGCCAACTAGATCTGGTGAGCACACAAGCACACAACACAACATACAACGCACAGCAGACGCAAACCTGAGAAGAAGAGAGGAGGCAAAGGCCAAGTCGGAGGTGGAGGTGTGCAGCTGAGTCGTCTAGGAGAGGCGGTCGGTCTCGTGGAGGGAGGCGGTCGGTCGAGAGATGAAGAAGAAGAGATGAGCGCTGATTAGGGCAAGAAGAAGAGGGAGGCGTTCACACACAAACGAACAAGCCCAAGAAAAAGGAAATGAAGAATGTCGAGAATGGGTTCTCAAAAAGTGCTCAAGGATGAGAATTCGTCCTTGCCCAAAAACTAATTCTAGATTGGAAATCCATTATAAAATTAGTTTTCCAAAAAAGTTGTACCAAACGCCATTTTATTCTAGAATGAGCTTTTTTGGTCCAGAACCCATTATGGAACAGAATTGAGTGCAAGTCATGCGCACTCTATATGCTTGCCTCGATTCTCATCCTAAACTATCTAGAAGAAGTTTATAAGTAAGTAACATATAAGTCATATTAAATTGGTCAATTTCCACTTATATTACAGAAAAATACTCCCTCCCAAGTGAGTCCTCATAATATTTTAAAAATAAATCAATAAATTAGGCACCCCTTTGATTATAAAAAAAATAGAAATAGAAATAAATTAAACAAGTAAAATACGTATGTTTATGCCCCGCCGTCTCTCTCTAAACATAAAAAAGTCAAAGCCGATCTAAATTAGATACGCCTAATCAAACGCTTGTTTAAAATGGTTAATAACCTGAGAGGGAAAAGGTACTTATGCTGTGGGGATGCGTTACTTGAACATTGATCCGGTGCCCATTGTTGTCGGCTCCCACACTCGAACCCGCTTTCAGTTTGAAAGTGAAGAGTTTCTTGTGATCGACTACCTCACCTCGCGAAACCTTAATTTCGTGGCTCCACTCGCCCTTCCAATTGCCCGAGCCCACCATCCTGTCCACCGTCGATTTGTCCTTCCTCTTCAACACGGTGAAGACGTAGAAGGTCTCGTCGCTATCCTTGCTGAAATTCTCTCAAAGATCGCCATCGCCATACACATTGCAGTTGCAACAAGTAGTGCACGAAGAGCTATTCGTCAATGGGCCAAAAGCGAAACTCGGGTTGATGCCTAATCTGGAAGGTACAGAATGGCGGTTAGGCATCAAGCCGGATTTCGCTCTCGACCCACCGACGAGCAGCTCTTCGTGCACTACTTTTTGCGACTACAACGTGTACGGCGGCAGCGATCCCTGAGAAATCATCAGCAAGAATAGCGACGAGAACTTCTACATCATCACCGTGTTGAAGAGGAAGGACAAATCGATGGTGGACAGGATGGCGGGCTCAAGCACTTGGAAGGGCGAGCGGAGCCACAAAATCAGGGATTCCCAAGGTGAGCTAGTCGGCCACAAGAAACTCTTCACTTTCAAACTGAAAGCCGGCTCGAGCGCGGGAGCCGACAACGATGGGCACTAGATCAATGTACAAGTAGCGCATCCCCACAACATAATTGCCTCTTTCCTCTCACTTTATTAACCATTTTAAACAAGCGTTTGATTAGGCGTATCTAAGCTAGATCGGCTTTGATAATTTTAATTTTATATGTTTAGAGAGAGACGGCGGGGCATAAACATACGTATTTTACTTATTTAATTTTTTTCTATTTCTTTTTTTTAATAATCAAAGTGGTGCCTAATTTATTGATTTATTTTTAAAAAATTATGATGACTCACTCGGGTGGGAGCATTTTTCTATAATATAAGTAGAAATTGACTAATTTAAAATAACTTATATGTTACTTACTTATAAACTTCTTCTAGATAGTTTAGGATGAGAATTGGTTTTGTTCTCTGGATTAAAACTGAAGAAAGTTCTTAATTTTATGGAATTTTGACTAAAAAATTATTAGATCGTGTTTGCAATTCTATTAATTGATTAAATACATTAATTTCGTGAAACGAGTCATAAAAGTTCGATTTTATTTCAAAAATCTCGTTTTGATTTTTTGGACCACATTATGATATCTCGTTCAGATTTTTTGGACCACATTATGATTCGAAGTTGAATGCCTTCACAATTTATTTTTAACTCGTCGCTTTTCATGGATCTCAATTATTTTGAACCAACTTTGAAGCATTAGTTAGGGAAATACTAATTTATTGTCACGGATCGATTGATTCACTACTCGTTCCTTGCTCAATCCGTGTGACCTTAGAAACTTCGCTCCTAAGTCAACCTTCACCACTCAACCTCACCACACTCTTAGAGAGAATTCAAAGAGACTCTACACTTATATTACTTGTGAGAATTATGATGATACAAATAATGGGAGAAGGCCCCCTTATATACAAAAACTCGGAAGATATTGTCGGTACATTCCTCCTTAATCTAACGGTCTGTATAACCAATCAAAATTAAATACACGAGAAATTCTCATATCGCCCACCCCCAGAATCTTACCCTAAAATCTTCCAAAATATTGATCTCCTTCCTTGAATAGCCACCATGCTAGATATGCCAACCTCTAATCGCATCCAAGGAGGAGGACAACGACCATGCAAGAGGACATCCGCTCCACGCCCGATTCCTTGGCTTTTGGCGGAGACATGAATATCTACTCACTCCCGGCCGCCGTGATCAACGTCTTGCAAGAAGATACTTGCCACACCCCTTCCCGGCTCTTTCCGGCGACGCAAATTAGGTCGATTTGCTTCCTACGACCATGAGGGCAGTGTAACAAGTTAGCCGTGATGCCTTGCAAGAAGATACTTGCCACACCCCTTCCCGGCTCTTTCCGGCGACGCAAATTAGGTCGATTTGCTTCCTACGACCATGAGGGCAGTGTAACAAGTTAGCCGTGATGCCAGCTCCCCGGCTTTTGGCAGCACCGCATGCCTCCAGCCGACGACCTTGACGATGGCTGAGGAAAACGACATCTACTACGCCGCTGATTCCCGGCCTCTTCGCAGCAATGGAAATGCCAATTTGCTTCCTCCAGAGGCAGCGAACATGCAAGGAGATAACTACAACTGCAACGCGGTTTACTTGCTCTTTCATGTCGGTTCAGAGTAGAGAAAATGATCCGAGTTACTTTTGCATTTCATCCACCGTGTTAATTTTTGCAGTAGCCATTGAAGATTTCACACCGAGATGAATGCCATGCTATGAACTTGTTTGTCAAGAAGCTCCTTAGAACAAGGACAGTTGTTTTTGTTTTATTGATGCCCAGACCTTTGTACAAGGAACGAATGCAAATTCCATTCATCCACCGGCAATCAGTAAAGAGAGAATGCCGGTTAATAATGATGAGACGAACAAAAAGGTATCCCCTAAGCTTAGTTTTTCTCGAGTTTGGAAAGACCTACTTAGTATCTGGTACGGAAACTGAAGTCCAACCTAAGACTTGTGCGCTCTTGAGGACATGATTAAGCACCAAACTTGGGGACTTTGGCGGTCGAGATCTGTGCAAGGAAATGCTCTGCCACGATCCGGCGCTGGATCTTCCCAGAAGCAGTTTTCGGGACGGAGTCCGTGATGAAAACCTTCTTCGGGACCTTGAAGCTTGCAAGGTTCTTCCTGCAATACTGGATCACATCCTGCTCTGTTACCTTGACACCTTCCCTCGGAATCACGGCACAATTTATCTGCACACAAAGCAACCGGGCGTTGATCATTGCAATTATTTGGCTTAAGAGTTTTTGCTTTCGTTTTCAGAACTTGTGCGCAAAGATGTCCTTTTCAATCATCTGAATTCCGACTGCCACTTCATGAGACATTCAATCTCAGGAAACTGACAAACAGAAAGAGCTGATTCCCAATGCGAAATACTAGGAAACACAAATATGAAGAACGAAATGTTTGTTTACCTCTTCCCCATACTTATCATCCGGGACTCCAAAGGCAACTGCTTGGGCAACATCTGGATGTGCCAGAAGCACAGCATCGACTTCAATTGGTGATATCTTCTCTCCTGCAAAGCAATAACCAAAGTTCATTACATCGTCCACGACAAAGAATCTATCAAAGTCACTTTGAAGACACTGTTGTCACAAACAAAACGGCCATATTTCCAAACTCCAATCAAGTTACCTCCACGGTTGATGAGTTCCTTGATCCGACCAACCAAATGCAAGTACCCATCCGAATCCATGTACCCAAGGTCACCCGTATGAAACCACCCAAACTGGAAGGCCTGCTTATTTGCCTCTGGATTATTCTTATAACCTTTGGTCACGTTCAGTCCCCTTATACACACTTCACCGCTCTTACCCGCTTCCTGTATGGCACCGTGCTCGTCTAGAATTGCCATCTCCTGCCCCACAGGTCTTCCGACCGACCCTGGCTTATGCTCGCCATCTTCGGGCAAGGGGTTCGAAGCCATCAGGTGAGTAGCCTCCGTCATTGCATAAGCCTCGAGCACAGGTGCATCAAATGCCTCCTCCAGCCGAGCCAGGATAGCAGGCGCGAGTGATGCGCTGCAGCTCCTTATGAATCGCAGCTTTGGGTAAGCCGGCTCTGGCTTGCTGAAGTGGCGGTCCAGGATGATCTGGTGGATTGTAGGGACTGCTGTGTACCACGTGGCATTGTGTGAAATCATATCTGCCCAAAATGTGGACGCTGAGAACCTACCAGCCGCCGGTAGTGCCACGGCAGCTCCAGCAACCAAAGAGCTCAACAATCCAGCAACTAAGCCATGCACATGGAACAACGGAAGTACAATCACAGTAGAATCTGACTCCGTTAGTTTGTAAACTGACTTGATGTTCTGAACTGATGAAGCCAAATTGAGCTGAGTTAGCGGCACGCCTTTGGGGCGGCTCGTGGTGCCAGAGGTGTGCAAGAACAGAGCTACATCCGAGGGATCATTGACGACTTTGGACATCGAGTCAAGACTCGGCTCTATGTCAATTGAAGAGAGAGTGATCTTGGAATTGCCCGAGTGAAGCTTGGCGGTGAGGTTGGGGATGTTGAGCTTGGAAGCAGCGGATTGAGCCGGTTGGTTTCCTTCTTGTGGTGTCAAAAGGATCTTCGATTCTGAGTCAGAGAGGTAGAACTCAAACTCCTCGGCTGTGTAGGCAGAGTTGAGCGGAGCCGCTGTGGCTCTGCATCGGATTACCGCCAGAAACATGATCACAAACTGCAAAACAAATACATATTTCCAATCAGCAAAGTAACATACAAGTCCAGCCCAAACGGAGATCTACACACATATTTTCAGAGAATTGCAGACAACTAGGCTGTCAGTGGTCGATTCCATTAAAACCATTAGTCTCATTTTCATGAGCTCTAACTTGTTTTTCCGTAATCGATGCTTGGACATCCCAAACGACCCTGTACACAACAGAAAATTCCCTTCATGCTCAATCCTGTCCAATTTATTCCAATTTTATTTTGCAATAAAATGATCGAACTCGTCATGTTCACACAACTTTGACTCGCTCACAGAAACTTCATGCCTTGGATACGATTTTCTTTTATGGAAATCGACACCATTTCTGTTGCTCTGTTCTCGAAGACCCGTAAAGAACAAAGGAACATCTTCTTTTCACGCAGTTTTCCTAGACGACTCGTCATCTGGAAGGTACCGTTACCGCGATCTTCCGGATATAGCGTTTTCGACTTCAAACATCGTCGTTAGGAATTTCCACGTCCGCATTCACATCATCGCACAAATGAAAACGCGCACAAAAGGCATGCATGCGCCGTACTCGTGGAACAGACTCGATGATCAGGACATACCTCGACGGTGTTGGGGAAGGTGAGCGCGACGACGTCGCCGGGGCCGACGCCGGAGGCGGCGAGGAGCGCGGCGGCGTGGTCGACGAGCTCCCGCAGCCGAGCATGCGTCAGGTCGAACTTCCCGCAGGCGGAGACGGCCCTCCGGTCGGGGAAGTCGGACGCCGCCTTCATCAACAGGCCCGTGAGCGTGAGCTTCTCCATCGCTGATTTACCGAGAACGAATCCAAGGGACCGGCCGGAACCGGATGGCGATCGGATCGAGGAAAAGGGCAGAGACGATCGCTTCCGCGAGGATGAACGAAGATCGACGAGAACGATTTCGCACGAAGAAGAAGAAGAATTAGGGAGAGGCTTCGATGACGAGAGGACCGGAGGCTTCGCTTGTATATAGGAGGAGGAGGGACGAGAGAGGGGGAGGGAAAAATCGAGGAGGCTCCCGGCCAGTGCGAGTTCGGTGAAGGTCGCGACTGTGGGGTTGGGGGGGCGTGGGCCCCGGGGAGTGCCACGTGGCGAGACGGACGGGCGTCGGTTCGAGAGGGGGTCCCTAGTATTTTCTCGGAGGAGCGGTGCGGAGTGTGTGCGCGTGTCTCTGCATTCGCGAATCTCCATCCCGCCTTCTCGGTGCCACGTGGACGAGCATGCTGGCGGCAGCTCTCCGACGCGGACATTCAGGCGCGTGCCGCGTCGGGTGAGAATCCGCTCAAATTTAATTATCAGATCGTGCGCACCTCCCGTTTCTATCTAGAGGCTGGAGCTATTAAAATAAGGCATAGACCCATTCCTTAATTTATATTTAATGAGCCGAGATATTGTATATGTAATTATATTCTGTAAACAGGGTCATAATAAAGTCATCGTAACTTATTTAGACCCAATTTACATTTTATAAGTCTCTCTTATTCTCGTTCGATCTCATAATCACTCGTTTTGAGCTCTCACCTCAATTTAGGTATGAATTCTTCTAAATTAAATTAAATATAGAAGTATTTTAATAATATTGACTAAATAAAGTACATATGGATTCTATCGTTTATTAGTTATTGGATAAGAACGATCAAAATGAATTAAATGAATCAATTCGAGTCGAAACATTTTCTACTCGATCCCCCGTTCGTGAGGTCGACGCGCGAGGTCATCCGATATTTGGTCGCGTGCCGTGTGGGCCCCGCCTGGTGATATGTGGTCAAGTATGACCCATGGCTTGAGGAGCTGGTTTTCGCTTACCCTTTTCCCTTGGGAGGAGCGAAGTTGGATTTTTGCTTTTGTGGCGACAGAAATTCGACTGGGCTCGCATACGTAAGCTCTTTCATAAGGTCCTCTTTTTTTTTCTTTTTTCTTTTTTCTCTTTGTTTTTCTTTTGCTTTCTTTTCTTTTTGTCTTTTTTTTTTCTCTTGTTGTCCGAATGCCTCTTTCTTTGTTGTTCTTTTTTTTTTTTGGGGTCCGTCGTTCGAATTTCAGGCGATTGTCTCTTCTCCAACCCGGAAGTTAATGCGGGCGACGAACAAATCGACAGCTGCTGACGTAAGTTTTTGTCTCCAGTTCATCTGTCATTTTTCGTACTTTCAAAATCATAAAAAATAAAAAATATATATTTTTCATCAATAAAAAATATCAAAATATTTTCTCGCTTTTATAAAAATAAAAATCATTTTTCGTTTTTATTGTTTACTTTTAAATATTACGGCCTCTAATAGTGTGATTCAATATCGCTCGAAACCGATAAGCCGATGGTTTTTGATAAATGAATACCGGAAAATATTATCATTTTCCTGTAAAATGATTTTCCATAAAATATTTTTCAAAAATGCTATATTTTCCGTGAAACGAACGGAGCTTTAAATTCCGGTTAAATGGTACTTAAGAATGAATTAACTCGTTCTTTTTTCAAAATAACATATATCAAAATTTCCTAATTTAACCTCTATGGTTTATTTTCGCTTTCATTTCATTAACCATCTAATATTAGATTATCTTTGTTTAAAAAAAATTGACCAACTCCATCTCCGAGTAACACTATAGGGATATATGGACATATTAACTGACAATCGAAAGCAAAATCAAGATTTATGGAGGTAACGTGTAACTTTTCAAGATTTTGGAGGCTATTGTTGAACTAAACTGTAGTTAATGGAGTCATTTGTTAATGTAGTAATCTTGAGTGTTTTGCATTAATACTATACGTCGACCTAACAAATCAATCATCTGTTGAATGTACGTCTGTTGTCGACTCACTTTTTAAAAAAGTCGTATCTCATGATATCAGGGGTTAGATTAGACGTTTGCCTTCTTTTTTTTTTTTTTCCTTGGCAAATATCATTGATCTTCATCTTGCCAATTGACGTCTAGGCACGTATGCAACTTGATTTCCATCCATCGCCACTGAAACATGCTCGAGCAGTGAAAAAGACAAAGGAGCATACATCAACATCGAGTACATGGTTTATTCCTAATCACTAATTAGAGCATATCCTTCCTAGGTGTCTCTTTATTTAATCACTATGGTAAAATTAATATTCTCGCTGAGGGAGATCGAAGTTGAAAGCAAATGAGATGAGCTCTCACTTAGTGATAATCAAGGGCACGAAGACACAGTGAAATTCTCTCGATTATGCTACACGATGCCTGTAAAAATTGCTCGTTAGTCGCAAGGCTCTTGAGGACAGAATGCACTCCAAATTCATAAATATATTTTTATTCATTTGAGGCAAGTATATCATTATCCTCAATTATAAGGCAAATGAACCCATCAATTCCATGGACCAAAATTGACCTTAAGGATTCATTGGAATTTTGCATAAATATTTAAGATTAAATTAGCAAAATCAAAAATTTTATGATGGAATTAACATTTATACAATATGTTTAAATTGGATGATTTCCTTCATAGGACTGATGATTTTTCTTTTGGACTAGTCTTTGGGAGGACTATGATCTGACCGATTCATAATGATGTTTTGACGTACCAACATACTAAATTGACTGCCATTGAAGGGTCAAATTTTTCATGCCCATGCTGGATTTCTAGATGGTAGGAGCTCTGATGATCATCGTCATTAATCGCAGTTGACCTTTTGTTTTCTGAAATTAATGTGGATTATGAAAAGGAAAAAGGGTATCTCCAAATCAAATCGGGCGACCCATCTGATTAGGTCGACAAAGTCCAATGGTAAGAGTTCTTCTGATTCTAGAATTTTTCTGCAATGCTCCTTTTCACATTCACTCCATTGAAACTAACATCACAAACTCTCGCTCAACCTAATCAACTAAAAAGTCATAGCTTTTTTTTAGATGTAGCAGGTGATTTTGCGAAAAAGTGCCGACAATTTTCATAATTTCATTAACTAGTTGTTACTTATGTCACTCTACGATCCGTTCTCCATCACCTTATCCCGTTTCCTTTCCTTAGGACAAACCCATCCCGGCGTTAATGAAAATCGCGAGGTAAGCTTTGCCTTGAGCACCCATTCTCAACGAGAGCAGGCACTGAGTGTTTCCGAGCACAACGTTCCGGCACTCCTAAACAATCGCGACCGTCGAGAAATGAATAAATGGAAAATATTGTCATTACCCACAAGAAATTACTAGGCATAAATCGTCATCGACGATAAAAAAAAAAATTATTCATTGACCAGTTATTTCAAGCCATACACATGATTATTTTTTTCATAAGTATTTCTTTTCATCTACATAGCTCTTTCTTGTCGTGAGCTTCCGGGCGTTCTGCCAGGGCAGTCGAGTACTTGATCCACCAAGCCATCGTCGTGTAATGTAATGCACGTACGCCTTTAACAATGGCTCTTGCTCCAGCCCCGCCGCCAAAACACAGCGGGCCGTAAGAACTAATTGCAAACTCAAAAGCCTTACGTTTCCCTTCGACCGGCCGGAACCATCTAATCTTTGAAAAGGAGAAATTGACGAAACCCGCACTATGACCCAAGACAAAAAGCAAGCTGCCCAGCCAAATCCCCCTTTTGCTGAACAGCAAGTGCTTCCATGACTTTGATCAGCACCTGTTTTCCACGTTCGACCCCCCCATGAATTGCGCGTCGTCGTCAAGTTCTTCATCGTTCTTTTTCTAACTTTTCTTCGGAGCAATCAGCATCGTCGAAGTTTCCCACCAGGATTCGATTCGGCTCCGCGAAAGGTTCCTCCTCTCTTCTTAAATCCTGCCCCCAGCCAGCTCTCAAGGGCCGCGGTTCGAGGTCGCCGTGCTTCACAAGTCAACCGAACAGCCGGGTTGTTTCCTCCGCTGCTTTCGCGGGGCCAGACCGGCCCACTTGCGCCGCCCCGAGTATCTGGAATCCGGTTGGACGCTCTTCTTTCGACGAATCCTTTTACTTGCACGTTTGGTTCTCGAAGAGGAAAAATGAAAGAAAAATCCTATCCATCCGTGCATGGAAATGTCCGCGTTCGGCTTTCGGGCATCGGCAAGTACGCCTATCGCGTCAGTAACGAGGAGACGCGCCCATCGGATTATAAAGATTTCGTTTTTCGGAGAGATATCGGGACTTTGCTCCATAAGAACGTATCTTTTAGATAAATCAATTTTATGCATGATTGAAGATTATGATTACTCATGGATGAACGAAACTGGTGCATGATCGGAACCGAACGCAGGAATGCGAAAAATTCCGTATTGCTAATGATGGCCAATTGAAAACCGGGATTCGTAAAGACTTGGATTATCGGCGAATGGGTGTTTCTAGATAACTTTCGGATAATTTTCTTCGGTCAAAATAATTATCTGATATTATGTTATTACTAAACAACTCGATGTGGTTAATGAATGGTTATAATGTAACTCGATGTTAATAATAAAACGGTGATGAAATCGATGTAAGTGATAAACTGAACGTGGGATCACGTTATTTATATTGGAATCGGCCTGCTTGACATCACAGTCAAACTGCTCGATTTGGTCCCGTTGACCAAGTCGGTGACGGTCCGATTAAAAAGGACAAGAAGCTACGGTAGCAAGAGCAACTTGATAGTGGTGGGAGGTCAAAGTCGGCATGCTCGCAGATGTGGGATTTGCCTCCTCCTCCTCCTTCTCCTCTCCTTCTTCTTCTGTTTTTCCTTGCATGATCGTACCGTATCGACGGCGGAGCGATGCTGTTGCTTACAGTTTCCAATAGACGTGGGGTAATACGTATGAATTATTGGATTGTACGAGGATCGCATGAAAATCAAATAATCCAACAGACAAAATTGATCGGACTAAAACGAATCGTGATTATCTGATGGATTATGTGCATGGATTATGCTCCTGGTTTGGATACGTTATGGGCATGTGAATTGTCCTCGTTTGGGTCGACTTATGAATTGACATAAAAATGAAAAAAAAAACAGGTACATAGAAATATAAATAACTCCCGAAACAACGCCCTATACAGTACACGCGCGCATATGATTCAGGTCGACCCTAATCGAGATTTGGGGCCATGAATTTGGTGGTGGTGATTTGATTGGACAGGAGATACGATAGTGATTCCAAAACCGTCCCGAAGATCAAGTCGGATCGGTGCGTGGCATCCGTTTTAGCTTAGTGAACCAATCAAAACTATTCCTATCTAATCTTCGAACCTTTTCCGGGTTGAATCGACTGAGTCGGCACAGTCCGGTGCCCAATTCTTTGTTTTCTTTTCCCTTTCTCTCTTTAGAAATGAGGTGACTCCACACCAAACACTGCACACTGCACACTGCACAGCCGATAACGTTTCGCGGAAGCTCTCGGTATGGGCGGCAAGGGGGGCAAAGTAAGGATAACCAAAGTGATGGGCCGTGAACGTAAGCGCTTACGTTCACCATCCCCCGCACAAGATTCACGAACCACCATCCATCGCATTCCCGTGGCCGCGATCCCTTTGTGTCGGATAATTCACGGGCATACCTATGATCCATCTCGACCAGTCGTTGAAGAAAAGAGATCCTTCACTATGGTGTACAGAGCCCATCTCTCCCTAGACGCAGCCTGTCCCAGTTGCCACCTCCGCCCTCCCAAGGACAAATTGCGGTCGCTGGTACGTCTCTTCCTTTGAGGAGCAGGAAGAGACGTTTGCCTTTCGCCGCCCGACACTTGGACTTGCGCTCGCCGGATCAATCCGATTCTGAATTTGCTTCTTGCACCGTTGTTATCTGGGGGAGGAGGGAAGACCTAAGGACCGCCAGTCAATTGCTTTTAGAAAATGTGTGTGAGAGAGAGAAGAGAGCCCCGGAGGGGCATCCCCAGAAGGGTGGCGCCGTGATCCGAAAAGGGTGGCGGCGATGGTGACGACGATGGAGAAGGAATGCATAGTTAATTGAGGTCCAGGGAGGAGGACGTGCTTTCGACAATGTTTGACGTGTTTGTTCCGTAGACATTTCACGACCGGTGCGCCGTGCGCATCCTATGACCAATGCGATTCGATTTCGGAAAAGGAAAGAATAGAGTGCATCTTGCGGCCTGTGTTAATTTGAAGGAGGTGTCCTCAATTTTTAATCTCGATCGCGGGCTACTTAGGTAGAAGTTCGGAAAAAAGAGCAGGAGCTATTCCGACGAACTAAGTTTCCCAACGGGATTGTGCCTTCGATCCATCCCTGAGAAGCCCAAATCTCCTAATTGGACATTTTCTTAGACCCGATACTTGATCCGGTGGGCCAGTGGAGATGGTGAAAATTTTGAAATGGGCCAACCCATTGGAAAAGAGTGGGCTTCTGGATTGGGCCGAATACTTGTCGACGGAGCAATCGGCGAAACTCCATGATTTCCAACGCACCGTCATTCTCGCGTTACGTGTAATTACCATATTGAATTTCGTAGTTTTATAAAATCGACATGTTTGTCGTCATTTTCATTGGCTTTTAGCGTTGGAGGCACAATCGTAGACTAACATGATGATGGATCTCATGCCAGACCCGACCCGCTTGATAAATATCCACCGCCTCTTAGTAGTTTTAAGCTTCTAGGAGTAATCCCCTTCATACAGAAACTTGGATATGGCACCGCCTCTTTGGACGTCGCCCAAAGATAAATGTCATGTTAATCTGTCGAGCGAATCTCATAGTACATAAACCTAACTTTATTCTCTTAAAAGTTGTGTTACCAATTTAAGGTGTGGTTTGACTGTAAATTGATTGCCGAAGGTAGGATACTTAACACTCTAATCTATCAGAAGTCATTACGTTCGAATCTCTCTCGGCCTCTTCATCAATGCTTCTCCGTTTTATGTGGTACTTCCGTCTCAAGAATATATGCGACAATTACATACTTGACAGAGCATTCATAATCGTTAAAAATCATGCATCCATCTATTGACATAAAGCTTTTATACGATCGAAAACTCCCAAGAATTTTCTTAGGAACGTTACAACTTCACTATGATATATGGAGATAGGGGTGATCGGTTTTTTGGGCAGTCCAGTTCCCTCCCAAGACCAAGAACCAGATCTATGGGACAAGTTCTTCGGTCTCTAGGATCAGAAATCGAACTAATTGGACCGGACCGAACCGGACCAAACCAAACTAGACCTAGGCAGTCTAATGAGATCGTGAAAATTCTAAAAAAAAAAAGTTGATTTGCTTATTTAAATTTTTTTGGTAAAGTTTGGTAAGGATTAAAAAATCAAAAAATTTAAATTTGGTTTTTTTTCACTTTTTAATATCTTTTATCTTTTTAATCGGTCTGACTCTCCTAAGAATCGGGAACCGAATTGCCTGAACACCGATTTCACTTTTGGAAACTAGGAATCGAACCGATAGCTCCATGAATGGGGATCTAAGCGGTTCCCAAGATGGGAGAGCTTGAATCTCCTCCCCTAGTACAAGGGGGAAGCTTGAATGAACAGGATCTCCTGAGGTGGGCGGAGGGGATACAAATCCCACTTGGGAGACCCATCATGATTCTTTTCTCCTGCACTCATGGACGATCCGGTTGTCAGATTCACGGGGCCCCATATGAACTCCACCATATCTTATTAGAAAAAGGTCAACCGCTCTCATCTAAGTGTTTTTATTTTTTTGTATGTATGAATGTAGGACAGACGTTGATTTTTGAACAAGTAGTCGACCAACGATCCACTAGGATAACCGAGGCGGTGGTTTTATATGGTACTCACGTTTTCAAGTTCTAGCTTTGTTTATGGAAACCGAACGATAAGTACGTAACAATTAATGTAAAATATTGAAAATTGCGAGAGCTTGATAATCTTAAGTATTGCGGAGAGAATTAAGAACCCTTTTGCTTCCCTCGGTTAACGTTTCGATACACGGCTTCTCAATATGATTGGCAAAATTCTAGTTACCATCGATTAGTTATCCCTTTGAACAAATTCCGTGATTTCACTCCTTGCTTGACCCCCTCCATCAAGCCGACTTTTCGGTTAAACTAAACATCTCAAGTTGATACTAATCTCTTATCGACCGTCGAATCGTAGATTTTACAATTACTTAATTTGATTATTGAGTTGTGTGAAGGATCTGCTCCGGTGTCCATATGCAACGAATCAATGAGCGTTCTAAACGTTTGTCAACCCTGAATAAATCCTTCTATGTTCAAGCTGAGACCAATCTAAAATGTAGTTGTTGCAGCCAAAATCCTAAGCCAATGAATTCAAACCAGATCATAGCAAAATCGGACCGAAGCCAGGTTAAAATAAGAACGACGGGTTGAAAATAGCTTGTTCATTAGACTAAGAAACTTTTTTTTTTTTTTGTGGGGGTCATTGCCAGCGGAAGAAATTAAGCTGGAGGGGAGTGCGTCAGGAAGGGAAAGACGTGTATGTTCCGAGGTCTTATTAGAAAAAAGAAAGAAGGATAGATTAGAAAATGGCTCTCTAACGATAGATTGAGGATGTCTCGTTAATTATAATACGAATTTTGACTAAGTTCACTGTCAATGGAACCAAATAAGTCAAGAGGCGAATGCATTTGGAAGCAAGTTCGTGCCTTGGGATCATCTAATCGCGTTCATGCACGTAACATCTCTTGCTTACTTACTCCGTGAATCACTTGATCCAGAGGGGTAATCACTAGGGAAAAACCATAATTAATCAGCACAATGCCCATTAGTTGGTGGTCAATTCCTCCCGCGAGGTTCGTGGACGAGCTCTCTGAGAAGATAATGCCTTACAATTACGTACTCGGGAACTTCTGGAAATGTTTATTTATGAATGGATGGGTTTGGACATATGCGACAATTCCTTGACCTTCGTGCTCAGACCAATTAGGTTGCGCTGACTGTTCCTCTTACATCATGATCCCGACATGCGACTTTTTTGTCCTTTTTTATTTGTTGGCCTAACGCCTTCTTTCGTCCGGATTCCTGCTCGATTCTATGCTACTTTAGATTCCATGGGAAGAACGGCGAATCCAGGGAAACGAGAAAAGGAAAAGAAAATGCAAATTGTATGTTTATGCAAGCTGGACCTTATTAATTAGGGTAGATTAGATTGAATATCTCCTAGAGAGCTAAAGCTCTCTTTATAATGGCTATGTGGAAAGGGGAATTGGTCAAAAGTGGCTTATCTGGCAAATAATCCCACCCTAGTTGCTCCGGCGGCAGAGTTGTGGAGGTACGATCCGCATTAACATTAGGAGTCTTGCGCTGGTATGGAATTTTTTGGTTGGCGCTATAACTATAGATCCGGATCGTCTAACGGTGATGTCAAACAATACAATCCAGGGTGATATTAAATGGGGGCGGCATTAAATGGGGGTCGTTCAATTTTAAATCGGACATCATTCATTTAATAAAGATGACATTTTTTTTGGACTTTTTTTTTCAGCCATCCGATCTAAAAAGGGGTATGTCACCCTTACCATAAAGGCAGGAGATCCATTTCACCATAACTATACCCTCGGGACCGCCTCATGTATAGATCCAAGATTAATTGAGTCCATCACAGGTCCCTATCAATTTGTTGGTACTAGGGTGCCAAAACCGAAAGATATGCCAAGACCGAAACACGACATGATCTGAACTTTAGGATACCTCTTGGGTTAGATAATGCTTTTGAATCAGATCATATTTCGAGTCTAGCCAAGAAAAAGTATATGTGCACATCTTTTGAAAAAAAAATACGTACACATAAGCACGACCAGATCCATTTCGACTCAAATGTTTGGGTTATGTCCTCCTTATTGTGTTTCTAGTCGGGTAGGGTCAAGAGCACGTTTATGATGTTTTGAGTCGGGTATTATAGAAGCCCGACTGTTGATGCCCTTAGCCAGTAGACTATCGCTATTTCCCCAGGAGAATTACCACTAGCCAATGCTCCTCCACAAAAATTCATTTGACCTACAAGAGATTTGAACTCAGTATCTTATGTCGATTGCTAATTAAGGCGAGGGAGGGAGGCGAGGAGATGTCCAAAGCACGCTCTTCTCTGCATCCGAGTGGGAAATCTCCATTGTTGCAGATCCCACCTGCATCCCGGATGAGCCAAACATGATGTTGGACGGCTGAAGATGCCCCCGCGGAGGAAAGACAAATTGGTTGAAACTGCATCTTCCTTATAAAATGCATCGCCATGCGGACTTCCTTCACGACAGATTCTAGAATGCACATGAATATGGACGAGATGCGAAACGAGGTGGAGCTCTTTAACGTTTGTGTTCCGAGTTCACTGGACATTGGGATCGAAAAGTCCACGGTCAATTATTTTAATGGAGCCTTCGACGGCCGATGCAACTATCAATACGTGGTTTGTAGAAAGCTTTAGCATGCAATTACACTGCTCCAGATAAGCCATCACTAGTAAAGTCTCTCTCTCTCTCTCTCTCTCTCTCTCTCTCTCTCTCTCTCTCTCTCTCTCTCTCTCTCTCTCTCTCTCTCTCTCTCTCTCTCATATGAGATCATTATGTATCATCTAGTTCTCATTTAATTTCGAAATTATATGGTCCTTGCACGTATTAGACCATTATTTGCTCGATAAATTGTAGCGTTCGCATTTCACCATTTCATTTGTTTAAAGTTTCGAATTACTCTAATGCACTTTCTTTTGGATGGTCACTTGACAAAAAGGTGAAGTTTGAATGTTGGGTGTCGAGTTTATGTTTAGCGTATGCCTTTTAAGTATTTCATTGGCTTCTGATTATGTTATACTGTAATTTCTTTTCGGAATCGCGTCTGTTATTGACAGGTTTAAAAGCTAGCAACGTTGCTCATGTGCAAATTTGACTAAAGTTAAAAATGAGTCAAAACCCTATTTGTTGTAACCAACCAGTTAGATGCACGGTCGGGATGAACTTTCAACCATCCAGGTCGATGATTTATAGCTCTTTTATCTTTTTATTATCCTAAGCTTGGATTAGTTGCTTAACCTGGCATGTTCTCTTATGTTGTTCCCTCTCTCTCCTAGAGTACACTTGGCTATTGTTAAATGTGATGCGATTATTACCTCTCCTAACTAAGTGATTTTAGGAATTATACTTATATTCTTTTGGGGCATCATCTCGTATGTACGATTAAGTTCATTTCAAATAAATAATTTAAACCGAGGAAAGTCCATGAAAAATTCGTCGATAATGGTTGTTTTAAGGGGAAGATCCACAAAAGCAAGTTAGATGTTTACGGTGTTGGGCGAAATATGATGTTGGCATAGTGTCATTTTAATCCTTATTTTATGGTTAACTTAGCTTGTAAGCGTGGACGAATTGCCAAAACTTCAAACTAAGAAGTGCTCACGATAAAGATAGGCCAAATTCTTTAATAATAATAATAATAATAATAAAGTATCAATTTGAGCCGGATGTCATTCGATTCAAACTTTTTTTTCCTAGTGCCAATTGAATTTCCCTTCGATAATTGAAAAAATGGATCACATTTATTTATTAACAAAAAAAATTCAACTAATTGAATTTCGGTGAATTTGCAATTAATTATATATAAAGTTGCCTTTACACGATCAATTTGGAAAGTAAATCGACCATTTATAATCATGTAGACATAGAAATCAACAGGAATGGCAAGATCGTAAATATTTGCGGCTTGCTTTCCCATTTCAAAATTCCGTTAACGGGTTTGGTGGCGCACAGACGCTTGACATCATGACATGGCGTCGAAACAAAGTAATGGCGGGACCTGAGAATCCCCCCTCCCCATTACAAAAATACTTTTTTGAACATCAACGTCAAAACTCCACTCGAATTTGAGTTCTTGTTAGGCAAGCAAAAGGCATTTCTATATATTACTTATGAATTTGAAATCTCCACGAATCTATCTCCATTTGCAGTAACGAAGCACCTGGAACAAGCTCCGCTGCGATCCATGGCGGCGAAGCTTTTCGCGTTGGCCTGCATCCGCAAGGAGAGCCATGGCGACCTCTCCCTGAGGCCGCACTACCCTTCGATGCCCAAGATCCCGAGAGGTGCCTCGGCGGGAGGGGAGGACGCGGCAGCGGAAGGGTCGGAGGCCAGGGTGGTGCTCTCGGTCGTAGGGATGACATGCTCGGCGTGCGCTGGGTCGGTGGAGAAGGCGATCAAGAGGCTCCCTGGGATCCGCGAGGCCGTCGTCGACGTGCTGAACGGGAGGGCTCAGGTTCTTTACTTCCCGAGCTTCGTAAATGTAAGCGTTCGATGTTCCGATACAAGGATCTGGGTTCTTTTCTTGCTCGCGTCGATTTCCAATAAAGCATGAGATTTTCTGGCACTGCACCGTGATTGCGATGAGTTTAGGTTAAGTTCCTCAATTTCTGAGGAGAAATTATCACGAGATGCTGTTGTCAGGTTGCGTTTGTTCTCAAAACCCACAGTTTCTCGAATTAAAGTTTTGGCAGGTCGATTTTTATATTTCGCGGTTTGAATCATGCTTCGAGTCTGTTGTTGCGTTTAATTTTCTTACAGGAGGAAACGATACGGGAGACTATCGAGGATGTCGGGTTCCAAGCCACCTTGATCGAGGATGAGACGAGCAAGAGAACCACTCAAGTCTGCCGCATACGCATCGGTGGGATGACCTGCACTTCCTGCTCTTCCACGGTTGAGTCGGCTTTGCAGGCAGTCCAGGGTGTTCAAAGGGCCCAGGTGGCGTTGGCGACTGAGGAAGCGCAGATCAAATTTGATCCTCGGGTGACTAACTTGGATCTCCTGTTGAAGACTATTGAGGACACTGGGTTCGAAGCTGCACTCATCAGTACCGGGGAAGACGTGAGCAACATACATCTCAAAGTCGACGGTGTGAGGACTGATCATTCCATGAGAATCCTGGAAAATTCTCTCCAGGCACTTCCAGGGGTTGAAGAGATTGATACCAATTCGGAGCTACGCAAATTCACTCTCTCTTACAAGCCCGACTTGACAGGGCCAAGGAGCTTCATTGAAGTGATTGAGTCTACTGGGTCAGGGCGCTTTAAGGCGACGATATTTCCTCAGGGTGAAGGAGGGAGAGAAGCTTATAGGCAGGAGGAGATCAAGCAGTATTACAGATCTTTCCAATGGAGCTTGGTTTTCACTATCCCTGTCTTCTTGTTGTCCATGGTATTCATGTACATCCCAGGGATTGAACGCGGGTTGGACACCAAAATTGTGAACATGATGAGCGTAGGTGAGCTTCTCAGGTGGATTTTCTCTACCCCAGTACAGTTTGTCATAGGCCGTCGATTCTACACTGGGTCTTACAAAGCTCTGCGCCATGGTTCGGCCAATATGGATGTTCTGATTGCCTTGGGGACTAACGCTGCCTATTTCTACTCTGTTTACTCGGTGCTGAGAGCCGCGACTTCTCCAAGTTTTAGAGGCACGGACTTCTTTGAGACGAGTTCGATGCTCATCTCGTTCATCTTGCTGGGGAAGTATCTGGAGGTTCTGGCCAAGGGCAAGACGTCTGAGGCCATTGCAAAGCTCATGGACTTGGCACCTGAGACGGCGATCTTGTTGACCCTCAATGATGAGGGTAATGTGGTGAGCGAACAAGAGATAGACAGTCGGTTGATACAGAAGACCGACGTGATCAAGATCATTCCAGGCGCTAAAGTAGCTTCGGACGGTATCGTGATTTGGGGACAGAGTCATGTCAATGAGAGCATGATTACAGGAGAAGCGCGGCCCGTGGCAAAGAGGAAAGGGGATGCTGTAATTGGAGGCACCTTGAACGGAAATGGTGTCCTGCATATTAAAGCGACTCGGGTTGGCTCGGAGAGCGCTCTTGCACAGATTGTTCAGCTTGTGGAGTCTGCTCAGATGGCCAAAGCGCCAGTGCAGAAATTTGCTGACCGCATCTCCAAGGTCTTTGTGCCCCTGGTATGTCAATTAACTATACCGCTTCCTTATTGGCTCGTGTGACAATTTCATTAATTTTATGTGGCTTGGCAGGTGATCATTCTTTCGTTTTCGACTTGGCTCGTGTGGTTTTTAACAGGAAAGTTCAATGCCTACCCAAAATCCTGGATTCCATCCTCCATGGACAGCTTTCAGCTTGCTCTCCAATTCGGGATATCGGTGATGGTGATCGCCTGCCCCTGCGCACTAGGGCTTGCGACTCCAACTGCAGTTATGGTAGGGACTGGAGTTGGTGCATCTCAAGGAGTCCTCATTAAAGGAGGCCAGGCACTGGAAAGTGCACACAAGGTTCGTATCAACAGCCTTTTGACGCTGTCAAATTCCACCCATAATCCTAGATAATGCTACACAACCTTACGTCCTTTCTTTAAAGATTTTTGTTGGTATTTTAGCATCTTGAGTCTGTTGATCGCTGCCAGACATAAAAAAATTTATCTTCCAGTCTGTCATCTCTCTTCTGGTTGTGTAAAGGGATAAAATCGCTAACAATCTTAGTAAGAAGTTGCAAATTTTATGTCATTCTTCAAACTTCTCCCGAACTAGTTTGAATTGGTCAATTGCGTCCATTCACTCATGGTAGTTCACATCTCAAACCCTTTTCTTTACTTTTCTGCTTCCTTAAAATGGCAGGTTAATTGCATAGTGTTCGACAAGACAGGAACACTCACGGTCGGAAAGCCTGCAGTGGTCAACACCAGACTCCTAAAAAACCTGGTGCTGCGAGACTTTTATGAACTGATTGCTGCAACTGAGGTATGAATCCTCCTATTTTTGCGGTTCTCCTGAAGGCATCTTTTTGTTGACTGAGCTGTCAAAGATCCCTCAAACTGACAGATGCGTTTTAGGTGAATAGCGAACATCCATTAGCCAAGGCTGTCGTTGAGTATGCCAAAAAGTTCAGGGACGATGAAGAGAATCCTGCCTGGCCTGAAGCCAGCGACTTTGTCTCGATCCCAGGCCATGGAGTGAAGGCCGTGGTTCGTAACAAGGAGATAATTGTGGGAAACAGGAGCCTGATGTTAGAGCACAACATTGCCATTTCAATTGAAGCAGAAGAGATCCTAGCTGACACTGAAGGGATGGCGCAGACTGGGATACTGGTGTCCATAGACCAGGAACTGACTGGTGTTATTGCGATTTCAGACCCACTGAAACCAAGTGTTCGTGAGGTGATATCAATCCTCAATTCGATGAAAGTGAAGAGCATCATGGTGACCGGCGATAATTGGGGGACTGCAAATTCCATTGCCAAGGATGTTGGCATCGAAACTGTGATAGCAGAGGCCAAGCCAGAGCAGAAGGCAGAGAAAGTGAAGGATTTGCAGGTGATTGAACATGCTATTTACATCCCTAAAACAGAAATTCAATGAAATAATTGGGGAATTTTTTCCAAGCAGGCATTGAGAGTAAAATTGTTTGCTTTGAATTACAATCTTTAATATCCGCAGGCTTCAGGATACAGTGTAGCAATGGTGGGAGACGGCATCAACGACTCGCCGGCACTCGTGGCTGCAGATGTAGGGATGGCAATCGGCGCAGGCACAGACATAGCCATAGAGGCAGCGGACATTGTGCTCATGAAGAGCAACTTGGAGGACGTCATAACCGCAATCGACCTCTCCAGGACAACGTTCTCTAGGATCCGCCTGAACTACATCTGGGCGCTAGGCTACAATGTCCTAGGAATCCCGATCGCCGCTGGGGCTCTCTTCCCTTCCATGGGGTTCCGCCTGCCTCCTTGGATTGCAGGCGCTGCAATGGCTGCATCGTCAGTCAGTGTCGTCTGCTGTTCGCTATTGCTAAAGAAGTACAGGAGGCCGAAGCAGCTTGACAACCTTCAGATACATGGTATAACAGTGAACTGATGATGCACTATGTTGTCTGGTTGATGCATATCCAGGGATGAATCTGCTCGAGAATAAATTTTGCAGCCAGCTCATTTGGGTGAAATTAGTCAGCTGGATGTCATTGTACATATGTGGTGGTGTTGTTTGGAATTCCTATGAAGATTCAGTGTGTATTTGAGTAGTGAAATGTGTCATCTTTGTCATCTCTATGCGAACAAATAGCTCCTTTGCTGTTGTTGGCCACTTCTGATTCTGAATGTTTCCATGGATATACAAAAATTAATACCCATCTGCACCACCTTAAAGAACTTTTTTAAAAACATCAATATTGCAGAGCAAATGAGCAAAGGAGGACGGAGGGGTCAGGACTAGGGGAAAGTTTTGGGCCCAAACTCTCAAGAACAAGCGTTTGAAGTCTGAACAACTTGATGGTCCACTAGCTAGTCATAACTCAAGTATTTTTGAGAAACATGGTTCACCCATTTGCATTGAGAACCAGCGTTGAAAGATAGTTCGGCGAAACTCGGCCGTACAACAGTCAAGCCGGCAGCTCAACCCTGCGTAAATCGCAAGCATCAGCAACAGAAGAAGCAGAAGTTCGATCTGGGGCAGGCGCGGAAGCACGATTTGAACCGGGGCACTGTATTGGTTGGTGATAGAGATATTCATGATGTCGGACCTTCTTGCCCCGTGATATACCAAGCCTCCTCTTTTGGAGATTCCAATGCCCACTTGATTCCATAAACGTCGTCCTCATGAGACTAATACGGTCCCCCTTCCTCAATCTCACGGGCTCTCTGAACAAAACAAGATCGAGTCTTTGTCCTATGAAAATCAGTTTGAATTCTCCTCGTTAAATTGGATTGTTTTGCCCCCTCAGTACCATATACACGTCGGGGGTGGTCCATGTTCTTGACGCAAGGTGGGCGGCAGGTCCCATGATTAACACCGTTCGTATGTCCGCGTAATTTACAATGTCTTTGTTCGGGTCGATGTCGTTATCGTCGATCGGTAACTATGTCTTTAGCGGTTAAACAAACTAATTTTGTTCAATATCATTAGAGATTGAATTCTTCCACAATCGTCATCTTTGGCAAGTGGGAATATATCGCTTCAATTTGCAAATTAAATTAGGGTTAATACTACAAAAAACTCCAAACATTGCTCACTGTGACACATTTATCTCAAATTTTTCGCGATACAAAAAACTTCAAATTTTACTAACTATAATACATTTACCCCAAACTTTTTTTCCTTCTTTTTTTTCTCAAGAGGGCGGCGAAGTCCTCACCAGGGGCTCGGCGGGGCAGGTGAGGGCCATGGCGGCCTCCACAGCCCCCACCGCGGGCGTCCGTCTGTCTGTCTTCTTCGTTCCTTCGTCCCTTCATATTTGATCCATGCAAATTGCGAGCATCAGAACAGCTCACGCACAGACGCCCACCAATCCTCCAAATCCCCGCACGCACACCGAATTTGCGATCTCCGAATTCCAACCCAAGGAAGAGGGCAAGAGCGGCGAAGGAACGACTACGGCTTTCCTCGCGCATCGATCCATGCGACCGGCGCTGGGCGACCCACCATTGATCCTCGGACGCCGCATATTCCTTGAAGACCCGGCTCCAGTGCAACGTCTCTATGATCAGCCAGCTCGTCAACTTCTGCGCCCGACACCTAAACGATGCTTCCATGGCCCATGCTTGGAAGCTGTTCGATGAAATTCCCCACCTGGACATCGGGAGGCAGCCATCACCCAGACCTCACCTGGCCATGGGTGAGGGCCGCAGCGACCTCCCCAGCCCCCGCCACCCTTACCTGTGGCTAACAAGAGCTTCGTCACCCTTTGAAGTGGGAGCTCTGGATTTCACCAGCCAAGTAATTTTTTAGAGAAAAAAATGTTAGTGACAAAGTTTAGGATTTTCGTGTTACAAAAAATATTAAAATTAAAGTAAATATGTCATAGTAGATAAATTTTAGAGTTTTTCATTATATTAATTCAATTAAATATCAACTTAATTCTCATGCTTTCTCTGTTTGACATTCGATGGGTTTATCATCCAAAATCACATCGAGTCTTGTAAATTAAATACGTTTCAAAATCAAATTTGGGCACGAATTTGACGGGAAAAATTGGAAAAATATCGCTACGCAAAGCGCGGATCACATTAACTAAACGGGCATCTATCCACGTTGCAGCTAAAGAGTGCATCCACGTGGCCATCCTGGAGCTCGCCACGTTTGATCCTCATCCTCACAAGCCCAAGAAGAAGTCTCTACAGGACGTGAGCGCAGCTGAATAATCTCACGAGAGCGACAGTTTGGCGCAGATGCTCTGTTCTTGTACAAAAGCTCTGCTTCTTCGCTGCAGACATCTCAGCGCGGCTCTTACCTCTTCTTCTTCTCCTCCTCTACCTTTTCTCAGTCCCTTCCCTCCTTCGGCCCCGGAGCAAACCCTTCTCTTCTCTCGCCCGATCTCATCATTCCCTGAGCCCCGCACGTCGATCAAGTCGCCGCCTTTCGTTTCTTCGCCCACTTGCTATCGGACTTCCGTTTCGCGTGATCGGAGATCGAGTTGTGCTATGGCGAGCCAATCCTCGAAGGGGTCGATTTACGACTTCACTGTCAAGGTCAGTTCTCTCTTGACGTTTCGGGGAGAAACTGTTAATCGGGAGTCGATTCTCAGCAGATATGCTAACCCTGCTATTTTTAGCTGAGACGGATGACATTTTCATTCACTTGGTGTTGAATATGTAAAGCCGAGGCCCTTTTCAACGTCTTTCGGTCACCCTTTTTTCGAAGGTTTCAAAAGTTTGGATGGTTAATCTGAAAATGGAGTGATCTAGAGCACCTTTGATTTATATGGTTCCCTCTTACCTGTGTAAATCATGCAAATATCAGATTTTGTTGATTCAAAATGAAATTTGAATGAGTTGCTGAGACTAGTTGGTCAGGGAGTGAAATAATCATTGGACACTGCTCAACAAAGAAACAGTTCATATCAGTCGGCGCAAAAAAATCCCAAGAAGCATTACAGCTTTGTGCCGGGTTCTAAGATGTTATGAATCATCTGAGGACCATATTGTTGTGCTGTGCTGAGACTTGGAGATTGGGGTTCCTTTTTCTGTTCAGGATGCTGGAGGAAATGATGTTGATCTCAGTACCTATAAGGGCAAGGTCTTGCTGGTTGTCAATGTTGCTTCGCAGTGGTAATTCTCACGATTGTATTAATGCCCTGTACAGGAAACATCTGCTTGGACTTTAATCTTGGGTGATCTGCTTAAAAGTGATATCCTATTTCATGCATTTTCTCATTGAGAATTCTTAATGCAATTCAGCTTGGGAGTAGCTCGGTGTTTGAATAATCAGTTTGCTACACTGCGTTCTAATGGTATGTTGTTTGTTGCAGTGGACTGACCAATTCAAATTACACCGAACTCAGTCAGGTCTATGAGAAATACAAGAATCAAGGTCTCCTATGTGCTCCTCCAGTCCTGATGTCCCATCGCATCTTATGTTTTAGTGGAATAGTGGCCTGAACAGGATAATATACATATTATCATATCAAAAATGCAGTTGCTTATTGGTATCACTTAGTACATGAAGGCTGTAGAAAACTGAAAGAGGATGTCACTCTAATGCGATGCAGGATTGGAGATATTGGCATTCCCGTGCAACCAGTTTGGAGCTCAGGAGCCGGGGACAAATGAGGAGATCCTACAATTTGCTTGCACTCGATTCAAGGCTGAATATCCCATTTTCGATAAGGTAAAAGAAATGACATGAGGTCCTTCTCTGAAGATGAAGAGCATATTTTGAACTACCTAAGTTCTCTAGAAAGATCTCTTGGAGTTGTATCTGCTGTAGTGACTAGTAGTTTGCAGTTCAAAAAAGCTTGAGGATGAGGAGTATGATTACTTTTTCTGTAGGTTGATGTGAATGGAGAAAATGCTGCTCCTCTCTACAAGTTCCTGAAATCAAGCAAGGGCGGACTCTTTGGGGATAACATTAAATGGAACTTCTCCAAGTTCCTCATTGATAAAGAAGGAAATGTTGTTGACCGCTATGCACCCACTACTTCTCCTCTTAGCATTGAGGTAAGAGTCTAATCGTCGACCATCATAGTTGAAGTTTGTTAACTTCTTTGGCTATTCAACTGAGGCATCGCGGTTGTTTGTTATTAATGCAGAAGGACATCAAGAAACTGTTGGGAGTGGCATGAGTGCTGAAACTTCTTTTCACCAGTAAGGATGAGAAGTAATCTGAAGAATAAGCATCCTCTTGACTCATCATGAGGATACCTCTGGAGATGTCTTTTTCACATGTTGCGTCGTTGAATTTGCACTGTGCTAATAATGTAAAGACAATGTGTGCTTGTTAATGAAGTCCAGCTGCCAATTTCCTACTGCTGTATGAAATCGTTTAGAGAACTTAAGGCACTAACTATTGCGGTTGTAGCAAGTTTTATTATTCAGGTGCTACGATGCAATTAAATAATTTGACTATTTCTATGGCGGAAAAAACTTTGAATGAACGGTGCATGGCTTTTTCTGAAGTTAGATGAGTTTTTGGCTGATGGACTAGACATTCTTCGTACGCAAAGCATGGCTCCTTTTCTGTTCGTGATGTTGTCATGGTTGTCCTCACTGGAAGATGGTTTTCTTAACTGTAGAATTTCCTATGTGAATAAACACGAAACTGTTTAGCTCTTAGCATTAGGCACTTCTCTCTGCTCCAACAATTACGTAAAACGACCCAAGTAATGAACTGCCGCAGGTTATCGAGATTACATTAGTAAGATCATCCTCAGGCAAAACGAATGCGTCAACTAGAGGGTCATCGATATGAGTGTGGGAACGAACTGCCTCTGCATCTACGAGATCGCCATCAATTGATAGTGACATCTTCGTGGCTTTTGCCGGGTGTAATGGTGGGGAGAGAGAGAGAGAGAGAGAGAGAGAGAGAGAGAGACTACAGGCTTAAAAATGAGACAAATTAATCTCACTCAGTCACTTGTTAAATGGTCTTGCGTTCCCTTAGAGAGTGCAATCAAACCACATTTCGCAGGTTACACGGTCTATGAAAGTGCATGTACTCATTACACCGTCTTTCTTCCGCGCTTTTCCTCTCAAAGTACGAACCAAAAATTGCAAAAACTCGCTTGAAACCTACTTATAACTCTTAAACTCTTTACGGTGCAATAGCAGCAGATGCTAACGGCACTGCAATTTGACCATCGCAATTGGTAGGTTGCATGCAAGATAACCTTCGCTAATGGGAAAGGCCCAACAGTTCTGCGTATGTCCTATTCAAGAGACTCTGCTCTCTGCTTCTTGTTGGCATAATCCAAATATGCCTGCCCAAAACAAAAGTAGCATTCAACAACAGATGACGATAGTCTTGAAATAAAAAGTTGGCACACTGAATACAACACATCTTCTATAAACAAGCAAAAATCAATTTTGCCCTTTTCCTTCTATTTCTTACAGCCTAGAGGTGGAGGAAAGCCTGTTCATTTGCCAAGTCCCATTTTTCATTTCTATTTTGAAGAAAACCTCAACATTGACACTTGTGTACTAAATAATGAAAGGATGATCCATAACTGGCAAAGAGGAAGGGGATGAGCTAGCTTTTCCCAGGAATATGTAAAAAGCAAATTACCTGAAGTATCCCCGTAGCAGCGAACTTGTCTAGTATTGTCTTTGCTTCTACTGGATGCAATGTCAAAGATTGTAACAATAATTCCACATTCTGTAAACAGACATGAGTTAGCGTCCCATGATTAATTAAAAAATCAACAAGATGTTCATTTTCGAAAAGTAGTTGAATTTAACTTTCCATATGTAAACAATGGAGACTACTGCTGGACCGCTTAAGAACAAAAGTAGTACTGCTGGAGTACCCATGAGGTAACTGCCGTCAATCTGTATAGCAGCATAGCTTTTAAGTAGAAGCATTAACTAGTCAACATAGGGCTTACGTATCAGTTGGCAAATTGGCAGATTTGCGAGCTCATTGAGTTATGTGGGACACATACTAGAGGATATAAAAATTAAGCCTTACAAACTGAAGAACTATTTACTGTCATGCTGTTGCTTCTCCTATTCCAATTCAGATCTAAAAGATTGGATGAAACAAAGCAAGGTAAAACCACTTTATCAAGCATGTATAGTTCATAATACATCAAACCATAGCAAAAGAGAAAGACATCTTGAAAGAGGAGGGAAAACAAGTTGCACCTGTGATGTAAAGGTTTCTTCCCAATGTGTATAACAAACGCCTTCAAGTTTTCCTGTTTTAGAAAGCTCATGGATGAGAAGCTGCATTTGCATAGCCTGATTACAGACAACAAAAAGGATCAGGGAATTTATAAATAGCATGTCTGAAAAGTTACAGAAAACAATGATTTAAAGGAGGCATACATCAGGATTCCTACTACAAAACCGATCAAAAGGGGCGCCAATCACAAATCCAACTAGCGAGAATTTAGAGACCTGCATATGTATAAGGAAACATGAACCAATCAGGCCCGGTAGAAACATTTTCAAGACTATGCGAACTACCTCCCGTACACATTGTGTAAGGATCTCGTGATCCAAGAGTCCAAAACCTGGACTAACTCCCTAAAAAAATCAAAAAATCACAACTTTATGTCAAATCCCAATTCTCTACCGAACTTTTCTTTGTCTAAAAAAAAATTCCAAAATTTCACTCTAACCCCAAATCTACCCATGCATACAAAAATCAACACTAGTTTCTTCCTGATTATCTACATCAGGGCTTATTAGAGTTTCATTATCAATATTTGCGTTTCCATCAACACCCTCACCTTCGTAAAGAACAACAATGCTCTCCTAATGTTGATAATCTTAATGAAATTGATGGCGATTTTTGGAAGCGTGAGCAGATTTGGGACTAGAGTTCAAGTCAGTGATTTTTTATAGACAAAAGAAGGTTCGAGGTAGAATTGGGATTGGATATAAAGTTGAGAGTTTTTTTAGGAAAT
Source organism: Melaleuca quinquenervia (assembly GCA_030064385.1). Classification (NCBI taxonomy): domain Eukaryota; kingdom Viridiplantae; phylum Streptophyta; class Magnoliopsida; order Myrtales; family Myrtaceae; genus Melaleuca; species Melaleuca quinquenervia. The sequence goes on from CM057722.1 coordinate 3,194,100, forward strand.
TAGCCCCCAAAACGTAAGGTCTAATCTAATTGAGATACCGTGTCTGATGATTCTAGCCCAGCTAAACATAAAGCAATAGCTATATCCCCTCTTTTAGATAGGAACTAATGAGGCAAGAAATTAAATATAGTAATTTAAGGAATACCAAGCTTTAAGCAGAACCAACACTGAGAAATTACTCATTGTCAAGGTCCTTCGCACAACGATACTCATAGTTGGAAGCTAGACCAAGTATGATATTAAAAAAAAAAAATGCTCCAGTCAACCCAAGCACCTAGATTGGAAAAACTTCTTTATAGGATACATCCAAACTGTAATTCCCACATGAACAATTCCTCCAAGAAATGGAGATACTAGTTGAAAGGTGGACTTACCAGACTCTGAAGATCAGTCGCCATCAATTCAACATTTGTCTTCTTCCTAAGCAGAACTCTGCAATTTTGGCAACAATAAAGATCATTTCACAGGTGAAAATCGCATGTAACAAGGTTAGGATCTCAAGAAAGAAAATAGAATAGTCACCCAGAGAAGCAAGCTGCAACAAATTCAAGACTTCCAAGTTCCATCGATAACAAGAATAGCTCTGGTAGAGTATCAAATTAGGAAAGAGTGCACCAAAAGTCTTAGGACTTATATATGGAATATGATCAATTAAATCAATAAGGATTCAAATGTATTCCATACAAAATATTTAAGACATATGGTACTTTATCCAAAAAAAGATTTTTATATGGCAAGCCTAAAAAGTGAAGGACATATAACATCATTAAGATAAACAACGTCTCTTCCAATCATCTATACAACTCAATCATCCAATCCAATAAGTGTAGCACTGGATCATATGGAGATCTCAAACTCCCTGGACCATGTACAACTTCACAATCTATGCACCGGAGTGCATTGCAATGCTCGATTTTGATGGAGGTAAAACGCATAGGAATCGATAAGAACATATACTACAATTAATCTTGGCCAAACCATGATAAAGTGCACATGAATGGCAATACCTCAGGGGCGATGCAATCTTGTTGCTTGAATCTGAGACGGCAAGTCCAACATACTTATCACCGACATCCAAGCCTAACAAGCGGCCTTTTTTCTCCTTATGCGCCATCAATACGTTTTGGAACAAGCTCCAAGGTTTCACGTACCTCATCTGAAAGAACCATTAACACAAACGAGAGACTTCACTTAATGACTCAAGCTACATTCTTGTTAAATAAAGCAGAGACCAAACAGGATATTTGTAGATTCAAGCAATGCAGTGATGTCGAGAGACGAATTCTCATGAAGCAAATCAAACACCCATCAATATATCTATCACTACGTATATTCGTATCTCGAGTAATACCCAATAAAGTAAACCATAAACAAGCAGTGGGAGCACCATAAGGAGCAGCTCTACTGACTAGTGGTAGCCCGTAGCTTGCATGAGCAATGAGCTTCAGGACGACACGCGCTCACGCGACACGGTGATCCGCCTACTTTGAATTGAAAAGCAAGTGCACGCACGACTCAGAGAGCGAATGCAGCGTACCTCTGTCTCGCTTGTGTTCACTGAGGCATTAAGACAAACACTTGGTATGGACGGCCATATACCAGAGTCACATCCAGATGGTCCTGCACGCAGAGCTACTTCGTCCACTTACGGTATCGAACAGACAACTTTTCTTCCCAAAGGAAACGTGACAGCTTACGTGGATATCACCTGCCCTCCTCCTCACCCTCTCCAACGGCGAAGCTCGTGATCAATCAATGAAGGCGGCCGATTCTCCGGTCAAATTTGCGCTGAGCTTCTTCACACTTGTTGGCCCCAATGGCCTCCTTGCAAGTTCGTGATTTCCTTCGTCGACTCTTTCGTTGTTCTTTTTGGCTGGTTCCGGGGTCACGAACACAGAGAGAGAGAGTGCACGAGCGGATGGTCACCGACCTTTTCGATTCTCTTCTACTCGCCAAAACCAGGTTGGGCCGGTTTAACAATCACGAACCGACGGTTAGACCCGCTTTCGATTCGAACAACCTAGCCGCTCAATGAAAAATTACGAAATTTCATCTCTCTAGAATATACGCGAAACATATGAAGGATATAAAATTAAAATTACGCTGATAATTTTAGCTGAAGTCATTATTAATTACTTCTATTCCGTTTTCACTCTAAAGTAATTAAAAAGATGGGGCCAAAGGAAACCAATTGAAAATGGAATTGGTTACAACAAATGACTAAATTTAACTTGTTGATATCATTTTGAGGATAATTGTTAAAAAAGTCCTAAACTTATTACATTTTTTCCAATTCAATTTTAAGCATTCTTATCTGGCTAATTCAATCTTAAACCTTTTGGAAATTTGTCATTTTAATCTTTCCGAATGCCTATATGAATGTCCGATCAACACAATCTATCTTACGTGGCTGGATCTCGACATAAACATTTTTCGAAACAAAAGTTGTTGGAATGATTGAAATGATAGATTTTTAAAAGGTTTAAGATTGAATTGGCCAAATAAAAAGGTTTATGACTGAACTAATAAAAATGAAATAGGTTTAGTACTTTTTAGACAATTACCCCAATCATTTTGCCCTTGCAAAAGAAGATATACTTGATCGATCAAATTTTCCTTCTGAAATAAATTAGTTAATTTGCCGATGATTGAGGTTTTCAATAGTTGGATATCCACATATTCAGTTAAACTATTAATGGATAGTCCTAGATACTTTATACTTCAAATTCGCTATCCATACTCGCAATTTTTCGTGTGGAATATATTTTCAAATGACAATATGTATATTGTTTTGTAGTATATTATCACACGTATAGCTTTCACATTTAGTTAAATAAATCAATAAAAAGATATCGCACATAGTCATTTCATTACACTTGAGGGTGGAGAGTATCAAGGGATGACGATTGTGAAGTTTATTCGGGAAAAGGCGAATTATTAGTTCTAACTTTTCGGTGATCTAGGAGCAATAACATCCACGGAAAAATTATAACTTTCATGAATTTTTGTTGGATGGTCAATTGCAGAATAAATATTCTAATTTTATTTTAAAAATCGACGACAACAACAACAACAACAACAAAAATATAAAAAAGAAAAATAGCAAGTTTTCTGTAATAGTGTTTCAAGATTTTTCTTTAAAACAAAAATAGACCGAATTAATATACATATACAGCATTAAAGCCAGGAGGTCATGAGTTTAGTAACCCAAGCGACGCATGTACGGGATGCGATTCTCTAGTGGCTTGTTCTTTTAAAAGAGATGGTAAGCCATGTGGTTTTCTTCTCGAAAGTAAACAGCACGTATGAGAAAGAGAACTTTGAAACGGCAAACTATACCTGATTTTATTCCAGCGAACTAGGATGCATGAGATTGTAGACTTCTCGAATAAAATAACTAGGTTCCCAAATCTAAGTCCGCCGTAATTGACTCACTTTACATAATATGATTTTAGCAATTCATACCGAACTAAATCTGACACGAATTAAGTAGACACCTATCTGACTTAAGGGGCTTCAATTCTTATCAATTTTTCCTCCTTAAATTATTGGCTTTGAAAAACGATCGGCTCCATGGACTGGCTCATCGAGTTGGTAAGGGAGCTCACGTGCTGGAACTAGGTTGTGGGCTAAGGCTTTTTTTTTCTTTTAATAAAAAAAATTATTCATTTCTCAAAATATTACATGATAAGTACATAGAAATCTTTCAAACGTAACGAATCTTAAAGAATTAGAAAACAAAACAAATTATGGAATGCAAATAACAAAGCACATCCTACAATTAGCACGCTCTCATCCCTTAAAAATAGATCTATTGATTCAGTGATGAGCACACGTCAAGGTCTCCCCCTTTAGTTGCAACTGCTTGCGGTGTGTTCTTCAGTTCAATGCTCACATCATTGCCACTGCATCAAGACACTAATATTAGTGTGTGATTGGAACACGGATTAAGTACATGTAAATAACTTCTAGATCTATATCGAAGTATAGCTCGGGCAAGCAAAACCTCCAAATCTAGACTTATATCTAAATCGTGAGAGAAGAATGGGCTAATCTTGAAAAAGTCGTGGAACTACGTGATGAATATCCTCCTTGATAGATGTTGATGAATGAATGATCCAATTTGACTCCACGGTCACTTGAGATCAGTTACAGAAATTTATTCGAACAAACAAACTCCCAAAAAAAATCGAGGAGAAAGAGAGAGAAAAAAGGAAAATCAAAATAGTAAAAACGAAAATTAGAAACTAAGTAAGCTCTCGGCTTTAGAATTAAAAACCGAAGGGTCGCAGGAGAGTTTCAAAAAGAGGAACAGTTTTTAGGAGACAAGGTTTTACACACAGAGAGTGAAAGGGGAGGAAGAGTTTTTGTTTTTCGTGGGCCTAAGACTTGATGTAGCACATAAACAGTGTGAAGACGTGGGTGAGCACCATGCTGATGTACAAGAATTCCAGCGTGGACGATCCAATGGTTATGTCACGAAATCTTGAAGATGACAGTGCGGTGAAGGTTCATGCAATGCCCTCCCTCTATTCAACCGGTTTGCTTTTAGGCATTGGGTAGCCATAGCGGACAAAGTATGACCAGTAGCTTCGCATTTAGCGCTTGGATTAGCTAACGTGGAATAAACCACGTTAGCTGATCCAAGCCGTTAAATCCCCCCTAGTACAAGGGAAGGGGGATTTAATGGCCCGGATCCCCAGACGTGAGCTCCGCCCACGTCGGGGGATTCGGGTCCTCGCATTTATACCTCTCTCTCTCTCTCTCACTCATCCCGATCCGATTTTGATCAAACTTGTACCCAACTCAACCTACATCGGTAGAACTAACAAAATCAATACCCACTCATGTAACCGATTTTATGATAATCATGTGAATATGTTATTCGATAATAATTTTACACTGCATCGAAGAAAGTTAATTAATAGAATAAAAAAGATGTTAGCAAATAAAACTGAAAATAAATTGAGAAACTCATAAAGAATTGGAAAAGTATTAGATTAGAGTCTCTATTTGTGATAATTAAACTGACAATGGTAAATTTCGATGACTATTCGATGCCTCACGAGCGATGATGGTAAATTTCGACGAGCCCATGTGATCTACAAATTCATCAGTGCCCCCATTGGAATATAAATGGACTCATTGGCCAAAAAGATTAGTCTCTCCTATTATCGTCGAAACAGACAATTATATCGTAACGAAATTGAAATGTGGATTTTTCCATGAGATCCACATGTGGTTGCGCATCTATTGTAAAAAAAGTTAACAACTTGTTTATGGCCTAACTCATTATTGAGTTATATGGACCGGTTTTGATTAATTTTTATATGATATTGGGACGATGAGATATTGAGTTTAATTACTCGCGTTTCTCTTCCGCTCGTTTTTTAATCATCCTCCTACGGCCCCAGTGCAGTGTACGCTTTAGCTAGACAATGCTGGTGTTGTAATGCTTGCACGATGTCTAGTTTGATGCCAAAATTTTGCAATAGATTATTTGAGCATCACCACCTTTAAAAAAAGGTTATGCTTAAGTGACTTCTCCATCAACTTAGCTCTCTAAAAAAAGAAACAAGATAAGGCTTTATTTAATAATTAAAACCTGCTAAAGCCATTTAAGCGAGTGCCTTAAAAGACTAAAAAAAAAGTCTAAGCACATAAGTGATTATTCATATATTTCGCCATCATATTAATCATTCATAAAATTTCAACATCGTATGCGAGCAAAAAGCTCTATGGATTCACCCCCCAAGTCTTTTTTCTAAAGGGATAAATGACACAAATAATTCATATGTTTTTAATTTATTCAATGTGATTTACGAACTTTAACTCAATGTGTAATGTAGTCCTTTAACTTTCAATTTATTCATATAGACAAAAAATTCATAGATCACATGGAATAAATTAAGAATTCAAGTATAATGTTGAACAAATTGAAAATTCAGAGTCCGCACTACGTATTTTAATCGAAATTCGAACATCATCTGCACCTCTAATCTTTCTTACAACATTATCGCCTTTCGTAATCGTCACAGTGATTGCTCAATCATATCTAGCGATAGATTATATGCGCCACGATGTCACGTGAAGTAAGTATCGCCATGGACAGGACGGTTTTCTATTGAAAAGTCGGGGGAGGGGGATGCATCATCACGCTTTAACTCGGGAGGAGGACCCATCGAATCCGCCCGCTGTGGAGTCATCATTTTTAAACTAATGATTGGAGGTTTTGTTCTTTCTCTCCCTCGCCGGTTGCCGGTACTGAAATGGATTCGATGATGACTGTCGTTGTCAGGAAAAAGCACACTAAACAGCCTTTTTCCGGCCGATCCCATGCCGACGATGGGAACAGCAGCGCCGCCCTCTCGTCTGCTTCTTCTCGTCTGCGTTTCTTCCCTGGCTCTTTTCTCCTTGTTTGTCTCGGTAAAAACTTGTCTTGTCCGCGTGGAAATCACTGGAACGAACCATCGAGTGTACGGTTTATCTGAATGAACTCTCAAAAAGATTTGCTTTGTTTAGAAAGATAATTGTTCAAAGAGTCTTCAATATATAGGAAGACAGGTCATTCGATCGTAATCCTAATCGTATTGATTTAATTCTAAATCTTTTAACAATTTGTCAATTTAATTTTGACTGGAAATCATTGACGTGGACACCGATTGTTACATGTAACATAATCGACAATGATACGGATAATTGCTGTAATTTTTTCCTGAATCTTATTATTATTACTTTGCTTTTCCTTGCTTTTGCTTTTCGCCTATAGCCGGTTGTCGGGGGTGAGCAACGATATTGACGCTGCTATGCTTGCTTTTGGAGAGAGGGAAGGCCGAGGGGTGGGGCGTGCGGAGGGTGTAGTTGATGTGGTTTTTCTAGGAGATTGAGGGAATTTTAATTAAGTGAAGGCAAGTCAATGATATGATTGAATTTAAACTTTTAGAACATGACTGCTAATGTCGACCATTTGGACGTATAATTCAAAATGTAATTGTTCTCCCTAATCTTAGAAAAAGTTAAAACATATCAATGAAGGAAGCTCGTATCTTGCCAAACATAAATATTGAAAATTGAAATTGAGAGCTATAGTACAAAATTAAAGAAACGCTAATATAAGAAATGTGGATTTGTACGACCCAAGTTTGATCTTTAACACATATCACTCTTTTTCAAATTGTGTTTTCATCTATCCTCGCTTGAGATAGCATAACGAATTGTGTAGATTTGCAATCAAACTTCCTCTATACAAAAGCCAAAAATAAACTCATTTCTTCTTTGGGACCCGCATATAATCTTCCTATTCGCCCAAGGATTTTTTCCCCCAGTCTCTTCTTAACAGAGTACTTACAGAAAGATTATCATGCTAATGATACGCATGATCTGACAATCTCTCCCTGTAAAGAAAAACAAAATTACCAGTTTGTAGAACGTGACGTGACGATGAGAGAGTGTAAACCGATTCATTAGGTGTCCAACCATCTGAATTATTTCTTTCCTAAGTTGGAAGATGCCAATCAATCTCTTCAGCATCTATACAAAGTTGCATCAGAGCTTTATTCCTTAAATGACGTTTCGGCACAACCGCCAGAGTGGAATTGTAGATCACGCCATCTCAAGACGGACGAAGTGTGAATGGGACAGAACCACGGAATGGAGGTACAAATTGTCGAACACAATGGGAGTAGTCTGGAAAATAACCATGTGCAGCTGCAGTTGAGAAGACCATCTCCTCGCTGTTAATCGACAGATGCAGATGTTGCTTTTGTTTCGGGCGGCATTGATATGAAGCAAGCTCTGTTGCCATTGATGTGACTACAAAATAGAAAGACTCGTGAAGATTCAAAGGAACTTAATAGAGGGTGAATAAGTTAGGAGGAATGTGAACTTCATGTGGCTTGGTGGTACCATAATGTCAACAATCTGTGAAGTCTTATTCACTAAAGTACTTAAGAAGATCAAATGGAAAGGTATACATAAGTTGACTTTCGGTGGGAAGTTTGATAGATTCACGGATTGCTAATATGAGTAGCTTCATATATTGCTTGAGATGAACATACTTTGCGTCTCTGATAAGAGGACCCTAAAACTCGAGATATATGTACAACAAGCAAAATGTCCGGAACTTAGGAAGTAATAAACAAAGGAGATTCCAATCAATTCGTCAAGCACTTTGATGAAAATGACTTTTTTTTTCCCTAAAATATACAAATCTGTTTGTGGAAGTTACATTATTTCTAGGAAAATTTTGATTGTTTGGGTAATAAGATCTCCTAGCAATTGTGTTGTTTATTTTCAATGGCTAAATTGATCAGTCTTGAAAGTTATCAAACAACTAGTTAGTTTGGATACTGTAAACTATATAAGAAGATCCAACGCTTGCTGGAATAAATCATGAATCACAAGAACAACTATGGACTAAGAAAGCTTGGTACACTTACATAGTTGTTTGGTTGAGTGAAAAGTTCATCTATGGATAGAATTTGTCATTAATTATGATCTCATACGAGAAGTGTACGTGTGACGTGGTGGTGCTTGGGATTTGGTGGAGTGATATATTGATTTCGGATAGAAATAACATGGGCTACATTATAATCTCTCAAAGAATTACTGATGTGATTTCTAGCTTGTTGGTGATTGTTAATTCGGGAGAATGGATGTAAGCTTAATTCAAGTCGAGTCGCTGTAAGATCTGAAGATGGCTACAAATTTACGGGGGCCGTGACTACGAGCTCCAAACCTTGGATTCCAATGCTAGAATAGTGTCGATAATCACGGCTCAATTGGAATACACAGTGAATGGTCTCTCGTCGTCCTCACCTTTTTTCAGTCCACTTGCACATTTGCCTCATGAAACGAGCCGACAACCATTTGATTTTTTTCCAGCTGCCAGTCCAGACAAGAACTAATTTCGTGCGGATTCGATGGACCGTACTACGTAAATGTACCCACGAGGCATACCAAATTACCATTGCCCGAACATTTAATGAATTGTAGATTTGGGACAGATCTTCAAGAGATTCTTGTCACTTCAATTTATGGCATCTCATGGGAAACCCCACACGCTTGCCCATTATTATCTCTCTTGATTTAAATGCCTCACTTTCTTGCTTTTCTTCCCTCCTTTTTATTTCCCCCCCTGAATAAATGCTATTGTATTTTTTTTTTGCTTTTCTACAATGTCTATAAGACAAAAGAAAAAAAAATCAGCCTCGACTTAACTGATTCATAAAACTTATGAATTACTCTCGAGGGTTCCGGATAATAGGATTTTAGTATATTATCAAACAAAGAAAGAAAAGTAAGAAATAACGAAAGGAAAGAAAACTGAAATTGTCCCATAGCTCACTTAAGTTGGCATGGCTCATTCTAATGATACCAAGTAAATTGAGATTGTCTTGGCCTAGAAATCATAATTTGGAGAAATATATGATAGCATCAATGTCATTAATTGGCAGCAAAGCGAAATCGTATCAATTGAACATGGACAACCAGATGAAGAACCAAGATAGGAAATGGTAATGTGAATTCGAAATGAGTCAAGATAGAGGAGTGGTCAGCAAGTCGAATACAAAATAATGCTATGGTATTCATTTTATATGCAACAAGTACTCATTAGACGCAATGACCGGGCATAGATTAAGAGAAAAAACCAAATGGAAATGGACCTTATGTAATAGTCAATCATATAAAAGTAACAATCTCTAGATTCATTTAAAAACACCATGACACTGACTTTCATGACTATTTGGACCGAATGGCCAACGAGAATGAGGAATAGCCTATATTTCGAAACCTTTTGAATTGAGATTGAAAAAATAACGTCAAATAACTTATTTAAATCGTTGTAACGCATAATACTCCTTAAATGCAACGGCTGATATATCCCAACGATCGAATGTTTTACAACTAACAATCATATATAAAATGACGTTTCACAATTTATTTAAAATTATGTCGTACCACGTATCAAAATGGATATATAATAAATTGAGTTTGACCACATGACTTTCCCATATATATATTTATGTTTCCAAACTATCACAAAATAGTCTTCCAAGCCTAATTCCACTGGCACTTATTTTTCCTTAATTGCCATTTTTTCTTTTCCCATTTCATTTTCCAATTTTTCCAAAATCTGCGAGCAGTTAATGGTCTAGTAACCGATGGTGGGACCCATCGTAGAGAAACATAAAAACCGAAGGTTGTCATGTCGGTGGAAATTGCCAAAATAAATTAAAACTTTGCAACAGAAAAAGGAGGAAAATATGGAGGCGATTGCCCGGCCAAAAAAGTAAAGTAATATATATATAATAGGGAATTAAAATATTAAATCTCATGACTCCACTCTCAACGATTCCATTTCCGTGCTCCTTCTACTGCTTCTTCTTCTTCCTTCTCCATCTTCTCCTCTCTCTCTTTCTTCTTTCCATTTTTCTAATCCTTCAAAAACCCATTTTTTTTTCTTCAAAGCGTTCAAACTGGACGCTTGCTTGCTGTTCCTCGTGTTCAAATTGGAATCGCGGAAAGGAAGGGAATGAATGGAGATTGAAGTCTGAAAGCAACAGTGACTTTCGCTTGTGTCACTCCCACTTCTCGAGGGATCGTCGGTTCGAGGTTCTCTCTAAAGCTCTTTCGCTTTGTTTCGATTCTACAGTTTTGTTTCTGCCGCTTTTTGTTGTTTTAGCTTCTGGGTCGTCTTGGGTTGCCGAAATGATGCGCGCCCAAGTTACCTAGAGCTTTTGTTTTCTGTTTCTGGGCTTGCGTTCGGTGGCGATTAATGGAGAAGAATCGGGGGGACTTCGTGGAGTAGCGCGTTGGTTTGCAGTGAAAAACAAGTGTATTTAGGAATGTACTGGGTTTGGATGATTTAGGAGTCTTAGAAATTTTTCTTACGTACAAAAGAAATCGAAATATTGAGTTTAAGGCTTAACTTCTTCTGGAGTTCTTCGATGGTTGAGTGTAGATACGTGGATTGAACTTAATATAAGCACCGGCATCTTAATTGTGTTTGAGAAGAATTATTTTGAGTGCAGAATGTGCACGGTTTAGTCACATTCATTGTTGGATATGGTTAAGGTTCTGAGCTGGGAACAATGAGCTTTTGACATTTGATATTAACATATTGCAATCCTTCTTGTCGACAATAATTGTGTGAGTAAATGAGGATTGTGTTTGAAGCTACTGCTTGGAGCTTGTGCCTAGAAGTCTGGTAAATGCTGGATCTTCAAGATTTGCTGTTGCTCTTTTTTGAATTCTGTGACCGGGATGGGTTGTAAGTGCTCCAAGCTATATGTCTGTTTCCGAGGTTCAGAACAAGGTTCAGCAGCTCCCGAGGTCAAGGGCACTGGTGAGTGGATTATATTTCTACTTTGTTCATTTGCTGGTTTGATCAATTATAGGAAGGGAGAATGTTGTCTGTGTGCAGAAGATGAGCAGCAAGGTGAACTCGATAATCTGCCTGCATTTCAAGAATACTCGTACGATCAGCTCAGGAAGGCAACATCTTGGTTTGCTATTGAAAACATTGTGTCTGAACATGGGGAAAAGGCGCCAAATGTGGTCTACAAAGGAAAACTGGAAAATCAAGTGCGAATTGCTGTAAAGCGCTTTAATAGATCAGCTTGGCCTGATGCCAGCCAGTTCATTGTACGTTGCATCTCCCTTTAATATAAAGTTAATATGATTCGGGCCTGAAGATATTTTCGTTATGCTGATCACCCTTGACTTGTGAAGTTTCAATATAGTGCTACAATGAGAAATTTTAATTGCTTTGGCTGTATGGGAGCCTGTGGCTGTGTAATGGTGACATCTATTTGAGTGGCAAAAAAAAACACTTACAAATGAAGCATTTTTCTGGTTACCTGTTACTGAGTTCTAATCTTATATTATAGGAAGAAGCAAGACATGTTGGGCAGCTCCGTAATCAAAGGTTGGCAAATTTAATTGGTTGCTGCTGTGAAGGTGATGAGAGGTTATTGGTTGCAGAATATATGCCCAATGACACATTACCAAAACATCTTTTTCATTGTAAGTTTGTGTCTCATGGCTACATTAATTTATTTTCCTTCCAATACATGTACCTTTAATTCAAAAGAGTTTTAACTTGTACTTGAGCAGTCTATCAGTACCTCTTGTTTTGGGTATCCACTCCATTTATTGGTAATTATCAATGTAGTTGTAAATGATATTCACTTGATATATATATGCCTCTTTATTTGGGTGATTTCTACCTTGGCATCTCCATATGGATATCTTACATTTTGTTCATTTTGAATGTCGATTTCTTCTTTGGAAAAGTCACTTTCTTTGAACTTCTGTGCTTCCTTTCTTCTTATCAATCCTCAGTATTAGCCCGGTCATAGAACCAGATGTTATTCTCTTCCATTCTCTGGTCTGTTTATATTAGAGAACTGGATTTAGGTGAAACTGGTTTTGGGTACTGGCATTTTTTAGTCCCTGGTACAGTATTATCCTTTTAGCGACATTCTTCTTTCTCTGTGTCTGGTTTCATTGTTTCCTTTAACCTTATAAAAGAGTTGGTACATAATAGAAGACTAAATTTGGAATATGTTTTGACTCAGGGGATGCACAGCCAATGAAATGGGCAATGCGGCTAAGGGTGGCTTTGTATCTTGCACAAGCTTTAGAATATTGTACTAGCAAAGGACATGATCTTTATCATGATCTGAATGCTTATAGAATCATTTTTGATGGGGTAAGCATGACATTTTCCAGCTACTATCAAGTTAATAGAAGATAATCTCACAAAATGCCTTCTCAGGAGGGAAACCCTAGACTTTCATCATTTGGTCTTATGAAGAACAGCAAAAATGGAAAAAGCTACAGTACAAATTTGGCGTTTGCTCCTCCTGAGTATCTGAGGACAGGTATGAGAAAAGCATGTAAATGCATGGCTGGCCCTTTCCAACTATAAATGAAGCAGCTGCTTATGTATATGGATGTAAACAGTATGGACATTTGTAAGCTTGTCTATCCACTGATATCTCTTTTGCTCTTTGAGAGTTTCAGCAGTTGTTCAAGCTGTCAAGTAACAGATGCGGTTGAGTATTTGTTAATATATTGGTGGTTTTGATGTCATTCTTGAGGAGGAAAAGCTGATGAAATGGATTGAGCTCTTTATGGTTGTCTTCATAGGACTTGTGATCATCATGTGTTCTTCTCTAGATTTTTAGTCTGAAAAACAAATACTGAAATACTATGTTGGTTTTCTATCTTACTCTTCTTGATGGTCATTGAAAATGTTGTTCACTATTAATGCGTTGGACATGCCTCTCGACACTGATCAGGTGGACCGTGGATTTTCATTGACTACTTCTTCCATCCTTGTGTCATGCAGGACGAGTCGTTCCTGAAAGTGTGATGTTTAGCTTCGGTACTGTTTTGCTAGACCTTGTTAGTGGAAAGAAAATTCCTCCAAGCCGTGTAAGTTGCTTCCTGATGAAGGCAATTCTGATTAAGAAAATCTATTTATTTCTTTTATTATAAATTTGAATTTAGGAGTACGTTATGTTGTAGTTAATTTTTTAAATTGAAAAAGGGCACAAAGATTGCTCTCTGATTTTTTTTATTTTTTATGGATAAATGTCTACAGTTCTCAAAGTCAGAAATTGGTTTCCTTAGCAAGTTATTACAAATTTTAGATACCTGCAGACGAGCTCTTTTTTAGTGGTGTTAGTTTTCCTTTTCTTTTTGGCCAGAGTATTTATTGGTAATTTAAACTTTCTGATACTCGGTATATTCAGTGCCATAAGATAAAAACATCTTAATTTTGCTTGAAAGAAAGGAGCAGTGAGTCAGAGCACAATTTCAGTCACATGGCAGGTCTCCTCAAAGTTCAGTCACGTGCTAATGCTTGCTCATAGTGTACTGTAAATCATGTCAACCTGGTGTCAGAGTCTGTTCAGTAATTTGGTCACTGCTATCTCACAATGATGGCTTAAGCAGCTGCCTTCTGACATCACATTAAACCAAACTTTAGCAAATAATATGCTGTCCGAATCAAAATTACAGTGATTGTATAAATTTCAATTCTAAACTTGCTTAATTTGTAATCAGGCGCTTGATCTAATACGAGACAAGAACGTTCAGATGCTCACAGATTCATGCCTGGAAGGTCAATTTTCGGAAGATGATCGCACAGCTTTATTGCGGTTAGCTTCACGCTGTTTACAATATGAGCCCCGAGAGCGGCCAAATCCAAAGTTCCTAGTTGCTGTTCTGGTTCCTCTTCAAAAAGATATTGAGGTTTGTAATTTTAGCTACCCCAATATCTTCAAGAATGTTGCTATTGTGCACAATGCAAAGCAGAAGAAATTGTGGTTCAGAGCTATATGAAGAATTTCCATGTGAAGAGAACAGCAGCTAAATAACTGGAATATTAATTAGTATGACTATTAAGGAAATGTAAATGTTGTTCATTGTTAAAGGACACATTTTCAGTTGCACGTCTGTTTAACACTAAACTTGGAAGATCGTAAAAGCTAGTGGGGTGTGTGTATAGGATGGTTTTCTTGCTTTTTTTTTTTTTTTTTTATGTATATGTGCAGTTGCACGTGCATATATGTATGTTTGTGTGTGCGTATGCATGTTTTATTTGTTTGGGCTGGGGAGAGGGCAATGATTTCTTGGAATCAGTAACATGTGAGTACACCTTATCTTCTCATCCCTTCCAATCTTTATCATAGTACACAATGATACACTACACTGACTTGCAAATGCAGTATGTTTTCCTTTGATTTTGGTGGATTGAGCTATAATTATCACTGTGCACTGCAGGTCCCTTCTCATGTACTAATGGGCATCCGACATGGTGATTCATCCTTGATGCTTTCGCCTCTTGGTGAGGCATGTCACAGGAAGGACTTGACTGCCATACACGAGGTCTTAGAAAAACTTGGGTATAAAGATGAGGAGGGAGCAGCCACTGAGGTTAGTTTCTGATTAGATATTGGACAACAGATCTGTTGCTGCATCATCTGGGTACTATTAGGACCTTATATAAAGTTAACCTGGAGAGGATTTTCAAGATGTGTTAACCCGTGTTTCTCATTCTATACCTTTCATGAAATTAGATACCATGCGGGTTTTGCTTAGAATTATGACTGTTCTTTTTGCATATGATGTCGAAGCATATTACCCGGGCTAAAATTGCATCTTAGACATTAAATGTTGCTGGAAAATGACTTCTCTTGCTGTTACTTGGCCAAGAAACGAACCTATCACTGCTATTGGCTTCCTAATTACTCTTACTCTCTATGACGAGCCATAATGCAGACTGTAATTACGTGGGCAAGATGGGCTTCGTATCATATATCATTTACATGTCCAGTGCCCTTCCATTTCCTAAAATTGCTGGACTCCCTATTTTGTCCAGCTGCACCATCACTGGAGTTTAATGCCAATTATTGTAATATGCAGCTTTCATTCCAGATGTGGACGAACCAGGTGCAGGACACTCTGAACTCAAAGAAGAAGGGTGATGTTGCTTTCCGGCATAAAGAATTTAGAGCTGCAATTGACTGCTATACTCAGGTTATTGCAATCTTCTCTTTTTATTTATAAGGTATCAAATTACTATTAGTGATGAATATTTAATGAAGTCACTGCTTTGGAGAAATTACGGTTAAAATGTTTTGAGGAGAATAGGCTTGTGGTCGTATTTTAAGGAGAATATGCTTGTGGTCGTACTTCTTAGTTTTTGTTCACATTTACTGGTGTATTTAGAAAAGTGAGCTGCTAGTTGGTACAATTTCCTTGAATTGTGGATATAATTGTGTATGATTGCCCTTGAGTTTTCATTTAAAAGATACATGTAAGCTACGGCCAACTTAGCATAAACATCATTTGATGATTCTCCTTGTTATCCTTTAGGTTTAATGTTGGTGTGACGCTCAGTGAATATGAAAGCACATTATCTCCAATCTCACAGTTTCATTCAATTTTCAGTTCATTGAAGTCGGAACAATGGTGTCCCCAACTGTTTATGCACGGCGCAGTCTGTCTCATCTCATGAGCAACATGCTGCAAGAAGCATTTGATGACGCAGTGCAAGCTCAGGTGATATCTCCCGCCTGGCACATTGCATCCTATCTGCAAGCTGTAGCTCTTTTTATGATGGGGAGGGACAACGAGGCACAGGTGGCGCTTGAAGAAGGTTCCGTCCTTGAAAGCAGAAGGAATGCTAGGGCATGACCTGCAAATTCAACTTTAATTTGAAACCTAATAGGAATATTCCCTGTAAAGAAAGAAAAGCATCATACAGAATGAACCTGCTGGCTGCTCACTTGAGTAAACAGATACTAATTAGACACAGAGAAAAAACACCATTGAGTTGCAGTGCACATATTCATCAGAGCCCTTGTATATGGCCAGTTAGTACTTGTCATCTTGAAGCATTCTTTTCTCACATTCCCAGTTAGGATGAACCCTTCTGTGTGCCGAGGCAAGGCGGGCATTCTATGAGAGGTGTGCCCTCGTACAATGTACTTATGTGCAAGTAGTGAATGTCCCGAACCAAGGCATTTGTCAGTAGTGTGTTGGGTGGCTGTCATTTTATACAGAGACTTTATAGTTGAAAGGGTGAATAGCTGTAGTTTTGAGAGAGAAATAGTTGCTAGTGCTTGTAACTTTTGTACAGCACAATGGTTCATTTGTTCATGCGGAATTAACTGACCGTTTCTCTATGCAGTATTCTTTTTTTCTAAGATAAATGATGTATTGATCTTGAAGCCAAATATACGAAGAGGAGAATCTGGTACCACAAAAGAGCTTACACTTAATATTAGTATGTCATACTAAGCGGAAGAGTACCATGGATATCAAGGGAACAAACGTTCCAAAGGAGCGACTACTAGTATGTATACATTATAATACAACAATCACGAGAATATAGCAACATTTATACCCCAAATATTCTCTATGCAGTGTTCTTTAATTCTCTTTTTAAATAAAGTTCTCCGTTGCTTTGTGGTGCCATGTCTCTATGTTGCGTAGCCCTGTTTCACCGACCCTGTCCGAATCCTGTGACGGTGAACGAGAAATGAAACTTGGACTTGAGCATGAGAGGCTGGTGTAGCCGTGTGTCGTGTGCATTTCTGGTAAGATGACGTCAATTTGTCATATCGGTTGCTTGAAGTTCGGATGCGTGATCAACAAGAAATCGACAGTCTTCCTATTCGTGCGAAAGATGGTCGCCTGCTAAAGATGTGATCATCTGCTGCAGATTGTTGTGTGCTTCAAATGAGATTATCGACATCTTCCTGGCCTCCGAATCTGAGTGTGACAGAGAATAAGCCCTGTCTACGGCTGCTTTGATGAGCAAGGATGAGATTCTTCAATATGAGGTTACTCATAATACTGGTCGATGAGGACTAATATCTTCTGAAAAATGAGAAGAGATGTATATCCTCTCCTCATGAAAATTGTGGTTTAATTAAAAGGATTATTAAATCAACTCGACATCACTCTAGATATATGATGATCAAGAAAAATAAGGGTGGTAGTTATTCAAAGATAAATCAACTCGAAATCATGTCTTATGTATCCTCCAAAATCCTTCTAAACGTTTAAACTAGTAGGTACAGTAATGAATTATTGTAATGAAATTCATTCGTTCATTCCTCCTCAATATAAACTCTTTTTGGGACTCCCTTGCTATTTTGGAGCATAGACTCAAGCCTAAATAGTAATATTTATGTTGACTCTATATGCAAATCGAAATTCTTTTTGCCAAAAAAAAATATTTTCTACGTTTAGATTAGATAATACAATGTAATTTTCTTTTGGTTTTGTGGAAGCTCATTTGAATATTTCACGGGAAAGTAGAAATGCAAAAACCGACACCGCTGGAAATTTTTGTCCCCGGGTCTGTCTCGCAACTCCGTCATTTCGGGCAGACTCGTACCTTCTCATCTCTCCCTCTCCAAACGCAGGCGCTCGACTTCGAAAGATCAAAACTTTAATCGCATCCAAGTTGCTTAATCCATCTGGTCGACAACGGAATGGGGAATCGGAGGTTCGCGCAGTTCCCGACGAGTGATGACGAGGAGGACGAGCCGCATCCCCGGAAGCGGATCACTCGATCCTCGAAGAACCCAGTGGAGA
Source organism: Melaleuca quinquenervia (assembly GCA_030064385.1). Lineage (NCBI taxonomy): Eukaryota > Viridiplantae > Streptophyta > Magnoliopsida > Myrtales > Myrtaceae > Melaleuca > Melaleuca quinquenervia. The sequence continues at coordinate 3,212,223 of CM057722.1, forward strand.
CCGAGGCCGAGTCCAGGAGCAAGCGCCGGAAGCTGGTGAAGCTCGGGGACGAGGACGAGGATGAGGGCGGAGGCGGACCTGGGGCTGATCAGGAGGGCGGGCGAGAGGAGAAGGGTGCGAAGAATGCGGCGAAGAGGAGGAAGAAGAAGAAGAAGGAAGAGGAGGAGGAGGAGCATGAGGCGGAGGAGGAGGAGGAGCAGGAGGAGCCGGAAGAGGAGGAAGACGCCGACGAGGATGCGAAGCCGATTGGCGAGCCGGTTAGGCTTTCCGGCAAGGGGAGGGGCCGGAGAAGCCATTACGAGTCGTTCGAATTCGATGGAAATCAATACGAGCTAGTAAGTATTTTTCTTTGCCTGGGTCGAGATTTTTTGTTGGTCGTTTACTCTCCAGTTACTGTAAAATGAATCGAGTGTTATCTGTGCGTTTGAAAGTGGGATGCTTGTCAATTCCTCAATTTGCTGTTCGAGGGAGGCTTGGAATTGGTTTCTAGGGTTTCCACTCGGGAATTGTACATTGGACGGGGTCGTTAATTTCTCTTTCTCGTGTTGTTCTTCTTTGTTCTTCGTTTTAGGTTCGTCAAGGTTTTTGTGTTGGTCTATTTAGAGCTGGCCTTTCAGTACATCAAATTTTAGAACCTCTTAGCTTAAAAGATAGTTTCACTACGGTTTCTTGATGTGTCCTTTATTATCACATTGCGTTCCTTTAATCAGGATAATCACTTCGGTTGTGTAATTCACTGAAAGATATACGTCTTGCTTTTCTGAATCTAGTAAATTATTGTTCTCATGCTTTTTTTTCTTTTCACTTCAGCACACTTGTTGACATTCGTTTGAGTGTTTGTCTAGTCTCGTTTGTCCTTGTAATTTTGACAAATGCATGCATGGCTTCCCCCAAGAAAATGTTCCCAATGACTCTGCAATTGAACTCCATCACTTTTTAATGGGATCCAATCCGTGATAAATGCGTAAATAACTTAATGTTACGATCCTCTCTGAAAAAATCTTCATTGCTTCCTTTTAAGCAAAGTTGGAAGTCTTTACTTTCCCTTTTCTTCAATGTTTTTTTCTAACTTTTCTTCCTTTTGTATTGTGGTTATCATACAGGAGGATCCCGTACTTCTAGTCCCTGCTGAAAAAGATCAAAAACCGTATGTGGCTATTATCAAGGTAACTGTTTGTGCCTCCTAATCTCACTGTTCGGGCTTGGAAAACTCATGCCAAGATGTGAAAAGTATTAGTGATCATGTTGATTTAATTTAAATTTTCATCACTTTCCTTTTGAATGGTTATCATTGTGAGTTTCAGTTATGTTCAAGTTTCCCCATTTTCGACCATAATGAATCAAATTAGATGATGGTATATATCTCTCTGTTTCCTTCGTTTATCCATGAGCTCCCTCTGTGGGGATTTTTGTTATGCGAGGGTTTTGTCTTCTTCCTAGGCTAATAGTTATGCATTATGGTTGTTGATTTTTTCCCTTTGAATTTTGCCTTATCTCTTTATTATCTTGTGAAAACTTTGTTTCTTTGATAACTGTCCTAGAAAACTTTGTACCCTTGGGCACTGTTATCTTTTGTGGAGCAGTAGTCAGTTAGGTACTCATCATCTTATTATATAGGATATTGCACAAACCACAAAAGGAAGCATGATGGTTACTGGGCAATGGTTCTACCGCCCCGAAGAGGCAGAGAAAAAGGGCGGTGGGAGTTGGCAGTCACGTGACACAAGAGAGCTTTTTTATAGTTTCCATCGAGATGAGGTTCCTGCAGAATCTGTGATGCACAAGTGTGTGGTGCACTTCGTTCCGATTCACAAGCAACTTCCTCATCGAAAACAAAATCCTGGTTTCATAGTGCAAAAGGTTTATGACACTGTTGAAAAGAAGTTATGGAAGTTGACAGACAAGGATTATGAAGACAACAAACAACATGAGATAGATCTTCTTGTTCAGAAAACCTTACAACGCTTGGGAGATCTCCCAGACATCGATATGGAGGATACTCAAGCTGATCAGGAGGATCAGTTGAAGAGAAAAAGGAGCTTCCGGAGAAGGAATGTGTCACCTTTGGATGTCTCAAGAGAGGAAGATTCAACAGCCAAATCTGATCAACACTTTAAAGCTGAAACACCTGGAAGTTGTACAAGTAACACCTCCGAATACTGTGCCATTTTAGCTAGGTTTAATGAACTAACTGGAGAAAGTGCTCGCGATAAATGGTTAGAGAGGCTTCTTCAGGCAGTTCAGTATGTTTGCACTTCTGAAGGAACTAATTATGAAAATGGAACTAAATGCTCAGAAGGCGTCAGTGGATCTCAAGAACAGAAAGTGAAGGCACGGATGACATTTTTTAATTACATTTAGTTTCACTTTGGAAGTGGATGATGATAGAGATGTTAAACTTGTGATGTTATTTTTATTTGCTTGTAGGTTGAGCATCCTTTAATTTGGCCAGATGCTGCGGTTTCAGCAGTAACTGCCCTTGAGAAGGCTTCACATCAAACCCTTTCGTTAAATATTCAGAAATATAATCAGAAGTTGAGGCAGTTATTTTTTAATCTGAAGGTAAGAAAATGTTTGACCTGTTATGGAAAAATCACTAGCATTTTAGCCAAAATCTGAGCACAAATCCATGCAGGAAAAGCTTGGTGGTATGTCTGTGCCTTTTGCTGTATAAGTTTTCCTGAGAAAGGTATAAATGTGGTTTCTATGCTGTTTTCTATTTTCTTGCAGAATAATGCCCTTCTAGCCCGCCGTTTGTTAAATGGAGAATTAGAACCTTCCAAGATACTGAATATGTCGCCCAGTGAGTTAAAGGTATTCTATCTATGTTTTGATTCAGGTGCTTATATTATGAAACTGGATGGGTGGCATTGTTCATGCCAATTTCTCAATTATTGGTAACAAAGAAATTTTTAATTCCCACCAATAGTATCATTTAGGCTCCTGGTTGCATCTAGATTGGCCTATAGACTCTAGTTACTATGTTTTTGTAGAATATATGGTACACTTTTGTTCCTATGTGACAAACTTTATGTGGAATTCTGTTGCTTTTAACTCTACAAATGGACAAAGTGAGGCAATTATATGAAGTTTTAGTTTTCCTGAATTGGTTTTTGCACAAATGCAGCTCCAGTAGAAAGTGACAAGAATTTGTCCCTTGCTTTGACCAATGACATGATTTCAGGAGCTGATATGGAGAAAAATAATCTTGGAATAATTTGATTTTGTTATTTGGATCCTGTGCGCATTAGTCAGTAAATCACAAGTAGAGTAATGCATGGGAGTATCAGCTTAACCGTGTCCATTCATGAGCTCATATTTCGTTTCCACTATACTTGGTCTTGACTTCATAATGTTGTACTTTATTACCTGTTTAGATGAGGCCTGCTTGATATCCATGTGCTTGCTATTTTTCAGAGCTATAGATATAGCGAGATGTTGTTGTCTACTATGGAGGAAGTTTGCTTCTGTTGCTTATCCAACTTGCTCTGATAAAAATTGTTATTTGCGGTTACCTATTTAAGAGCTGCTTGGGGTGGTTTAGGAAATAAATATTTTTTCTTGGCTGTACCTGTAACTTCGTCTTTCTGGAAAAGCTTTGGCTTTATTAAAATACTACTGGCATTCTACAAAGTTCTGAATTGTTTCTATTATGTTATGATTTTGATAAAATGAACTAATTACCTACGTCGTGGTCACACCTGCCATACCGTGGAGGGTGATAATGTTTGTAGTTGCTAATCAATTTGTGCATTGATTAGCATGTATGTATCTATTATCGGATGGTGTAGTCTAGCTCTTGCTTTTTGATTACCATAATTTTAATCTCTTTCAAACTAGAGAAGTGGACTGCTCATTTCCCCCCTTAAAAATCGCAGGAGGGGTTGACTGCGGAGGAGACTGCAAGAAAGGAGCCAGAGGAGTCAGAGCGCATGCAGGTTACTTTTCCATTGTCCTCAAAACTCGTCACTAATGATTCAGTTCTGTTAAATATAATCTCTGTGTGACCATTGTCGCTTATTGCTACCTTATTTTACCTGGGAAGCAGATGACAGATGCCCGTTGCTCTAGATGCAGCGAGTTTCAAGTTGGTGTGAGAGATATCATCCAGGCTGGACATGGAGATCGTTATCAGGTATTTTCCTCTTGCTGATCATTTATTATAGCTTTTGTTGGATCAACGAATCATTCTGAGTGGATAAATTTTATAGTGTATTTCAACATGAACAATTCAGTATTACAGTTTAATTTCTATGATGGTGGGCTATTTCTTCAGTCAGGATATCTGATGGTCGTCATGGGTCAGTTTGTGTTTTGACGGAGGCTAAATGTGTCGTATCCTGGTTCTATTAACCGAAAGTGCGTGGCAGCTGCTAAACAACTCTGATACATGCGCCAGCTGTTGTTGTATCCACCAAGACAGATCCTGTTTGGTTTTGAATGGGGAATAAATATCTGCTTGTGTTTTATAATGGGCCAAGGAACACAGTCAGAACAGGTTGTCAAGATATGGAAAGTTAGATTCCTCATCATTAAGGCTCAGAAATTTCGGTATCAAGAGCACCTTGCTCTTTCTTGACTAGTGTTGCTGCTGTTATCTTCCTTCCCATGCCTTTTCTTCCAGAGGTTTTAATACAACAGCTTGATTGTCATTTTAGTCAGATTGCTGCTTTGTAGCTAGTGCCATATATCAACTGGAGAGACTCATTGCCTGCTCCATTTTGATTGAACCATCAAGTATTTTGATTTGGAGGGAGATAGTCTTCTGCATGTAGCTTAAAAATTTCTTCTGATCTTTCTCTCACCTAGGCTTTCAGTTTTTCTCTGCACTTTCATCCAATGTAATCCTTATCCAAGTGCACCGACCAAAAATGACCTTACATCTTGACGGTTTTGATTGCTATCAATTAACAATCATCTAATTATGTTAGCGTTGCCTTCTGTCTAAAACTTGATGCTGAGACAGTAGAAATTTTGATTTCAGCTGGAGTGCATTGCTTGTGGACATTCCTGGTATGCATCTAGGGACGCGGTGTCAATGCTGACAATAGATGGGCCAAGCTCCACCAGAAGTGTGGGTACCGCACCATGGGCCACTACCAAGTTTGAAAGCGTAGAGAAACAGCTGGCTAGTCCCCGAGAATCTACCAAGCTGCCGGATGATGCTTTTAAGAAAAGCACCGAAGCAAAAATCCCAGTTTTAGAAAGGCAGAAATCCGTCAACGTGGAGAAACAGCTGGCTAGTCCCCGAGAATCTACCAAGCCACCAGATGATGCTTTTAAGAAAAGTACTGAAGCCAAAATCCCAGTTTTAGAAAGGCAAAAATCTGTTAGCAAGTCCAAGTTAGAGGATAACTCTGAAATCTCGAAATGAGCTAAGTAGGCACTTCCCGCACCATCATGGCATTCATTAGCTTGGCGGTGGCCAGCAAAGGGAATTAGGATCGTGATGTACAGTTATTGTGGGTAGTCATGCTTTTGCTGTGTAAATACATAGGTGAATATACTCCCAATATAACACCAACCGAGATAGAAATGACCAGTTTTCTTTGTAGAGATGCGTGCAATTTCTTGCCCATTCTTTTCAAGACAAACCAGTGAATGGAGGGCTGGCTTGCAATATGGTTGTTGTGGCGTGCTGAGTAGGGCACTGGCTGCAATGTAACCTGCAATATGATTGCTGATATGGTGCAAAAGTGATTTTGCCCCACCTACCGCTCAGTGTGGTGGATAGCAAATTTCATTGTTCCATCTAGCCAGGGAAGACCTTTTGGTTGAGCTCGATTTCAATAGAAAGCGTGTCTGAGTTATTGCGATCACAGTGTGCTGATAAGAAACTTATAGACGATGATGCATCTGTTGCTGGACATTGTCCGATTACGCAAGTATTTTCTTTTTCCGCCTGTCCATGGATGCCCTTTAATTAATTTGTCATGTGGAGGAAATGAGGATGGACAGCCAAAAGTTAAAGGGGGTCGCTTGGATTGGTGTTCACGGAATGATCTCTGCGTCAAAGTCGCATCTGCCAAAGTAGCTGAGTTTCCTGGTGGATACAAATTCCGGTCTTTGGTAAGTTTCGTGATGTTCATCTGCCGTTGTCATAACTCGTCCCTTCCCTCCTTAGTACTCTTCCCATCTCGTGCTTGTACATTACACGCCCTGACGACCTTGGTGCGCGGTGGTTGGCTTATTCTTTTCATGCTTGGCCTCCCTTTCAATTGTTGCAAAGGGTGACGAGGAACCTAACTTTGTTAATTATTGCCGGGTAGGTCATCCAATGAGGCTTGAGAACAGTCGAAAAGGGCACATGGCAATCGTTGAAACGTCGAGCGGTTGATTTTTATGTGATAAACCCAGTGTACTACGCAAACTTACCTCGGAGGCGAAGCTAGTTGTGTGTTCAATGCGGCTTTCTTCAATGCAAGTGGAATGGCCAGTTTGCGTGAGCCTATGTAGTCATGTCAAATTGTTTGCATGTCCATGATACATTAACGAAAATTATCAACTTTTTTGCATGATCCTAACTCGTAGATCTGATTTACTTTTGTTGCGGATTAGCAGTAGTATCATCAACGTTCTTCTGCTCAGTATTACCAAGGCGGAGCAATTTCCCTAAACGCAGCTTAAGGAGTGAGATTATCGAGGATCTAAACGGTACTTTTCAGCCACCTCCTTAATAGATTTATGGGGGCGAGCATTAATTAAGGAGGAGATGATTTGCAGGTGGGAAGATTCCGTGAGTTTGATGTTGAACCGACAAGCACTTTCGAGATTCGGCTTTGGCTTCCCCCTCCCGCCAATCATCACATGCCCCACCTTTTTGATATCAAAGCCAAGGGACACTTTGTCAATTGGTCATATCCCCCATCCCAATCCTCATCTTTACAATATTGGCCTTCCTTTAATTCTTCCTTTTATTTTCATTTTTTACATTACCCTATAACGCAGCCCTTCACTTCATGGCATAATGGAAAAAGGGTAATGTGTAGATTAGACTTGCAGCACTTCACATGCGTTTTTTTAGCGGTGAATCCATAAGTGCATGTAAAGTCGAATGTCCGATGTGAAGAGATCTAGACAAGTTATTGCAACTCTATATTTGAGGGCATCTCTCTCCTTGTATTCTATTTAGTGAGCTTTCAAATGTGCTGTCGAAGTTTTATCTATTGCCGAACAGCCAAAATTCGATCTTGGCAAAAGATAAAAACCAATATCTTTATCTCGCAAGTTGCTCGAGATGATTTAGCTAACTACCTTGAAGGAATGATTGCGATCTCTTCGATACACCGATGAGATATCGAGGTTCGGATATATTTGATTTGTCACGATTCTGCATATTCCATTCGTTGGCTGGTTATCCTTGGTATGCCATTATTTTGAGGGGGAGGGGTGCTTTGCTTAAAACAAGGAAGGGCAATCATGGGGACCACTTAGGATGGCCGCTTGCTGGATTAGTTTCCATCCCAGACACTTCGCCTGGAACGAAGCTCTTGTGATGATTTGAAATGGACATGACTGCTTATCCAATTTGGTCAACGAGAAGCCCACGGGGAGCCCTATCCCTCTTGGGTTTATATGGTAATTTGACGAGGGTGGATCCGAAATTTAACCCCTTAAACTATATTAACATTTAAATGTCTTGTTCTCATCACCGAAAACAGTCAAATTAAATATGCGATTCCCGTCTTGATATCTTCAATTTCCTATGCATTTGAATAATGGTTTCCCGTGGGACTGCTCTGGACACCAGCCCTTCTCTGATTGATCAACCTCTACTATTTTATCCGAGAAACTGTCCTTGGCAGGAGCAGGGGGTAAAGCCTATTTCAGAAGGACCCATCTGTCTTTTCAAGCATTTGGGCATCCATTGCAAGATTACCCTAATCACTCGCCCGAAAATGCATGGGGAGAGTAAATGAAATAAAGCAAAAAAAAAAAAAAAGATCTTTTTGGGGGCCAAAACACACCCATAACATGAAAAAACCACATGATGACCAGAAGGCGATTACTTTTTGGTGTAGACAGAGAACTGAGGCTTGGCAGCTCTCTGTCTCTCTTCTCGAGTGTTTGCTTATTGACCGGGGAGAGAGAGAGAGAGAGAGGGCGTCGCTCTCTACTTTATTTCCAGTCTAAGAAATCTCAGGCATGCTATCACTCTATCATTGGCTTACCTCACTCTCTCTCTAACACCACTTTCTGATGTCTACTGTGCTTTGCCGCTTCTGGGGCCAAGTTCTTTGCTTGTGTTTCTTACTTTACCCTTTGCCACTTTGTCCAGTGTCTTGGCGTACTCTAGAACAGTGACACTGTCACTGTTTAATGGTTACGGTTCACTCATTCTTGAGGAAGGAATTCTTGGAGTCTTTTTTTTCTTTGGCGCTGTGGGAAGATTTGTGAAGACTTTGAGATCAAGCATTTGGTGGGTTATGATTGCATCTACTCTCAGTTCGTTGGGTCTTTCTTTGAATCCACTTCTATGAGAGATCTGGTGGGGTATGTCCGGTTTCTCAAGCTTCGGTTTTTATTATCTGGTTCTTTCTCCTTTTAACTTGTAATGCAAGTGAAGTTGAAGATAAAGACATTGCTTTTTTTAGCCGAGACTGTCGTGGCATCTTCCTCTGTTGCTTTCTAGCCGGTTATAGTATCGCATAGGATAATTTTTGGATTCGAGGGTCTCGTTCTTTTGAGTTCAGGAACAACCTTCTTCAAGCTTATGTTATCCCATTGTTTCGAACCCAAAATGGGATTCATGCGTTTCCAAAAACCAGTAAGATCATCAATTTTTGCTTTGGTTTGGGGAGTTTAAGCACTGCTCCTTTTGCATTTGCTCGATGTGACAATATTGTCAATTTCTGGTCTGTGTTATTATCGATTTTACCTGTGAATCTTTATGGATCTCCATTTTGCATAGTAATTTAAAAGTCTAAGTTTTTTTATTGGTCTGATTTCATTCTCCAGTTTCGCTTACTGAGCACACATTCGGTGATCATGGTTTGTGCCTAGCACAAGTTACAGATTCATTGAAAATTGTCTCCGTGTGAGCTTTATATCGCCGATGCTGATATAGAAGTTCATATTCAAGTCCTGTGAAGGTCTTGCATGACACTTTACTGTCGCCTTCCTCTCAATCCTGATCATAGCATTAGATTGCACTTTGCTCGGTGGAAAGTTTCGCGTTTCTTCTTTGAAGTTCACAATGTGATCCTTTTATTTTCTCTGCAGAAGTGTGGATTTATAAATGAGGGTGGACATGGATCTAAAATTCGAAAAGAGCTGCACCGTGCGTCGTAGCCCAAAGACTGTTCTCAGATCTCATCAACATAGCTTAACCACTGAAAAGAGGAAAGAAAATGCAAAACATGCTCGTAAAGATGATTTACTGATCCTTAATGAAGATTACCTGGAAATAGATTTTGGACGCTACCGTAGTGCTTCTTGCAAAACCACTTCCTCTAGGCCTGTGGAACTAGAAGGAAATGTCGAATTGAGGCGAGGTTCGGTATATCAAAGTTCTCGAGAGATCAGGAGGATGAAGAACATCGGAACTTTTGAGAGGAGGAGAAAAATTGAAGTGTCACGGGGCAGCGACACCAATTCCTCTGTGAGTATTGTCGATTCTTTGTGTCCTTCAGATGAGGAAAGCCCATGGAAGAGATCGTCAGTGATTTCTGTAAGCTTGGACTCGAATTCTGCTTCTAATAACAAGCCTAACATGCAGCTTCCCGCCACCGATTGTTTGAAAGATATATGTCTGAATGTGGATGACAGAAAGATGCAATCTGCAGAAGCTTTGGACAGAGATTCAACTGGGAATCTCAAATTTCAGTGCGGCAAAAACATTGGGCGTTCTAATGATAGTAACGTGCTTCAAGAAAGAGATAAGGTCCACCCATTGCCCAAGTCGTTATCTGCAAAGGTGGAGATGCCCCCTTCCCCTTCTGTATCAGAATGCCGTCCCTCTTCCAAAACCAGCTCAAGAATTCGACTCGACCCTGTCAGAAAGATGTTTGATCCTTTAATAAAGTCTAAATCCCTACGGAGCCCTTTAACTTATGCCAGGGAAGATGGTTTGGTCAAAGCTACTGGGACTGTGCATGTTAGAAGGGATAGGACGTTTAGAAGATCCACAACTACGTCTCATGATTTCTCAAGTACACCACACAATTGTAATTTGAGCACTCAAGTTCCTAAGCCTGAGTGCAGTCATTCCACAGTCCAAGAGTCTCCAGTCCACCTTCATGGCTTTCTCAAATGCAGGGATAAACATGGAGTGCCGTTTTTTGAGTTCTCTTTGAAGTGTCGGGAAGAGGTTCTGGTGGCCCAGACATGGAAAGCAAATAATTCTTTTAGTCGGGTATATACTTTCCATTCCCTTGATGGAAGGAAGAATAGCAGTGCCAAGGGATTGGTATTGGATGAGGGGGAGAAAGAATCGTCCATGGTGGGACAGATGCAAGTTTGCTGCTACTTGTGCTCGGAACTGAAAGGTACCGGATCTTTTGATAATTCTTTAGTGACAGAGTTTGTTCTGTACGACATTGCGCATGCAAGACGAAGCACAGCTTGCAAATCCCAAGATCAAGCTAGCTCTTCACCAGTGGTAAAGTGTGTGAGCAGGAACAATCCTAGATGTGTCGGGAGGACGAGCAAAATTGACGACATCGCCAACGTTGTCAAGATCCAGCATCAGAAAAAACATACCCGGGATAGTCAAGATCCTGAGAGTTTGCATTTGTACCCTTGGGCTCCTTCCGAATTGCGACCAGACCTTGAGATTGCGGCTATTGTTATCCAGGTTCCATACGAGAAGACAGAGAGCTTGAAATATAGAAGAGGGGATAAGATTGATGATACTGCTCATCCGAGCCTCGTTAATCTTTCTGTCTTTGAGCAGACAAAAGAGCAACTTCCAGAAAGAACTTGTAATCCAGTTCAGGTGGTAATTCCAACTGGAAATCATGGTTTGCCCGATAGTGATAGCCGTGGCCCTTCATCATTACTAGAGAGGTGGAGGTCAGGTGGAGGTTGTGACTGTGGTGGCTGGGATATGGCCTGCCCTCTTACTGTTTTGGGCAATCCCAAAATACAGTTCACCGAAGATCAACCACTCGTGGACAATCAGAAGCCCTTGGGACTTTTTCTTCAGGTTAGTTTTGTATTAAATGCATGTTGATTCTTTGATTAATATTTTTACTATATTCAGAGTGGGTGGTACTATATTCCGTTGATGAGAATATTGGGTTTAAGGCCTTCAAAATCTTTTCAATGCCTATATAGGTGCTGTAGCTACACTTTTAAAAATTTATAATGCATGCACACTAGCTTATGATTTCTTATAATCAGCCTTTCTCCTGTTACCATATTGACTATTAAACATTTAGTAAGCACATTGAGAGTCCTGAAACAGCTAGAGTAAGTTCTTTTTTCCCCCCTTCTTTTTGGCTCAGTATCCTGAAGTAAATTACAGCATATGGAATCATAGAAAAAGTCAAAGAAATAGTAATAGAGCCCTTCATCAGTCGTATGGAGAAGATATCTGTAAGAACTAATGACATAACGTTGGGCGCTGCTGCTTTACAACCGGCGGCTGCTTATGCTAAGAACCCATTCTCGAGGCTTGTAACTGTGTATTGGAATTTTTGCTTTTCTGTAGGCGTGAACAGTCTCTTACAACTTCTATTTTCTTTGGTATGCACATAGGGAGCCAAAGAAATTACTCCAGCTTTAACAATGAAGTTTGTTGAAGAGGGGAACTATGCCGTCGACTTTCATGCTCGCTTGTCCTCTTTACAAGCTTTCTTTATCTCGGTTGCTATGTTACATGGTTCAGGAGTTGTGAGTGCTTCCATGCAAGAGAATAAGGAAGTGGCGCTAAGCAATTCTCTGAAAACGCTTATTGAAGAGGAAGTGCAGATTTTGATAGAAGCAGTTTCGGAGGAGAAAAAAGCCCCCGAGAAGATGAAAGACATGCCTTCTTCTTATGTGCTTAATCCTCCATTCTCTCCGATTGCACGAGTGTGACATATAAGCTCCATACACAAGGCTTTAGTGCTTCTGCATTGAATTCCTGACCAGGGTCGGCAAGTTCCTTGATGCGGGTAAAACGGAAGATATCGAACTGAGACCTGTGAAAGGATGCGGCTGCTACATAAAGATGGGTAAGCTGAGTCTCTTGTTGGCTAAAGATCGGTAATTTGTTGGGGTGTCTCAATTTGAGGCAAGGCACGGGTGATTCAGTGAATACGACAGATTGAATTGTCTGCCACCAAATATCTGCCACCATCTACAGAGCTCGATAGGCTAGTTGTCAAAATTCTTCATTGTTTTTTTTTCCAGTTCCCCTTTTCGTAGGTAAGATTCACATGTAGCACCACGCTACTGTCCATATGGTAGGTTCTATAGGGAAGAAGAGAAAAAGGGTCTTGGCTCTTCGCTTGATTCTTCGGAGATGGAAGATTTCTCCGCGTCTTAGTCTTTCACATGGAGGGCATGCATACGGAATTTGATTTTTAAGGAGCCCTTGCTGCCAAACTCTGTATGGGGAGCCTGAGAGGCCTCGGTCGGAACCATTTGCCATTGCCAACACCATGTAATGAATAATCCCAATACCAGTTGCCCCAAATTTTCTCAGGAATTTGTGTGCTCTATCTTTGCAAATCATCGATGAGGCACTTCGGGCTTCGCGGCACATGACATTTTGCTCTTTTACCCGTGTTTATCTCGAAAGTCATGTGACCGCTCTTAACTGGCTAGCGTCATTGTTATCCCGAGTTGATGTGCCATGTACTCGATATGTACGGCGGTTTCGCAGCCGCAGCTTCAAAGGGCGAGCGAGTGAAAAAAAAAAGGAGAAAAGGAAAAGGAGTACGCCGTTGCCGGGGATCGAACCCGGGTCACCCGCGTGACAGGCGGGAATACTTACCACTATACTACAACGACTTTGTGGTATGCTTAAGCTTTTTAATATAAAAGTCCACAATCTAATTTTGATCGTTCGACGTCATACCTCGTAGGCCTGCTGGGGTGGCCCAGTTTGGCTAATTTGCCGACTCGTGCCTTTTGATTTTCCAGTAACCTTGAAACTCCTAGCGTAATTCCCTTCAATTCAATACATACAATTTTTCTTGACAAGTCTTAGAACCCAATCTGCCTTTCTCTATTTTGTCTTAATTTTGGGAAGGGGAAGTTATGGAGAGCATCTGTCAAATCCCCATAAAGGGTACGGACTACGGAGGAGCATTTTAAGTACAACGTGGAGCAGAATCTCTTGGAAGTTGAACCCATAAGGACTTGAAAATTTGTAAGGCTCAACAAGTATCCAAGGAGTAAATATTTCATGCAAGATGTCATCCTCCAATGAGATTACATGTTACATCAAATGACCGACAGACATCCGCAAGGTGGGGTTGCACTCACTAGTGGCAGCTCGCGAATTTATTGATGTCAAACTTGTTGAACTAAGACAAAAGCAACTCCTTGCCAATTTTGGAAAACGAATTAAAAAAAAAAAGAATTCTGCTCCATCTCTGCCGCTACCCTTTAATAATGTACACAAACTGCTTCCGCGAACCAAGCAGCAGATGACTAGTGCATCCCCATCCGAGAGCTGAACAATAGGAACTACGAAACAACGGTTTGTTCTGGCTATGTTACGTCGGTCAAAAAATGCTGCTCCCCCCGAGAACAGTCTCTGCCTCCACCCTTCTATAATGTGCAGAAACTGCTTCTGCAAACCGAGCAGCGAATAACTAATGCATCCCCATTCGAGTGCTGAGCAATAGCGATTTCTCAACGACGAGCCGCTCTGACTATGTCTCATGAGGTCATGGCACACGAGGGATGCAGCCAAGTCTCATCTCATCTGTCATGCCCTTCGACACATTACTCCATTATTATTTTTTTTCTGTTTCTTCCAGAGCTATCTATTGCTGGAGCAATGCATGGATGAGGCCGCTGGTGGCAGAGAAGAAGATGATGATTGCAGTTCCAAGCTTAACAACGGTGAATGGTCTTCTGCATTCTCCTTACAATGCTGTCCTCGAGCAGTTACTTGTGGCCGTTCCAAAGAGAATAGTCTCTTAAAGGACTCATATGATGCAAAGAACAGCGCTCCTTGGGAGATGTACATGATAAGTCTTGGAGTTAATCCCCTGATTATTAAAGGGACAGGAGGAGATTGGCTAAATACAGTAATCTTCCAAACATAGTCAATCATTGTGAAGGAAGATAGTACAGTGTAGGATAAACTATTTCTACATGAAGAAAGCAATACCTGTAGAGGCCTTTCAACCCTTCATGCTGGCCTATTTCTTGAAGGGCACGGAAAACGCCATTATATGGACGATTAGAACCGGGTATCTGCAAAGTAACCATCTTTTGAGAAGCTTGCCAAGTTAACTAACAACTTAAGGCTAATAAGTTACTTTGGGATTAATATTACAGTCTCATCAAATCTGACTTTTGAATCTGAAATGGACAAACACTTCAAACCTCACTGCCATATTTTATTGGACAGGGAAGATGGCGGATTGCTTCAGTAACCTCAAAAATGAATTTCAAACAAAAAGCTTTCATCTCCAAAATTATCATTCAAAACATGCTTTAGTGAAAGCAATTGATTCAGTTCATATTTCTAACTGACATAATATGGTTTCTGAAGGAGGCTGTAAAGCCCCATTCACAGTTCCAAAGCTTTTTAGCTTTCATAATCTCAATAACAAGGACAGAAAGTTCATTTCTTCTCAATAAGAGGACAACAGTTTGAATTATACTCTTATGCAACCCCGAACTAAATAGTCAGCATGGTTTTGCATATTTCTCAAAATTCAGGTGAGTCATGTTGAGAAATCCTGCATTCCTCCTATTATTAATGAATTGCAGAGTAATTGCTCAATAACAGCATACATAGTTCAGCGATTCCTGAATCAACGGATGATAACAGAAAACTTGGTTCTAGCTGGTGTGAAACAAGAAGAGAGTGGACAAGCAGAAACAAAGTTAACATGGCATCAACGGGAGGAAGACCCTTGAAGTACTTAAATGTAATTTATTAGCTGTACAGAAAATGCTCATCACAGACGACAAATGATCATGTCCCCAGTGTTTAGTTGTCCTTGGATCATACTGCCTTTCTGCTTTGATGTTTCCACAGAACCAAAGTTTCATGTGTTCATATGTTCAAGTGCTGGTGATTTATACTTTCCATTCTATCAATTTGCTGACTCAGAATTTGCGCAAACAGGACAGTCTCCACGTACTTATCGTGATCGTACTATAAAAAAAAATGCTGACCATGGAATTGATGTAAACCCATTACTTCGTGCATATATTGTGCTAAATATAGACACATATACGCAATGAATTCCCACCAAACCTGAGTTTGTAATCTTGTCTTGACCACATCAAAAGGAGTTGAGAATAAAGCAGCAGTAGATCCAGCTAGTCCTCCACAAACAAGCTGCACAAAAGGAAAATTGTTACAAAATAAAAAAAGGCTTCAGCATGGAATGAAAAATAATATGCTGTGGAGCAAATCGGAATTATCCATGGACACAAAATGGAAGACGTGAGGCAGGCAGACAACCAACCGATTGCAAGGTGCTCAGTTGAGAACCAGGTGGAAGTGAGGAAAGTGTCCACATCTTTAGATTCTCATAAACATAGAACTGCAAGTGGTGTAAGAGAAGACTAAGTATTAATGTGACAAAGAGAATGAAGATTACAAGCCACAACAATAAAAGAAAGCCATAATCTCATGCATCCTCATTTCTACCTTGACCACTGAGTGGGGAATATTTCTACAGAGCACAGCTCCCCACCCAGCATATAAAGAAGGCAAACCACCTCTTGTGATTATTCCAACCAATGCATTCCTGCAAAAACAAAAACTAAGAATAAATGCATAGCAAATGAACTACTTAAACAAGCAAAACATGCATGACAACCAAGGATGAAGTAGTGAGGGGATTATCTCATGTGGCTGCAACAGAGAAACATCTCAAGGAGATGCAGAAATCTGATCATAGGAAGAAATATCTAAAATCCATCACAACCTCCGACCTCCTAACTTTGACATGTAAAATAAGGAGATTATGGCAATGGGATTACACTAGAATACCAGCAGTTATGATAGTGAGAGCCCACTTGCATCTGCTGCTTTATGCGCTCACTAGGAGTGTAGACAAAAGACGTAGCAATGCTTGCACAACCACCTGCAATACAATGTGTAATGGAGTAATACTCCTGCAGAAAAAAGTGGATGAGATATCAGGAAAACAGACACTGTTTAGTTGAGACCATCCAATACGTTGCCGAGGCTAGAAGGGGCATTCAAAACCTTTCCCCCATTTAATGTTGCAAAAAGAGAAATAGTGGAGAAAGAGAGTTCATAACGCAAAATGAGGAAAAAACTACCTTGGGGAACAGGGGAAGTAAAGCGGCTTTCACCGACTCATATGTGAAAGTATAAATCGCAGAAATTGGACCCGAAGATGCAATTTTGCTTGAGATACCTCGATATAGTCCAGTTAGACCTGGAAAATGAGACAAATGTTGACCAATTTTCAACAGCAATTTGGCAATATTATACAGAACAGGCAGTTCCCAGTTGCAATAAGCAATAGTTCTAAATGACATTATCGAGATCATTTTGAATCGAATGAAGTATACCTCTCTCAGAAACAATAGATTTTCCAATATAGCAAAGAGACTTCTGCTCTGCACGGTAAGACTGAATGACAGTTTTCACTGTATCAACCGGGTGAAGACAGAGACTGACAAAGATACCACTAAATGCCCCTGCAAATGCATGCTCTTCCTTCGCAACAGCAGCCTGAGGCTTATCATGTCCCAAACAGTGTATCTTCACAGTATGTTCTTCCTGGGCAGGATGATCATCGTCCTCTTCCTTTCTTTCAGGAAAGAATTCCATACCATCAGTGCTCTTATAGCAAAGTTTGCAATCATCTTTTTCAGATGCTACAAACTTCAAATGATAATCTGCATGGAGGGTAGAACATGCAGCTTTTGAGATACAGCTGTCTGCCTCAATATTGGCAACTTTCAGGTTATAATCCGAAAGCAAAGAGGTGCTTTCCTTCTTGTCCAAGATCAATTTTGCCTTGTTAGCCACCGGCAAATCCTTGGACTGGATAGATGGGGTGTAAGAATGAGCACTTCCACTATCTTTGAAGCTTTTGGGGCCTTTATCTCCTGACGTTAGATCCTGAGGAGGAGCAACTATTTCTCTAGAAAAGTATTTATTAGATTTTTCACTATCAGTTAAATCAGTCTTAAAAGGATGTTTGGCCTCAGCAGGTATCGATTCACTCATCCAGCCATAAATGAGTCCCAGTCCAGACGAGATCCCCAAACACGAAATCCCTTTTCCATGCCTAGGTCCATTAAGCAAATTGGTCATATTCCCACTAAAATTCCAGACCATTGATCGATACTGCCCAGTGCTCTCCCTGTTAAACTTAAGCACTGAAGTTCTGTAAGTCATCCTAAGAATAGCTAGGTACAGTTGCCGCATCTCTGTTAAATTGGTGTCAGAATGACTACATTTAGGCAAAGTAGATGTACTACCATTTTGTTGCCATTTCACATTATGCAAGATATCTTCCTTCTTGCCCGAGATTTTGTAACTTAAGTTTGTTTTTTGTTGTAAAACTGTGAGAGAACGACTGGTATAGTCCCATGCATGGCCAACTGCTGAGATGAGTTCAGAAGTGCTCAGTATTTCAGAAGATTTGGACTTCGGATCTGCCTTTTCCGGCTGAAAAGTTTCAGAATGTGCAGGCACACCCTCTTTATGGACAAAATCAGCAAACTCGAAGGGTGCCTGCTCAACTAGGTTACACCGGTACTGGATTGAAGGTTGACTCCTTCTAGGTGTTTTACCGGTCTGACTGGTAGACATTCTCAAATCCCCCTCCAATAGGCAGATACAGCAGCAATTACTCACAGAGGCAAAACTGCAAGAAAAGAATTAACCATCACCTTATTTGGTTCATACAAACTCATAGTAAATGCAAATAAATCTATGCACACTGCTATTTCTCAGGTTACGTAGAGATTAATAGAATTCCTTGAACTTGATAGACTTAAGTATATATCTCAGTAACCACAGTGGATAGCATACTTAATATGTTACTTTCTGATCAAGGTATTGAATCACTGAATTTAAACTCAGCATATTAGAACTATAAGAAGCTAAAGGTACAAAGAGGTACGTTTGGAGTAATTCTTACCATAAGACCAGTGACTTATCAATCAAAGCCTTCCCCTTGTGGCGTTACAACTGCCAACAGTTCCTCCAATTGAAAAGAACCAGAGCAAGCAGCTTAGTGACAGACCCCTGGAATTTGAAGGAAGAAAAGAGTCACTCTTTTACGGTAATACATAATTGACAAACAAACTAGAGATCACAAAAAAGATGCTCACTGCCCCTAAAGCCATCATAAGAAACTGACCACATGTCAAACAGAAGTTTGGAACACAAACAATTTTTGAGATTACAAGTTCATTAGTTCCAACTAGTTGACCCAAAAATCCCTGATTTTTCTCAGCTTAGTGAGGCCATATTATGCCGTTCCTGATTACTCCATAGTCCACAATCTACACCGAAGCTCTATTTCTCATCAAAGAAACTCCTGAATCACAGGCACTTCTAAGTTATATGGGGTGTACTGTACAACATTACTACCTGCCCTTCTAGAGTACAAGAACCACGTCACACAATCAAAAAGCTGTTTCACGACAGTTAGATAGTTAGTTGTAAACAAGTCTATGTACCTCAGGGATCCCACCGAGTCACCTACAGCTTCAAATTCTCCATTTCCAGAGGGGTCAAAGAAGCATAATTCATATAAAAAAGCTATTGTGGGCGAATGCATTGAGTCTCAAAAATTGACGAGAGAACGGAATGCAAAGTCGCAGGCTCGAGCAACCAGTTTCTCTTCTTACCCGCTAATTTTTTGGCAAGCAAATAGAAATTTGACAACAAATGCATCATCATTGAAAAACCCAGAAGGGAAAAACGGTTGAATGAACTCGCCGACGGGAAATGGCGACCAAAGCAATGCAAAAGAATCGGAAAACTCGAAAAAAACCTGGGCAAGGTCGACTGGCTACGAGCCGAAACCAGCGCCTTCGCAGCTCGCCGATTCATTTTCCCTTTTTTCCCCCGAGAAACTCGGAAAGTTGGGGGACAGTTGCGGGCAGAATCAGGGTTTAAGGAGCGTGGGGTTTATGTAGAAACCTCGGGATTACGCTCTGCGACGGCGCGAACTCGAAAGATGCTGCGGCCATGCCGGGGATGGAAATTGCTGGGAAGATTCGTGTGTTGGCGCGTCTACCGTATGGATTTGGCCCTGCGCTGGAGAGGAGCTCCGATCCGATGCGCCCCCAGCGAGGTTTCATCGAGCATCTGGTGCGACAAAAGACCGGAAAGATCCCTCCTTTTCCTCCATGTGCGGGGGCGGGAGCTTCCTCGGTCGAACGACAAATGAGCCAGGGTGGCATTCACCAAGGGAAATTCTTTTCAATTCAAATTCAACGTGGCCACTCATTACTGACGAGAATGTCCTTGAAAGCACGAATGCTCAGCTAAAACGAGCATCTCATGGAATTGGACATCGAGAGGAAATGTCGAAACATGGGATCCGCCCTACATAGTTAAGAACATTATCGCGAGTTTCGGAATTTACATAAGTTTTATCCGTATTCTTAATTTAAATATCATAGTTAATCAGTGTCTTTAATAATCGCCATTTAATGTATTTAGATATACGAAAAATACAAAATATTAATAAAATAAAAGTCTCGGGTCATGGATATCACCGGAAAAGGATGTTCGGACCGATGGTTCGAGATTACATACTCACCATTAGACGTCATCAAATATGGCAAGATCGTGCAAAGACTTGTTTCAGGTTTCATCGGTCACCCCGAGGCGACCGGACGGAATTGGTTTCTCAAATTTTGAAACTTGGACCGAACCGGTGCTTTGGTTTCCGGTTTTACAGATTGCCCATGATGCATTCGGACAGGCAAAGGGCCTAGCCATGAAGAAACTCTCGGTTGATGGCAAAGGCCTGAAGAAATAAGCTTGAATGGAACGACCCGGCCCGCCTATTTTTCTACGTATATATATACGCCGGAACGATCAACGTGAGGGTTGGCCTTTTCTTCTCTAAACTCTTGTCCAAACTCTCACACTCTCTATATTTATTCTTAACTTAAGCATCGAACGATCCACATCGACCAAAATGCAAAAGGCTTTTTATTTTTAAGACTTAAAAGCAGAGAATTTTTATCTTTGAAGTATGCAAGTCCAAGGCGTTCGAGGTCCATTGCTCCCTCCATTAATGGTTCACGCGTCCATACCCATCTAAACCGCTACAAAATGTGTAAAGGATGAGATTAAGGCTTCTTTTGTTTCATGAAAAATATTTTTCTTTAATTATGGTGTTCAGGGACGGCAAATAATTTGCTAAGAAGAATATTTTTCAAATTAATGAAAAATATTCTTCTAAAAATCATATCGCGCCGCCCCAATGCCGGTCGCCTTGCCCAGCCACTAAACAGTTGCTGCTCACCGTCAATTGGGGCATCCCCACTATCTAGTTGCCTCCGCCTTGTCGCCATCGGAAATCACCGCAAGTGAGGAGCGTATGAGCTAGACTCGTGTTCAAGACGTATGAGTTTGGAAAATATTTTCTCTACCAAACAGCGGAAAAATATTTTTCGGTCCATTTTTAAGTTTCAAGCGAACACCGGAAAAATATTATCATTTTCCTGGAAAAATGACTTTCGGTAAAATATTTTCCAAAAATGCTATATTTTCCGCAAAACGAACGGAATATAATTAAATGAAAAATCCTTTAAAACTACGAAAACCTTGTGTTGAGAATCTGAAATAAGGAAATTTTCCGTTTATTTCTTGTTAGTGACTATAGTTCGTAGTTCAATGGATAATGAGGGAATATTGTCTAAAAAATTTTAAACGTATTGTATGGCAGTCAATTTAATCATAAATCTTTAAACTGCATCGAATTAAACATAAACATTTTGATAATTTGTCAATTTAGTCTTAAATGTTTTAATTGTTTCTCCATTTAGTTATAAATCTTTTGATGGTTTATTAATGTAGTCTTAAACCTTTCGATAATTTGTTAGTTTGACAATTCTGACTAATTTTGGTTGAAAATGGTGACCCTTACATTGGTCATCTTACGAGGTATGATTGGCATTGACATGGGACTCTACTTTCCTTGTTTGCTTCCCCTTATGGTTGGTGTTGTGTGAATTTAACGAGGTTAATTCATTAGAGTCGATTAGTTTCGTATGAAAATGTTTCATTTAAAACCTGCCAGGTACGCGCAGGCATATAACCAGTTTGTAGTTAAGCCAAAATAAAATGTGAACATGGATCAGCTCTTATCTGCTATAAAGGAGCAAGACATGCATGAGAAGCCTAATCGTCAACTTCACGCAAAACCCTAATATCTTGGTATTTTCGTTGTCACTGGCTAGCTTCCATCTTTCCAATGGCAAACGCCAACCCCTCGAGCTCTCTGGACGTCCTTCAACTGACGAATCCGATCCAATTTCAAGGAGGCCAAGAGCGAATCTCATCGCGATAATCCATCGGGATGAGGATTGGCCAGGTCCAACTCTGTGGCTGGTGCCAAGAAGATAGAGAACTCCTCCTTGTCTACGTTCACGTGGCAATGCAGCTCTTGTCCAAAGGAAAAGACCCGAAATGAGGAATGAGCTACAAGACCGCTCAGGGCTTGTCCTTGGCGCTGCTCCACTTGCAGACGCGGCTGGAACAATATGTAACAGGTGGGATGAATAAGGGGTCGGATGTCTATAGCTTTGGGGTTGCCCCTCTTAAAATAGCTCTCGGAAGATTCGTCTGCACGGTATCGTTAATTTCTTCGTACTCATTTCAAGTTTGAAGTATCATCAGTGTAATTAAGAATCCCCTTTCTTTACATGACATTTTCTTCATATAGATAGATATAGGATTTATGGAGCATACACCAAGTACTTCTTGACGAGGTCCAATATGAACCGATTTATATAAGGAAGCATCTCTCGTAAGATACAAGCAACACCAAATCTCTCGACGGCCCAAACCTCCAATTCTCCTACTCGTTGTTATCTTTGCTTGGCCCTTTTCTAAGGGGTACTTGTATAACAAGTGCATGATGTCCACTGGAACGACCGTGTATTTTATCATTAACTTGATATGTATTTGGGTAGAAGTAGAATGTTTGATGGAAGAAGTGTGCGTACATGTCTTCATCAACGTTGTTTTTCAACCAAAAGACCGAAAACTAACTATCAAGACCTTGGGCCTTTTGGATGCATACTACGGAAATTGGTTTATACATGCAACAAGATCTAGTTAGTAAGGATGCCATTATGTATAAATTGACTTATTCTATTTATACAGATATGGGAAAAATAGAAATACCAATTAGTTATTTTCCATCAATAGCGTTTCGTAAAACTCATAGAGTGAGTATCATACTTTCACACAATTTACAATGCTCAACAAGTAATCCATATTTCATAATTGGTGGTGTACGACCTATCCTTATCAAGAGGATACTAACTTTCATCTAGGTGTTACATGGCTGTCACCAACTCTTGTCATGAGATGTCTAGTTAAGTCCTGTAACGAGCCCGAGCGGGGGCCGCGATGCCTTTCCCTAGCGGCTAGCAAGTGGCGGCAAAAAAGAACTCGGGTGGGATCCGCGCGCAATTCCTCTGCTCTACTATTGATGGATCAACAAGTGGAGCTAGATATAATTCACCTACATTTAGCTTTGTTGACGGCTCCCATGACAAGTTATTTTCGGTGTTTACGTAACGAAACAACTCATAGTGGCACTATTTGGTCCGCCAAACCAAATCCAACCAAGAGTGGACCCTTTGCCCAATTCGAGATTGCAAGATTTCAATGGTACTGCCCATTAAAAGGAATGGACAATAATGCCGATGGATTAACTCATAACATTTGAACATCATACCCTTTTCTTTATTAAATTGACAAATATCGATCTTTCCTATTAGGACGTCGACAATCTGCAAGTGGATCCAGTAGTTGTTCCCTAGGCTATGGATCCAGCTAATGGACTGGGACTATAGCCATACTTCTATAATGTAGGTTTAAGGACAACACACATTGATGCTATTTAGTTTTCACTCTATTATGAATCCGACGATCTAAGTTCGAGCCATTGGAATAGGTTCGATCCATGATCAAACTGTAGCAAAAACCTCTGAAATCAAAATCCAAGGACAGTAAGTCAGTTTGATTTGTGCCAATTCTTCTTCTTTTTTTAATTACCAAGTCCAGCGAAGGCCAATTGATCCTAAGCGACAAGTGAGGGAGTGTGACTGGCAAGGGGTTACCAATAACCCTCGCCAGCCTTAGAAGAAAGAAGAAAATTATAAAAAGTTAAAAAAAATTCATAAAATTTATACAAATTATATGTGTATCACCGACTATATCACGATTCACGTAGGATAGTTGGTATGCACATTAATGATTTCCAACTAAATGATTTAATGAATATAATTAGCATGATTGAAAATTTTAAGACCGAATCGACACAAACACAATAAATTTAGGATCTCTTTGATAATTTCTCCCATCTGTGTATATAAGCAAGAGTTTGATCCAAAATCGGAGACTCACACAGATAGAAAAACTGCTTGTATTGAGAAAGTTTCATTTTTAAAAGTCAAATTCGAGACATGTTTTCAATGAAAGCAAACCTGGTGTCAAGTTGACTTTTCTTTTTTTCAATTATCTTAGACATTATTGGATCGGAAAACTCGGAAAACCATTGGTAGACAGAAATTGAGAAAACGATGATCGTTCGAGGCCTCCAAGCACTACATGCCAAGAAAAACCTTAATCTTTTGCATGAATAGTAACAATCATTTTATGTTAATTGCTGTGCATTTGTTTTTTTTTTTTGTTGCTAAGAAAATAGTTCAAAAAGTCTTAATTTTATTTCATTTTTCGTCGTTCAGTCATAAATTTTTAAATTCCGCCAATTGATTCCTAAATCTTTTCACATTTTATTAATTGAGTCAAACTCCGATCATCCCATATGACACGACCAACACTGATGTGTGTAATTTTTAATAATATTTTGTTATTTGCACATTCGATTAAACTTCAGTGTTCATGGATCACAATTAATGCACATTGAGCGAAAGCTTAATGACATTTTGTGTCATTATCCTAGAAAAAAAAAACTATGGAACTATTCCTGCGCTTACATGTACAATAAACTAATTAATGGCACGCGGTAATCGGTCCTAAACAAGCTGCTTGTGACGTCTCCATTGCGGAAACTTCGTAAACAATCTCATTACGTGCTGGTCAAGACAAAATTACTAATTTTCATTTCTATTTGTCAAAAGGGGCACCGGGTGATGACGCTATCGCGTTCGTGATATGTACAACCACATCTCCCAGACAAGTTGACAATTTCGTTACTCCTAAGGTTTGTCTCGTTATTCCTAGGACAATGATGGTCGGAGCCGCCGACGGAAAGACTTAGCCAGTCATCGTCGAAAACGACATAGACCGTGTCGAAGTCTTGCAGCTTCTTCGAGGGTTATGTTCTAGATGAATCAAAGAATATATCATCAGACATAAAGAGATGGCGATACAAGTAATCCCAATTCGCCTTTCAGAGGATTTTATCGTCATTATATACCCTTGACGTTATTATCAGCGTTTGGCACCTCTCCAATTATCTGGAAAGGGCGATCTAGTATCATATTTATTCGTTCGTGCCATATTAGTGAGGGAAAATGACATAAAAATAATCCATCGTAAATTTAATACAATATACAACATGTTTTGTGAATATTTTTTTTATATAGTTTAGGGATTAATTTAAATATATATGAAGATTTCATGGATCATATCTTTACATATTAAATTAAAGTTCATGGACCCCACTGAATAAATTAAAAGCCCATGTATCACATTGCACATTAAGGCTCCGTTCGTTTCATGAAAAACTATATTATTTCTGGAAAATATTTTTCGAGAAATCATTTTCCTGGTGTTCGTTTATCAAAAGCCACTGGCTCGCTAGCCTCTTCAAACAAGGTTGAGGCATGGTGTTGGAAGTCACGATATTTAAAGATAAACAATGAAGACATTCAACTTTTAACAAAAAATGGACAAACATTTTTTCCACTTTTGAAGGTGTTATTTTCCATTGGTAGAAAATATTTTCCTTAACTATTCTATTTTTCGTGAAACAAACGTTGGAAAATTAGGAAAAATATTTTCTTGAAAGTTATTTTTCATGAAATGAATGGAGCCTAAATTAAAATCTATAAATCATTTGTGTTATTATCTCTATGAGAAATGATAAGGATTGAGAAGAGCGTGAGACATAGGGGATTCGATTGCACTCGAAAAAACAGTGAAGTCATCTTCTTGGATTCTTTACTTAATGCATCAGGTCTTCCCTAAGAAAGATACCGGCGGCTAATTCCCACAGTGTGTGGGGTAATCCATGTAGATTACTTTAGTGCGTTAATGTGACTCCATTATTGATGAACTTTTGACCCACTAAACTGTGCCCCTCTTGAATCTTGACAAACCCAACTTGCATTACTAGAAAAAATTCAGATTACCAACTCACTCAACTGTACGAAGGGCTTAAAGAGATAATTGAACTCGCTGGATTCAGTTCATGACACACGGGCGCATTCAATCTATTGACTTAAGCTTCTTGATTGGAACTCACACGGTATCAAAGTACATGTTAAGGAGTTCGAGCCTTGAGCACTGTTCTCTCGGGTTCATTGATCGTGGTGGGCTCATGCCTATTCCATATACTGAGCCGAGTCATGCATCTGTAAGGATCGACTGAATTTAAATACATGTTTACATGTAATCTCCATCCATTTATTTGTTTAAGTTTTTAGTTAGGATTTTCTTACGTGATTTGACTTAAGCTGGGACAAAGGATTTTTCGCCACTTCTATGCGCAACAATTGCTGCATAACCTTTTGATTCTTGGAAAAAGTTCATGGCAAAGAAAAATACTTAGAATAGATATCATTTTCCAGATTAGGTCACTTTCCTAATTTTAGGCACGCATGTCTTCTTCGATCGTAACAAGCAAAGACGCGTGAAAGTCCAATCTTATACATGACTTGAATTTCGATAACATCATCAAGCGGATTTTGGACTTAGGCGAGAGGAAATACGTAACATTCTCTCAATCGACATGACCAATTTAATAACTATTTTCTGGTCTGTTTGCTTATTATAAGCTGCCAAATCCCACTGCCCAAATCCGTCAGATGCGACCGGATCATACGTTGTTCGATCGAAACTAGAAGGTCAATGACCCAAAAAAAATAAAAATAAGAATAAAATCATCACGTCTCTGCACATGTATAAATGCTCATCAGACCACTCTCCCCTCCATCTCTCTCTCTCTCTCTGCGAAATGAATATCAGATAGCACTGATTCAAGACTGGAAGTGAGAGAGCTAAGACCCTGAGAACTTGAAGCTTCAACACGTATGTGCAACTTGACATTCTAACTGTTGAAGTTCTCTCTCTCTCTCTCTCTCTCTCTCTCTCTCTCTCTCTCTCTCTCTCTCTCTCAAATGGGTTTGCCTTTTCTCTCTGTCGTATTTGGGCGGTGAAAAAGATTAGTAAAACCAACATTGAAAAGAGAGAAAGTGGTGAGTGACTGGGGTCGGTTGGAGAGCCTAGTGTTTCGATTCAATTTTCTTGCCTTTCCTCTTTTTGTCTTCCTCGTGAAAAATGGATCTTTGGTTGGTTCTGAATTTGGTTTTTTAGAATTCAAGAACTCCACTGGCTAGAGACCATCTACGTCGAGGCTCAGTGCAGCTTCTCTCCGCTGCTCTGCCACCATTAATGGCTTTGCATTATCTTGAGCATGCGTGATACGGTGAGTGAGACTCACCGTGAGGTCTTGTTTCCGAAAATTGTCCGGTGGTAAGATATAGTTTCATCTCTCTCTTTCTCTCTCTTCTTTTTCTTAGTTGAATGATAGATATTAGTAAAAAATCAGATGCTGCAGGCTTCTTTTTTCTGCCAATCCAATTCTTGATTTAGAAATTTGTCCAAAAAAGGATACTTTTTGTTCTTGGGAAATTAGTAACTGAGCTCAGCTTTTACAAGCTACCTACGTCATTTGTGCTCTACGAATGATAAATCCCACCAGCCTTACACAATCTGAGCTAATTATAGGCTTCTGTGGTAACTGCGAGAAAATTATTTGCATATAATGAAGGGCAAAAGAAAGAAGTAAAAAATAATGCTTTCTTGTGTCGAGAGTGAAGGAGACAGAAAAAACAGGTTTAACTGCATCTGATTTCATTGAGGTTGGGGATTTCAAACTTGACTTTTTTTTTTTTTGGCGGCGTGTCAAGAAGAAATTTTTGGAAATGTCAGCTCGAGTCCAAAACCAGGGGACAATTGGAGAGCACTTGAAGGAACAGCTTGCTCTTGCTGTGAGGAATATCCGGTGGAGCTATGCAATATTCTGGTCAATTTCGGCTGCACAACCGGGGTATTCCAATAGTCACATCTCTGTTCTTGTACACATTTGTTGTGAAATATTTTTATGCATAAGCTTCTATCTAAGGTTGCTCGTTCTCCTGAGTTTCAAGAGTTTCAGTGCTGTTAGTAGGTCTAATTTAGGTTTAACATTAAAAAAAAAAAGAACTCACGGAGATAATTTTTCTTCATATCATTGCTTGCCCGCTTAACTCAGAAGTTAGAGCATTGGATCTGTAATGCAATCATTGATTCCAACAGCCAGCTTTTTATTTTTTCAATTTTAGAGCTGCTTCCCATGGTAATATTAGCTTGGTTTTTTCCTTATTTGCCATTCGTATTAGCTTGCTTAGACTCTTGCATACCACTAGCTTCTTGAATTTCCATTCGTCATTGCAATTGTCATGCCTACAAGAATAAAATCTTCCTGCGTCAACAGGTATGCATGTGTACACGTAGGTTGTTCTTAATGCAGAATGTGAACGTCACCAGTTTACTGGATATTAATCATTTTCGGTTCTGAGTTATCCTTTTCTTGGCTTGCCTTGAGATATGAGAAGTGAAGTGGTGTAAGACTCATCATGTTTCCTCTAGCTGAAAATTATTGAGTTTCATGCAGGGTACTGGAATGGGGAGGCGGGTACTATAATGGTGACATAAAGACCAGGAGGACGACGCAAGCTATAGAACTCAATGGAGGAGACCACATGGATTGTAGAAGTGAACAGCTAAGAGAACTATATGAATCACTCTCGGACGGCAAATTCAGTCCACAAACTAGCAGAAGGTCTTCAGTTGCATTGTCCCCAGAAGATCTCACTGATACAGAATGGTATTACTTGGTTTGTATGTCCTTCATCTTCAACATCGGCCAATGGTAAATTCCTTTCTCAGAGGTGGTGATTACATAGATCAGTCATTGCCACATTATGACTATTTCTTTTTCTTATTTCATATTTTAAAAGCAGCTTGAGTTCAATACTCACCAGTTCGTGCATAACAATTCTTTGTCTTTAACCTGCAGTTTGCCTGGACAAAGTTTAGCTACTGGTAAACTGATTTGGCTATGCAATGCACACTGTACAGATAGCAAAGTGTTCAGTCGGTCTCTGCTTGCTAAGGTTGGTGATGATCTTACTTGAGAAGCAATGTTAATTGTTAAGTGTTTGTCGTTATTTAATGACCCTATGCACTAGTGATGGATGGTGGAATCTGACGTTCTTTTACTGTGCCGATATTGTTCTGCAATCTGGGGATTCGACAACCATATTCTTCAGAGTGCATCAATTCAGGTATTATATCTGTTTACATATTGTTACTACCTGACTTTTGATTGCTTTCAATTAGATTTCCTTGCTATCGACAATATTCCAACACGAATGAAGAACCACTGCCTTGTAACTTAGACAGTTTCAAAGTCTCTTCTTGACTAAATAACTCTCCTTACATCCACTTTCTTGCTTCTCAGACTGTTGTGTGCTTCATGTTTTTGGATGGCGTCATTGAGCTAGGCACAACTGAACTGGTATAATGTCGCAACCCTTCATTATGGTTTCTTCAGTATTATGAAGTTGCAAATCTAGAGGAAATCTAAACCCAGTTTCCTTATTTTCTTGTCAAATGTTCTGGAAGGTTTTGGAAGATCCTAATCTCATTCAGCATGTCAAAACTTCCCTCTTAAAGTCTTTAGACTTCAAAGGCTCTAAGAAATCCAACCCTTGTGCTAGAGACGGTAAAAGTAAACAGCTTATTGCTTTTGATCAAGCGATTTGCAACACCGAATTGATTTCAGTGGAAGCAGAGGAAGGAATAACTTCACTTAATACCAGTGGGAATGGGCTTCAGCCCAACCAACAACTCAATGACTCGCATATGATTGGAGAATTTAACCAGGTTGCTTCTCAAAGTTGGCAGATCAAGAAAGATGAGCTCAGTTACTGCATCCATCAATCTGAAAATTCCAGAGACTCTGTTCCGCAATCCTTCTTAGAAGCTGGTACTTCCATTTCAATTCCTAGTCTTGAGAGGCCCAGCGATCACTGGCCAACAAACCTTCAAGAATGCAATAACAAAGAACTAAACAGGGAAGACCTTCAAGGTGGCGGTTTGCAATACCAGTCGCTTCTTTCATCTATCTTGAAAACCTCCAACAAATTAAGATATGGATCGCATTGTGAATGGGGTGAACCAAAGTCATGCTTCATAGGTTGGAAGAAAGGACAGCTCAAGTGGCAGAGAGCAAAAGGTGTTCCACAGAAGGTGCTGAAGAAGATCTTGCTTGAGGTACCTCAGCTGCATGCAAGGAGCATGCTCAACTTTCCGGGAGTAAGTTGCAAGAGAGATGAGATTTGGATGGATTTAGAAGATGAACTCAATCCAGACCATACTCTATCTGGAAGTAGGCAAGTGGAAAAGATAAAGAAGCACTTTTCTGTTCTTAACTTGATCATCCCATCAGCAAAACAGGTATGTACATTTATATGCCTTAAAGATGGGAAAACGATGATCTCCTCATCATTCTATCGGCACTAGCTAAGTCATTCAAATGAATATTGTGGTATCGCACAATCCAGGTTGACGAAGTATCAATACTAGACAACACGATCGAGAACGTAAAGGAGCTTCAGAGAAGGGTGGAAGAGTTGGAGGCAAGCAGGACGTCTAATGAATTATTGGCAATCCCTGGAAGAAAACCCCAGGAAAGTACAGAGAGCACCACTGGCAACTGTAGCAATCCCAGGACGGGTCTCGGCAAGCAGCCAGTAGCTAAGAAAAGAAAAGCTCACAACTGTGACATGACAGATACAGATACCAATTGTCTTAGAGATGGTCCAATTTATAATTTAAGTGTTACTGTGGTTGACGAGGACGTGCTAATTGAAATGAGGTGTATATGGAGGGAAGGAGTGATGCTTGAGATAATTGAAGCTTTGAGCCATTCCAGTTTGGATTCTCACTCAGTTCAGTCATCGACCAGCGACGGTATTTTTTCCGTGGCCGTTAAATCCAAGGTATAGACTAATGTTACATTGCGTCTTTCTAATGAAGCTGACAGAATTTAGCCCAATTAAGAAACTGAGCAGGATTGGACTGTGATATATTCTGTACTTAAGTGTTTAGTCCAGATAAAACCAAGATAATACGACAGGTGGCAAAATAAACAGTAATTCACCAGCGGATTAACATTTTGTATTACTTGTCTTGCAGTTACAGAGATCACCAACAACAAAAACAACAGCCGCAGCGATCAGACGAGCACTTCAGGGAGTTGCTCAGAAATGCTGAAGATCATTCGCTCACTGATAAATATCCCTAGGATAGCTCGACTGGTTATCAACATAATCATTTTGAGAAGTCGTCCCTCATCTCTTCCGAATAGATTGTCTACTATATCTAGAATGGATTCTTTGGAGATATCGATTTCATTCTTTCGAGGTTAGAATGAAGGTTTCTGCCTATCTCACATCAGCGTCTGTTCCTTCTAATGAGCTTTTACTGATATTTTTTTAGCAGACTCAAGAGGAAGAAGCACTTCGAGCGTTAGCTAATTCATTGCGAAATTACATGGAACACTAGTCTAGTATAAAAACAATAACAAATTTCAGTTATGAGAATTTATCGCTCATCCTAGGGGACTTCCCCTGCTAGACTCCGGTCGGGCTTACTCATTTGAGAGCTGCAATAAGAGAGAAAATTACTTGCATGCGGCATGCATCTTACTTGCGAAGGTCAGAAACCCAGAAATAGAAGAAACTGAAACTGTGGAAAAACCATCAAGACTGAAAGGTTGAAGTGAAGGAAATCAAGTATCACAATGGAGACTATGGAAAGGCGCAAAAGATGCCGCTTCCAAGATCTAGATCTTGACAAATCATATTGTGGTCTCATCACAGTCATATCGTAATCTTATTGAACATATGCTTTAACAGGGGCCAAAGCATGACGTTCCATCTTAAAATCATTTTGGAGGAGTGCAAGTTTGCTTTCTATAAGTGGACAGCGACAGAAACAACGAGGGAAAAAAAAAAAAAGACAAACCAAATAGAAAGGCAAATGCGTTGGAGATGGAGCATCATATACCACAAACCTAATGATTAGACTGATGATATTATAAAATAAACCCTCACTTTTTTTAATTGGACAGTAAAGTGAAGTGCTGTTTGCTTTATGCCAAGATCTGCTTGAAGTAGTCAAAAAACTCCAACGGACATAATGAAGACCCAGGTATGGAAAAAGATGGACAGGCCCATCTTGAGGAGGTTAAAGCAAAGATTTGGGTACTGTAGCAGCATCTGGTTTGATTAAAGTTCTTCCTAATGCCATCATTATGCACATAAAATGTATTTGCATTCAGTCGGCAATATTCTCATTCGTTCCATGTCCCCAAGTCATCGCCGTCAAATATGCCGCAAACTTGCTATCATTGAGACAATCCAATGATAGAAGTGACTCCAACAATGAACTAGTTCAAGAAAGCGGGAAATTGCTGGTGCATTAGACATTTTCCTTCAGTAAAGCGTCCAATTGAGAACATCATTGAGATGGGGCCTCCTGGTTCCCTTCACGGTACTTGTTACATATTCTAAAATGATCTGGGAAAAAAAAAACCCCCGCTTCTCACAGGAAACAGTTAAGAAATGTACGGTGTAAAACATAGGAGAGACAACATTTGTCAAGTCAACCGACAATAAACAGAAAACTTTGGGAGTAAGCAACTTTAATCTGCAGGCAGAGAGATTATCGTCTTAACGTATGTAAATTAGCAAGCTCTACATTCTCCTGAATTTTATTCTTTTCCTACCATGAATAGTGAAGAAGCGGAGAAAAAGCATACTCAGGGGAACTTTTCTACGTAACCTTTATACCAGATCTCCCAGAGACTTCGCCGTGCCCCACCATATCAAAACTGCGATACATAAAGGGTGCACTATCTCCTGTCGCCAACAAAGTTGTTCAATCAAGATAACAGTACTAGAATCAACAAGTTAGGAATAGGGAAATCATCAACCAAGAGGAGGGCAGGGCAGCAGAGATAGAGAAAACCAATTATCCAGTAGCCACACCACCATCATGGATCGTTCTAGCT
This sequence comes from Melaleuca quinquenervia, assembly GCA_030064385.1. Taxonomy (NCBI): domain Eukaryota; kingdom Viridiplantae; phylum Streptophyta; class Magnoliopsida; order Myrtales; family Myrtaceae; genus Melaleuca; species Melaleuca quinquenervia. The sequence continues at coordinate 3,244,904 of CM057722.1, forward strand.
CAATGTCTTGCACTTATTTTGCTTCGGAAGAAAGCAATGTCAGCGAAGCAAGAACTAGCATTTGCAGTTCATCGCAATAGCGATGAAGCAAGAAGTTCGAGATTACAATACCATCTCGACCATCTATCCTGCTAGCACTCTCTGGGACATCCCCCAATAATGACCAGCGGTCACTCCCACAAGTACCAACACAACATGTCTCTGAATGTTTGCAACAACACATAATTCTTGACCATTTGCAAACTAGAGATGCTTCAGGAGGGCGTGCCAAATGAGTATGCTACATTATCACTAAAGCTCTATTGCCAAGGCAATCGAGTAGTGAGAGGTAGAAAAGGGAAAAGTGTAGGGCCGTTGCCTCCACAAGCTAAACAATGAATTATTCAAGCGCACAACAAAAAATTGCATTTGTTGAATTCCCTTTCAACAGAATGCAATATCAACATTACACGTTTCGTCTTTTCTCCCTTTAAACTAATAACTAACACATTTGGCAACAAAATCTCCTACAACTTGGTTTCAATGGACATGGCTCTCCTGCACTTCCCATGTCAAGTGTAAGCCAAAAACTAATACAAATCATCCAACAAAACCACACAAATTCCAGATACAACGAGATTATCTTCATTACTGCTATTGAAACAAAGAAAGGGGGCAAAAAGGAGTGGAAGCAATCTGAAAATTACTGCAGAGCAATTTCACCATCATCTGCCATCTTTGACAGCAGAGTATAACATGAATGTGAGTAGCAAATTTTCACCTAACAGAATCACATCACATGTTAACAGTACTTATAGCATTGTAGTGACTGTTGCTTGATTTTTTACCCCTGCAAAATCCTTGACAGTGTATCCAATTTTCTCAAACTTCCCTTCCTCGTTACTCTCCCTAAATTTCAGATAGTCAGCACAGACGAATGGCTTGTAAATCCTTGCAGTACCTTTCCCAACAACATCATCGGGTGCCAATATCACCTTCTCATCCTCAAAACACCAAAAGAAAGCCAGAGAATGGCGGTTCACTGGTTGCTTAAGGATAACTCGGTGTTCAGATGACCTAAACCTTCCATTGCTCCAAGCTTGCATCAGATCTCCAATATTAACCACCAAAGAACCCTTGCAAGGGTCTATATTCAACCACTCCCCTTCCTTGGATCTCATCTGAAGCCCACCAATCTCATCTTGATAGACCAGTGTTATGCAACTCATATCAGTATGCATTCCAAGTCCTTCGACCTCTTTTTCTTTTACATTTTCAGGTGGGGAATAATTCACAATCCTCAAATAACCATGACAGCTGCTGAATTCTGTCTTGTAGTGCTTCTCTTCATAATCGTCACCCAAGCACTTCAACAGAACCTCTATAACTATCTTTGACACCTCAATCATCTTGTTTCCATACTCTTGCAACACATTGCTGGCAGAATAAAACAAAGAAACCAAATTCAGAAACAAATAGTGCATGATATAAAGGCAGAGAAAGACTGCAGGTAGTACTCCAGTTACCTCATTTCATGATTTTGTGCACCAAAAAGCTCATCGGCAGACACCTTTGCAGAGGCCATAAAGTTGGGCCCAGACACTCGTAAGCTTTCAAAGTAAGGAGATGCTATAAAACGTGGAGTGTAGGTCTGGATTGATGATGATGGACCCAGTTTAAGTTTCAATTCCTGGGGAAGGCTGAATATATGCTCCGATAGCAAATGAAGCTCACTGAACATACTTTCAGGTATACCATGATTGGCAACATAGAAAAATCCCCATTCTTGACATGCTTGAGAGAGTGCAGAGAGGAAGGTGGACTCCACAGGTTGAGACAAATCAAGAATGGGAAGTTGAATGGAAATTTTTGATTTGGTCATTATTACAATAGAAGATGACACAGGTTCTTCACCTACCTAGGAATATAGGCATGTAGGTTGGCTACTTATAGAGTAGAGTAGCCAAAAGAAAAATTTTACAAATCATACTTGTTATTCATTTCTTTATGTTAGTTTCAAATGCAATAATGATGAGCAATCATTAAAAACCTTTCAAGTCATCAATTGCCATACTCCAACATAAAGTGGTTGGCAAAAAACCACAAAGGCCACCATAGTTTGTAGCGTAAACCAGGTGGCCCAAAGGGCATGAGAGAGTTTGTTACTATCAGTTTCAACACTTCAAAAGGAGAAACTTTAGCAAAGTTCACTAATAACACAGTAGTGGTAGGGACAGGTCATACTGATACCCACCATAAAAAATAGCTAAAGAAACACTGCACTATCACTAAAATATATATAAGCAATAAAATTTTCCAGGAGAAAAACATATAGAAAAGAGTTCAGCCCCTATCTCAGCAGCAAGATGCACAGGATAAGAACAGACAATGGTGCTAGTAAAGCCTTTAGTATTGCTTAGTTATGATTAGCAGTCGGGCAGTAATGCATATACACCACAATGTTATTTTAAAAATCAGGCAGATACACCTAGCAAAATGTACTGCAGATCAGGATAAAGTTCAGGAAACCAACCTATCATATCACAAACTGAGCACCAGCAACAAGTTATAAAGACTATGCATTACACAGATTTTTTTATAACTTTGTGCCATTTTCCATCTCATGAATACACCAGATCAAAACTCTTATCTCTATGAGCATGACTATGACATATGCCATAACACATCACATAAATTTTCCCTAGTTACTGGAAAATTAATTCCCAAAAATGAGGATTCAAATCTGATCGTACATATATTAAATGCTAACAAGTTCCTAGCAAAAATGGTATCACTCCCACTCGATTGTTGATGGAGGCTTTGATGTGATGTCCAGAACAACTCTATTGACACCCCGAACACTGTTGCATATCTTGCGAGATACGTGGTCAAGGAACTTGTGATCAAACTGATACCTGAAATTGTTTGTAATTGACATATAAACATTCAGCATTCCAGCAAGGAAAAAAGTGATAAAACTCAATAGACACAAGTGCCCTTAAATGCCATTAAATAATGACCATCTTCCAGATAAGCAAGAAAACCGCAAAGAAATTGTTGAAACATGCGTGCGCAAGTGGAAGACCCAGAACAAGAAATATCACAGCAACAAAAATGCAAGAGATGTCGACATAGTCAGTGGGCTTTACAAGTCTTTATCCAATCCTGGAGATAAGCCTCCCATTATACAAGCTGGCAAGATGACATTCTTTTCCAAAGACAAGAAGAAAGAAGTACAACATGCCCTAAAGGAACTGCATGCTTACCAATCTGCTGTCATTCCGTCTTGACTTATCACTGCTCTAAGAGCAACAACATGAGAATGTGTTCTTTGATCACCCTGAACTCCAACAGACCTTATTGGAAGAAACACAGCAAAGGCTTGCCAAATTGTATCATATAGTCCAGCATCCTTAATTGATTGAATAAATATTTCATCCACCTTCAGATAACAAAACAAGATGACAAACGTTATGCCTTTAATGTGAAGAAAGTGGAGAAACATCTTTGACATGCCTTGACACCACATACCTGGCGAAGGATATCTAAAGCATTATCTTTAGTTACGTCACCCAAAACTCGAACTGCAAGACCAGGACCAGGAAATGGGTGGCGCTTCAGAAATCCTTCAGGAACATCTAATATCTTTCCAAGTTGACGAACCTTAAGAGAAATAAATGAAGCAGGTTAAAAACCGGAGAAGTCAGAACATGAATAGAGACAAGCCACGACAAACCAAGAAGAAATAGTACCTCATCCTTGAATAGAAGTTTAAGTGGTTCAATCAGCTTCAATTTCATATCCTTGGGAAGTCCTCCGACGTTGTGATGACTCTTAATCGTGTGCGAGTGTGACCTTCCCGTCCCTGGGGGCGGACATGATTCGATCACATCAGGATATAAAGTTCCTTGGACCAAGTATGCAGGTTTCTTCCCCAACTTTTTCTCCAGATCATGGGCAAAGGCATCGAAGATGCAAATAAATTCCTTTCCAATTATCTTCCTCTTCACCTCAGGATCTTCAACACCCTTTAACTTGCTAAGGAACTGCTCAGTAGCATCAACACAAGTAACTGGCAAGTGTAGATCTCTTTTAAAGGTTTCCATGACACGCTCCTGCTCCTTGTACCTATAAGAAGCAAAGACACAAAATAAGGCAGAGGACATAAAATGGCAAGAACACACAAACGATTCCCCAAAAAGGAGGATCAACCTGACCTCAGAAGACCATTGTCAACAAAAACACAATGAAGCCTCTCTCCAATAGCCTTATGAACAAGAGTTGCGGCAACTGTTGAATCGACACCTCCAGATAATGCGCAAATGACATGATCTTCAGGCCCCACTGTGCCCTTTATCACTTTAATCTCTTCATCCATTACATTTTCCATTTTCCACCCTGCAGTGACTCCACAGATGTCAAAAAGAAAGTATCGCAGTGTTTCCATTCCTTCAGGTGAGTGAGTAACCTGCAACATATTAAACAGCAAACATTTGTGAGGAGAGACATGCGATGATCTTAAAATCAGTCAAAATCAGCAGCAAGAGAAAACCATCAAGTTCAAGCCTATTAGGCCATATCAACTAAATGCTTTAATTAACCAAATCACACAAAAAAAGTACTTATCTTGAGGAAGATAGCAACGCAATTCACATGAAATATGCACAAATTAGGCTGCGCAACAGGTTGCCTCCCACCTCGGTTGAACTTAATCTAATGCGAAGTGAACTCACGAATCAATAACCCAAATTCTAGGCTTCCACCAATTAAAACTTATACAACAAAATCTGTGTGAAAATACTTTTGCATAGTGCACCAGAAAATCCAAAAGAACAACAAAGAAACATTAACTTCCCTCGCCACCATAAATCCAATGCAAGACAGAATTTTTACCAACAGAAACCATATTCAGAATCAAAACCAAACCTCAGGATGATACTGGAGCCCATAGAACCTCCTCTCTCGACTCTCAACGGCCGCTACCGCCCCCTGCTGGCTCCGTGCAACAACTTCAAATCCTTCGGGTAATCTCACCACCTCATCCCCATGACTCATCCACACAGCCTGCCTATCCCCCACGCGCTTGGACCCGAAAAGCCCCGAATTCTTCTCCACCTCGATCTCCATCCTCCCATACTCCTGCTTCTCCCCAACCCGGACCTCCCCTCCCAACCTCTGCACAATCAGCTGTAGCCCATAGCAGATCCCAAGCACGTGCACCCCATTGCTCTCGGCCCACTCAGCAAACCCCTCGGGGAAGCTCGGCGAGTCTGCCGAGTGGACTGAATGGGGGCCGCCGGAGAGTATCACCGCGCGCGGGTTGTGGTCGGTGATGGCCTTGAGCGGCGAGGTGCCGGAGATGCAGAGGGAGAAGACGGAGAGGCTCCGGATTCGGCGCGTGATGAGGTGGGTATACTGGGAGCCGTAGTCGAGGATGAGGACGAGGTCGGATTTGACGGCTTTAGCGTCCATCTTGGGTAGTATAGGATACGGTATTCGCGCGGCGACGGCAACCGGCGGCGGAGGAGGACGTGGCGGAGTTCAGGCCCCGCTGTGTCTAAGGAGATGAGTAGAGAGAAAGAGAGAGAGAGACGCTAGGGTTTTAGTGGGGTTTGGCGGGAAGCGACGCCATTAATATGTGGTAGGGTGCTGGCTAAACGGGGAAAAAGAGGAGGAGGGAGTATCTTTGTAAAACAAGATTCCATATTTTTGCCAGCGGACACGTGGCAGGAGAAGAAGTTGTTCTTCTGAAGGTAACTTATTTGAAGAAATTTATGGAATCCCCCTTTCCTCTTTAATCTTAGAAATAGGGAGGAGAGTATACGATTGCAATCCTTTAATTCCAATTTTGCAATTTGAGTTATATAACCTTTGGCAAAGTTGTAGCCTCCGAACTTTGATTTTTGTTACAATCATTGGCTTTTCTTTTCTGTCTATATATGTGCAGCTGTTGAATGTTATTCGAAAAATGATTCATTCGCTTTTCTTGACCAAAAAAAAAAAGAATAGAGAGGAAGCATAATTGCTGAAGGCAAGATAATTTAGGAGACATTACTTCGGTTTAAGGAAAAAGAGTTAATTTATTTCCATTCAGGACTTGATAATTGAGCATATAAAAAGACCAGCGACCGCAACAAAGGCCAAAAGTTGAGAGGGATGATTTGTAATTTTTCAAAATTCTAGCACTATTTAGCAACGGTGCCAAAATTGAGGGTAATCTATAACTTTTCGAAATTCAAGGACTTGTGTGCAATAGTTCTTAAATTAGGGGGGGGGGGGTTTGAGCAATCAGCCCCCAGCAAATCTTTGAACTTAAGGGATTTATCTAAGCATGTGGTTGGAAAATCATGAAAAGCACGGTGAGATAGGATGAGTGCACGGACATTAGTGCAAAATAATAATCATGCAATCTCCTTGTTGCTATTGAATTGTTTCAAAAGCGATATTTCTCTTAAAAGTTTCCCAAATCAATCGAGCAAGATGTTCCTTCTTTTTTTGGCCTCACGAATTCAACTATACCGAAATTATAGAACAATTCATGCATAGACGACGTACAATAACCATCTCGATTTTGTCTTGAGATTTGAAACAATATGCTGTCTCGAAATACATGCCCGATGACCATGAATGCATGCTCTCCTTTCCAAACATCCGAAAATCCTCAACATTCAACAGCCTCGTATAGTCGGGTAGCAATATAAATCGAGCAATTCAACCCGCAACTCATATATGACCCGGGATCCAATTTTAGCTATTTTTCTCATCAAATTGTTGCCTTTGAAGGTTAGACGGCTTTTGTGGACTTGCTTGTCGAGTGGGTGAGGGGGTCCAGAGATTGGGTTATGGACGAGAATAAAGAAAAACAGAATAAAGATCTTAGCATATGGAGTTTGATGAAAGCTCAACTTACTTCCGTCTCATAATGAAAACAATTAGCCAAGTGGATCCATCTTCTTTCTTCTTCTTCTTTTTTGGTAAGCAAGGTTTTCGACCCAGCTTGCGTGCATTTCGACTATTCCTCGAGGGAGACTGGCACAGCAACCCACCACTATGGCTCTCCACTTAAATTACATGCACTTTCCTGGAAAATCGAACCCAATATCTCGATAAAGTCTAAATTCGCCATAATCAGTTAAGTTACCAATAGATTGATTGGATCCATCTTCTTTTAATTCTTTTATAAAATCTCAGTTGACAAGCAAGCCGTGAGTTTGCTAAACAACGACATACTTGCCGAGTAATTATTGCATCATCGACTGTAACAACAGCAAAACGAACCCACAAAAAAAAGGAAAATAAAATTATCTTCACTTAAATTTTAAATAAACTTAGCAAGAAATTTTGCATCTCAGTTACTCAAATGAAATGCTTATGAATTTTAAAGAGCCAATTTAAAATATCGATGGTCGAGTTTGAACGGCGATGGTCATCAATTTCTCTATATGGCCCTTGTAACAAAATGATTGTATTAAAATATTTAGAGTGCCCATTTCAAATATCGAACACACATACACAAAATTGTGTATGACTCTATCTTAATAAATCCATAAGTAACTCATATTCTATCTGTTCCATTGAAAACGAGTATAGAAGGAAAAAAAAACGCGTCTTTAACCCTTTTTGTCGCGTCATTCGATCGCTCTCGTTCCTTCCCAAAAGCATTGATTCCTTCTTCTTTTTTTCCTTTGGCCCATGCCCACTTGAGTATCCTGCATATTCACATCCGCATCCACTCAAGCGCATCGATCAGGACCACCATAAAGTTCATAACACGAGAAATGACCCCTTAGGACCACCCAAATCATGGCCGGCATCGGCCGTGTAACGCTCAGGCTCATCCACACCACAAACCCAATGAAGGACTCGTCAAAATGGGTCAGTGATCTGCAGATCTGAGACCTGGATCCGGCACCCATAGGCTGATTTATAGGCTCCTTCTTCAGAGGAATGGCCACGCCCCATCTGAGGAATATGGCCATCCCCGTGAACAGCTTCTTCGGCCAGTCTCGCCCAGGAACAGTCACCAGTTCCACAGATTTGTCGTCCTGTCCTGCGGGTTGGGAGACAAGAAAAGGGCAGGTCGAAAACAGGGGAACTGGGGGCAAAGACTAGCTAACGGTGCCGTGGGGGAAAGGCTCATACTGTCAATTTATGTAGCTTTAGCCTTAGTCATGCGATAATCGATGTTTCCCTTTGACAGCATATGAAGGTCTTGATGTCGGAGTACCGATGGCTATTTTTATTAACCTGATGTATAACTTAGAACAAGGTCATGTTGCTGCCCACGGTGCTCGGAAACTTGGCTTCGGACGAGGCCGAGAGGCACTTTGGAGCTGATCTGCAAGATACCCGGGCACAGAATGTTGTAGCAGCCTGTCTTCTAGTAACGATCAGCCTGTGATTAACGGAAGTGAACCAAAGAAACCCGCGATAATTAATCACGATGTTCTCCTCCAATAGAGAGAAGGTTTAGAGGGAAAAGATGAAAAGTTTTTTATTTATAGACTGGACAACAGAAGCTCAAAGCTAGTACGATATAGCTTGTAGTCGGCAGCTGAGTTTCCCATTTTTAAGTGTGGGTTTGCCTGGGGTAAGTGACAGGTACCAGGAACCAGTCCACCAATTGAACTGATAACCCGGACCATCTAGGGTCCAATTCAAACCATATTTGGCTTTATTTCGCCGGTAATTGAAATAAAAACAGAGAGAGGAGAAACAGAGCAAAACATATGTCTTTCATCATGCTACAGCACATTGTTACCATCTGGAGAAGGGTGAGTTCATACTAATTTATATAGCATCATGTCATCAATTATCGGCCTAAACTATGTCCGACTGTTCTATGTATGACTAGGACCGGCTAACTCTATGCAAGTTGTCCAAATCTTTGACAGGCAATTGTAATATTCTGTTATAAGACGGCAAAAGCGTAAAAACTTGAACTTTTCATCCTCAAGAGGAACGAAGATGCAAGGGATGTCCCTACTATTAGTCCAGGCTGTATCCTCTTGACTAGCGCGACAATATCCACAGCCCAAATGCTCGCACTGCTGAATCGGGAATCCTTCATGCTAGGACTCCAAACATTTTATCCATGCTCTTGCTGCATAATCGCCACAGTATATAATGTCAACGCTGACTATATTGCAAGGGAATAATGAGTATTTGTCAGACATCGTTGACTAGAAGATAAGCAGAGAACTCTGCGCTCTCCAAACTACTGGAGAAACTATACATTTGCCATAAGTACTATAACAATTGCTTACACTGGTACCTGTCACATCATCTTTTTGCGTCCCATACACGCTTGGGAGGAGCTGGATTCCCAACTCTTAGAGTATGGCTGCTCTACCCCAATCTTACCATTCACTTAATTTTTCCTCCCCTAAAAAAAGGGGAAAACCCCATCTCCACCCATCTCTACCCTCCATTCCCTGCTCTAAGAACAGGAAATCCGGATCCCGCTTGGGAAGGGTCTTGGTCGATGTTGTGAAAATCATTTAGCGGTCAGCAGATCTGCCTTTGTGGCTTTCGTGACAGGCACGGTTCCATGAACACTGCTCAATGAGAGGATTCAATCTTGGAGCTCCTTTAATCATCCAAGAGTAGCACAGTTCAAGAACCGCGCATGTGGGTTCCACTTGATCCACCGCTCCCAAGTGTCTACTGCACCGGCGGCCCAATATAGTCACCTCAAAACGATTGTGACGCCATCGATTTGCAAACTGCTTCCAAATTAACTCACTTTGGAGGCAACGCATTATTGTTTCAGATCAAATTCAATTGTTCTTGAAGAATTCATATCATTTAAACTCCAAAGTACTCAGCATGTCCTTTAAAATAGTTTTATCAAACGTCTGGTAAAGGGGAACTCTAAAGCGCAAGAGCCGTCTGTAGAAAAATTCCAGCACAAATGCGTACGCCATTGGCAAACTCAACCAACAGTTGAGTATTCAGTTAACCTAGAGATAGAACGGCATGACATGAATCTAACGAGCGAGATTGTCAAGTAACTAGCAAAACTGCCAATTTTATCTATGATCTCCTTACCGATTGTCGCAATGACTATCCAGGTAATCAGATTCCCTACAATCATCCCAAAACTTTTAGGCCTCTTTTAGTAATCGCAGTACAGCAAATCTTAGAAAAAGTTACGAGGATTCTTATCAAAACTTGCTGTTGGACTTCGCGTGAGTAATTGTAACTTGGATCAGTACAATAGATCCCCTTCATATTTGCCATTTTACTCCATCTCCTCTATTATATCCTCCAGGATGCTCTCTACCATCTTGTTAACAATGCCTTCGGCATCCTTTCGAGTATCCACCCAAACTTGAGGCTTTGCCAAGTCCTCTTCGACGAGCTGCTCCAAAGTGCGTAACCTTGTTTGGAAGACAAGGTTCCAATCTACCCACCTAATCACCGCATGAGCCACATTTTCGTCTGGTGGAACCATCTTGGTATTTAGTCCAAGAAATCTGAAATGCCACTCTTGTGCAACTGCTTGGAGGATTTCATCAATATAATCAAAGAGGAGCATGTGATCAATGCCGGACAGATCTGGCTGCATCTCTATTGCACCGAATAAAGAAGGTGCAAGAAATTGTTCTGACTCGGGGTACTTAACCAGGATTTCATTCCAGCTCAAATCCGAAGCTATCAAAAGTGACCTCACATACTCAGAAGTGAGTGTGAGCTTATCATCAGCCTTATTGGTAGAAAATTTGGGGTCTGAAGGTGATGTCACTAAAGCAATTTCTGGTGATCTTGACAGTAGATCAGCTGCAAGTATCACAATAACTAGTCAATGAAAGAGCATACCGATAAAAAGGAAAAAAGAACACATTAAGAAAAGTGAATCCCACCTGGTTCAGATACAATTTTATCAGAGCTTATAGTAGTTCCGGAAGTAACCACACTATCTGCGTTCTGGGCATTCATAGGTCTTAATAAGGAATCACACACAGAAGAAGTTTCCGGTTGATTTTGTAGAGGTGAATCCTGAAAATGTCGAAAGAAACGAACTTATAAGCTGTATGAAATATCCTAGAATGACATAGGAACTATTAAAAGAGGACAGGGCGGAGAAAAAGACATATACGTGATAGTTGAACGATGCAATTGACTAACTTAGCGACTAAAGTTGACTGGAGAAAGGCTTACCAATTTAAAGCTACATAAGTATCCTCCTTTGTGGTGGTCATTACTTGCATGATTTGCGCAGCAATATGGCCCGTAATTCGATGCTCCAAGTTTTTTCAAAGGATCGACACTCATATTATTTTTTGTTTCTGCAATAACAGATACTTCAGCAATGCCAAGATGCACCTGGTTAGAAGGAGCTTGACTAAGCTCACAAGGTATAGATATAACTTCAGAGCCTGAATCGATAGGGAAAGGGGCAATTTCAGGCGTTTCAGTTTTCCGAAGTTTCTGTTGAGTTTCTGGGTTTGCTTCAGCATGATAAGACGGATCATCGGGATTCCTGCAAGAATGATAGTTCAGCATAGAGACCTCCTCATTTGGCCTTGGTGGACTTGGAACATTATTCTCTTTTTCCTTGTGAATCCCAAGTGTGTTCTGATTGTTTAGATAGTAGCTGAAGGAGCTGAGCCTCATCTGAGCAGTAAAAAACCCAATTTCTTCGTTTCTCCCAGAACTGAGGAAGGACAATAAGTCTTGCTCAGGCAAAGAGAGCGACCTCCTTGTAGTTTTAATGAACTGCTCATAAGAAACATTTTTATTCAGATCTATACTTAATGGATTAGAGAGATGTATCCTTGCTTCAGCCATACTGAAATGTCCTTCCTTGTGATCTCTGTTACTTCCTGGACGAGCACCTCCACCTGTTGTAGCAGATATATGTCCGATTTTCGCTTGGAGGCCATCATGCTCACCCGCATTACCTTTCTTCTCGAGATCAACTGAAAATTTAGGCATCTGTCCATTCTTTGCTCTACTTAGCTCAGTAGCATTCCTCATTTTCCTTCTCAAACCTTGAAATGGAAAGTGTGACTGTCTGACGGTTGGGAAGTCATTTCTTAAGCTGTTGTTTGTTTGTGAAGATAAGCCGCTTTTCTCGATGTTGCCCGCGTTTTGTGGTCCAGGCCTTGAAACCACTACTGGAGAGGGCTCTTCACTGCTTCTCTTGGGACGGAGTTTCCCCCAGCTCTTGATCTTCTTCCAGAAAAGCGTACCTGTGATTTTCTCTTGAACCCCACTTGTATCAATAGTACTTTCACACTTTTGTTCTTTTTCCTGAGAGTCCCGCAATTCTTGGATGTGCTTCCCTAATACAGAGTTTGGGTCATCCAGGAGTTTCGAGAAGACATGCTTGTTGGAATTCAGCATGTGCAATGCTTCCAAGAATTGCTTAGACTTGTGGCCCTTGTGATCATCACCAAACTGGCAACCGTTGGTGAACTTCTGATTTACCTGTACCTCTGCCACTTCATTCCTATGGAGGGATGGGACCTTCTTCAATTCTTTTTTTGCCACATTGATGCTTCTACAGCCAATCTCTCCTCCGCTTCTGGGATGTACCTGATGGCAAAATATTCCTCTGAATGTCAACTCAGAAGGTCCATCCACTAAAGTAGGATGGGGGAGTTTCCGTGGAGCACCCGTGTTTGGATCATTTCGACAACACCTACGATGTGTCCTCCCTTGGCTTTTAGATGAGTGACTTGGAATCCCGGGAAAATGCTTTTTTTCCTGTTTTGCTTCAGCATTCCCTCTCCTTAACTGCTTTTTAATGAGCCCCTCTTTTTGCCTCATTTTATTTACACATTCATCTCTGATATTCGCAACCATAGTTGTGTGATCCTGTTCGTCATAAAAGTTAAAAATTGCCGGTCAGATGATTTGCTTCATCCAGCAAATGTTTAGAAATAAAACAAAAGATAGAAATGGAGACTACAATTACAAGAATGTTCCACCAGAAGATGTAAATGCAACACAATGGCTGAGTTTAGATTGCAAATACTCGTATTCTGCTTCATAGTAAAAGGTCACAAATGGATCATTAGACGGATCAAACAAAGGAAGATAGCTCTGGCTTTTCGTGGAAATTGCGGGAATCAATGTCATTTAAATCATGCTTCTAAATTCTGAAGTACGCACAATTTTGTGTGATATTAATAGCAGAGGAAACAATAGACAGGCTTACCACAACACCTTGGCTCTTCTTATCCAGCATGTGCAGAGGTTTAGATCCCCCTTTTATATGTACATCGTCTGCAAAGGTAAATAAATCAATAAATTCTACACTTCAAACTTTGAATATTTATATTTTATTTTCTTTTGTGTGTGGATGTGGATGCTGTATTTCCTAGTATTTATACTTAACCCTTTGTGTTGCAACTAATTTATTTTGAACTGAAAAACGAATGCTAATCATGTCGATGGTTTCTTGATAAGTGATGTGGTCCAGTTTGAATGCTCACCGTGGTTGTGCCTAATCCCCGATTGCCTCACATCTGTGAGCTGCTTCGTATGTAAATGACCAGGGAGAAGCTCAGGAACGTTCATCAAATCCCACAACATGCTGCCCAACTGGTACTTCTCGTGGTGCCTTGGACTGTTCGATGATCTCTTTCCCGTGATACTTGAACCAGCACTCCTAGCTCAGAATTGCCTTTTTGGCTCCTGTCATTCAGGCAATGACCCTCACGTAAACTGCAGTAAATTGACGGATTAAAAAAGAAAAGCATCAGGAATGAGAAAAACCAGTTCTTTCAACTGTTTCATTGCAAAAGACCATCCAAAGTCACAGCAAATTGCTCTAACTACAATCTTTTTACATAATTAGTTGATGACACAAATTCTTCTAATGTAAAACATACAATTCACTTCCGCTGCCCTTTGTAATTCACTTTTTTGAGACTAGATGCTGTCAAACTGATTTGTCTATTTAGAGTACGTGATTCGGTAAAGGCAAGCCCTGTTGGAAAATACTAGCATATGTAACAGCAAGTTGCTGATTTTGAGTTCAAAGCTAGAACTTTTGCATGGGAAAAGAAGGGTCTGAACATAAAAAACCAAGTAGTTGTACAATGAGTACTATCAACTCTTAAGCAGGTGTGGTGGCAGTAAAATGTAGAATTACTACAATTAAGGATTTGAAATCTAGCGTCATGGTCCTCTTCATTTGCTAAAAGCAGAAAACGCAGGATTGCAACCAAATACCAGGTTAAAGATTTCTCGAGCAAGAGAGAGCAACTAGGCATGAACTGGCTTGCAAGGAAAGCGAGAAAAGTACCAGAAATTAGACTCTGAGCTGAAGTGCTTGATTTTCCGAGGTCAACTGGCAATGGCAATCTTTGAGAATTCAAAATTACGTCGAACCAATTAACAATTTGCCAAGAAGAGGAAGAGAATAAGAAGTACGAGATGGATGAGGAAATGTGAAGGTGCGAGGGAAGAGAGAGAAGGTGACATGAAAATGTGAAGAACACTTAAATAAGACATGAGGGTGGGCGTTATTATGACATTGACTGGTAAACAGAGTAACCACCACAGTTTCTGCAGTCTTGGAACTCAAGCAAAATTGAGGTTGTGCTCTGTCTGTCTGTCTCTCTCTCTCTCTCTCTCTCTCTCTCTCTCTCTCTCTCGCTGTCTCTCTCTCTCTCTCTCTCTCGCTGTCTCTCTCTCTCTCTCTCTCTCTCTCTCTCTCTCTCTCTCTCTCTCTCTCTCTCTCTGTAGCTAGACAGCATAAAAACTAAAAAGTGAGGTGGGATCAAATGAAAGCTTACGAAAACTGCAGGTTGTTCTTCTCACTTGGTTCCTGTGTTTGATCCTCTTGGACTCTCTCTTTCTCTCTCTCCTCCGTATCTGGTGAGAGAAGCAAGATCCAAGAAAACCAAGTACAAAACTTTTGCGGTCAATCTTACTTCACCTACTTCACCAATGCATCAGCATTTACTTGGCAGGGTTTTTAATCTGGTAGGTCGGGAAAATTTCAGACTCGATTGCTTCTGTGCGCGCGTGTAGGGTTATCTTGAATTCTTCAGCACTTCTCTTTGGAGAACAGTGGTACCCATTTGAGTAGGGTGTTCATATCACTCATCAATATAGTCATCGAAGGAGTTGAAAGATTGGTTGGAACATACTGCAAGGGAAAGCTACTCATTACTTGCCTGAGAAAGTCATGTGGATGCATGATGAGTGTATTTGGATTAGCAAATTGAATTATAAGGTCCAAAACTTTACCCTAATCATACATCGCAGCGGAATCATGTCTAAGTTTTGAAACTGTTGAAACTTATCAATCGTTCAACATACGTAGATATTATTTGGCATGTAGTTGTGTCAAAAGATTTTAAAAACTAAGATGCATATTTGCCAATTCACTATTAAAAATCCCTTTTCTTTTCCTATTTGCCAACTAAAAATGAGTTAAAAAGGACAAAGTATTGAACCAAAAACTCATCTCAACGTCAATTTGTTAACCTAAATATAGTTTATTTAGTGGCGCATTATTTATGTATTGCAAACCCCGAATTTTCAAGTGAAACAAAAGATTTAGCTTGCAAATCAATTTTGATTAGAACTCGTTGTCATCATCTGAAAACTACTCTTCATGGGACATCGCAAGATTGGACGATGCTAAATCACTAAGACTTTATACTAAGATAAGTCGAAGCAACCAATCAAATGCAAAAAATCATTCAATAAACGTGTGTGTGTTTTTTTTTAACATATATCATTTTGATCACATCAGATAATGCATGGATTGTCAAAAACAAGGTGCCGTGTATGTTGTCAAGGAGTCCTGCTAAGCTTACGTACAGATGATCCTACCGTACCTTGTCTGCAACTGCTTGTATAAACTGTGGCTGACATCTAACCTTCGATGCCGTGCAATGTAGGGGTTTGAAACATTCAATTCCGTAAACAACTTCTGATATTATAATAGACCTGACGTTCGAGGATGTCTCTTTGTCCACATTCCAGCCATCCATTCAGGCCATGGATGCACGTCCTCTGATGGATATTATAATAGACTTGATCAGCAGTTTAATTAACATCAACGATGGCCTTTGCCCGATAGAAGACCCTGCAGAGAAGCCGCCCTTCGCATCAGCAAAAGCTTCATGCGATTGACCATGCATGCCGGCTTGATAATCATGTTAAACACATGCGTCCACAATTCCTTTTTCTATAACATTACATGCACTGAGTCTTCATGCATTGCGAGATCTTTCAGTTCTTGTTGGTTTTCTCCCACCTGCTCTTTGTTGGATCAAGAACCGCCGCATCAGACGTGAAATTCTGGCTCATCCGGCTACGTCGTCTTGAAACATTCTTTTGTGGCCTGAGTTTTGTATTATTGGATGATAAATCGCTGTCAGAATTCACTCGCCAGTTGGTTAAACAGCAATTCAGAACGAACGTAATTATTTTCGATATGGACACTAATGATAAGAAGTTCCACGGACAGCAGACCCGAGATGTACACATGCATATTGTAGCATCAAGGTACAACTTCGGCATTTGAAACTTCCGACAGGCTCACTTTCAGCCACGAAGCCCATCTTCTTCGTTACTCTAACCTCGACCATTGAACGTGAGTTAAGTCCTTAATAGGCCTACGTCGTGGCCTTGAATGTGATGCATTCCGACAGGCTCACTTTCAGCCACGAAGCCCATCTTCTTCGTTACTCTAACCTCGACCATTAAGCGTGAGTTAAGTCCTTAATAGGCCTACGTAGTGACCTTGAATGTGGTGTAGTTTTCTATGGAACGGAGGGACTTAATCATAGCCATGCCATCATTCTTGTTCATGGTTGTTCTTTCTTGGCCTTTGATCAGACACGTTGAGCTTTTCTTAGGCTCTAAGCTTCATTCCACGACAACATGGCTTGGAATTTGACGTTCGCGTTGGGAAAATCTCTTTGACGTATGTGAACCAGAAGTCTACTCTCTCTCTCTCTCTCTCTCTCTCTCTCTCTCTCTCTCTCTCTCTCTCTCTCTCTCTCTCTCCATGTGGCCATTGTTGTTTTGGGTCTACAGTGCGTCACTTCTTAAGAGGAGTGAAATGAAGGGAAGTTTGGAGGAACACATAAACTACGAATAGAGTAAAGTAAAAGGAAGATAATATTCAAGGAAGAATGATCGTCGGTTGACCCTTGACTATTCTCCTCCTGATTTATTCCGCAATAGATTCGATCATCAAATATTGTCCGCTTATAGTATTATTACCATGAAAATGACTCGAAATTTAATAGTAAACGTAATATGACCTTTCGTGTAGATCGTGTCTTTTAAGAGGAGGAAACACTAAAATTTATTTGTGCTCCTATACCGCGTTAGGTATGACCTCGAAAACCCCTCAAGAAAAATGTGAAGCTTAGGAGGTGCACTTTTTAAAATCAACAATACTATAAGAAAGCAATAAGAAGAGTTAACTACAAGCTGGGAAATTACTTAAAAAGTCATAAATTTATTTTCGTTTGTATCAACCTAATCCTTGTCCTTTCAATTTAATCATAAATGTTTTAATAACTTATCAATATAGTCTATCTAATTCGCTAGAAAGACCTACCCTACTTATAGTTAGCTCTTCATATTGCTTTCTTATAGTATTTTTTATGCTCTAAAGCACACCCTTTAATTTCCTCTTTCTTTCTTTCTTTTTTTTTTTAAGGAGAGACAAAAGTGTTCGAGATCATACTTAATTCGGTATCGAAGCAGTCGTATTCAATGTTTACTCTTTTTAAAAGACTCAATTTAGACAAAGCGAAAGGTGCTCGTATCATGTTTAGCATTATACTTCGATCCCTTTTCGTGGTCATAAAACTATATAAGCGGACAACGTTTGACGATCATGTCTGAATCGGAGGGGAATGTGATCGGGAGTATAAGGTCGGTTGAAGCGACGGGCTTTCCCATCTGTGGACTCCATTGTCTATGTGATCTGGACCTTATCGAGTTACCAACACCAGAAAGATCGTATCAGATGAGATTTTTCTTTTGGGCCCTAGGTCGGATCAGGAAGTTGAACTCGTTGCTTTGGGCTGCAAATATCTTTTTCGATTGCTTAGGATCAGTCTTTTTGGGCTTGGGCACAGGCCCAAGGCCCAGAACGAGGCGACAAGAGGAAACGAACGAGCCGGACACTCGCCATTTCCCGCAGTATGCTCTCCTTTTCGTTGCACAAAACTCACCCTCATAAAGTTCATCGGCGTGTGAACAGAGTTGGTTCTCTTCTCGTGGCCCGAAACTGATTAACTTGGCTCTTCAATGAGAAGATTATCGATCGATGCAGAAGTATTTCTCTTTCGGATGCGACCCTGAAGGGGGAAATGCATTGAATTGGAGAGACTAAAGTCTGTTCATGGGTTATTACGATCGAGAGAGACCGATTCCTCGAAAGGCCCCGCATGATGAAAGAACGGCAGCGAAAAAGATGCTCTTATCGTTAGCCCGATACGCGGCATGTTCGCGCGCGATTCTCCTTCACCTCTCGACGAACCTCCGGCAGCGACCCGGCAATCGTCGGTGAGTGCTGCGTGCAGATGGTCGTCGTTGGGAGGAGGATGCTCGGTTGAAGAAGCAGCAACATGCCGCCTCGCATAAAATCTGCTGGTAAAGCTGGAGTGATGGTTCGTGGATTAGGTTATCAATCTGTATTTTTGATTTTCTGTTATTTCTCGGAAGAAAGAATGAAGAAAGTGATACACATTCATGGCGATGAGCTCGATATATAGACGGTCCATGCGAACATCATAAGGTGGAAAATCAACGATGGCATCGATGCTTGCATATTCCGCGTGGCTAATGTTCGCGGATTAGATTACGTCATATGACAGAATCGAATACAATGCAGCCAAAATAATATATGATTGATGTTGAATTCAACAAACATGAGAGACCCCATCAAGGATAATAAGACAAGATAATCCCCCTAATGACGATCATTTGGATCAATCATCTCTTTATATAATATTCCTTTATGTGTGAAGAATATGTCCCGGACATTGAGATAATTGAAATTCCAAACCCATCGTGACCCAAATAAATTATGCGTATAATCTGCTATATGCGAATCATGTAGAGCCGTATATTAATTCTTTTGAAGTTTAAAATTTATAAACAAAGTATGATGATGCTTCGTTATCGATTGGGCTTTGCCCTTGCATACCTGACTTCCACGAGAGAGGATATGATATGCTCTTGCTTCAAATCGCAGAATAATTTGAGCTTTTTTTCCTCCCCTTCTTTTTTCCCAAAGAAGAGGGTCGAGTCAAGTCAACTTCCCGTAAAATCGATGCCACGTGTCCTCTTGGAAAATCATCTGTCGGGGAGATTGCGTCCGACCGACGGCTCGAATTCTCGCGAGGCCGGTGGTTCGGACGGCTGTGATGTGACGACACTAAGAATTCGAGGAGGAAAAGAAAGGGCCAACTCTTTGACATCACGCTCTGCCACGTGGTGGAAAGCTAGTGGTTCGGACGGTGGACGTGAAGGTGATGTTTGGATGTTTCTTCTTGTGGGATTTGCGAGCTTGACAGGAAAACAAAAAGATTATTTATTTATTTATTTTATCTTTAAGAAAATATTTATTATTTTTTATGGCATTGAAAATCTCTATATATTTACTTATAACAAAAATTATTCTTATATGACTCATTTACCTCAAATTTTGAGGCAGATGAAACGTACAAATATAAGTACAGGATTTTATATGTTGTGGCACTAATATAAGCTGGGATAAATGTGTCAATGAGTAAAAGAGTTTTTGCGACACAAAAAAAAATTAGAGAATATAATCCTGAATTTATTGTGACATTTTTTTAGTCTTTTTAATAGTTTTTCCCCCATAATTTTGTTCCTTATTTTTCTTTATTAATGTCGTTTGTGAT
Organism: Melaleuca quinquenervia; assembly: GCA_030064385.1. Taxonomy (NCBI): domain Eukaryota; kingdom Viridiplantae; phylum Streptophyta; class Magnoliopsida; order Myrtales; family Myrtaceae; genus Melaleuca; species Melaleuca quinquenervia. The sequence goes on from CM057722.1 coordinate 3,264,748, forward strand.
GTCACACTTGGCTGGCATTGGACCCCATGCCAAAGGGTCGGGCATGTGAGCGAGGAGGTGGCTATTGGCCAACCCTCTGTCCTTTTTTTATGGATAAAGCTGGACAAGGAAGATGTCAATGCCAATCGAGAAAATTTATATAGAGAATTGGAAAGGGTGACCGAATTAGAGGAGCATTAGCGCGATCATTAAGGACTCGTGAACTAACGGAATTATACAGAAAGTGCAATCTTCATCTAAGCTCGAAAAATAGACCGCGGATCGGATCATTATCTCTATTCTTCGCAAATTAAATCACATGGGCTCGAGGTGCATTCTGAGACGAGTCTCCCTCGTGAGTGGCTGAGATATCTAGAGTCTAGAATGACGTCGGTGACGCTTTTCGCGAACTGTATAAAAGTCGAATGATCAAAAGGGAGTTTGTAAGTTCACCTACCGCCACTGTTGTGGAGCCACTCCTCGTGTGTTTGATTTTTTTTTTCTCGTTTTGGATGGTAACACGTATAGTCTTTGAAATGCAATTCATAAATTTTTATTTTATTTAATATCATCTCTATATTTAGCATGATGTACGATGTTCATTCAAGTATAGAGCTGAGCTGCCAAACGAACATTATTTAAATTATTATAAATTGTATGAAAATATTCTATATTAATTTTAAATTTAAAGATAATATAACATATTTGTATATATGTCAGGGTTAATATTAGATGAAGCACGCGCCAGTTTTTTTTTTTTTTGGGCGGAGGGGGGGGGATTTCTACTTTCTAGCAAGGGACAAAGCTGTAAATTCACGTGCCGCGATCGTTGTGGAGACGTTTGCCCACGCGGCTGATTTTATTGATCCGCGGGTCCTTTCGCTTTCAACGGATCGAACGGTCAAATGGGCGGCCGATTTCCGCCGAGCCGTTGAATTTTGGCGGTATCCCCACCGTCCCATTCCTTTTTCTTTTTCGTTTTGATTTTCTTTCTGGTTTAATTTTGTGTGGCTGTGATTTTGTTACCGTTACCGGAGGGATCGCCCTTTCGCTTCCGAAGGAACCAGGTCCGGCCCACCACTCTCTTGGGCTCCACCGATCACCGGTACGCCGGCTTCCGATTGGTAAAATACACGGAACAAAATGTGTGACTGATGGAAATTCTCCGTGAATCTGAACCGTTAGATCTTTTATATTCTTCCATGGGTTAAATCAATCTCCGATCGATTACTCTATAAATATCCAAATTCATTATATAGGAGATATATGAGATCACTCAAAAAAAAGACGCCCATTGATCGTATCGTATAAACCATTACGAAAAAATTAGACCGGCTTGCAGAATTCGATCCCAAGCTGATTTCGAAGCATCTCAATTCGGTTCTCGATTAGCCCCCACCATGTGGATTTTCTAAGTTCACGGTCGAGAAATCAACTGAGTGTGGAATCGATCACCCCAGTTACCTTAGCGACGCAATTCATACTCCCATCTTTTCAGTAAAGAGAGGAAACACAGGGAATAAGTCGATCAATTATTGACATTGGCCCCATCCAAATTTTCCACAAGTGAGAAACACGCTGCCACTCCAGCGAGCAAACGGCTACTTTTCAATTTCCACCCACCCTGCCAAAATGATTGAGCTGATGAAACGCAACACTTTTGACTTTAAGCCTGCAGAAATTCACAAAGAGGAAAAACAAACCACCATCTGATTAGAAAACCCATCATGGCGACCAACAGGGATCCCCCCATCCCATGCCCTTCACAGTAAATCACAACCCCCATCTCCATTACTCTTGATGTTGATGCCTGGATGCAGCACATGGGCAACGAACAGTCAAGTTCCGTGGATGATTCAAGGAGCTTCCAAACAAGTAACCCTTCTGCATTGAACGAACGAAAAGAGCAGATGACACCCTGTTGAAGAGAAGATAAGAACAAGCCAGCAGGACCAGCCAACCTGTCAGCATCCCCTTCGCCCTTTCCAGAACAATCCCTCAATAATCTACCATCATCAATGCTGCATCTGGAAAAAAGAAAAAAAGAAGGAACATGCTAGACCATTTAGGCGATTAGGTTGATTCAATTTGACGTTCAGAGGCCCCCACCTTGAAGTTAATATAGCCAAGCCGACCCAACTTTTCCTTTTGGCCCACCGGTGACTCAACACAGTTCAGCAGCAGAGAACTCAGAAGTCTAGAAATTCAACTTCTGGTTATTTCCGAATGGAAGCTGTTCCGTGTATGCGACATGCAGGAGTAATTTAACTCGAGCAAGACAGTCACCTGTTAAAAAAAACTTCACAGGTCAATTTGTTGTATCGTACAGCTGAAGTTAGTTCAATAATAGTAACATTTTTGAAAAAAAAAAGTAACTAAACACTCGCGAGTAAAAATCCGGGTGGCAGTTTCCACAATGGGGTAAAGAATTCAGAGAAGAACCGAAAGAAGAAACCAAGTACAACGAGGAAATTGAGGTGAGGTTATCCTCATTAAGAAAACAATTTAGACAATAATCGAGCCCAAAAAAAAAGGGAAGAAAAAGAATTGTTGTCCCTACTCGCGCCAGTATGTCGGGCCCAGAGAAAAGAAATGGAGCACGGCCATCTATAAAACTACCTTCATCATCCTCTCTCCCACAACTTAGGCCCTGTACACAGAGAGAGAGAGAGAGAGAGAGAGAGCGAAACAGAGAAAACAGAGGACAGAAGTAGAAGGAAATGGAGGGCAAAGAAGAGGACGTGAGAGAGGGAGCCAACAAGTTCCCGGAGAGGCAGCCCATTGGGATGTCCGCGCAGACGGACAAGGACTACAACGAGCCACCCCCGGCACCATTGTTTGAGCCAGGGGAGCTTTCTTCATGGTCCTTCTACAGGGCTGGGATTGCAGAGTTCATGGCCACTTTCTTGTTCCTCTACATCACCATCCTCACCGTCATGGGTGTCTTGAACAGCAACTCCAGGTGCACCACCGTGGGCATCCAGGGCATTGCCTGGGCCTTCGGGGGCATGATCTTCGCCCTTGTCTACTGCACTGCTGGTATCTCTGGTGAGTTAGGATTGTTTGTTGGAGTGAGCTTGCTGGTTTTACTTCACTCGCTGCCTCTGTGTCTCCGTTTTGTTTTTTTCTTGCTCGGAGATGTTTTAGGATTTGTCTGGTGCGAGTCACTAGTCAGAAGGGAAAAGGAAAGAGCTTTGCTAAATGTCTTTCTGGGAACCTCAGATTCGCATGCATCTTTTTGTTTCTGTCGTTCTGGGGGTTAGTTTAGACTCGGCTTGCCTTCAGAAGATGCAATTTTCGCCATTTGTATCCCGCTTTTCGTGCTTGCTAGAGCCCTTTTTGATTTCCTTCTTCCTGCAGCTGAAGATTGTTGAAGTACTTTAGGTATCAGTTTTCTAAAAACTGCCTAAAGTAATATCGGAGGATGAGTTCTTGCAAGAGTAATTGCTATATTAGCTGTAACTATCACTCAAAATAAAATAGATGGCTCTTACAAGTTATATCTTTATCGCTACTCGTGTGACATTTAAGGAGTGAAAAAACTTGCTTTTTCTTTGCCATGTTTTAACTATAATGGCTCATCTCCTCATGGACTTTGCCGCATCTCCCTTCCCATGGCTGACAGTTTGTGTTCTGGTTTCTTGAACTTCAGGTGGACACATCAACCCAGCAGTGACCTTTGGGCTGTTCCTGGCTAGGAAGCTCTCTCTGACCAGGGCAGTGTTCTACATGATCATGCAGTGCCTTGGGGCCATATGTGGTGCTGGGGTGGTGAAGGGCTTCATGGGCCACAAGCGGTATGAGCTTCTGGATGGTGGCGCCAACTTCGTGAAACCCGGCTACACCAAGGGTGATGGCCTCGGTGCTGAAATTGTGGGCACTTTTGTCCTGGTCTACACTGTGTTCTCTGCCACTGATGCCAAGAGGAATGCCAGAGACTCTCATGTTCCTGTATGTTGACATTGTCCTCTTCTTCCCTCTGGTCTTCTTGATGCTTCTGCTGCAATTTTTTTCAATTTTATTTTTGGTTTAACTCGCCTTTGATCCTTTGTTCATTTAGTGGTTTGATTTAGTGGGATGCTTAGCTTTGCTGCTTATAGTTTGATCTACGAAAGGGCGTAAAAGGAATATAAACAATTTGGACAAATGGATATTTCCTTTTCACGGGCAATTAAACTTGATGAACTTTGAGGAGGAAAATTCTTAGGGAGTCGAAAGAAATGGTTAGGAAATATTTTGGAATAGGCATGAAATGAAAATTTTACTGTTATCTTGAGGTAACCGTGTTTGGCATAATCTGACTGCTGTGGTTTGTTGAGTTGGAAGTATCATTCCCTTCCATGAACTAAAGTTGGTGGCGCAAGGAAAATTAGCTACGGATGATGGAATTGATTGACTTCAAAGTTTTCCCTTCTTCTAAAGACTTATGGTAATCAAATAGGGTTTGAATCATCATTGTTCAACAATTTGGAAAAAGTAGTTCTCACGGTACCAAATAATAGCAGTAACGACTTCTCATTTATGATGCTAGACTACTCCTAATTGGGATCGAATACCGACATCTGAAGTAGGCATCACTGAAAAAACAGACCGCGTGCAAAAATTGTTTAGCATTACAAAATTAATTCGCTTATTTCAAACTGATGACATGAGCAAACAGATATCCATGATGTCGTATACTACTTGAAATATAGTAATTAATTCTAGGTTGATCTCATTAATTTTTGGGCATTTGTATTGCAGATCTTGGCTCCTCTTCCAATTGGGTTTGCAGTGTTCTTGGTTCACTTGGCCACAATCCCCATCACCGGAACTGGCATTAACCCGGCAAGGAGTCTTGGTGCCGCCATCATCTTTGACAAAGACCGTGCCTGGGACGACCAAGTAAGCTCTTCTTTTGTTTTTTCCCCCTTCCAGAAAGAATCCATAATTCTCTTGGCTGATGATCAAAACTCACTCTGACATGAAGTTCGTTTTACCAGTGGATCTTCTGGGTTGGACCATTCATTGGAGCTGCGCTAGCTGCTGTCTACCACCAGATAATCATCAGAGCGATCCCCTTCAAAGCCAGGGATTGAAGTTGCATTTGCATCTTTTGCTTCTCTCTCCTTCCGCTTGAGGCTTTGTTTTTTTCTGATGTTTGGACATTTTTCAGTCTTTATGATGTAAATTATCAAGTCGTGATGTTCGCCGAGTTTGTTAATGCTTCCTTATGAAATGGACTATCCTTTTCTTTTGGCCGCCTTTCCAAGCTTTCATGTTTGGAACCAATTTTTTTTCCTGTTTTAAGTCTCGTACTGCAGTGATTTAAAAGTTGCCTGCAGAAACCGAGACCAGTTGAAAGGTCCTCCCTCATAACACAAGCAGCTAAGGTTATGGCAATCGCGAAAGATGGATCATTCATATTCAATAATCTCTTGGAGCTGTTCTTTTCTCATGGCAAACTAATCATGGAGGCCGCAGCGTTATGCTCTTGCGTGAACTCCATTGGACATGTATAGACATGGGGCCAAGAAATAGAACAGGAATCTGAATTTCTCCAATTCATTTAGCTTTGTTGGCCACTCAGTAGATAATTTAAGACAATACGAGTCTATTTCAGTAGAAGTCGTCGCCCTGAAAGAGCTGGCAACCGGCCAAGTAAATTACTCTATACTTGCTTTTACGGCGTAAAGTAAAAAAATTTTAAGAACGTGAACGCATGGTATTCCTTCTTTACTGGAGCAACGTCTTAGACGAGACAATAAGAGCGCCAGAACATATCACTGGGAGGATCCGCAAATACGCAGTCACATCGAGAATGGGAAGTAATGACTGACATTTTAGACGAGACATGAAGCTTCACAGACGCACTTAGTGTTGCACTATAAAAGCCGAACACGAACCCCTCTCTCTCTCTCTCTCTCTCTCTCCATACTTGAATGAAAACCTCAAACTCAATTAGAGAACTGAGACCGCAATGAATGGGTATCCTAAGGGGGCCATTTAATGGTGGGGATCGGCTAACGTGGATTATTTCCACGTTAGCCGATCAACATGCCACACAGAGGAGCTCTTCCCGGGCCTCAAAAGCCCCTCCGTCTTATCATTAGTTCGTCATTACAATCCAAATACTTGTAGAAGGTCAGATTTGAGTTCACAAGATAAATGAAGTTAAGGATCTGAATCTCGAGATATTCATCTTGTTGTTTATGAACTGGACCGACGTAAAAGAATGTACTGTCACTGCAAAAATGGCTAAGCACTTACAGTTTGCAAAGCTAAGCACCTAGCTTGCAAAGACGGCCTGCTTCGCTCTGACTAATAGGCGATGCACGAATTCGACCTCAAATCAAAACAGGGAAAAATAAAAATTTGGAGGGTCGGGACCCTACTTACTTTTTGAGTACCGAAAACGTGAGATAATGAGATTCTCGGGCACATGGATGGTCCTAGCCTAAAGTCGAGCTTGAGCTGTACCTAAAGTTGGGCGGCTCTTTTAATGCTTCTGCTTTAAAATCTCAAATGCAGGAACCCAAACCCTCATGGCGGATGGATCATTCAAATTCAACGATCTCTTTGGGTGTGTTCTCTTTCTCACGGCAACATGGACACCACATATATGTCATTACGCTCCCACTCCATTTTACATGGATCAGCATGGAGCTTCTACTGCAGCCCTGAATCTCTTTCTATTTTCTCTACTACATTCAGCTTTATTTGCGACTTTGTAGATAAGACTACGACGATACAAGACTATTTCAGTAAAACTGGTCACCATGATAGAGCTTGCAACAGGCCTATTAAACAAATTTATAATTGCTTTTACAGCATCCAGTAAAGAGCTTTCAAGAATGTGATCAGATCGCATTGCTTCATCACTGAAGCAGCATCATACACAGAACAGTAAGAATACAATAACATATAATTGGTAGGATCCACCACAATAAATCTTTGGAGGTTGGAAGACTGTCGCAGCATACGAAATCATATCAAAAAGGGGTAATAAGTACTGAACAGACACTTCACACAAGACATGAAACTTGACAGATGCACGAACATTGCACTATAAAAGCCGAACAAGTAGGCCGAAACCAGGCATGAGATGTGAGATGTAATCGTAGTCTCTCTCTCTCTCTCTCTCTCTCTCATTTGAAGAATGAAAACCTCCACTTGACTAAAGAACTGAAATTCACGATGAAGGGGTCTTCACATCCACCAAATCCATCTTCTCACTAAATCTTCGTTACAAACTAAATGTTAGGAGAAGGCCAGATTGCAGTTAACAAGACAATTGGAGTAAGAATCTGCACCTCTGAAATATTCATCTTCTTGCTTATGGAAATACCCGTATTAAATCTTTGGACTTAGGAAAATGAACTGCAACTGCAAATGACAGGAAACGAGTATCTAATTCAACTGACTACATCTGATCTTCTACAATTTCTTGCTTGGGGAAGAACGGACATAATTATTCACAAAAGAATAAATTACAACGTATTTTACAACACAAAGCTATTCGTAGACCGTGCCAAAAATCTAATAATCCACATTAATTTTTGAGATCATAATCCTCTTACTGAACTCTGCCAAACCTCAATAGACTGCTGATCCTTCCTGGTGACGAACATCTTGTTCCCTCCAAAAGCCAAGTTGGTTATCTTAGCTCCTCCCATATCTTTCATTCTTCCCATTAAGTTTTTCCTGAATACCCTCTCCTCCAAATCGTCGTCGCTTTTCTTCTGAGAGCTGATCAACACCTCTGACCATAACTCTATATCGCCCTTCTTAGTACAAAAGACCTGATTCCCGTGACTCTCAATTTTACACCCAACTCCTTCCTTCTTTCCATTTAGCAATTTTCTCCTATCTCCAAGACAAACCCAAGAATTCTCATCATCCAAGTTCCTCAAATCCTTATAAAACACCTCGCCTGAATTCACACCAATTTTAAACATTGCAGACAGATTATCTGATACCGCAACATCAGAAAAGCAGTCGACTTTATCCTTCACCTCCCAAACTATGCTCCCCGTCCTTATATCCCAAAATCTAATGTTGCCCGATACACCTGACGGCCCACCATGAGACCCAGATGCCATCAAAAGATTATAACTTGGAATCCACTTCAATTTCGTTGCTGGGATAGCTGAATCAAGATCAGCACCGAAAATCTCATTATGACCGATCTCTGTGACTGGGCTTAAGCTCTGCAAGTCATAAACCAAGATCGAATTCGAGTTCCTCCGACCAGATTCGAAGCTAGCAAATAAGTACTCACCCGATGAACCAATCGCTTGCACAGTTGAACCGGACCTAGTCACGTTCTCCCAATTCAAAGTCTCTCTAACAGACCCATTCTCAAGATCAAGTATTTGCAAACCTGAAAAGTCGGTGGCACCAGCAGCGGCTATACCCGGGGAGATGGGCAGCAACGAGTCAACGGCGGTGAATTGAGTCAGAATAGTCTTCTTCCTCCCCAGACACCAATCGAACGAGGTGATTTTGCTCCCGTGCGCGACGTGGAGGGACCCGAACGGCGTGGCGGCAATCGCCGACGGCGTATCGCGGCCATTCAGCGACAAAACTAGCGATTTCTCGAGGTTAAAGGCTTCGAACTGAGACGGGTTCGACACTGAATTGACCAAAAGGGACTCGACCCCATAGAACTGGGATTCGGAGATCACGTCCTGAAGATCAAAGGCTTTAGCTTTCGACGGCAGGTTGCCAGTCCTGAGGAGAGACAAGATGATGGAGAACAATTCGGGGTCCCTGTCGACGAAATGCTCGCTGAGATGAGCTAACTGGGACTTGGCGACCGCGGAGAGGATCGATTTGGGGCCGGCGAGGGCGAGGGTTTGCTTGGTGGTTTGGAAAATCTGACCACCCACGTTGACGGTCACCACATTGGAGTCCGTTTTCGCTGGACGCAACCCATTCGAAGGCGTGGAGCATGAGAAAGGTGGCATTTTTCACCCCGCAAACTCGACGTCCGGGAACGTGCGAAGCTCCAAGAATTCGATTGAGATCTCTCGCGGAATCAAGAACCCCAACAGACAGGACCGCGAAAGACTCACCCCCAGGAACAGGGGAAGATGGGAGGATCGAATAAATAAGGGGAGGAGTGGGGAGGGCGTTTGTCGAACGAAAGTTAGTCGGGAAAACCAAAAAGATGCGGGTGACAAGTAGAAGAAAATGGGGGTCAAACTTGAGGTCGAGGGTGTCCACAGGGTCAAAGCGGGTGTTTCCCCTGCAGGCAAAGAACAAAATTCATCACGTGTGACGAACGTATGAGCCTCGAATCAATCCTGTCCTTTGAGTTTCATGAATTCTCTGTCGAAAAAGTTGACCCGTCTTTCGAAATGAAAACAATTGAAGGTATCTTATTGATGATCGTTTTCTCTCGACGCTTGTTTAATTTATATTCCATTTAACATATTTCGAGCTTCAAGATATAGATGATGCATAACGCTCATGTAATCCACGCATAAAATATTGCAAATAGTGAATAATTATCTAATTTCTTGGACAGGACACACACAGAGAGAAGAAAGATTCTTTGTTTTGCAACTGGTTACCGGCGGCGATTTGGCTTGGGTCAACTAATGGGGTTGCGAAAGCCGCCCAGTTTGGACCACTGCGTTGAATATTCGGTCGCTCTCCTTCCTCCCGACCTTCCTAGCGGAGCCCCTGGTCTAAAGCATTGCGACGGAGGCGCGTCGTTGAGTGAGTTTCTTTTGGGGGGTCAGGTTTGGTTGCACAAGACAAAACAACTTTCTGTTCCGCAAGTCCTGCCTTCGTCCTGCCCCGTGATTAAAGAAATAATGATGATGATACGAGGAGATCTTCCAGAGCCAACCACCTTTGAAACGAGGCGTATCTTTAGATCTTCTAGGACGGCTGAATCTGGAGGACCAACTATGCGGATCGAGGATCAGGTCCATGCAAGGGCTTCTTGATAGTTGGAAGGATGCGAGGTCTGTGTGGCCAAAACCATTGGAGCATGATATTGCCCCGGCCGCATAATCAAACGAAGATCCTGGGTTTATTAGATATCAGCAATTGGAATCATCTTACAGATTCAGAAACCTAAATCAATCCGGCATAGAGCTACCCACCGGCTACTCGCCGCCATACGTGGACTGCGCAATCTCATGGAGGATTAGCAGATTCTTTCATCCCCGAAACAAATGCGCTTTTACAGAACTAAAGCAGAACTAAAGCCACCTTCATCGAGCCCCGTGACTAAATCAGCAATTCAAGAAAATCCTTGTAGCCGCGCTTAGTCAAACATCGTACCGCGACAAACATAGATGTAGAACAGAAGTTCTATGTAAACATTCTCCTGACTTTGACACCGTAGACTGCAGTCGCATTTCGATGATCCTGACAGCCTACTGGAGTCGCCGTAAATGAATGCAACGCCACGCTAGTAGTGTAAAAGTGGGAACAGGGTTGACATTTCAAAGAAATACCCAAAACAGAGACAGACCATAGGTCTTCTCAAATCTCACGGTTCAACCCTCCTTCAATAAATAGCTGTCGTCACAAGAACTTGAAAATAACCAGCATCAAAATCTCATTATTCATACTATTTTACATTATAACAACTGAATATGATGGTGAGATCGAGCCTTGAGATGCCTGGGAAGACAATAATTTTTCCTGTCTGATCTTTACAAGAGAGGGGAAGACTGTTCTATTCTAGTCCTAACAAAAGTTCATGGATGACCCTGTTTACTCAAAAACAGATATGGGTCAACATGCATTGCTCCCTCCTATCAATTTCCAAATTCTTCCAACTCGAAGAAAGTAGTATACTGTTAGTTTAATGATGGTCGGTCATAAACTAAAATTCACCCACCTGAGCTTCTAGACTCACTATGTGGTCTGTGCAAGACTAAACCAGCAACAGAGTGCCAAAGCAAGCATCGCCAATTAGCTGACCCCTGGCTGTATCACTGGGAAGGACCAGTTTCCATTCTCCTCAACAACCGTTTCGCCTGTCCACCAAGCCGAGCAAAAATCGTGCCTATGAGCATCTCTCCCATCAGCATTATCGAAATTGAATTCTCTAGAAGAAGACCCTGATGTGATAGAACTATGCCTATGATGTTGCCAATTCTCATTGTCATCCAAGGAAACTCCCTCTTGTTCGTTACTGGATGTTGCACCTAAAGTGCCCTCATTCATGCCTTTGAGTTCACAACAGATACTCTCTCTTTCAGCAGCTGCATCATTTGCAGCAATAACTGCACTTCCTGCTGAAGCAATAAGCTTGCCATCTTTTGTAGGTATCTCGAATGATACTCTGTTGTTGACCGTCAGATCGCCATTTTGGCGTTCGTTGACAGATGGGTGTGATGCGACCTTGAAATCTGAAGGACATCCATCTACATATTTGGTTCTCACAGAACCAGGAGTCAATGAACCAGAATCTCGCCTCGATCCCCATTCATGGGTGCATAACTTATCAAGGTTCAAGATCTTGGGAGGCTCACTGGATCGGAACTCTAAGACATTGAGACCACCAGCAAACTCACAACCAGGAAAGGGAGATGAAGTGCCTGAGCCCGAGATGCCAGAGCTGGGAGAAATCAAGTGGCCGACGGGGCTACCAGGAGAAAACTGATAAGACTGAAATTCATAGTTAGGGAACAGAAACCCCTGACAGGCCCCCGCGTTCTGTAGGTTGGCATCGAACAGCTGGGCAAATGGCACCTCTGGTGATGAGGGTGTAGTCAGATGCACAGACTCAGGAGGGGGGGTGAAGGGAGCAGTAGACGGCTCAGTTGTCAATGTTGAGAAAACAGGCGGAGATACTAACTGGGTTTCATGGGCATAAGGTCCAATAGCAAATATGGAGTGAGGCCCATTAGGGGAATACATACTTGCTGATGTTGACGTCCTGCTTAATATACCAACGGGAGATTGGGCAACAGAAGGAGGTTCTGATTGAAGGAATGATACTGGAGAGGAGGGTGGTGCCACAAATGGAAGAGTTATAGCTGTTGATCGCACTACATTATAAGTAGCGGAAGCATCGCCAGTGGAACCTGTTGTCTCAGGATGAAAAACAGCAGGACCAATACGCTTCCGGTGCTTCTGATACCCAAAGCACCAATACAAGCTCCAAAAAGCACGCCATCTTCTCTTCTGCTCTTGAACAACAAACAGAAATTCCTTAGCAAGGAAAGTGCTACACACTTCTGTAGTAGCATATGCTTAATTATATAAAGAGAAAAGGTCACGACAACTCAACGGAGATATTGCCATTCAAAGGCTATAATCATTGGCACTTTACAATTCATGTGACCATGCATAAATTGATAATCATAATCAGGAACAGCCGTGTCAAAGCAGAATGAGTATGCAGGAAAAAAGAGTGCCCTTTTATCTGCTTAGATGCCGCTGAAATTTTTGTAATTCCTCGAAGCTCATAGTGATTCATTGCCAAAACAACGTGATAAATTCATTTTCTGAAAGGAGGATCCAGCACAGCACGTTAGGTAGTTACAGACTCAGCAACTTGCTTGTGCTTGAAACCGTGTGCCCTCACTAATACTGGAACTGAGTGCTTATCTTTTAGTTTTCACTGCTGCAGAGCAAGATATAAGCATATCACGGGCTCTTAGCACATATTTCCATCAGAGAAGTGTTAATTAGTTAAGACACTTTTGGTCGAAGGCTATTCACACATCTTTATTTGAAGTTCTAACTCAACTCTGCAACACATGAAGAACCCGTGACATAGGAACAAGGTAGAGAAAGAGGGCAGAAGGAAGGAAAGTATCAAGTCGAACGAAAAATGGACCATTTCCAACCAAAGTAAATATTCAGAAAGAGCGGGTGCCGAGTCTGAACTTCATTGCCTATCATATCCGAAACTAAGAACCTGACCATTACAGAGAAGAATTCGCTACAACAGTTATCTTCATCGGAGCATTCATCCTGTTCAATTTCTCAGAACTTCAAATAATAATAGCATCAAATCCCAATCTCTCTCTCTCTCTCTCTCTGAATTCAACTATCAAGTCCCCTGTACTTTTGAGACCAAAACTTTCTCCAGCAAGTATCTACTTAACTTCTTTTTTTCATCTTTTTGATTAGATCAGAGACAAAAGAAGCAGATCACACTTTTAGAAAGACTTCCATTAGAGATCGCTTTTTGCTCCTCTAATGATCACTAGCAAGCTTTTTTACCCATCTTTTGCTCAGTATCTACTTGGAAAAAGCAGCCCCGCCTATTTCGCATCGGAAACTCATTCCACTTCCACTTTGCTGTAATCATGATTCATCAGCACATATGCATGCCCTAAGCTAAACACGCAAAATCGAACGAGCTGCACCGACAGAAAGATCAACCGAAACGCCAGATAAATCAGGACTTCCCCGAGCTCCCCGATTCGACAAAGAGATCACCAAACGAGCTCATCAATCAGCGACGAACACAGTGGAACGGCAGCACACATCAGCACATGAGCTCACGCTCACCTGGACTGCGGCTTGAGGGACGCGGTTCTCGGCGGAGGCGATCGCCGTCGCGGCGGCGTGTATGGTCTCCAGGGCGGCGTCGTTGCGGTTACCACTCCCCGTCGCGCCCCTCGCTTCCCGGTTCCCGTTCTCCATGTCTCGCGCTCTTCGTCGATCCCGAAGAGAAAAAGGCAAAAAAACTCCACAGCTTGAGACCGCGCTATCGACAGCAGCTGCTTCGTCGTTCGCCACATGCGGAGTCGGAGGAAAACATTTTCTCGAGAAAATAACCGAACGCACGCTAGGAAAGTGTGGGTCCACGACGACGGACCAAATCGCGTGGAAAACGAAAATTAGCTCCTGTTGAATAATCATAATTTTATTTACTAATGTTTTAACGACACATCGTGCGATGAAATTAAATCCCGTTTATTTTGTAAAAATAAATAAATTAAAGAAATATTTTCCTTAAAAACGACCATTTATCTTAATAGAAATAATTAACTAATAAAAATGTTTTCACTATGAATAATGATTTATCCCAGTCATCTTTTAGGGATAATACAAGAAATTACGTCAACTATTTTTCAAGAGATGTTTTTAAAAATCATTTCTTTTTTTGGCGAAATTAATAAAAGTTACAATTTTCTTCTCCATACTTGTTTAGTTAATATCCCGAGCGAGTTTAGCAATAAAAAAATTACGTTACTGTTGAATATTATTTTCCGGGCGAGGATGGCTTTTGAGGTCAAACACGGCAATGACGTGGGACTTGCCCTTTGATTTGTGGGAAGACCGGGATTTTTCTTCTAAGGCTTCGAGCTTTGAGGAACCCGAGGCAATTAATCATTTAATTAAACTATAGCCGCGGGGCGCATTTCCGAAAATGCCCCTACGGACGATCGACAACTTCAGCCCACGTGCGTAGAACGAAGAAAAGACAGTTCCCCACGGTGATAGGCGACGGCGGACGGGGCCACTAACTACGTAGGTGAAACCAAGAGTTACAACTAGTAGCGTTTGACACTACGATATAAGTAGTTGACAGGATGTCGGGCCGACAAGGTGCGACGACATCGTACAAATAACCGTATCAGACAATAATCTCATGAATTTTCTCCTCCTTTTTTTCTTTTCCGAAGAGGCGTCGAAGGGAAGTTCTTATTTTGACCCATTGTAAGAACTCATTTTGCCCGCTATATTTTCATCGATTGCATTTATTTCTCTCGATCGTTTGAATCATCTACGATATATGCAGCTCGCCGCGACATCCGATTGATAGGCGGCGGTCCGGCGTTACGCTCGGCGCATCCCAGCCGGAATAAAACGCGCGTCGGTACATGGGATCGCGGCACCTGGATACATGGGTCAGCACGTGTGGGTTTTTTTGTTTAGCCCGGCGTCCTAAATTGGAGGAAGGGGAGGGCGACGAAGGGCAATTGGGTCAATTCACGAGAGTCATGGCCACGATCGGCACTCTGCGCGAAGAGGAGGAAAGGGACAAAAGAGGAAGTGGAAGCGTGCGGTTGGGTTCGGAGGGGGGGGGGGGGCTGCGAAAGGCGTGCACGTGTGCTCATCCCTCCGGCCCCCGGCGCCCTTCCTTCTAGATGGTGATTGGCTCGTCGCTTTCCCCGTGGGCCCCACCTCCCAATTTCCACAACTCCCTCCTTGACGCCTTCCCACCAACTTGGCCACCACGGCAAGCGAAGGTTCCCCCCCGCACGTGGATCGAGCTCGGACCGATGATCGCTCGGCGGTCTCCCGAGTCCGTCCGATCTCGGACGGAGTCTCCCATATTAATGAAACGTTATGTTTGGACGGACACAAACTTTTCAAAGGTTGTAAGGGACATTAATAATAACCGTAAGGCAGACGTTATGAATTTGAAATGGAAATTAAAAAAACCGTTAATGAGTGAGCGCCCAAATGTGCCACCCTCGTCCTACTACGAAGTAAGAAAATAGACCCAACAGGGTTACATCAACATCTATTATGGTGCAGTTCGTTTGAACCTCACTTTTCTTCTATGGACTAAAAAGTCTTAATGTAATTCCTTGTACGGCTCTTTTGGATGCAAGATTCTTAGAATACCGGTATTTAGGATAAACGATCAATATTTTGAACTCTGATACGTCGATTCTCAACTTTATAAGTTTACCGAATCAATTCAACTTTTATTTTAGCTTTTTAATGCACATCCTCTACATTCGAACTTTTTTCAAAATTGGGCCGGACTCGAGCTGGTGCTCCTTCCATAAATACGTTGTGATCAAACCCGAGTTCGACATACTGATTTTCTAGACTACCCGGAGCTCGGGCGTTAACTTCGGCGCTCGGTCGAGTCAAAGTCGAACGCGGCATCGAGCGTGCGAGCTGGACGAGACTCGACCTTCTCACATCGTGTCAGCTCCGCGCGTCGCGGCCGCACCCCGGCCTCGCGCTAAACCCAGGCGCGTTCCGTCTTTTGCGACGCGGTCTCCCTCCTTCCCTAATCTCTGCGCAAGTCCCGCTTATGGTGGTGCGACGAAAGCCGCCAGCTTCACTTCCGCCGGGCAATTTCGCCGTGACGTCGAGTGGACGGGATAGGGATAGATCACGCGTCTCCTGAGCTGGCTATGATTGGATAGACTTTTGCAATAGAGCGGCATCGTCCGTTGATTTATTGCACGGGATCTCTCCTCCCACTTGCGAGATGGATCCGCCGCACGTGTGAATCCCAAGATCTTCGGCTCCACCACGACATCGACGCTTTTTCACACACGCACGCACCCCTTAGCGCTCTCCCATCTCCCTCCCTCTCTCTCTCGCTCTCTCTCTCTCTCTCTCTCTCTCTCTCTCTCTCTCTCTCTCTCACGGTGGCGCCGATGCACGAATCACCTTCTCGTGAACAATCTTAAATCCAATTCAAATTGAATCCTGAACATTTCTCGATCGAAAAAGAAGAAAATCACCGACTTCCACGCTAGTCTCGAGTCCATCTCGCACCCAGGAGTAGCCACGTACTTCTACATGCGGAACGGAGGATGTTCGTGGAGACGTGGATTTTGATAATGAACCTCTGATTGGCTCCGACGTTGATGATTTTGAAGAAATTAGCGGCGATTTTTTGAAGGGGGGATAGATTTTAGATTATAGCGAAAGTTTTGTGATAATTTGGGATAACCCGACAATGGGTAGTTTTCTTAGTTGAGAGTTTCTTTTTCATTGTCGAAATCGAGAGTTTGAAACTTACAGTTATTATCGTCTTAAGTCGGGAATCATGATATTGAGGTCTTGAGTTAATTTTCCTCAAGATATCTTCGGAGAACCTGTGATGGATTTTTTGGTCATAAAAAAAATATAATAATTCGAGACATGATGGCGATTGGACTTAAAATTCAGAGTTTCTTAAAGAAGTTAAACCCGACAAATGAAACTCAAAAGTCAAGGAGGATGAATAGGAGCAAAAGCTTCTTTTAGAGCACGCAAAGAGAAATGGACTCGTGCCCTGCAGCTTGACGCTAACTGGGGCCTAAGGTTAGGCGAATTTGCTGTTCCCGCATTATCCCACACTGTCCTCATGGTCAACCATGTGACATTCCATCGTTGAAAAAACAGCGGCACTCGCGTTACAGCATGTCGTCGTTCGTCGTCAACCGTAATGTGCTATCTCTTTCCGTGCGCGCTTGTCCTAAAGTCCTAGGCGCGTTACCGAACCGAATCGATTGAGGTATAGCCAAATACGACGGGTTCATAGACTTCAAAACGAGATGCGGTGTAGGTTCATCGGAGTAGCGAGCCCTAAATTACGGATTGAATTCATGTTTAAATTTGAATCGGGATATGGGCCAATCTTATAAACAGATATTCTATTGAGTGTGATGGAATTATGGGCCGCCCAATATGGGCTATGTGTCCAAGACCAGTCAAAATGGGCCAAAAGCAATAATTATAAGAAAACGCTTCAGAAAACGTTTGGTAGATGCTCTACTCCTCTCTCACAGTGAACACAGACATTCGCTTCTTCCTCTCTCCATTGATTATTCTCGAAGAATTCTCATGCCACGAAGGGGCCATATAATCTGTGGAAACCCGAGGTACATTCGATTTACATAATGCGCCTTTTGATCGGTGATACGACACAATTCTGGGCTTTTCTGTTGTGTTTGTAATCGAAATTCGTTTCCGATTTTCGAGGATTCTTTAATTCGAAATAACCCAACATGAAATTTTGAAATTATTTTTTGGGGAGGGGGGGAGGAACACTCGTATCCGTACGTGGAGCGACCTTGTAGTATTTTTTAAAGTCTTGGACCTAACCCAATGCGGTCAGCAATTTGGACTGGCGAATGTGTTACGTGCCAGACTTTGGCATTCTTTCCGGTGGAAAACAGAGCGGGGTTGGTTAGCTGCACTCCTTCGCGGAACCATCTCACTTCCCTTCCAAGTTGGGCAACGTAGACCCCATTGTAATTGTATGAAGACGGGCCCGCACGCTCGATCTAGACCGGCACGAATCAAGCCGGTGCATAGTCGAGCGGTCAGTGCACCGGTCAGATGTGGTGCAATCCGATCAAACACTCCTATGTGAAATGATCTCACTTCCTCTTCGAGTTGGGCGATGCGGATCCCATTATATAGAGACGATCGGTGAGGTCGATCTGGACCGGCACGACATGCTCGAGCGGCCAGCAACCGGTCGGATCGGCACGCGGCCCGGCCGACCTACTCACGAAGTCGTGCGGACTCCATTGGGGAGGCAAGAGCGTAATTATTGTACAAAGCAATCGATGGCTTTTTTGGATTTTAGGTGATCGCGCCGCCCGAGTTCAACCTCGCGTGCACGTACTTGCCGAACTGGCTTTCTTTTTCCTCGTTACGTATTCGGCAGGATTGTCTCGGACAGGGACGCTGTTCTCTCCGACCGACTCGCACGCTAAGCTGGAAACGTCTCTCGCCATCATGAACGGACCACCTTGATCCAGCGCGACGGCGCACGTCTTATTCTTCTAATTGACGACTGGCCTTTGACCGTCGAGATTCCACGAGCTTGGTGACCTACCGATTTGCGTGTCGGGCGGAACATTGGTTTTGGGCTCGGGTCGGGCCTTGTTGGCCCAACGATCTATTTTCTAGTTGGCCCATTGGGCTGCCGGTCCGCGGTGCCCTTTTTTTCATTCCCGGAAAGTTCGTGCTATGGGCCGAATTCTTTGGAAGTCGAATTGACCTCCGCGAGATGGCCCCCACTCCCAGCCAATTTGTTTGCTTCAACTTCCATCCTGTTAATCATGAGAGAATTACCGAAACTGTCTTAAATTTATTATAATCGTACCAATTCAATCTTGAATATTTTTGTTTGTCTAATTTAATCATTAGGATTTTTTTTACAATTTGTCAATTTAAGCATTATTGCTAATTTTCACCAAAAATTATTGACATAGACGTTTATTGTCTTACGTGACGCAGGCACAACAACGTAGATAATTTTTATAACTTTTTCAATACTTTTATTTTTATTTTTTTCTTTACTTGCTGCGATGGCCTCGCACAAGAAGGCCTTCACCGCCTCGTTAGGCCTCAACCAAGGGCACTCGCCTGATCTAGGTGAGGCCTTCATGGCTAGCAAGGGTCATTGGCAGCCTCTGCCAGCCACATTGAAAAAAGGAAGCAAAGAAAAAAATTAT
Source organism: Melaleuca quinquenervia (assembly GCA_030064385.1). Lineage (NCBI taxonomy): Eukaryota > Viridiplantae > Streptophyta > Magnoliopsida > Myrtales > Myrtaceae > Melaleuca > Melaleuca quinquenervia. The sequence goes on from CM057722.1 coordinate 3,283,842, forward strand.
TGATATTACAAATATTATTCACATTAGCGTTAACTGTACCATATAAAACAGCTGATGTTTACATCAATAATTCTCGAAAAAATTGACCGGAATGTTTGATTGATAAACTATCAAAAGGTTTTATATTGAATTAGCCAAATTAAAAGATTCAAGAATTAACATAACTACAATAGATTTAGAGTTTTTCTATTTCTTAGTAAGTTTCCCCATAGCTTTGTAGTTTGATTCTGAAGTATGGAGTGCAAAGCGCTTCGCATGGACCACAAGGAATGGTTTTTAGGTGCTTTTCGTTCTCATATGGAGAATTGCAATAAACGTACTCACCTGACATGATTACAATGAGAAAAATGCAGGGAAAAGTGTAAACAAAAATTGAAATTAATCAAGTTATAAAATTTTGATAATTTATCAAAATAATTTATCTAATCAATTTTAATTAGAAATTGCCAACATGGACTCTCTTATCCTACATGACACAATCGACATTGATGTAGACAAATATTACACTTTTTAAGATTTTTTTTGTTCTTTTCTTCTTCTTCTTTTTGGCAACTTTGGATTGGCGAGGGCCGAGACCCTCGGTAGTTGGCTAGAGAGGGCCTTCGTGCCCTTGCTAAGATCCAGGCGAGGACCATCACGCCTTCGATGGCCCATTGGTGAGGGGCTTGCGGCACTTGCTTGTGGTCTAAAGGCATCGTGGCCCTCGGTCCCAACCCTCTCTTGGTTTGGGGTGCGAGCCCAACGCCTTTGCCTATGACTAGACCTATCAAATGAGTTAGTCAAATCAGATTTGTGTCATGACGTAAATGGTTCAACCCAAATGAATTCATATAACCCATTTTGTCATGCAAATTTTTTGACCCAATCAATTTTACTAAATTTAATCCAATTTAAGAGAACTTATTTCTTATAAACTATTTTTTAAAAACTTTAAAAAATGATTGGCATCAATACCAAGAATTTTTAATTAGTAAATTATTATAAAAGTTAAGTCTCCATAAATGAGTACAATTATTAGATTAAAAGCGAAATTGATATAAATATAACAAATTTGTGATTTTTTTCTTTGTGATGCTTTTCTCGAGAGACCCGCAAAAGTACATCGCGTGCTGATGTTGAATTCGCTGGTACATTACTTACTTTCAAAGAGTCCTCATTGGCTTTGTCAGAGATCCTCACTTTCACGTTACTCTGAAGAAATTTGAAGCAGTCAAGAACGACCCTCACTGTCCAATCGGAGTTCAGACCTTTTCTACAATCCTTATATTTTTCTAAATTTTACATAATCAGCGATAATGATCTTTGACTTGCTCCTGAAAGATACTAACGAAACTAATTAGCACCAATCCCACATTCAATGTTTCATAATAGCATGAGAGATTGAGTCATACCCTGATTGGAAACTGGCAAATTATGATGTAATTCATCACAATCATGTCCTCATAATGCAAAACCAACGATGCTCAGGAACAAAATCTGATAACATTCGCACCAACGCGTTGATTGAACCCACTTCTCAACCGTCTAGCAAGCGAACCAATGCCAATGTGAAGGAAAGAACTCGACATCCTGCTTCAAACTCATTCAAATCTTTCTCAACAACCAGAAAATCTCCACCTACTAGACCAGGTCAGCGCTGAGGAATGGTTTCACGGCAACTTATGAGGAGAACGATGTACCAAAGATGCAAGAGAGGAGAGGAAACAGGAAGAAGTTCCAGCACTGAATCAATACAACAGCATGCAACATCCATACAATAATTTACACATCAACCATAGAAAATAACAGTTAGAAAGGTTAGGAAATTCTTTCCCCCATGGGCCTTCAGTTTTTTTGTTTTTTCCATTTGTTTGATTTTCCAGGAGTAGATAATCATGTACAGATGAGAACAATTGGTTTTTTTTCCCCTTCTGGTGTGCCTAAGGATCGGCTTTGCCAGCAACCTCGTCGTCGCTTGAAGCATAGTCAACCTCACTTAGCTCCTCATCGCTCGATTTGTCGTCCCCCGCTGCACCAACATCTTCGGGTTTGGCATATTTCTCACAGTACTCTGATGACAGAAGATTTTGGTAGAAAGGATTCGAAAGGTATATCAGTAATGTGCAACTCCTAGTTGTATGAAAGTACTAATCAAAATAGAAGCAATTGCTCAGCTGATACATGCTTCATAATCTCGTCAGTAAGGTTTCCAAAGGAAATTGAAGGGAACAAGCACACTCGGCAACCCCAGTGCCATAGCAAGTTGTGTGCTGCGTCTGGCATCAAGAGGCCCCCACCCAAATTATAGATATACAGAATGTGACCTATGTTCTGTCCGGACCAATGAAATTTTACATTTTTGTGGCAAAAGGAAAATGATATTTTCTAGCAATTCTAGACTTGATTACCAATAAAATTTGCAAAAGGCCAAAGGGACTCAGCAAACATTTATGTGCTTTAACCATTATAATCCTTTAGATTCACCAAATTATTCTACTCAAGGGAGGTTGATATCAAAACTTATGGCCGTTCTATACAATGTGCATAATACATAAGCTCTGCCTAAAGTTCATCCCATATGTCACATTATCTTCTGCTCAAGGTAAAACCCTTTTTTTATCTCTTATAAATGAATCCTTCCCTCGAGTATGTTGGCTTCATTTATCTCCATTAAACCTACAGGTATCAAAGAAATGTGGTCAAAAAGTGTTAAATTCACCACCAATTTCTGGCTGTCAGTTTTCCAACTGCAGATGTGAGAACATATTCATGTATGAATTAGTCCTCTCTAGTCTCTCAGCTATCAGCCATCTGCCTACGTACACAAGCCAGTGAATGAGAATAACCCTTAAACAAGTCTCACTCATCTTTGATTTTGCCTAGTAAACACGAAGAAGACAGTGAATCATGATTGCCTTTTTTATACTCATTTTCATAAATCCTCTATAAAACATTAAGCAGTCAAAAAACCCGGAACTACATAAATGCACTGATCCTTCAATGTTGGGCCTTGTTATGTTAGTTACAGAAGTTCAAAAATCACTTTATTTCCTAAATAAAGCTACATTGAGTTTTTGAGATCCAGACGCAAGCCATTGTAACCATGCACACATTTTATGTTCAAAAGCAGAACAAATAAAAATAAAAGGTCAATGAAAATATCTTGCTTACGAGGCAATGGCAATTGAACAAAACAAAATGTTAAGAAGCCAACGACCAATGCTGAGCCACAAGGACTGAGTGATAGGTATTTGATGGAAAGGGATAAGGAAAGATGCAACAAACACACTAGAATCCACATCTTCCATCTTGCAAAACATTATGTACAATCAGAACCATGGAAAAACTGGGTGAAATAGTCTCAAAAGCAGAGGTCTGTACAGCAATTCATCACGGTAGAAGCATAAAACCTCGTGAAGCATAATAACCCTCAATGGAGTTTTTGGACGAAATAATGAGAAAGCCCCAAATAAAAGGTACCATGAGATCAAAACAGACTCCGTGCACCTACTATAGAAAGATATGGAGCAAACATCATATAGACCCTAAAATGTCCAGGCTCGGAGGTTGGAGAGCACTCAAACACCAAGCATTTGCTTCCTTGATCGCAAATTGCTTACATCAAGCAGATAAGTTTGATTGCATCAAACCAGGAAAATGCACAATGTACTTAGTTATCAAGTTCCTTTGCTCTTAAGTTTCTTTTTGTCAACATCTCAGGAAAAAGAAATACATTGCCTACCCACAACTTTGCACAAAAGGCTAAAGATAACATTCAGAACAAGCAATGTTAAAGATGCAACCTTGCAAACTACATTCATGGGAACCAACCAGGAAACGAGTATACAGCTTTTGGATCGATTATTACCTTTCACTCTTTGTTCATATGCACCTTTATCACGCATCATAAGAGCAGCAGCTTCTCCATTTAATGGATCCGATGGGTTGGGATACAAAAGAAGTTGAGGAAGAAACACCTCAAACACGTTTACCAAATCTGGAACAATTTAAGGAACAAAATTAGAATGTTGATATCTCCATAAAGCAGCATTGGCAAGATCGTACGTAGAGTCTGTGAAAAGGCGATAAACTGGCGGATATGTCATACCAAACATGGGGCTCCAAGTCTGATTGATAACATCCAAACAAACTGAGCCTGACCTGAAACACAAAATGGCACTACATGTGTAAGACTGATCCAACAAATTCAGCTACAAACTTAGAGCTGCAAAGGTATAGGCGGTTGATCATAATTAGCGTAAATGAGCCACATTTAGAAACTCTTTAATACTCACTGACTCACATTTCATCGACATTCGGGTGATAAATTTTATTGACAAAGCCAATGGAAGGGGATTTATAAGGATAAGCATCTGGCAGCTCAACCCTTATCCTCCATAGACCTCCCTGGTAAGGACCTGCAAATAATCGATTCAATGAACCCAAGCAAATGCCTGAAACTGCAACCTACTTGAAAAGGAAAACCACCGACACTGATTACTAAACTTACAGCTACTTACCGGAAATAAACATGCCAGCTGAAAAATGTATCAGGTAGATTTAGGAAAATGATTACATATAACAATAAATTATATCCAAAAGCACCTAAACTTATTGCTCTACCATTGAAGAGAAATTATATACGTCAAAGTGCCAAAAAGGGTTCCCATCTGGGAGACAAAAATTAAGAGTACCCAAAAAAAAAATCCCTCAATAGAAGAACCCGCTAGTGTTGTGTAAGGAGACCAAAACTTATCTGAAGACTGAAACCCCCAAAATCATCTTTATTTCAGTAAACTAAAAAGCGGTCCAAAATATTCCAGCAAAATAGCTAAAAATTCTAATCAAAGGGGTAAAATTAACTAAATCGCAAGATCAGAACTGGGTATGGAAGATATACTGTCTTTGGGTCCATGGAACTCCACATAGAACTCTTGCATGCCATCATTGATCATCTCCACCTTGTAATCACTCATCATCCTACACAGCTCAAACCAAACAAAACCCATAATCAATATCAGGCAGAGGAAGACATACAGAAACAAAAAATAAAAAAAGGACCCACCAAACAAAAACTCAAGAAGGAAAACAGAGTTCTAAAAAAAAAGGATTACAGCTTCATCAAATCCATCTCACGGCGTTTGCTTGGAGAAGACATGGTTCTTCCTCGGTTTTTCTTTTTCCTTCTTGCTTTGCTTTTGTTTGAACTCCTCCCTTGTGGGTAAGGATTTGGGTGAGAGGCTGAGGAAGATGAGTCTGTGGGGCGGTGGAGGCAGAGAGAGATGTGAGCAAATTCCTCAAAAAGACGGCTCAGACAAGAAAGAGGGAAATTAGGTGGGCCTGCGGGGATTTACATACATCTATATATATATATTAAATATATGTAATAATTATGATTGACGATGGAGTATATATACATACATGCGATCATGGAAAGATCTACAGCACAAATGTATACGTTTGCGTGTCTGTGTGTGGATGGATGTATTTAGACCCACGAAGGAAGCTGGTGACTCTCGCTCTCGTCTCATCTTGAGGAGATGAGCCCATTTTTCTTTTTATTTCTTGCATAGTCAGAACAAATCTCTTTTAAGTATCGGCTTATTTGCCATATAATTACTTTTTCAGCATATCTTTCAAAGTTCCGCGACTTATGTAATTTAAATTTGAAGAAAGATATCACGAAAAATCCTAAATTTTATCTCATGCGATACATTTATTTCAATTTTTTATGTCATAAAAAACCCTCAATTTATGCTCTATGACATATTTATCATTAAAATATTATAAGATTAATGTATCACAATTATATAAGTTTATGATAAAGATGTTATATTTTGGTGACAACAAAATTTGAGGTAAATGTGTTGTAATTGTATAATTTAGAATTTTTTGTGGTACTTTTCCTAAATCTTGTTTGAAATCTTTTCGATCGCATCAATAATAAACTCATTGATATTTATTTACTTATAAATTTTTTTATCTAAGTTTTTTTCTATTTAAGGCAAAATCTGTTTTTCATATTTCGAAAATATATATCGAAACGTTAGCGTTCGAGACGGATGTATTTATTTAAAGGGGGCGGATTATATCTCTCCTTCTACTTTTGGTTTTATTTTTTTTAATGTTGTGTTTGGGGGTTGATTAGATATTGAAGACTTAACCCTTTTTTTAATGGTATGCTTTCGTTTGAGGCGGCTGTACTATACGGGCCGAACGAATTTCCTTGCCGGAATAAAGTGGCAACTTTATGTAAAAGGACAGAAAGAAAATGAAATTGCAAAATGACCCACAAATGCATCTCGTGAATAAACTTAAATTCTTCTGTACACAATCTCCATGATCTCAAGGAAGTCTTATGCTTTGCTTTGCACCTGTGCTGTTCTAGTCAAAGAAGGCTTCTCTGTTTTCCTCCTCATAATGGCTTTTCAGATTCATTTCTAGGGCACAAGTTTCTCCTGTGACTACTCTCCTCGAATAGCTCCTTTCCACCCCGCCTAATGAAAATATTCATCTGTGATTGTTTTTCCACGAGAAATAGTCACAGTTATTTTCTTTTCTTTCTTGGTTGAGCAATAAATAGTATTGTGCCCTATTGTTGCACGTCTCGACAATTTACTATTGATATACACGCATCAGTTATATTAATAAAGAAAACAACGTCGAATAATTAATATGGTGTGAAGTGGTTAGATGCTCGAGTTAACCCATGACTCATTTGTTTTAGGTATTGAGGCGAGCGTGGGTCCAGTCGGATATATTAATGCACTCGAACTTAGGCTCTCTCTCTCGATGATTTCTCGGTGGTTGATTGGTGACGATCTACATGGTTAGGTTTGGCCAGAGAGACGAGGGATGACATTGGGTGCTGTGGTTAGCATAGTGGGTAGTTTATGTAATTTGGTTTGGCGAAAGAGACTGGGGATGAGATTGAACGTTATGGTGCAGTCGATGCAAACGGTTCGGTCCAAAGAAAGAAACCAAAGATGAAGGCGGATGCCATGGCATAGCACCGTAGTCTCGATGGCAATCTTCACGGTTCGATCTTAGCTCTGGAGAAAGAGGCCGGGGACGAAGAAAAAGACTAGAGATGAAGCTGGACATAGTGGCCTAACAACGCAATCTCGATGACAAATCTTCATGGTTCAGACTAAAGTCACATTGGAGTATTCGTATAATGTAAAGCAGTATTCGTATAATCACGACCGGTCAATAACTCGGGGCGCTAAATTTTTTTAGTTATTAGACAATGGAATACATAATTAACACCGAACGTGGGACTCTATGAAGAAAATTCTCTTATCGTGGGCCAGAAGCAAGACCTGTCCTCATTAAATGTCGCACCATTGAAAGCAAGCCAAAAATATACAAAAAAAGGAAGAAAAGAATCTCTGATTAACCGTGGACCTACTCAAATCAGGCATGATTAGAATAACAATTTCTTTTTTAATTTGCAATTAGTGCCCATTTGAGAGTTATTGCTCACCAGGTCTAACCCCCCCTCCTCATCTCATGTCATCATCTTCCCGAAACGACATTAAAATAATTTCTCAGATGCGACGTCGTCTGAGTTCTGAGGACTTGTTCGCCCCTCTCTCCTCTCTCTCCTTCTTCGCATTACTTTATTTCTCAGGCTCGAGGGGAAGTTAACTCGCCGCCCCGACCTAACTTTATGAAAAGACGAGATCAGATTGGGATTGGGATTACGTTCCGTTTTCGAGATTTTTTTTATAGAAATAACTTCCGATCGAAGTTTTAAATTAATTCGCGAAAAAATGTGGGAAAGAAAGAAATAAAGAGGCCCGCTCGCCGCGGCGACGGCGGCCGGATGGTGCTGCAGCGAAAGTTTCTTCCGGTGATGCGACGGAGGAGCGCGTGCGGTCGGTCGCCGTTCCGGGAAGGAATGCGAAGGGTGGGGAGAGGGGAGACGGCGGCGGCGGCGAATTAAGAGGCGGAGGCGGAGGCGGTGGAGGCAAGATCGAAGATTCAAGGAGGGGGTTGACGGAGCCCGATGAGGAAATAAAAAGAGAGCGGGATTTGCTTGCGTCCCGGAAGATTCCGCAATGGCCTTCTTCCACCTTCTTTTTTTGGTTTCCTTCTCTTCTTGGATTGGGGAATCATCCGTCGGTTGGCTGATCCCATCAGGCACGCAAGGCTCGTTTTTTTTCATTTTGTCTTACTCTCCCTCTCTCTCTCTCTTTTCTTTTAATCTCTTTAAATATAATGCCTATGGACTGCTCCGTGCCTTAAAAATGTGCCTACAGTGCGTACGTCAAGCCCTTTTTTTTTTTTTCTGGATGGTGCTCTTTTTTTTATTTTAAGAAACAATTATGTGCAGTGCGAGTCGCGTCGGCCTTGAATTGCAAGCGTCCCGTTTGCTGCCGCCGACGTTGAATACTGCCGCCACCTCGCGATGGCGGACGGCAAATTGCGGACGGCCGCGGTCGGTTTCCCCCCTGTCTCATCGCGAGTGGGGGTCCGACCTCGAGGAAGTTCTGCGGGGGCAAAGGTGCGTTTAGGAGGGAAACGACTTCGATGGTGGGCGGCCGCAGCATGCGACCTGTGGGGCTCTCTCCATCCGACGCGACGCGACGCGACGCGGCGACAAAGCGGAATCCTCGATCGTACGAGGACAATCTCTCGGATGGAGAGGCGGGAGCTTTGCCCGTTACGTCCGATGGTTTTAAAACAGTACACGCGCGGGGAGCAAATCCACCTTTCGTTTGTTTTTTTCCTCCCTTTCTCTTTATCACTCTCCTGCGGCCTTACATGGATGAAGGGAACGGCGGAGGAGACGCTTGCGCGATGAGAGCGATGCGATGACCGACGCGGGAACAGCGAACGAAATCGACTTTTTCTTCGTGAAGTGGAGGAGCACCGAAAGCAGAAAGTAGATAAAGGGGGAAGGGCGCCAACTTGATCAACTTGAGAATTGGCTGCCAGAACACTGACGGCCCCATTCGTCATCTCGTACGCCGCCCTACGAACATTCCCAGCTGTATTCGTCTATCATAGTCTCTTCAAATTGATATTTACCTTGATTCCAAAAGGAAAAAGAAACAAGAAGATTAAAGAAGGAGGTCGTGTCATAGATCCTGTGGACCAATCATAGAGGAGTGAAGAACCCATCGAATGAATTATGAAGCTGACGTTTGCTGGGACCGGCAGCAGTGCATCTCCTCTACAACCGTTGCAGCCACTTGGTTGAGGAACGCTCGAGTAGCTCGCGAGCAAAGGTGGGGAAAGAAGAACGCTCGCCAGGCATCAAGAGAATACGCCCGCTGAGCTTTTACTACCAAAGGACCGAAGTAATTTCTTTTAGAACAGCAAGCCTGAAAGATGAGAAAGCAAATTATATGCTCTGTTCATCTTAGACGAGAGGTTGGATCCCCCATATCCAATTAATGTAAGCACGCCGCGCGATCCAGATGAAACCGAACAAGTAATGACGAAACCTGTCGAATACGGAAATACGAACTCAATCCACCATAATGTGCTTGCTCGGCGGCCTGCAAACACGGTATGCTTCATCCCCAGATCGGTGATGCAGATCAGAGACTGATGGAAGCCATTCGGGGTATTTCTAAGCAGCCCACACCCATGGCAACGATGTGAATACCAGTTTTATGGGATGTCTCTGAAGAGACAAATGTACCACTCAAAGCTCACATTAGAAAGAAGCAGAACTCGAGCATTACCTTTCCGTAGGCCAAGTCCAAAGCACGAGTATATTAGAAAGCTTCCATTGACATTGCACAATCAAACTCACAGAATCGAAGCCCACAAATTGAATTCGTCACGGTTAACTTCAGTATCGGAGAATTCTCGGCAGTAGCATAGGAGGAGCACGAGGCCAAGAGAGAAACTTCATGAACTTACGAGTAACATTTATACCGAGCAAGCATTTCCATCGAATCATATTTTTATTTACATCAATTACCTAATATCAAAGAGAAAATCCCTGCCTCTGTTTCACAGATCAACCCCCTATCAACATAGAAACAGACAAAAAAGACGCTTCTTAATTTCCTTAGAACTGCCTATATGTATGAAAAATTCAAACAAAATGAAAAACGGACCTCAAGCAATCAGTCATGCCATTTCGACAACATCCCTAGCATTCCCAAAATCTATATGAACTCACAAGGAATGTAAACGCAAAACTGTCTACTGCGGAACATCCTACCAACCAGATGCAAGCTTGATCAGACCAATCAAGTGAATTCCAAAGAGAGCATCACAGCACTGGTGCCTCTAATTCACAGGGTAGTTGAAAATCATTTCCTGCATCGACAAAATGAAAAGTCTTGAGCGATTACATGAATTCTCTCTTCTTATCCCAATGAAAGTCGCATCAGATCCAGCCAAGACAAACCTCGCTACAGACAGGACAAGTATCGCTTCTTTCCATCCATTCAAGAATGCAGGCAAGATGAAAATGATGCTCGCATTTTGTCATAATTTTTGGGTTATTGGCATCGTATTCTGCAAAAGGAAGAGGAAAATGATCAGTCTACCAGAAAGTAAGCAGTTTTAATGTACCATTAAGTGCAGAAGATACATCTATTTTTGGAGCTCCATTCACATACTGATATCTGGGGAGAGAGAATGCTAAGAGATTTTTTCCACCAGCAATTTTCAGATGGAGGGATAAGACGCTGTGGAGACACACGAGATAGGTGCTTGTATTCTAGATATCTAAAACAGAGAAACATCTTCTACAAATAGGAGAATCACTCAAAGTCGCCACATCATTTATCACAGAAAGCTGAAACTCATAGATATGTCACGTTCAACTAATTATCGACCACATTTACTAGCATGATATAAGCAATCGAAGTGATGCATCGACAAGAAGAAACCGAGACGGAAACATACTGAGAAGTTTCTAGTGAAAATGGAAAACCACAATACTTCCTCAGATTCGAACGCCCGAAATATTTCATGTGTACTACTAGGGCTTTCCAAATGCATTACCCTCTAGACAGGTGGGACACTCCTCTGCAGGTGAAATGACAAGATCAACAGATTCCGAGAGCTCAATCTCCGGCTCGTTTTCTGTTTCGAGGACATAGTCTTGTCCTTTGCAGTCTGATAGCTTCAAATCTCCACATTTGGTTGGTTTATCTTTAACATCGCCACCAACATTTTCTGCAGGAACGGAATCGATTGTCTCAACTGCCGCATCAGTTTTATTGCCAGTACTTTCTTGAGGCTGCAGTGGAGTTTGAAGATGGCCTGACGCCACATCATAAGGCAAAGGTGCAGGAGGTGGTGTATAGGTGTCAATAGAAGCAGTTTCTAAATTTGTATCAACCACAAGCCCGGAAGAGATTGTAGGCGCAGAATTATGGTGAGATGATAAAGGAACAAGCTGTTCGGATACCGTCGGGCACTGCAGAGAGAATATGCACTATATTAAGGTTCAAGAGAATAACACAGAAGGAAGGTACTCACGAGAATAAATTCAAAAAAATCACATCTATGCTGTATGGTGTTTTCACCATTTGTGCTCAAAATCACAAGAAACCTTTTTCCATGACAACAACCTAAACTGAACCCACTCCACATAGATTTACACAAAAATAACCAGAACAAGAACCCTGCTCGTTACAGTTCAGAAGCAAAAGCATGCAACGGAACTGTCTTTGGTGTTTGAATTTGCATATGTCAAATTACCCAAAAAGCATATAAATTATTGCCACCTTACATAATGAAGTGAACATTTATTTGCATTCAAAAAATTATGCAATGGATTCATATGGGGCCACTCTTAACAGCAATCCATGCAACTTTTACTACATGTGGACACCTGGCTGCAGGGACCAAAGGAGCTTATCATGAAAGATATGACCAAAGTACTCAAAAGAATAAGAAACAGGAAATTCGGAACAAGGCAATGATATGGAAATCAATCATTTGAAAATCAAAGCAGGAGTAAGGTATCGCCTTTTGTATTTATTGAAGAGATTAACAAAAAAATAATCATTATAAAAGTAAATGAAAGTATAGACATGTACAAAAGGAATCGCTATTTTGAAAATTGCTTGAAGCATCATTAAATATTATTGACGATCGAGACAAGAAAATCCTAATTGGAGGCCTTCCGTGAGCATCTAGGAGAAACCTATATAGATACCTGGTGAAACTCTTAGGAATAGCTGCAATGGTGAAAATATGAATAAAAAAAACATCATGCAAAAAGTTCTCATAAGAAGGCGGACAAAACACATTAAGAAGAGGCCACATAGGAGGCATAGGAAAAAAAAAAACCTGCCCCAAGAGGAACTAATTGAACCTGCCCAGCCCGCTTGGGACAGGGCTTTTGTGGGTGGGGGTGGCAACAATGGTGATCCCCCCTTGTCTTTTGCCATTCCTACTGATTCGTACTATTCTTGCTTAGAGAGGAATCTCTCAAAGGCCACAGGCCCACAAGTACAATGACATACTACACAATCCCCTGGGTCACGAAAGTAGGCATACTGATGGTCAGCAAAAACTGACAGATTCAGCAGAAAGGAGGCATAGTAAAATGCAATAACCATTTGAAAAAAGCATATCATGTACTAGCCATATATGCACAACTTAAAAAAGTAAGTATTACAATATCAATTACTAGTTTCTAATACTGAGTTCCAAGCAGTCCAAAGGGAAACCTGCTTTTGGACTAAATAAGATTCTTCAAAAACAAGCAATTTCTCAAGAATGAGGCTTTATAGGAACAGATGAAAAAAATACTCATACTGACATGATAGAATGGCGGCGGTTCAGGCCTAGGACAGCAACAACAACCTCCCATACTGATATTCTTTTGACTGCTCAGCTTTATCAATTGGCACCTGCCTCGTCATATTCCATTCTTCAACATAAGTGCAGTCGAGTTCTCTACATAAAACACAAGAATGTAGATTATTATCTAGATGCACATCAAAGTAGTTAGCAGCAGATCATGAGAAATGGCAAAGAGAAGCAAATCGAAAACCAGACCAGAAAGGAAGTTTGCTTTGGAGAAGCTGCAATCTAGACCTATTGCTCAAATGTAATTGGTTTTGATACTAGCTGGGACTTTGTTGAAAGGAGCATGAGAAAGAAAGAAAATAAAATAGCAAGTAACCAATGCCTCATATTCTCACAAACTCATTCCTAATTTCAAAATTGCATATATTCGTGGAAAATAACTATTGATAACTAATCATATGCAAAATCATCTCATGGGGGCCATTAATTTGTAAGGAACTCGAGTTTGGAACCCTAGATTATATGCATTCATGCTGTCTGCGCGCAATGACCAAAAAAAAATATAGGAAAAATGAAAAGGAAACCCCCTTCTTTATTGGAACCTAATAAATTATCGCCATGGTTTATTAACCACCATGTAAACAAACAATGGAATGACACGAGAGTCTCTGAGACAACAGAACTGCACCAGTAGCGAAACTTGCTATACTTCCAATAATTTCCTTCGCCGTCCATAATAAAGGATCACCTAGTTGATCACATCGGCAGCACTGGACGTACTAGTGGCAGAAATTCTGTAAGATTCCCCACCCCATATTGTTGGCTCCTACTCTAGCACACATTTTTTGCCTCAACAGATCCTAATTCTGTCCAGACTCATCATGTATCAACGGTTAGTCCTCCATGCTGGAACCAAGCAGTCACCCCTTACCGCAGCATGGCAAAGGCAGCCGTATATTCGAAATTCTACGTCAGTGACATAGGCACACTAATTCCACACTGCCAACAATATGATAGCACTCGGCAGAGCTCAATACATATCGAGAGAGCAGACGAAACTTGAAACCGAAAGCCAAAGCATCATCATCAATCTATCGATTCGCTAGCTACGGTCTCGTAGCTCGGTGCAGTAGTAAACGATCAAAAGCTAGTACACTAGACTCTGCCAGCATCAAGCACGCCGCCGCGAGCCGACACAAATCGGAGACAGCATCAGCGAACGCGCCGCCGAAGCAGACGGACTCTTATGCTAAAACGACCAGCACCAGACCTCAGTCCCTCCGGACGACGGGTCCACGAAGCACGCGCGTCGACCCGCTGCCCGGCGCTGCCCAAACTGGAATCCCGAGCTCGGGAATTCCGGGCCGATCACCGACGATTTCAAATCAAAGCACCGGCGAAAAAGTAGGGAGTTCTGGCGACGGGAGTACCTTGGCCAACGAGAAGCTGAATCGAATCCCGTAGGCAGGGCATGTATCGCGAGAAGGCGTGTTGAATCCCTAGAGAGAGAGAGAGAGAGGGAGAGAGGGAGAGAGAGAGAGGGGTAGAGGAAGAGCACGAAGCGCGAGTTCGCTCCGATAGAGAGAGAGAGAGAGAGAGAGAGAGAGAGAGAGAGAGAATTGAGCTCTCAGTTGTCCAGTTGAGCGACGAGATGGAAAAGGCGACGAAAAATCAAAATCCAGAAGACGAAAAATCAAAAGGACAAATACCAAAAAGAAAATTTTCAAATTCTGTTCAACGTAAATACTTTTATTTTTTTTCTTTTTTTTTATGATCGAGAGATTAAACGGCACCAAAGTATCAAGCTTTATACTCGGAAGAGATTAGCAAGCTAATAACTAGCGGGATTCGAACCATCGACCTCGATAATAAGAAAAAAAAATTATGGCCACCGTTGGATTTCTTTATTTCATTAAAAATACTAAATTCGTTCGCCATTTCGTATATATTATTAATCCTTATTGAATTTATATATACCCTCCATTTTTTGTTATTTTACTTTCATTTGATATGAAATCGGGATTTTTCATGAGATAAATTTTGAATTTTTCCGGATATTTACGTCGCGGAGCATGATTCGAAGTTTTGCTTGCTCCATTTAAAAGGGTGAAAAAAGAGAAAAAGAAGACGGTAGGGATCTGATCCCACGCGCTCGCGAGTGCGCAAGTGGAGGTACTCGCTGGGGATCGACAGCGACGTGTTGAATTCCGGGCATCGGTAAGCTGGCCTACCCGAGCAACCCTGAACTCATGAAGCTTGGAACGTGGCCAACGCGTCGGCCGCCGTGGGACCCACGCGGCCCGCCACGTGCGAGTTCCCTCCTCGACCGATTTCCGGGGTATCTCCCTTGTTTTCTTTCTCGTTCCTTTTTTTGGCACGTGCGGAGAGAACGTACGTATGCATGCGTACGCCGTGTTTACGTATAGGAAACGGTTACGGAGCGCGGGACTCCTGTAATTTTCAACGCACCGCTTTTTCTGTGCAACCAAGATTTTGAGAAATTTTATAATATTCGGTATTTATTTGCTTTTACAAAATGTGCTTAGTAAGTATTTCGAATTCGATCGTATTGTGATCGCTGAGGAGAGTAGGATAATAGCAATTTATATAAATGATAATATTTTAAAAAAAATCTCACTCTCTCCAACTTTTGTGTTAGAGATATCTAGGATAATTAATAGAGATAGATACTATGCTTCTTTGAATTTTTCGTAATCATCCACGATGAAGCATATATACTTAAGAGATTTTTCATATCAATCTTTGATTGTGCACATCTTTTATTGATTTTTCATACTCACTTGTGACAACGAATGTAGCTAAGAGATTCTCCCTATCTCGCTTTAACAATGCACACCCTTTATTGATATGTTATCCCGATATTCATCTGATAGCAACCTATAATATACTATCGAATTATACCGAATTCTCTCTTTTGCTCAATACTCTTATTATACTAAAGAAAGAGGGTAGATTGGCCAAATGATCGAGACTTTTGATACCTCGAACATTTCATCGCTCTAGGGTATTAGCAAAAAACAGTTTGACATATTATTTAATTCAAAAGCAATCTTTTCTAAAATTACGGTTTACAGATTGATCGAATTTATCGACATTTTATGATTCGATTTGGTTTTCATCCTTCCTTTCCCCACTAAGCTGAAGCTGGACTGCAAATTTGTGTGTAACACTTAATGTTAATCTTCTATTATTGTAGCCTAACATTGACCAGACTAATCCCATTTGTCTTTGAGAAATTGGAATATTTCTCTCAGTCCCTCTTATATACTTTCTCTTCTTGCTAAGTTAGACGGTATTTGGGTTCACAAATTATCGAGGAACGGCTTCATATTGCAGCAATCCCAGTTCCTACAGTCTTTCAGGTTTGGTATGGTATGTTGGGATTATATAAGTGCTTTCTTTGCTTATAATGTTCACAGTTTGTTTTGTGATGTCCATGCTTAGGATCTATTCTAAGAGTACGCGAGTCTACTTGAGATTGAATCACAAAATCTAAACTTTAGAAAAGGGTCGGATTTTGTCTCCACACTTTCCAAAATGCGTTGGTGCGATTCGGCTAAATTCGGGTGCCAAACACGTTCAAAGTCACACATCGTGCTCGTTTCTAGCGTGAACTATTGAAGAAATCCTCTCTTCCGAAACATGTGGAAATCTCTTCGAAAGTTGAAAGGAGTTCTAAAGTTCTATTACCACTTACAATATCAGCTTATATCAAGTCAGAAGGAAGTAATAACTTAACATGGAAGTTGTCCTCTTCTGTCTTCTCTGCTGCTAGACAAGGAATACTTCACTTTGTGTTTCTGGTACGAACAAGCATAACTTCCCGTTTAAAAAAGATCATTCTTTAACACGGTCCACGTTGAAAGGATTAGGAGGACGTGACCTTTGCTTGTTTGGAAGCTGATTTGATGTTGATTCCATGGTGGGAATGGTGTGATGTTTAGGCCAAACTTGAGATTGGCCCTCTTTGGTCCTCTAGGCTCGACCTTTGCCCAAGAAATGGGCTCAAACTTTGAATTGAAAATAACCAATTGTATCGTACCGATTTGTCAAGATATAAGTTGTACTGAAGTGATATCGCTACGTTCCGGATTGTGGCCTCTTGTGCAATCGACCCCACGGTCATGCATCCGATTTTGGTTGCACACACATCCGCGTGGGTGCACGAAACAACAATGGCTCGAAGAGCCTGCATTATTGAAAACTAGGCTTACCCAACGATCTAGCGATAATGATATGGTACATGTCAAAGCGAGAGGGACTCCAGGTGATCCACATTTATCGACGAGATTGACAGCGTTGACGTGATGCACCCAATTGAAAGTTAGAATCAAGACAAAATCCAAGCTCTATCTTGTACTCAGGAGATTCAAAATGAATTGCTTTTGCCAAGTCCAGTTAAACTCAGATTCCCCATATTTCTCGAACCCGTTTGCATAATCTAGCCCATCTACCTCTCCGTTACTAATCGCAGTTTGATAGACTTTGCTTATGGATATCCAAAGGTAATGAATGTGATGTTAAACCTCATAAACAGAGATTATTGACAAGTTAGGGCCCCCTCTCTCGCACAGGTAAACAGCCAAAATCTATACTAGCTCGGCCCGCCTTACTTGGGCCTAAGATGAGCTTGATCCATACACTCTTATGTAATGTGTGTTGTCATGGATGGGCTTGGGCAATATGATAGCCCTAGCCCTCTCCTTCAAGGCCCATTCAGTCCGGATCTGCCTAATGATGACCGCTATTTAAAACTACTGTTCTCAAATTTGGATCGACATATCTTGCCCTATCGCTGTAGAGATGTCAAAATGAGTCAAAGCCGCATATTAACTCGTATTTATTTTAAACGGGTCATATGTTGATCACCTCAAACTCGAAATACGGAACATATATGGGTTTTGAAAAGTAAAGCCCTATAAAAATGGGGCTTTATTAGATTAGTTACTAGCCCAATCTTCAACCCGAATTAAATATGGAGCCGGCCATTATTTTTCTTATTTTTGGGTCAAAATATCATCCATCATCGGAAGGCAGCGATTTAAAGGAAAAAACACGGAATCCATATAAAGTACAATAATATAGGGCCTGAGTTTGACTTACAGATAATATGCTCCTTTTCAACAATGTCAGAGTCAGTGCTAGAGTCCATGTTATCATCATCTTCATTGCCAGTAGGATGTTCTAGCACACTTAATGCATTCCTTTGCAGCTTGACTTCAACTCCGTTTTTCAGAACCTTGCAGGAGAAAGCACCCATAGTTTTAGAGCACGTCCTTAAAACTTTATTCGCTAAAAATGCAAAGCAGTAATATATGTTCATTTAAAACATTTCCATTGAAAAGACGCTTAGAAAACCAGTATGGTAATTTATGAGGATACCCTTCTCGAGTAGATGCAAAAACAGCAGAAACTTCGTTCATCAGATTCGAAATCTAACAGTTATGCAATAGAAAGAACCCGATTTTGACATGAAAATCAATTTTTTCATAGACAAATCAGTCACTTAAAAGCAACCACTTGAAAAATTTGCACAACTATATCATCCTGCGGGAGCCAGATAAAAGAGATGTAATCCTGAGCTCTTCACATGCAAGTGTTATCATCTAGCTGATTTAGGGAAACAAACTTCGGTTATGATTATGTGCCAATGTTAGACCTTAATGTCCGGGGGCTCAGCACAACTTTGGACATGCATTACCCATCACATTGATAGAGCGTATCTTCAATCATGAATTGCATTGTTGCTGAAGTTTTCTATAATGGAAACCACCAACCCGCCGATACGTTTCAACTTCAGTACTCTTTATGATTTATAAGCAACAAATTCAATTGATAAACCACATCAGATGAATTCCTAAAATGAAAGCAAACATTCAAGTATGACGCGATTCACTAGTCAGTATATGGATTATGGTAGCCTACCAAACTAGAAACGTCATCACTAAGAACATAAAATTCCAATCATGGAAATTCTTACATGGTTGGATTTAGCAAATAAAAAGCAGCTGACCTAAAAGTGAGAAGTTAATATTGCTCCACTTCTGCTACCACCTAAAGAACCATTACTCAAGTCAACAAGTACCAAAAATAGTTAATGAAGGAATACCAGCCAGTGCCAACCACCAAGGCTCATGGCCTTCTTGACAACACCTTGGAGACCCACCAAGACGGATTTTGTTCGGTTGTTACCAGTCACAATGACCTTGGAATGCCTAGGAAGGACGGACAGCTCCTCATCACCGCTCTCCTCACGAAATAGTGATAAAATTCTAGAAGTACATAGCTCAGTCTGCCCCAACATTGTTCTCCAACTCAATTCAACCCTCAATAAACTGATGAAAAAACCCCTATGTCAATCCCAGATGGTGCAAAACATACACGAAAATAGGATTTTCAGCTAATAATATCGATTGACTTCAGCTCGAGATGGAGACAGCTTTCAGCAAAAGCTCATGGCATTCCAGACTCCCCATTCCACAGATATCCCAAAAGAGGCGTCAATCAGAGAGAGAGAGAGAGAGAGAGAGAGAGAGAGAGAGAGAGAGAGAGAGAGAGAGAGACCTGGACCAGACAAACCAATCCGACACTTATGTTTTTAAGGACTGATTAAGAGAGTTCGAAAAAGAGTGGATTACAGACAAAGCCAGTTCATTAGAGGAGAAAAAGGGCGTGAAGAACCCAACGTTGTGATCTCCATTAATATAGTGCTCATAACTCATTAGATAAATCACCATTCAAGTCACAGTTACACCAAATTCGGAACTAGAACTACTCTATTCAAGTAAAAATCACATCGATTACCCACAACATCAACCCAAGAGTGCTTCAGTCCCTACCCATGGAATAGACGTCTTACAAAAAGTCTATTCCACCTCCAGGCCATGAGGTTCTTCTCTGTAGGCAATTCACGCTGTCCCCACTCCCCCTAAAGTCCCAAAGTCCTTCAGCCTAGCCAAAAATTAAATAGAAGCTGTAATTTTTCTCTGGCCAATGCTAAATGATTAATCAATCGAAATCAGCTTCTGCTCCAAGTATTAAGCACTGTTTTGTTCACACGTGGATGTGACAGCACTAAGAGGCAGAATCAGAAATGGCATATTTTTGTAAAGTCACAGGCCCTGGAAATTCCCTTTGACTCGCAAGGATCCACCTGCAATACTTTGACAGGTCAAACGCCAAAATCCCAACATCTTTTGGGTCCTTCCAACCACTTCCAGATTGGGAATGAAATGTTTGTTTTTTGATCAAAATGATTGGCCAGCCCATTTTGAATGAAGAATCGCGTCATTATTAATGCAAAAAAGCCAAGCGGACTAACTTTTTTTAATGAAATGAAAAAAGGAAAAAAGGTCTAGATGAGATTGAGATCTATCTCCCCTGTTGCTAAATATTGCGCCAACATAGTATGAATTACTCATCGAGCAAATCCGTCAGTGTTTTGCCACAAGATGCGAGCGAGAAAGCCTACCGGAACATCTAGTGCAGCAGAAAGCATCGAGTCTTGATTCTTATTTTCTCGGGAAAATCGATTGCGGTGCTGAGGGGACAAGTGTAAATTCCCTACTGTCTTTTTCCACCGTCACCTTTCTCGTTGACCTTTCTTTTTCATCGTTTGTATACTGTCCGCGTCATGGTGGTAGAGACCTTTTTGAGTAAGTCTGCCTTTTGAGGCCCACCCCATTTTGTTTCTTTCCCAGGGAGCAACACGTTGCGTCAGGAGGTCCTCTTCTGTTGTCGTCGTTTCCAGACTGAAAGAATATATGCCCTAATTTTGACTGACAGATGACGCGCTCCTTTCATCACCTTCGGCATCGATGTTATGATTACCACCAACTTCATTCGTAGCAGGATGTTCTAGCACGGCATCACACTCAATGCAATAGATGGAACCCAATTTTGACACGCAAATTAATTTTGTTCACAGACAAATCAGTCACTTAAATTTTGTCACAACTATATCATCCCGTGGAAGCCAGATAAAAGAAATGTAATCCCAAGCTCTTCACATGCAAGTGTTATCATCTAGCTGATTAAGGGAAACGGACTCGGGTTATGATTATTGCCAATGTTAGACCTTAATGTCCGGGGCTCAGCACAACTCTGGACATGCATTATTCATCACACTGATAGAGCATATATTCAAATTTGCGACGGACTCTCTCCCCGTGCTGTTGTTCGGATATTTTGTTTAAGGCATGACTTTGCCCTGTGTCGGGAGTCGGTTGAAGACTATGGCATGCTCTGACAGTCAGAGATTTACGTGAATATGAGTTTCTTTTTACGGTAACGGTAAGATAATACTTTTGTGCTGGTTAGATTTTGGAGACTTGGAGACAACTTGATTTTCCTTTAAATGGTGAAAGGTTTTGGCAAATGAGATGATGAAATCTTCACTAATGCGTATATCGATTATAAGTTTGCTTTGAGGAAGGCATTCATTTCACCACGTGGGATATACTACTACACTAATCGTGTTATAAAATAGCGCACTTGATCATCTGATGATTATCCGGTGACTGTTGATGGACATGGCCGACGTGTCAGGGGGGCATGGACTTTTCAGCACCCGAACAAGAGCCACTTTTTCCGAAAAGATTCTAATTTGATTACTTTTGACCCCAATAGTCGGACAAGGATCCCTGATCTTTGGAGCACCTATCTTAATGGTATTTTAGTTGGGATTATCGGACGGCCTTGCTTTTTCCTAAAAAAATAAATAAAATAAAACATTCCCAATAATTAAATGGGAGTCATCCGATCTTGAATCGAACGGTCTCAAAACTAAAATTCCCTACTCAAAGGTAAGGGATCCAGATCCCACGGCTTCTCCTTTCCTCCCTCTGAATTTCAGAATAATGTTCCCTGCGGAAACCTTCACGCAGGCCGAGGAATTTATCAACACACAAACATACCCATGGTAGGGCTATGAGTGAATCAAGTCCTTTACCTATTGTGGGTCGGTGCGTGTTAGGCATGCCGTGTGATTAAAATCGATTTGGAAACCATTTCACGTTAACCGTCTGTCCGAGGCCGTGAATGGATTTGGATCCTTTATACGCAGAGCAAAAAATCTGATTTGCTCTGCGGGTTTGTGGGAGGAAAGGGGTGGACCCCATTTTAAGAGGGGGACCACCCTTTTGCTTTTTTTTTTTTGGAAAAATAAACAGTCTCGATCGTGAATGGCTGCGGGTATCAAATTAGTCAGACCGATCCGTTTTGAGAATGACTGGAAATGGATCTCATGCTTTGCTGGGTGACGGCAGCCTTCCTTGACTATTGGGACCTGTCGTACGGCGCGGTCAGCCAATCCATTTCAATTCCGTGAAAGGCACTCCTTCCGTCGTACCTACCTATTTAATTCCCGAACTGCACTCTAAACCCATCCTCTTGTCCACTCTCTGATTCCTCTCTACAGATCTTCCTCCTCCGCCACCTTCAACAACCACCTCTCTCTCTCTCTCTCTCTCTCTCTCTCTCTCTCTCTCTCTCTTCCAAGTTTCCATGGATTACGACACGGCGTCGGGCAGGTCGCTGCTGCAGACGGTGGATCCGGTGCTCTACAACCTGATCGAGAAGGAGAAGTGGCGGCAGATCTATAGGCTCGATCTGAGCCCTGCCGAGGGCTTCACCTCCTTTCCTCTTGACGAGGTCGCCCTCACCAACAACTTTAACGGCATGCTCGGCAACCAGCCCAATGATGCACTCGTGAACCTCTGCTGCAACCGCGCCCTCCGGACCTACGGTCTCAACCCCGATATCTGGGGCGTCAACGTGCAGTCCTATTGCCATGCCACTGCCATGGCTGACGCTTGCACCAGGGTCGTCCCTCCCTATGGCCGCATCATGGTTCTTAACCTCCCCTGCGGAGTCCCTGCCGCCCCCAGGTTCGACATCTCTGGCACCGAGAAGATCTACTTCGCGATCATGCCCTTCCGCATCAACCCCTCCACCGGCTTTATCGACTACGAGAAGATCGAGATACAGGTCCAGAACTTCCAACCCCACCTCATCGTCTGCGGCGGCAGCGCCCACCCCTGCGACTGGGACTACCCACAGTTCCGCTCAATCGCTGACAAGAATAACGCCCTCCTGCTCTGCGACATGACCCACATCAGCGGGCTCGTTGCCGCTCAGGTATATGGGCTCTTTCATTGGTTTTGGAAATGGATCTTCTCGAATCTAATGAGTTGACCATTCTGCTTTGTATCTA
This sequence comes from Melaleuca quinquenervia, assembly GCA_030064385.1. Taxonomy (NCBI): domain Eukaryota; kingdom Viridiplantae; phylum Streptophyta; class Magnoliopsida; order Myrtales; family Myrtaceae; genus Melaleuca; species Melaleuca quinquenervia. Next base: position 3,306,793 of record CM057722.1, read on the forward strand.
AAGTACACGTCTTGATAATGTGAATGTTGTGAGGTTCTCGCTGTTCTCACCGTCCAGGCAATTTTGTTTCTCGCTGTAGGAAGCTGCGAACCCTTTTGACTGCTGCCATATTGTCACGACCACATACAAGAGCTTGAAGGGTTCGACAGCCGGGCTGATCTTTTACAGGAAGGACCAGCCCAAGGGTCGCGTGCTTTGCGCCTTGGCGGACAAAACCCCAGTTTTTCCCTCTCTTCAGGGCGGCCTGCACAACCACCAAATGGGCGTTCTGGCTGTTCGCCTAGAGCTGGCAATGTCTCATAAGTTCAAGGACTATGCTAGCCAAGTCAAGGCCAATGCTGTTGCTCTTGGGAGCTCTCTCGTGAGCAAGGGTTACAAGCTTGTGACTGGTGGAACTAATGACCATCTTGTTCTTTGGGACCTTCATCCTCTTGGATTGGCAGGTAAAGATTGTATCGGTTTGGTTCAGTGAGTTGATGATGTTGGCAACGTCGTATATGCAGATTCTAATCACTTTAAATAACACTCTTGTAGGCAATAAGGTTAAGAAACTATGCGATCTCTGCGGCATAACCGTGAAGAATGCTGTTTTTGATGGCAGGAGTGCCACGGCACCAAGAAGAATACTAATTGGTAGTGAAAACCCATGCATTGCTTGATTCTTTTGCCCCTTCTGTTCTATGCATATATTCGGATAATATCTGTTGAGACTAAGCTTTACCGAGCATGTTTAGGCTAATTGGCAGCCAGATCGATGATTATTGCAATGTCTGTTTTAAAAGGCTTGTCTTATTTCAGGAACTCATGCCATGACTTCTAGGGGCATGGCGGAGGAGGACTTTGAGCAAATCGGGGAGTTCCTTCACCGCGCCGTGAGCATCACCTTAAGCATACAAAGGCAGCATGGGAGGAAAATGAAGGATTTCAACAAAGGTCTATGCATCAACAAGGACATCATTGAGGCCCTCAAAAATGAAGTTGATATGTTTAGCTACCTCCATCAACTTCGCCTGTCTCGTGACCGAGATTAATCAATCCTACTCAGTTTTAATAATATCATCATCTACGTTTTCTTTTCTCTAAAGTATGGAGCTTATCAGTTCTCACACGTCCATCTGGTGAAAATAGTCTGTGATAAGGTTTGGGTTTCTTTCTGGCTTCTCAGTTCTAATGATATCATCTTTTCTCTAAAGTATGGAGCTTCTCAGTTCTCACTCGTCCATCTGGTGAAAATAGAGTCTGTGGTAAGGTCTGGGCTTCTTTCTGTCGGTTTGGTCGTAATTATGTTTGATAAATAGGCTGTTGGTTTTAATCCTTTTACTACTGAATAGCCCACCTGATTTTCGTCAGTTTGGTTGGTGTTAGCATTTGAACTACCTGCCAATCCATGCCATGGTACATCCAGGGCACTTCTCAAGTCGAGCATCTGGCATGTGATGGTCCAAGATAGATAAGAAATCAACAAAATAATAACTTTAAGAAAAAAATTCCCACTGTCTCCGATATTCTAGGCTAAAAGAAGTGGTGAACTGGTATTGTTGCCCCCATTTCTATGCTGCGAATTCCATTACTACGAATCGGCTTCCTCCTTCGCGGCTTCACCCCCTCCAACACCGGCTCCAACCCGAAAGAACTTTAAATCAGTTACACGAGAAAACTTTCTAAGTACATGTTTACCAAATAATATTTCCTTAAAATTATATTTCAAAACACTTTTTACTTATAATTTATTGAACGGTATTTATATTTCACCAAATCTTTTTAAACTTAAAAAACTTTTGCATTTTCTCAGAAACTTTCCCTGAATGCTAATTCAAATGCACCCTTCATAGTCTACCAGCCACAAGCAAGAGTGAGTAACGAAAGCCCTTGTTCACGTCTGGTAAGGACACAACTGCCCTAGCTAGACCTCGGTCAATCATTGCGGCTATGGAGGATCGCCTAGAACTCTCGCCAACCATAAAGAAAGAAAAGGTAACGAGAAAAAGAAAAGGAAAAAACTAAAAAAATTAACCAAGAACCCAATTTATTTTATAAAATTAGAAAAGTTATTTACATCAACGCTAATCACGCTGCATAAGGTGATTGGCGTCCATATCAGCAGTTTTTCCACTAAAATTTGCCAAAAAGACTCAATTGGCAATTGGTTAAAATGTTTTGAGCTGAATTAATCAAATTGAAAAAAAAAATTAGAGCTGAATTGGCATACATACACTATGTTTAAATTTTTTTTTGTAATTTTCACCATATTATATACATTTGGGTCTTTTGACATTCAATATCTGCAATTGCTTTATCGGAAATATAAGTTCTATGTCATCCTTCCTTTCTAAATGTTGCGGTCATTAGAGGCCTTCCTTAAAATAGGAATGGACACTAATGCCGCCATTTTTTTTTTTTTGGTCGAAACACTAATGCCACCATTAAATAGCCATGTTTTCCTAACACTTGTCGCAACCTATCTAAACCTCCTGGAGAGGAGGATAATAATAAATAGGTTTAGAGGTACCGCTCGTAAAAAAATCTTTATCGGCATTCCTAAAAGATGACGAGTGCATCATATAATCATAATCCAATATGACTCATCAATTACGATGAGCACAATCTCTCCCAAGCTGATTGTCTTGTGACCTCTTGGGTGTTTCAATTTTAAAACTCTTTTAACAATCTATATATTTTTAGGAGTCACCACTAGCATGTCTTGTTAAAGTCGGCTAGAGACTAATCGAAGCGCGGGAGTGTCACCTCCTTCCTTACATAACTAGATATTCTTAGATATGAAAATTTGTTTATGCCAACATTTCTATTAGCGTAATTTTTGTACCTAACTAATTAGTTTTTTAAAATTTAAGATGGCATGCGCTCTTGTTTATCATTTAAAACCCAAGAGGCCAGTCAAAGTCATTAAGAGTCAATGCAGTTATTTTTGTGAGCATGCTAGTCTAAGGTAAAACTAGACTAATCTATGATAAAAAGTTACCATACCGTTTATTGAAAACTGTACGAAAAATAAATATTGAAAATATTGAAATGCGATACAATAAATAAATACTCAAATAATTAAATGCGAGTATCTAAGTATGACAATGTAAAATCCAAAACACATTGGATAATGAATAATACACGATTTCATTATAAATGTCAATACATAATATCTCGAAAACTAACTATAGAATAATAAAGCAAGCCTAAATCTAATGAATTGGTTAACGTGGAACCTAAGTTAGGCTACACTTCAAAGAGGTGGGGTTTTAAAAGGTATATGTTTAACACGAAGTGCATTATCCTGATAAATTTAGGCCCAAGTTTTTACCAAATTAAGATCATAATGGATATCAGTCTAATATCATCAACTCCGTTTAGGCCACATCTTTGATCGTCATCACGAGCCGTAACTTAATGGGCATCGGTCTTGACATTTTAACATTCTTCCAATGCATTCATGGCGGACAAGACATATTAAGAAGAGGCCACGTAAGAGGCATAGGAAAAAACCCTGCCCCAAGACCAAGAGGGAGTAATCGAACCTGCCCAGCCCGCTTGGGACGGGGCTTTTGTGGGTGGGGATGGCAACAATATTGATCTTCCCTTTCCTTTTGCCCTTCCTACCCATCTGTACTATTGATGCTTAGAGAGGAATCTCTCAAAGGCCACAGGCCCACAAGTAAGGGTGTTAAATGGGTGGGTCGAATCTGATTTGGGTCAGGTCGGTTCGGGTCAAAATAGTCCAATCCATATTGACCCATTTTTATACAATACAACTTTAGTGACTCATATCCGACCCGTATTATTAAAACATTTCCATATTTAACCAAGTTCGAGAAAATTCGCGTCATAATTTTTTTAAAATGTATTGCTGAGATAATTTTATGCAAAACGGTTTATTTGATAATATATATATCCTATATTTTAGTTATTTTTTTAAAGTATTTTAACTTTTTTGCTTTCTCCTTTTTCAACCGCAGAGTCAATGTGTTCATCTCTTGCCTCTTGGCTGGCAACCAACATAGGAAGAGGGAAAAAGGGAAAAAAAAAAGGAAAAAAGGGGGAAAATAATCAAATAATAAAAATTAAATAATTAGAATATCAGAATTTACATAATTTAAAAATAAATTATAAATAACATTTAAAAGGATTTATTAATAAAAATTAAAATTAGTTAGATAACACATTTATGATCCATTTAGAATCCATTTAAGACTCGTTAAGTTATTAAATAATCCATTTGATATCCATTTAACTTTTTTGCTAATCTATTTATGACCCACATTTTCTAATATGAGTTAAAATAGACTTATTTTGACACCTCTACCCACAAGTACAATGCCATACTAAGCAGGCATACTATTGCTCAGCAAAAAAAATGACAGATTCAACAGAAAGGAGGCATACTAAAATGCAACAACCATTTAATAAAAGCAAAAGGAGGCATACTAAAATGCAACAACCATTTAATAAAAGCAAAACATGTACTCGCCAAATATGCACAACTTAACAAAGGAAGCAGTACAATATCAATTACTTGTTCCTTATACTGACTTCCGACCAGTCCGAAGAGAAACTTGCTTTTGTGCTAAATAAGATTCTTCAAAAACAAGCAATTTCTCAAGAATGAGGCTTCATAGGAACAGATGAAAAAGATGCTCATACTAACCTGATAGAATGGCGGCGGTTCAGGCCTAGGACAGCAACAACGACCTCCCATACCAGTATTCTTTTGACTGCACAGCTTTATCAATCGGCACCTGTCTCATCATATTCCATTCTTCAACATAAGTGCAATCGAGTTCTCTACATTAAACACAAGAATGTAGATTATCATCTAGATGCACATAAAATAAGTTAGTAGCAGATCAGGAGAAAAGGCAAAGAGAAGCAAATCGAAAACCAGACCAGAAAGGAAGTTTGCTTTGGAGAAGCTGCGATCTAGACTTATTGCTCAAATGTAATTGGTTTTGCTACTAGCTAGGACTGTGTTGAAAGGAACGTGAGAAATGAAGAAATAAAATAGCAAGTGACCAATGCCTCGCATTCTCACAAATGCCAATATCAAAATTGCACATATTCTTGGAAAATAACTATTGATAACCAATGAAATGCAAAATCATCCCATTCGGTCGCCAATTTGTAAGGAGCTCGAGTGCGGACCCCGGATTATATGCATTCATGCAGTCCGCACGCCGTGACCAAAAAAGTAACAGGAAAAATGAAAAGGGAATCCACCACTTTGTTGGAACCTAATAAAATATTGCCATGGTACAGTGATCACCATGTAAACAAACAAATGGAATGACACGAGAGTCTCTGAGACAACAGAACTGCACCAGTAGCGAAACTTGCTATACTTCCACTAACTTCTTTCACCGTCCTTAATAAAGGATCACCTAATTGATCACATTGGCAGCATTGGACGTACTAGTGGTAGAAATTCCCCGCCCTATACCTTCGGCTCCTCCTCTAGCACACCATTTTGCCTCAAAAGATTCGAATTCTGTCCAGACTCATCATGGATCAACGTTTTAGTCCTCCATGCTCGAACTGGAACAAGATCACCTGCCCTGCCCTTATAATAGGTGACCCTGTTCTGTCTACATCCGTCCGATCTAATCGAAAAAGAAAAAAAAAATCCCCCCTATTTTAATGAGAAAAACCTCCTAAAATTCACTAACCCACTGTTAGGGGATCCGGATCAGTTGGAATTAAACAGTTATCCAGAATCACAACATGGCAAAGGCAGCCGTATGTACGAACTTCTAAGTCAGTGACACAGGCACACTAATTCCACACTGCCAACGATATGATAGCACTCGGCAGAGCTCAAAACATATCGAAAGAGCAGACGAAACTTGAAACCGAAAGCGAAAGCATCATCATTATTCTATCGATTCGCTAGCTATGGTCTCGTAGCTCGGTAGAGTAGTAAACGATCACAAGCTAGTACACTAGACTCAGATTCCAGCATCAAGCACGCCGCCGCAAGCCGACACAAACCGGAGATTGCATCAGCGAACGTGCCGCCGAAGCAGGCAAACTCTTATGCTAAAACGACCAGCAACAGATCTCAGTTCCTCCGGCCGAAGGTCCGCAAAGCACGCGCGTCGACCCGCTGCTCTGCTTAAACTGGAATCCCGATCTCGAAATTCCGGGCCGATCAACGACGATTCCAAATCGAAGCACCGGGGAAAAAAGTGGGGAGTTCTGGCAAGGGAATTACCTTGGCAACGAGAAGCCGAATTGAATCCCGTAGACAGGGCATGTATCGCGAGAAGGCATGTTGAATCCCGACGCAGAGAGAGAGAGAGAGAGAGAGAGAGAGAGAGAGAGAGAGAATTGAGCTCCGAGTTGTGCAGTTGAGCAAGGACATGAAAAAAGCTAGGCGTGTGAAATAAGTCTGGGTAAATCAAGTTCCCAGACCGGCCCACCTGAAAAACAAAATTGGGAACCGTCCAAGAACCGGTTCCCAAAATTCAAAACCGGTTTGAACTGGTCTGGAAACCAATTTGATCTACCAGACCGGTTCGAGAAAGTGAATGCCTTATTTAATCTTTTCTTTTGTTTTTTAGATTTTGATTGTTTTACTGAAAGCATTATCATTGGAAAATAAACTTCATTTTGTGAAAATTCCGATTTTGTGGTTAGTAAATATATTTTATTGAATCATAACTTTTGCATATGTCTCTAGAGTATAGTTTCTTGTTGATTTTTCTTTACATGTGAATGTTAGGTTTTTGTCAGAGATTTTATTAAATCATAATAGGGTCGAGTATGGTCCAAACAAGAGGAACCAATTATAACATAATCTAGTACAAGGTTCAGGGTCTAAGTTTGAAACCTATCCACCCTGGACCTGGACCAGATCACCCCTAGAAAAGGCTACAAAAAATCACAATGCATGAGATGAAAAATCTAAAGGACAATACCAAAACGAAAATTTTCAAATTATATACAACTTAAATACTTTTATTTTTTTATGTCATTAGAAATACTAAACTCGTTCACCATCTCACAAATATTATTAGTTCTTATAAAACTTATATATGACCTCCATTTTCCATTCTAGTTTTATTTAATATAAGCCAAGATTTTTTTATGAGAAAATTTTGAATTTTTCGGATATTCATGTTGCAGAGCATGAATCAAAGTTATCTGTGATACTTGCTCCATTTAAAAGGAAAAAAAAGAGAGAGAAGAAGGTATTAATCTAATCCCACGCGCTCGTGAGTATGCAAGTGGAGGTACTCGTTCCCGATCAACAGCGACGTGTTGAATTCCGAGTATTGGTCAGCTGGCCTACCTGAGCAACCCTGAACTCATGAAGCTTGGAATATCGCCAATGCGTTAGTTAGGGGTGATCGGGTCCAAGGAGGGTAGGTTCCGCCTGTTCCGAAACCACAGACTGCGCACAAGCCGTTTCCGGCCAGAACCATATGCACTTTCCACCGGTTCACGGGGCTCGCACGATACTTCATGGGTCTCTAAGGAGTTGGGATTGTGTAAGTGCTTTCTTTATTTATATGTTCACGGTTTCTGATGTCCATGCTTAGGATCTATTCTAAGAGGAAGCGAGTCTACTTGAGACAGAATCACAAAATCTAAACTTTAGAAAAGGGCAGGATTTGTCTTCACACTTTTCAAAATGCGTTGGTGTGATTCGGTTAAATTCGGGTGCCAAACATGTTCAAAATCACACATCCTGCTCATTCCTAGCTTGAACTATGAAGAAATCCTCACTCCCGAAACATGTGGAAATCTCTTCGAAAGTTAAAAAGAGTTCGAAAGTACTATTACCTCTAAAAAAAAATATCAGCTTATATCAAGTCAGAAGTAATAACTTAACATAGAAGTTGTCCCCTCCTCTCTTCTCTGATGCTAGACAAGGAATAATTCACTTTGTGTTTCCGGTACAAACAAGCATAACTTTCCGTTTGAAAAAAAAGATCATGCTCAACACGGTCCACATTAAAAGGATTAGGAGGACGTGACCTTTGCTTGTTTTGAAGCTTATTCGATGTTGATTCCATGGTGGGAATGGTGTGATGTTTAGGCCAAACTTGAGATCCGCCTCTACAGTCCTCTAGGCTCGACCTTTGCCCGGTAATGGGCTCGAACTTTGGATTGAAAATTTCCAATTGTATCATACCGATTTTGCCAAGATATAAGTTGAACTGAAGCGACATCGTTACGCCTTGAATTATGGCCTCTTGTGCAATCGACCGCACAGTCATGCATCCAATTTTGGTTCCACACGCATGCGCTTGGGCGCACGAAACGACAGTGGCTCGAAGAGCCTACATTATTGACAACTAGGATTACCCAACCGTAGTGAGAATGATATGGCACGTGTCAGGGCGAGAAGGACTCCAGGCGATCCACATTTATCGCCGAGAATGACAGCGTTGACATGATGCACCCTATTAAAAGTTAGAATTAAGATGGCATCCAAGCTCTGTCTTGCGCTTGGGAAATTCAAAATAAATTGCTTTTGCTAAGTCCAATCGAACTCGGATTTCCCATATTTCTCGAACCCGTTGCATAATCCAGCGCATCTACCTCCCCATTACTAAACGCGGTCTCACGACTTCGCTTACTGATATCCAAAGGTAATGAATGTGATGTTAAACCACATAAACAGAGATTATTGACAAGTTAGTGGCCCCTTCGTCTCGCATGGGTAAACAGCCAAAATCTGTACTAGCTCGGCTTGCCTTAATTGGGCCTAAGATCAGCTTGATCCATACACTTTCATGTAACGTGTGTTACCATGGATCGGCTTGGGCAATATGATAGCCCTAGCCCTCACCTTCAAGGCCCAATTAGTCCGGATCTGCCGAACGATGACCTCTACTTTAAACTGTTGTTCTCAAATTTGGATCGACGAATCTTACGCTATCCCTGTAGAGATGTCAAAATGAGTCAAACCCGCATGTTAACTAGCATTTATTTTAAACGGGTCGTATGTTGATCACCTCAAACTCGAAATACGAAACATGTACGGGTTTTGAAAAGTAAAGCCCTACAAAGATGGGGCTTTGTTAGATTAGTTACTAGCCCTACCTTCAACCCGAATTAAATATGGGGCCGGCCATTCTTTTTTTATTTTTCTGTTGAAAAATCGTCCATCCTCATAGGGCAGCGATTTAAAGGAAAAAATGATGGATCCCCGATTGGGTGGCTGTAAAGACAAATCTAATATGGATTGTTGAATTTACATTATATATAAAAAATTAATTTAGGTCGAATCATTTTTGTCTCGACCCACCCGCTTGTCCAGCCTTTGTCTCTCCAAATCACCGGTTCGAAGTAGATCGAACCGATCAAAATAGTACGTCCAATCACACCATGGAATTATTAGTCACATAATTATCAGTCCTTGGAAAAATTTGACCATGCCGGGTCCCACTTCCTTAGAACTTCGCGGGGAACAAAGGAAAATGCAAATGAAAATGACCCTTCAGAGGAGAAAAGGGAAAAGAACAAAGGAAAAGCCAAGTCATCACCCCACTTGTGGTCCAAAGAACAGACATATCCAGATGTCTGGGAAGATCAATCTCGACCGTTGCTTAGGAAGTTTCGAAGATGCCTGCGTTGGCCTGACAGTCTTTCGGGTCTCACTGTAAAAAATAAAGAAAAGTCTCGTCTTTCTTCTCTTTTGTTTTCTTTTCAACCGGGTCAAGACAAAAGTCATATCAGCACCGACGTCTTTTGCTCTATAATCCGACGGAGCTTTTCACTAACATGACTAGGGACTGTCGTCCCATACATTATCTGGGGCTGGGGGAGAGCAACTACATCAGAGGGTTAGCATCCAAATGATGAACCAGGATCGGTTGACCGTACCCAATCCTCCCACGAGAGTCTAGGTGGTCGTTTTTAGTTGTTGATGGTTTATTTCAGGACAATTTAGGAGGTAGTGAGTTCTGCAGCAATTGTTCTTCCCCCTTCCGTCGCTTGGCCATCCGGATGAAGTCTGTAATCACTTCTTCCTCATTTAGTCTCTGATGTATAAGAGATTAGCCAAAAAGAGAGATGCATCAGTTTTTATCCTAAATGCAGTGCCTCGGCTTGTGTGCGCACGTGCATGCACACACGTCTCTGTGTGCGTGTGCGTGTACGCGTGAGAGAGAGAGAGACCTGTGATATGAAATGGCGCTCCGCAATGTTGAGCATTTCATTCCTCATTGGGTTGATAGATGCGCTTATCTACATTCCACGTTTCAAGAAAATGCAGCTCAGGACAAATATTTTAGAACGTAAATCAACATCACCATGTTTGAAAAACCTACAAGCTTGTAGTGCCTGCAGTATCTCCACAATGCATATGTGCTCAGTTTTGCCAAATCTATCTTCTGAAAACCGCAAAACAGCAACAACTTATGTCAATTCAGTGAATACCAAGAAGGTACCAGATCTTTGCCAGAAAAAAGACTTGACAAACATGCAAGCAGAAATTTCAATATTTAAAAGGAATTATTGAAACATAACTTTGTTTATGTTATCCCTATGGGCCAAGCAAACTCCACAAGAGAAGTAATAAACAAGATAATCGCATGATGGTCATACCAGTTGAGGTGTCTGAATGATTGATCGGACGTCTCTGTAACTGCCATGGACGACAGACTTCCTTGCTGCGGAGGTGATCAATGGCTTTGCATGCCGTACTTTTGGCTTTCCCGGCTTGTGGGAGTTAGTATTAGTGGCTGCTCGAGGAAAATAACCACCTCAAACTATGAAACACAGAATCCAAATAAAGTATAAGAATATAGGGCCTAAGTTTGACTGACAGATAATATGATCCTTTTCAACAATGTCAGAGTCAGTGCTAGAGTCCACGTTATGATCATCTTCATTGCCAGTAGGATGTTCTAGCACACTCAATGCATTCCTTTGCAGCTTGACTTCAACACCATTTTTCAGAACCTTGTAGGAGAAAGCACCCATAGTTTTAGAGCACATCCTTAAAACTTTATTCGCTAAAAATGCAAAGCAGTAATATATGTTCATTTAAAACATTTCCATTGAAAAGGCTATTGGAAAACCAGTATGGTAATTTATGAGGATACCCTTCTCGAGTAGATGGGTAGACAGCAGAAACTTTGTTCATCAGATTCAAAATCTAACAGTTATGCAATAGATAGAACCCAATTTTGACATGAAAATCAATTTTTTCATAGACAAATCAATCACTTAAAAGCAAGCACTCGAAAAAATTGTCCCAACTATATCATCCTGCGGGAGCCAGACAAATGCTAAGCTCTTCACGTGCAAGTGTTATCATCTAGCTGATTAAGGGAAACAAACTTGGGTTATGATAATGTGCCAATGTAAGACCTTAATGTCTGGGGGCTCAGCACAACTTTGGACATGCATTACCCATCACACTGATAGAACATATCTTCGATCAAACATGACTTGCATTGGTGCTGAAGTTTTCTATAATGGGAACCACCAACCCGCCGATACGGTTCAACTTCAGTACTCTTTATGATTTATAAGCAACAAATTCAATATCGATAAACCACATTAGATAAATTCCTAAAATGAAAGCAAACATTCAAGTATGACACGATTCACTAGTCAGTATATGCATTATGGTAGCCTACCAAACTAGAAACGTCGTCACTAAGGACATAAAGTTCCAATCATGGAAATTCTCACACGGTTGGATTTAGCAAATAAAAAGCAGCTGACCTAAAAGTGAGAAGTTAATATTGCTCCACTTCTGCTACCACCTAAAGAACCATTACTCAAGTCAACATGTACCAAAAATAGTTAATGAAGGAATACCAGCCAGTGCCAACCACCAAGGCCCACGGCCTTCTTGACAACACCTTGTAGACCCACCAAGACGGATTTTGTTCGGTTGTTACCAGTCACGATGACCTTGGTATGCCTAGGAAGGACGGACAGCTCCTCATCACCACTCTCCTCACGAAATGGTGATAAAATTCTAGAAGTACATAGTTCAGTCTCCCCCAACATTGTCTCCAACTCAATTCAACCCTCAATAAACTGATGAAGAAACCCCTACGCCAATCCCAGATGGTGCAAAACATACACAAAAATAGGATTTTCAGCTAATAACATGGCGATCCATTGACTTCAGCTGGAGATGGAGACAGCTTTCTGCAAAAGCTCACGGCATTCCAGACTCCCCATTCCACAGATATCCCAAAAGAGGCGTCGCTCAAGCAAGCTTTCCTGCGAAGTGGAAAGAAGAACAGACAACAAGTTCTTCTGTGAACAGATTAGAGCAAGTAACAACTAGAGAAATGTAGAACCACGAGAAAGAGAGAGAGAGACCTGGGCCAGACAAACCAATCCGACACTTAATTTTTTAAGGACTGATTACGAGAGTTCGAAAAAGAGTGGATCACAGACAAAGCCCGTTCATTAGAGGGAAAAGAAAAGTACGAAGAACCCAACGTTGTGATCTCCATCAACATAGTGCTCATAACTCATTAGATAAACCACCGTTCAAGTCACAGTTACACCAAATTCGGAACTAGAACTACTCTATTCAAGTAAAAATCACATCGATTACCCACAACATCAACCCAAGAGTGCTTCAGTCCCGACCCGCAGAGTTCAGCTCAGAGGACTCCCACCCAAACATCGAAAAAAAAATCAAAACTTTTTTTCCCAAGAAAAAACCAAAAGGACACAAGAAGAAGCCAACCCGTACTAAATTAATTTCACTTTAAAACCCAGACCGAGATAAGAACAGGTTGACGAAATGCAATGACGCAAACACTCAATACCCACCTAGACGCATTTCGCTCTCTGCGCGAGAAGCAGCAGCGACGAGCTTCAATATGATCCGCAACTCGGGACCGAAATGCGTAACGAGAGAAGACGAAAGATCAGACTTTGATCGTCGACCACATACCTGCACGCATGAAGACCGCGAGAGCTAGCCCCTCCCGAAGGAAAAGCAAGAAGAGATGCGAGGATGGATGGGATTTTTCTGAGCGAGACTCCAGAAAAGCGCACGGCTTTCGAGAGCAACTGCTGTTTTGATGAAGATACTCTTGAAAAATGATCTTGAAAACGCGACCGAGCAAGCGAGAGAGCGTGTGTTTGAGTGTGTGTGTGTGTTCTTAAATGCTTACCAACTGCTGATAAGAAACGGACCTGACAACATGGCGTACGGTCGGGCGATTGCGTTTTACCGGGTGTTGCCGGTAACCGGTCGCCTCCTCACGAAAATACTGCGTGAACATTTAAACTACTGTAGGCCCAATTCATTTCAAAAGGTATTGAATTTAACTTAAGTTTCAATTTTGGCCTCGAATTCCTTTTTATTTCGTAAAAAAACATCAATTTTGTCTCAAATCTTCTTTTTAGCTTAATTATTTTTATCTTATAAACAAACGCACACTTAGATCGTATTTTTTTTGTCTTGTGAAAAATGAGCGACCTTTAATTGTTGCTCGAGATTTAGTTGCCATCGAGTTTCCACCATGTACAAACATTAAACCTTCAACATGTGATCGCATGAAAACTTGTTTAACTAAAAGTTGCCCCCTTTTGTATAAGAAACGGGTCAAAATTAGGATCCAGCCTAAAATTAGTACTTTCTTGTAAGAGGTGAAAAAGAAGAAGAAGCTAGGATCCGAAGTGGAATCCAATATGAAATTGGTACCTTTTAAGGAAATTAGCTCGAACAATTGTACACAATTTGTACAAGCGTTTGTATAACTGAAAAATTCGAATTCCAATGGAGAGAATGAAGGATCCGTCCTTTATTCCGATAGAGAATACTGTAATCTTTTTATAACGGCCGTAACGTAAAAATAAGAAGAGCGGAGTCAGAATGCAACTTGTATAATCCCTTTGTGAAGAGTCAAAAGGTGCGTGTTACCACTTTTCGTACCCCCGATTTGAAGTTAGGCGTTTCCTAAATTGCAAGAGAAGATAAGAGAAGTACACGAAATGAAAGCAGCTAGGGTCCATTGAGCTTCATTTGTTTCGCGAGAATTAAATGATTCAAAGAGTATTTTTTTAAATCATTCATATAACTTGAAATAATTAATTGATGAGAAATATTTTAATTATTGATAATAATATATTTCTAAATACTTTCGCAAGTAGTGAAAATATTTTCTTTCATTTATTTTTAAAAGTGATGCAAGTAATCATTTTTATAAAAAAAATATTCTTAAAATTATATATTGAAGAACGACCTTTATTCCTTTTTTGCCCCTTTACAATCGATATGAATATCATATCTTCAGGGTAAAAAAGACCCCGGCTCGGCCATTTCGAAAGCAAAGCTGTCTGCGCTTTCCCCAGTGCCGTACGCGTGGGGACCCGCTCCTTCCTCAGCTAGTTTTTATCCTTCCCCTGTCGGAACCAAAAGAGCAAGGGGAAATCTTCCCCTTGGGGAACCGCGCGCATAAAATCAAAATCTCCCCACTTAGGCTCCATTTGTTGAAATGCGGGAAAAATAAATAATCCTGAAAAATATTTTTTTGGAAATAATGATTTGTATTACTTAAGAAAATAGATTTATAACAATCTCTAGATCATTTGCTTTTCTGCGAAACAAATAAGATATTAATCGCGAGAAAATAAAACCGATTAGTTCCCAAAAACGAGAAACATTCTAATCAATCGGGCAAAACCGCAGGACTGTGAAGGGATTTGAAGATTGAGAAATATCCCTAACTCCAGAGAAATAAAGATTATTCACTCTAGTGATTTGCGCCAGGAGGTTGCTTTCTCGGATCTTATCCGAGCAGCAGGAGCTTGAAGCCACACGACACCGCACAGTACGGTAGCTAACGAACGAACAAAACTCCATTGGAAGGGGGGTTTGAGATCCGGTGCTCCTCCTGCAGCTCCCGCCCGGTGGAGCTCAGCTCGATTTCGAAAGGTCGGGGCCCACCTGCCCCCTTCGTCGCGACTCGAACGACGTCGCACCGAGGCCTTGGTCTCGAGAGCTTCCTGTCCATGGCAAGATGGAACCACGAGTTCCGGACGACGGAGGTTCGAGTCACGAGGACTTGATCCCTGCCTGACCAATAATGCACCGGTAACTGCCTGCAATATGTTATCGAAGCTTGTTTAATCGACGGCTCGCCCAGAACATAGAAGTTGGCGTGACACTCGAGCTTGAGACGGAAGAGTGATCTCGCCGTCGCATGCCAGTCGTGCACGCGCACCATTCAACAATAACGGACACCGTCTCCTTTTAGAAACCTCCCGAAAGCTCACAGGCATCCCGTTCCGCTCCTGCGGAGTCGAGCCAGCCACCGAGACCGAAACGCGGAATGAGCTAGCGCTACGCGATAATCAGATGGGGTAGAGAACTTCGCTACTGATGTGAAGGAGGGAGGGTGCAGCACGACATTGTAAAGGACACGAGGAGGATGACACTCCATGGTGAATTCATTGATGAGAAGCAAGAGAATTGGACTCTACCATCAATCTCGACTAAGAAGAGTCAAAGACCGCACCAAGATACAAAGACTACTAAGAAGGGTCAAAGGCCGCATCAAGAAACAAAGACAACTGATGTGCGAAAGGTTTAGAGATTCCATACTTCACATGTAAACCAATTATGCTCCCTCAGCATGTAGAAGGGGCACCGATCACCCAACGCCACACTTACCCAGAATATCCACTGCTGTCCCTTGACAAGGAGCGCTCCCTGCGTCTCCTGGATGAGTCCGAATGATCCTTGTCCCTCTCCCTCCTCCCATGAGGAGAGCGGGATCTTCCTCGCCGATCCCTTGGATAGTAATCATAGTCGCGCCGTCGGCGCGGGGAATAGCTTCGGGATCTTCTACCACCACGGCCTGCATTTTCAACACCAATGAGCATGACAAGTTCATATAACACTGAAATCTAGAGAGACAATGCATACAATATACCAAGGCCTCAACGTTTATGGCATGTTTGGTAAAAAGTGTGTAGATTTCTCAGAACAAAAATTTACTGTTCTTTTATTCCGGGGAATAAAAAAAGAACAGAAACGCATTTATTTACACTTTTATTCCCAGATGAACATATTTGGAACATAAACAAGGAGTTAAAAATATTTGTTTCTTGTTTTCGGGGACACTTTTCAAGAAATAAAAGAACAAAAACTGAAAACTTGTTTTTTTTTAACACTTGGTTAGCTACTATAAAAAAACAATTTTTAAGAAAAATTCAAAACTCAAAACTTTTCAAGTAACAAACAAAAGAACACGTTAACTATTACCAAACACGTTCTTCTATTTAAATTTTTTTTTTGGTAAATATCTATTTAAAAATTGTTCCCGATAACAGAAATTGAAAAAAACTATTTATATTCAAGAATTGTTCCCCATAACAAAAATATTACCAAACACGCCCTTATAGACTTCGTGAAAATGGATATAAAAAAAAAGATATTCCGGCGAATCAAATAAGTGCCAAGGATATCATGCACATTTGATCACTACGACATCATTTTAAGTGCGTACCTCTTTTTTCGTTCAATCCAAGATACCTTCCAGGAGTTGGTGTCCTCCCACGCTTCCTTTTTGCCTGTAGAAAATAGATTATACTTTCAGACTGATTGAATTAATCAAAAAACTTAGTATCCTGTTTTATGGCCTTTCAGTATTCAATACAGAACAAAAAAACAAAAAATCACAAAGAAACAAGCAGAAAAGGATCAAATCCATTGGGAGGACAGTTATTCCAAAAGCTTCTATGCTATCTTAAATAACTTAAATTAAACAGAAAGAGAAGCCAATGACAGATACTTTTACTCATATCGAAAAAGGGCATACACCCCTCGGCATCGGCAAAATAGTCGAATTGACTGACGAGTTTGGGAATGTTGAGAATGTTGCTGAAGAACTCAGGCGGTGAATGAATAGGTTCAACGGATTAGATCTTAGATCGTGAATTCGATGGAGCTACACAGACCAGACCTGCTGCTAAAATTTATCAGGCAATAATCCCGGAAAAAACCTCTAAAAATTTTAAAAATACATAACAACTCACTCCAGTTAAGTAACTATGAAAATAAAACACATACCTTCTCCACAGTGATCAGTCGGCCTTCAAAAACGGACTGGTTTAGATACTTTATACAGCGCTCTGCATCTTTATTGGTTTCCATGGTGACAAAGCCAAATCCACGAGAGTCTCTGGTTCGAGGGTCAGTAACCAACTGGCACTCCAAGACCTAGAACAGAGCTCATTAAAGTATTTCTGGAATCACTTTCCCAATTTATCCATTCATTTCTCGCATTTACCTATCTGACTGAAGAATATATAAGATTCAAGCACTGTTATTAAAGGGATGACTGATTGACCACAAAAAACTTTCTCTGTCTTCCACAAACAACTTTATCAATGTCTACCTTCCAAGGCTTATATTGACTAATGCATCATATTGGAACAAGACACCATAGTCATTACTGACTGCCATGTATGAGTTTTCCCTTTCATTGAAGGCAGACATTCCAACAAGGCTTCAATAAGTAGGAGCAAATGACATAACAAATAAGAAATAGAGGAAACAGAAGTTGTTCCACCAACTGTACTGAGCCTTTAGCCACGTGTTTATCCAATGACGATTAAACATAGATAAGGCTGCACTTTTTTACAAAAGCCTTTTATAACTTGCTATTGTTCCAGAGCCTACGTCAATAACAGCTGATTCAATCAATTTAGTCTAACAAACTTTCGATTAGTATAATCCACACATCGCATTGTTACATCTCTCCATTATCAGATCATACTGCCCCCAAAAATCACTGGCAGCAAAATGTCATAGCCCAAGGAGAGGGCCTGTTGGTCCCCCACTTTCTTCTCTAGATTTTTGGCTTTTGACCAGAATAAATTTGGCAACTATTTTGGCAATTGAAGAATGTGACATTACAAGGTAGTATGAGAAAGAGGCACAACTTAAAACTGTTGCCCCGCCTTTTAACTTATGCTTTTGAATGAAAGTAAACCTGAAAGAGGTTAAAATGTGAAATGTAGGACTAATGACCTTTCTTGATTAACTTTCAATTATGTGAAAGTCATAGATTGACAGCTATTGAAGCCATATAAATGCAGAAAATCTGAACATTAGGCTGCTGGATGCTGTTAGTTCCTACTCATAAAGCATCAAGACCCATCAGCTTCCAACAGCATCACTCATATGAGTGATTATCATGAGGAAATGGTAGCTTTTAAAATCACGTACCTTTCCTTCTTTACTAAAATATTTTTCGAGATCACTTGTAGTAACCCTGGTTGATAAACCCGTGACATACAAGTTATTTCCTGGATTGGTAGCACCTTTGAACTCTTGGCTCCTGGAACAATAGATCTCGATTGTTCAATTTGAGACATAGCTGACAAATATTTATCATCTAAAATACCACAATAGCAAGAATTTGTCACACGACAAATACAAGGGTATCCATAATTATCCATAGAAACAAAAACATACCTCGAGCGGCTTCTCCTTGATCTTGACAACGACCTTGACCTAGACCTACGGCCTCTTACAGGTGAAGCGGAATCCCTTGATCTTGACAATGATCTTGACTTGGACCTACGGCCCCTAATGGGTGAAGCGGAATCATGAGGAGAAGGAGACCTGCGACACGAAGCCCCAAGGGAAAAAGTAGGCTTGCCAAGGCAAAGGTAATGCAAACACGTCTGAGATTCAAAGAATTGACAGGAGAACTTACTTTTGTCTCCTTTTGTATGGCATCTGCCAGCAACAAAAGATTCAATGTCACGATCCATTAAACGCCAAGATAATCAGCTCATCGGACAGCAGATGTTGTACAAACACGTGACAATATGAATTCTCGCTGTTCTGTTCGAAACTCTAAGTTTCAGGTTGCTTAATGCCACCAAAAATCTCTATTCTGAACCGTCAACACAATGAAATTACCTTGCTATGTAAATTTACGAACGTATTCAGCATTTGACCCAAATTACAGAATCAACGCAACTCGTGAGCTTCCACTGGCTCGATCCCCCTCTAAAATCCCCACGAACGCGCGAAAAGAAAAGGATAACAGTCTAATCTAACATCTTCTCCTACAAAAGCAGCAAATTCACCGCTCAAACCCCCATCAGATACGCATTTCGATCAAACTTCGCGTGGTCTCGAAAAAGATGGACGATTTGGGGATTGATCAGTATATAGACTTTCGCCAAACGGTAGGACATGGCGGAAAAACTAGCCGGCCACGGCTTGGTGAGCGAATGGAGGGACTAACCTTTACTCGCGTAGCTAGATGGAATCGCCGAGTCGACTCAGATGCCCTAGGACAGCTGTTCGTCGGTTCGTCTGCAACGGAGCACAGAAGTGCAGAGAAATGGCGAAGAAGTCGACCTTCCTCCGAAAGTCCCTTTATGAGCCTTTAGGCCGAACAAAGACAAAGGCAATATGACGCAAAAGGACCGTGACCTTGAAGACTGAATTTTTAATTTATTTAATATATTTCTTAAATTTTATCTCAATAATTAGATGCAATCTTTTGACTTTTAATTTATCTAATATTATCCTTCAATATTTGGTGCATATTCATATAAATTTTTAAATTATATGAAATGTTTTAATATTTATTAAAAAAATTAAGGATCATATCGAATAATTTAAAATTTAGGGACACACCAAATATGAGGTTAAATTTAAAGATCTCATTGAATAAATTAAAAAAATTATAGATGATATTGCATAGAAACCAAAATGCAAATACAATTTTTGTCATTGTAAATATAACACTTTGGCAATTCTTGCAAACCCACGAAACAATAATACTAATAATGATAAATCCCAAACGCCCATTAATAGAATAGGGATAAGTAAACCTAAAACTTGTTAAAATAACCCGTGATTATATCATAGTATACACTCAAATTCTATAAATTATTAAAATTGTGCAGTTAATTCATTATGTAACAAAAAAAAGTAATAAAAATTACAAGCGAGAGGGGCAGGCCAGCTGGGCGGTGGATTGGCGACCCACGAGTGGTGGCTTGCGATGGGGCAACGGCCCACAGGCCGCCTTCCTTATGCTGATATTTTGTTTCTTTTCCTCCCCTTTTTCTTAAAATTACACTTTTAGCCTTTCTTTTTTTTTTTAGTTTGTATTCTTTAAAAAACTTTTGGACATTTTTTTACATAATATAATTAAGACTTGGTGCAAATAATTACCATTTGAGCCGAAATGACATTATTTTAGTGCTTAATTGATTTTAAATCGCATGAGAGAAAAAATAAAAAAATCATGTTAGCGTTTTCAATTAGTTAAATTAAACATAATTAATAGAATGGCTTGATTGCATTAATTTTATAAGTTATAAAGTTTAATTATCATTTTTACAATATTAAAATATGATCACACTTTCGCGATGAGTTTTAAGAATTTTGATATATTTATTCCATAAGAAAATATAATTAACGAGCCAAGCTTCACAGCTCGGCCTGGAACATCGCGAGTTGACATGACAATGCCCAAGTTCACTATGCTCATTTAGATGAAGTTCCAGCTACCGTCAAACCTCATTAGGAAATGTTTACAGATATGAGGAAATGACGCTCGAATATCGAAAAGACATGGTCAGAAGTAGAATTTCAACATGCATACCTAAAAAGGGAAAATTACTCAAATTATTCATAAAATTTTAATTTAGTATGTAATCTAATTTTTTAATTTTTAATTTATTTAATGTGATGTACAATATGATCCATGAATTTCTAATTGTTCAGTGACCTCTGAATTTTTTTTATACCTATTCAATCTAGTTTATACATTATATAAAATATTAAGGAGCAATATTGATATTCAATAATAATATTACGCATTAGGATATAGTTCGAGGAACATGTTGAAAATTTTAGAAATTTAGAAATAATACGATAAATTGAGTCAAAATTAAAAAAAAAACTTGTGTTGTTTTTCCTGTCTGGAAACTATATTTTATTTGGTTTACCCATTGGCCTAATTCACTAGAATGCCTCAAACTTTAGGTTTAGACATAATATATATCGTGATTTTTTTATTTTAAAAAAATCTCAAACTTTAATTTCATTTGTCTAAGAAAAAATTGCAAACTTTAGGTCAAATCCCAAATCTATCCAAACTTTTTTTGTTTAAAAGAAAAATCATCAATGTGTACTTTCGTTTCAATTTTGTCCACATTAGCCTTTCATCTAATCATCATCATTAGTCATCACTAATGTTCATATCCTATATCAATCTAATTTTTAAGATAATTTTTTATGCTACCTTGTTGATGTAGATTTTATTATTGACATGAGAATGCCATGTTGAGTTGTGATTGTATCATGTGAGTAGATTTGAAAGTTGATAATTTTAAGGTCAAAACAAAATTCGAGGCAAATTTTGAACTAACCTAAAAGTTGAGGATTTCTCGAAACAAATTTTGTTTAGGACAAATGTAAGATTAGATCAAAAGTCGAGAGTTTTATAATTTAGCGAGATAAAAACTCAATGAGAATTGGCAATAAGGCTTTATTCTTTTCATGAAAAATAATTCATAGAAAAATATTTTTTAATATTTTCAGCGTTTGTTTTACAGAAAATAAAAATAGTAAAAGAAAATATTTTCCACAAGTGAAAAAAATACATTAAAAAATGGCGGCAACTATTTTCCATTTTTTTGAAGGATAAAATATTTTTTGCGTTATTTGTTTACATTTGAATATCGCGATCTCTAACGGTGTGTTTTGACTTCGCTCGATATTGGCAAGCCGCGGTATTTGATAAATAAATATCAAAGAATATTATTATTTTTAAAAAAATAACGAACGGAGGCTAAATTCGAAGCTGACGAATTTTTGGGAAGTCAGGCCACCGCCCCTTTGCCACCGCCGTGACTTCCCATATAAAACATCTACCGCTTCCCACTTCCTAGACGTCGGAAGAGATACGGATTCTGCAACTCCTCTCCAGCTGGCGGAGGAAATTCCATGGGACACGGTATGCTTCTCTCGCTCTCGCGGCCCACCACATAGAACCCTAGAACTCTGCCTGAGCTCCTCCCCGTCGTCGTTGTTGATCTCTGCTGATTCCAAATTTTCAGGTGAAAAGGGACGGCCCGGAAAGAGGCAGAAGTCATCGGCCAAGGTCACTCCCCCTTCCTCTCTCTCTCTCTCCCTCTTTCTCTCTCTCTCCCGAATCCAGTTCCGATTTCGCCGCATAAGAAGAAAAACGCGGCTCGCGTGTCGTTTCCGCGGGATTTTTGAGGCCCCGGTGCTGTTGCAGGATGACTACCGGAGCGCGATCGCGGAGGAGGACGAGGCGATCTACGGCAAAGAAATGGAGGACGATTATCGCGACGGTACTGATTCTTCGATGTTTGCGGTCTCGTTGTTTTGCTTGCTTAGAGATAGGGCGGGGTGCATGGCGGTTGTATTGGGAGTGGCTTGGTTTTAAGCTCCATTTGTTTTGGTTTGGGGGGGGGGGGCGCGAAATCGTAAGCTAATCTGTTATTGTCGGCGACGGTGAAGGGTAAAAGAAGGATTTTAGCAAATTAAGTGCGGTACTGATTTTCAATGTTTGTGGTTTCCTTGTTTCCTTGCTTAGAGATAGGGCGGGCGCACGGGGCTTGTACTGGGAATGGCTTGATTTTAGCTTGATTGGGGGCGAAATTTTAAGTTAATCTGTTATTGTAGGTGACGGTGAAGGCAAAAAGAAGGATTTTAGCAAACTCGAGCTGAAGCTAGACCATGGCAATAGGCCCCTATGGGCCTGTGCGGATGGCCGGATTTTCCTGGAGACGTTTTCCCCCTTATACAAGCAGGCTTATGATTTTCTCATTGCCATTGCTGAGCCTGTTTGCAGGTACTCTTTCAACAGAGAACCTTCTTCTCAAGATAGTTTGCACCGCATTCCTAATGCGGATGATTTATTATTGCATCTGTCACTGTAGGTTTATGAGATTTTCTCGAAGCATGGGCAGTTTTATCCATTTCAATCTCCTGTCATCAATTTGCGCTTCTGCCTTGCATTTCCCAATCCTTCATTCAGCCTGATTAATTTTTCATTTTCATTTCTTTCTTCTTTTGTAGGCCGGAATCGATGCATGAGTACAATTTGACCCCACACTCATTGTATGCAGCGGTGTCGGTTGGTCTTGAGACAGAAACGATTATTTCTGTATTAAATAAATTGTCAAAGACCAAGCTTCCTCAAGAGATGATTGACTTCGTACATGCTTCGACTGCTAATTACGGAAAAGTGAAGCTTGTGCTTAAAAAGAATCGGTACTTCATTGAGTCACCCTTTCCTGAGGCAGGACAATCAATCGATTCCCTTCTCCTTCACTCTTATGAACGTTGGATAGGAGTTACTAATCAGTAAAACAATTACAGGTGTTGAAGAAGTTGCTTAGGGATGAAGTTATATCTCGAGCTAGGATGTCTTCTGAGGTTTGTGTCTAGACTATTTTTAGATCAAATGATGTGTTTCTTTTGCCTTCTGATGCCCATCCTGGTTGCTAACAATTTTGTAACTGACACTCTCTCCATGCTGTTGTTCGGACTTTTTGTCTAAGACATGATTTTGCCTGTCTTGGGAGTCGGTCTTCTTGAGAATTGAAGAAGACTATGACATGCTGTGACAGTTAATGATTTATGTGAATATGTGATTCTTTTTATGATAAGATAATACTTCTGTCATGGTTAGATTTTGAGATTTGAAGACAACTTCTCCCTCGTTTTCCTTTAAATGGCCAGCTTCACAAGGGTTTTGCAAGATGATGTGTATATTGATTATAAGTTTGCTTTGAGGAAGGGATTCATTTCACCCCAATATTCATATGCTTCCTTGATTTTCCTTGTGACGGCATCTGTATCCTGTCTACTATAGCAATCTGCCTTGATTACAATCTATATATGCTATTTTCACTTCCTTCCGATGCAAACTCTTTTATGAGTTAATGCTTTGTTATTGTTTGTTCTTTCCTGCACTGTACTTTTTTCAAGCTCAAGTCTCAACAATAATAGCTTCATGCTCGCAATATGTGGTTTTTGTTCCCTTACGTGTGTCTCGAGAGGAATATTATAGTCTCTTTTCCCATACAATCATTGGTCACGATATATCTGATAATATGCAGGAACCTGGTGCTGATGGATTCACAATTAGCAAAGCAATGGGTGAAGTTGCGGTTGGACATAATGAGTTACTAAATGAAGCAGAACTGGCTGCTGCAGCTGAGGAGAAAGAAACTCACTCATTTGAGATCGATCCTTCTCAGGTAAAGCTTTCAGACTGTTAGTTCCCCTATGTGCTAGGATCTGGTACCTTCTTCTGCTTAGACTAGTTGTCAGTGATCATGTTTTATCAAAGCAGAGGTGAGGTCACCGATCCTGAACTGCAATTACATATCCTAGTTTTAGTTGGCCAGAGACTATGGTATTTGGAAACTTTCTGCTTCTTTGGTTCATGTGAACTTTTTAGTCCATTGCCTCTGTCCTTATGTTTGCTTTCTTTATTTTTTTTCATATCTATAACCTTCTTATGGATTCACTGGTGTTCCATCAGTGTTGATTGATGCATGCTTTCACATATTTTGGATTTTATGCATTTTTTAAGGTTTTTGCACGCGCATTCTTCTTTTCTTTTTTAGGTTGAAAACGTGAAGCAGCGCTGCTTGCCCAATGCTTTAAACTATCCCATGTTGGAGGAGTATGACTTCAGGAATGATACAGTGAGTTACTATTTTCGGTTATGATCTCTGTATTAAGTTAAAGTCTAAAGTGCAATGTTAATCTTATATATGTTTAATGAATTGAATAAGTAGAACCTTTCATGACAGGTCTTTAATTCAGTGAGATCTTGATCTAGTTGACGTGCCTTTACTGTTACACAGGTAAACCCTGACCTGGAAGTGGAGCTGAAGCCTCATGCACAACCACGACCATATCAAGAGAAAAGCCTTAGTAAAATGTTTGGAAATGGTATGACTTCTTCTACAATCACAGGCATTGATTTTTTCAAACATGTCAATAAAACAGTCTTCAGGGGAAGATCCCTTTGATTTTTGATTGAGAGTAACCTGACCAAGAAACTCCCTTTTTATGGGGGAACTGCAATCTGGCATATTTGAGGCTGTTTTAATGCTGTATTTGTTACAGAAGGTTTTTTTTTTTTTGGTAATTGAAATTATGAAATAGTAAACAGGCATGAATTAATTTAGAGGTTAGATGTTCTTGATTCTTCTTAGATGATTTAGTATATTGGATCTTCCTCCTTTTGCTATTTAAGATGAACATTTTATTTTTTTAGGCATGAAGGACGTAGGGCTGGGCAAACATAACATTGTTGAATATATGTTTCGGTAACATTTTGGGATATTATAAGTTATAGATCAACGTCCTACAAACTATCTGATGTGTTATTTAGTTCCTTGTTATTTTTGTGTTCTTGAACGTGATTTATGCTTGTGGATATAAGAGAACCTGAAGTTTTTGGTTCTTTTATAGTTCTCATTTTGTTGTTTCCCTTCTTTAGGTCGAGCCAGATCTGGTATCATCGTGCTACCTTGTGGTGCTGGGAAATCCCTGGTTGGTGTTTCTGCAGCATGCAGAATAAAGAAGAGTTGTCTTTGCTTGGCAACAAATGCAGTTTCTGTTGATCAATGGGCATTTCAGTTCAAGTTGTGGTCAACAATAAGAGATGAACAAATTTGTCGTTTCACATCTGACAACAAAGAAAGATTTCGTGGTAATGCTGGGGTTGTTGTTACTACATACAACATGGTTGCTTTTGGTGGAAAACGGTCTGAAGAATCCGAAAAAATCATTGAAGAAATAAGGAATAGAGAATGGGGGTTACTTCTGATGGATGAGGTAATCTCATTAATCCATGATTCCCAGCTTTATGTACTCCCCTTCATGTTTATCTTGGCATCAAATTACTACCTGTGTTCAGGTGCATGTGGTTCCTGCTCACATGTTCCGAAAGGTCATCAGCCTTACAAAATCTCACTGCAAACTTGGACTCACAGGTATGCCACTCAGATGTTACACTTTGCTGCACCTTCTGTCGCATTCCCGTTTTCCTTTCTGCCTGTGCTACCTTATTTTCCACAACACCTAAATCTGGCTTCATCATACTTAATTGCAGCCACACTTGTTCGTGAGGATGAGAGGATAACAGATCTGAATTTTCTTATTGGTCCCAAATTGTATGAAGCAAATTGGTTGGATTTAGTGAAAGGAGGCTTCATAGCAAATGTACAGTGTGCAGAAGTATGGTGTCCGATGACAAAGGAGTTCTTTGCTGAGTATCTGAAGAAGGAGAACTCCAAGAAAAAGCAGGCAAATATCACTAGTACTCCCACTAATTAGGTGTAGTGCATTGGGATATTTGAGATATTGCTCCTTTTCTGATAGTAGTGGAAATGGGAGAATATATATTTTCTCTCTAATCTACTTCTCTGAGAGTTTGATCACTTTCTTTGCGGCCTGAAATGTCAAAACATAGTTTATACCTTTGATTGGTTGGTGGAAAACAGGTAGATCTTTACCCAGAACTTCTTGATATTCTAAATGGTGGCCTTTTAACTGCAGGCACTATATGTGATGAACCCCAATAAGTTCAGAGCGTGTGAGTTTCTGATTCGTTTTCATGAACAACAACGGGGGGACAAAATAATTGTCTTTGCCGATAATCTTTTTGCCCTAACAGAGTATGCAATGAAACTTCGCAAGCCAATGATTTATGGTGCTACCAGGTATTAACGACCACTATCATTCTTTTGGACGATTGCTTTGTCCATGTGCTTATAATGAGTCATTATGGGATTCTTGAATGTGCAGCCATCTTGAACGGACAAAAATTCTCCAAGCTTTCAAAACTAGTCGGGATGTGAACACAATTTTTCTATCGAAGGTAACATATTCCTCTAGTCATCGGTATTCGTTCCAAGGGATAATTTAGAAGATTATTGGGAACCGTGCTTTTTAAAATCTAGCATTGACCTAAGTAATGGCATGTTCTCTCTGTTCATTAACTTTCCCACTTCCACCTACAGGTTGGTGATAATTCAATAGATATTCCCGAGGCAAATGTTATAATTCAAATTTCATCACATGCCGGATCTAGAAGACAAGAAGCCCAACGTCTTGGACGTATTCTTAGGGCAAAGGTGATTTAAACATCTCTTGTCATTTTCTGTTTCTGCCCTCATATTGGTATGGTTGGTATTCTCTCTCCTCAGTTAATGTCATCACAATATGAAATATTTCCATTGAGGATCATTCTATATGTGGAAATTTTACAAGTAATTAATGTCTCACTCATTATATATCTTTGTTGATGCTACACGTGTTACAATTCTGTCTCCCTGCTTTCATTACTGGCATCGGGAATGAATTGGAGTAACCTTTCTTGCAGAAACAAAATAATCATTAACAAGATAGATAGTGATTCAACATTATTTTATAATCTGACTATCTCATTTCTCATCCAAGCTCGTCAATACTTCATTTCCAAGCTGTCTATGCTTTGACAAGATTATTCTGTGGACCTAACGTCTTGCATTGCTCGAATCAGGGCAAGCCTCAAGATAGGATGGCAGGAGGCAAGGAAGAATACAATGCATTTTTCTATTCCCTTGTGTCTACAGATACACAGGTTATTATCTAATATATTCCGATTTTAGCATTATCTTCTGGTAAATGTCAATTGGAAACACTTTTCAGTCCTCTTAAGCCTGTTTTTAGTTACTAGTTTTAGGGCCTCATTAGCTTGCCCCTCGCTCGTGTGCGTGTGTACACATAGAGGTGAGGCTGATGAGAATGTAGAAGATGGGAAGTGGATCCCTAAGTGGTCAGTACCACGTGAGCCTGTGCAAGAATAAAAGCACCAAAACAAGAATAAAAGCACCAAAAAGTTAGAAAATTTATTAAAGAACCTAATCCCACATGAAAGCAGTTCTTATTGCGGCTTTTTTACTTTTTTAATGGTATTGATATATATTTTTTTCCAACAAAGGAAATGTACTACTCCACCAAACGACAGCAATTTTTGATTGATCAAGGTTACAGCTTTAAGGTATGTTGTTATCCTGAGTCCAAGGATAGTTGACTGATCAAACAGTTTCTTGTTTTTTTGTTATTAATCAGAGTTTTGTTATTCTTGGTAATTGTAATCATCTCTTGCACACTACAGGTCATCACAAGTTTGCCGCCTCCTGATTCAGGAGCTGATTTGAGCTATCACCGACTGGATGAGCAACTGGCACTGCTAGGCAAGGTCAGTTCTTTTTCCTGTCTCATTTTGCTCTTTGAAACTTCTCTTACCTTAACCTTTATTGTTAATCTGTGCATGCCTGGATCTTGGCAGGTCCTCAGCGCCGGCGACGATGCAGTTGGTCTAGAGCAATTGGAAGAAGATGCCGATGATATAGCTCTTCATAAAGCCCGTCGTTTTGTTGGATCAATGAGTGCAATGTCAGGTGCAAATGGGATGGTGTACATGGAATACAGGTAAACCCATTTTTCTTTCTAAATGCTCTGTTGAACACATAGAGAATTGTTTACTGTTTGCAAGACTGTTTTTCTCTTATTGGGAATGACTTGGCGAATCTTGTTTGCAGTACTGGACGAAAGCAAATAGGACCTGGCCAGCCAAAACCTAAACCCAAGGACCCTTCCAAGCGGCATCATTTGTTTAAGAGAAGATATGCTTGAGACGCGATGGAATTCAGCAGAGCAGTTGGTCTCTAAGAGCCGAAAAACGGTATGCTGCTTAAGATTCTCTCGACTGCTTTTCAGTGTGTGCAATGATCACGATGCTGCAAGAGTTTTACTTTATAAGATCCACATTTGCAAGAGTGATCCAAACAGGATATGGTGTTGTACCCTCCGTAGGTGTTGGTAGCCGTTGTCCATCCCCATTTGCAACAATTGGCGTCATGATGCTTGTGCATCCTCCTGTACCTATTATGTATTGGATGATCTTGCGGTCCTTGGTGACACTATTGTATGAATTTGTGATAATATTGTCAAAGGTTCATATCCTCTTCGGGTGGCTAGTTCCAAAGAAAAAAGCACAAACTTTAGGTTGAATGACAAATTTGGCCTTGACCTTTTTTATCTCATAAAAACATTACGACTGACAATTCTGGCCTCAACTTCTTTTTACCTTATAAAAAAATACCAATATTCGGTCGGGTGATAATTTTGTCCTCAAGTTTTTGTCTCAAAAAATCATTGAGTTTTACTTAAGTATAAATTCTAGCACACCTAATTTAGAATCATTGATTGTCCAACATAATTATTCTGCTTCAATAATAAATTCACGTGGCTTGGTGGGTGGATTCAAAGTATTAGTGATTGTTTTCTTATTTAAAGTTATAGTTTGAAGAGTAATGTCAAAGCAAAACAGTTCATCGCGTCCTATACTTCACTGACAAGTAAAAAATATTTTCATATTAAATATCTTTAACCAGATTTTGCCGTTTTGTCGTTGTAAATCACTGTTTATCGAGAGAAGCCATGAATGAGATTTGTTAAGCTTATGAATAAAGTAATTTTTTTTTCTAAATTAAGGATGATTTTAGATGAAGAGTCAATGTAGGGCATTATTTTGATAATGATGCGAGATCAAAAAAAGTTGATATCACAATTGTCATTTGGCCTAACTTATGTGTATTTTGTTGACGAAAAAATTGGGGTCAGAATTGTACCCGACCAAAAGTTGTTTTTTAGTAAGACAAAAAAAAAAAAAACAGGTGAGGTCAAATTTACCATTCGACCTAAACTTCATGCTTTTTCTTTTGGAATTAACCTCGATTCAATGTGTTTGAGAAACTTTTGAAGAGGTCTAAGTGTCTTCTCGGGACGATTCGTGGGAGTCTCAGTGGTGGATCTGTTAAGAGGCAACTCTTGCAAATGATTTGCTCCCTTGAAATGAACGACCAATGACGTCGGATTTACCTCAACTTGGCTTTCCCATTCAACCCCTTGTTTGCCACTTGGAAATGAAGAA
Source organism: Melaleuca quinquenervia (assembly GCA_030064385.1). Classification (NCBI taxonomy): domain Eukaryota; kingdom Viridiplantae; phylum Streptophyta; class Magnoliopsida; order Myrtales; family Myrtaceae; genus Melaleuca; species Melaleuca quinquenervia. The sequence continues at coordinate 3,336,750 of CM057722.1, forward strand.
TGCCTTCTCACCATCTTTGAAGTTGTTGAATCATTAGCTTCGAGGAAAAGAGTGCTTCTCTCTCTCTCTCTCTCTCTCGCACGAACGTGCGTGCTCTTACTTGCCCAATCGTAAGGCCGCAGCTAATACTCGTTTGCCTTTTCGGGATTCCCCAGAAAGTGGCAGAATTCCTTCCTCTGCTCTCCAATGGCCTTGATGGGGGTTTTAGCATTTTTGACTGCCCTTTGGACATTCCAAATTCCCCGCGACTTGTAATTCCACTCTAAAAATCGTGACATTGGAGAATCATTGGAGCCATCGGACACCTATTGCTGGAGGGTAAAGAAGGGCCGGAAAACCAAAAGCGACTTGAAAGTTAAGCAAAGAGAATCGTGCAGTTCTCAGAAATGAACAGGTTTCTGATGGGCAAAGGCAGAACCATGAATGGAATAAAGGGGACTTGTTTCGTAAAGGACTCGACTCTTATTCCTTTGTAGGGGGGTGCGACTAGGATTAGCAATGCATGAAGAATCGCGCAGTTCTCAGAAAGCATTGGGTTTTTGACGGGAAAGGACAACCGCGAATAGAGATGGAATAAAACGTAATTTCTTTGACATTCGTTTTGAAAAGGACTTGACTCTTATTCCTTAAAGGGATGCGGCTAGGATTAACAATGCAAAAAGAATCACGCAATTCTGAGACAGGATTACATTTTTGAGGGGGCAAAGGCATGACCATGAATAAAGATGGAGCAAAGCAGACATTCTATGAATTTTGTTTCGGGAAAGACTTTTGACTCCTATTCCCTTGTAGTGGGGATGCAACTAGGATTAACAATTATATGCAGCAAAGGAAGACTTGAAGCATTACGTGCTCATAAATTATGAGAAAAGGAACCCTTGCCCTGGTTCAGTCAAGCACAAGTTTCCATCGACTGCTTTTGAAGCAGATGCTGCGGTCCGATCGCTTGAAGTTTAACTCGAGGCATCTGGTTCCACTCCGTCGGAACAGGTTCAGATGCTTGACGAGCAAATCCCTCAACAATCTATGTAACTTAAGTGGATGTATCGAATTGCAGATTATTTCGGAGAGAGTTACAACCCGTTAGCTTAGGAAAAACTCTAATCAGAACTCCCTCTCGAAGTGGCGAAATTGCTGGTACTTCGATTGCTTCACATGACGTGATCCACTTCCTTCATAACTACTGAATCAAACTGACATCTTCTCTAACATCTTCTGTGTTCAATGTATATGCCCGCACTCTCGTCTCACATTATAAGGAGCCCGCGGTTACGGGAAATCTGCAAAACGACAGCATGAGCCTAAAAAATAAAACCAATTTGCCAGTCTGATGCGTGAGTGCTGTTTAAAAGAAAAGTCTCAGATGACAGTCAAAGATGGGTCGTTCTCTTTTACACGATCCTCTTTTTCGGCTCAACATGAAGGGTTACCATCATCCACATGGGAGATACTGCTAAATTAATCCTCTTCCAAGATACAATCATTGTTCTCACTCGTGCACTTGATCATTTGATGATTATCCGGTGATTATTGTTGGACAACATGGCCCAGATATCTTTGCCGCTTGGACTTTTCGACGCCCTAGCAACGACTGCTATTCCTGGATAGATTTGATTCCATTATTTTAACCCCGACAGCTTCTCTTTACCTCCCTTTGATCTTCAGAATAATGTTTCCTGGGGTATTTCTCACGCAGGCCCGAGGAATTCATCAACACACGAGCATTCCCATGATAGGGCGATGAAGTCCTTTTATATCGGTTGTCCCCCATCTTGTCCTGGTCAAAAGTGTTTCCTCAGGAGCTGTCGTTTGATTGTGCAAGTGGAATTATTGCAATCATTCCTTTTTTGTAAAATCGATGAGCAGCCCATCTTGTCTAATGTTGTCTAAAGAGTTGTTCCACAATGTAAGTGATCATAGAGGAAAAAAAGACAAATAAAGGCTGTGCTAGACAAGATTCGGTGAACTGTACTTAAAGCTCAAGGTTCTATAGTTGTTGGTACGTCGAATGACCTCTTTTCAGATCGATTTTCTTTCTGGAGCTAAAGTGTGATGCTTTGTAATTATTCATGTTAAAAGAAACCTTTCAGTGGTCAAGTGGGATCATAACAAGTCGACAAGTGTCCCTGAATCCCTTGTTGAAGATCAAAGTGCAACTGGTTCAGCTTCCGTCGATTTTTCGCTGAATGTTTCTGTTGTAACTTCAATATCGAATTCTTCTTTCATCATAAGCTAGTGCTTATGCATGTAATTTGTACATACCAGAAGAGACACTGAATCTTCTATGTTCATATGGAAGATTTATGTGATTGATGGCATGCAAGGAACTTGTAGTGTTTTTGTTTTTCCTTTTTTGGATTGTGAGATAGAGAGGAATATTAACTCTTCCACCAAGATAAGGTTAATTGTATAGCCACCTCTTCTGGTATTGTGACTATTGCGGCCGCTCAGGATTTAGTTCGAAAGAAAGGACCTAAACTGGATAAGCATAGATTAGTACGGTTTGCTCCGAATGCTCCCAGATTTGGTTTGATCTCATTCTCCATTGTTTTCTCTGCAGCCAATGTAATTAATCTGGAGCTCACCTCTTCTTTGGTGGCAGATTCTCTGCCCAATTATGGAAAAAGGATTGAGCTTATTCTCTATTGATAGATCAGCAGATTGGGCTTATGAGATTCAAAGGTTGAAGCAGCATGCTAAAGGTGTCAATTCTCAATCTTTTTTACCTAGATTAGCTCGGAATAGCAGCATCTGTAGCATTTGGAAAGCGAGGAATGAGGTTCTCTGTGGTCAAAGTTAATTAAGTTTGCTGCTAAACATAGCACTAATGGCCATGAAGCTCTTAAGCAAAAAGTCTATTCCACCTCCAGGCCATAAGGTTCTTCTCTGTGGGCAATCCGTGCTGTCCACACTCCCCCTGAATTCCCAAAGTCCTTCAGCCTAGCCAAAAATTTAATAGCAGCTGTAATTTTTCTCTGGCCAATGCTAAATGATTAATCAATCGAAATCAGGTTCTGCTCCACGCTTTAAGCACTGCTTTGTTCACACGTGGATGTGACAGCACTAAGAGGCAGAATCAGAAATGGCATATTTTTGTAGAGTCACAGGCCCTGGAAATTCCCTTTGACTCGCAAGGATCCACCTGCAATGCTTTGACAGGTCAAACGCCAAAATCCCAACTTCTTTTGGGTCCTTCCAACCACTTCATTTCCAGATTCGGAATGGAATATTTGTTTCTTAAGCGAAATGATTGGCCAGCCCATTTTTAATGAAGAATCGTGTCATTATTAATGCAAAAAAGCCGAGCGGACTAACTTTTTTTTTAACAAAATGAAAAGAGGAAGAAGGTTTAGATGAGATTGAGATCTATCTCCCCTGTTTCTGAATAATGCGCCAACATAGTATGCATTACTCATCGAGCAAATCCGTCACTGTTTTGCCACAAGATGCGAGCGAGAAAGCCAACCGGACCATCCACTCAGTGCAGCAGAAAGCATCGACTCTTCATTTTTTTTCTCGGGAAAATCGATAGTTGTGCGGAGGGAGGAGGAGGACAAGTGTAACTTCCCTACTGTCTTTTTCCACCGCCACCTTTCTCGTTCACCTTTCTTTTTCCCCTTTTTATGCTGTCCGCACGTAAGTCATGGTGGTAGAGACCTTTTTGATTTAGGGAAAAACCTTCCAAAATCAAGGATGTGGTAAGCCTGTTGGAATTTGTATTGAGGCACACTACTCTCATCTGCCCATCCAACTCCAAGAGCTGTAAGAAGTCATTTCAGGACAGGCAATAGACGTCAAGGTGGGAACATCTCTCTCTATATATACATATGTATCAGCAATTTAAACCAAGGAGGGCATGCGTTCTTGCTTCAACCGAGCATCTTTGGATATCGGTAATCTGGCGAAACCATTTTTACGCGATGTTAAAACTTAGTGCCGGCAAAATGGATTTGAATTAGAGGAGGAAGTGCCCATGCCATATCTTTTTATTCTTTCTGTGAAATGAGAATAGCTTCGTCTAATCATGTGGCTAGATCATGCTAGCAGAATCATTTCGAGCTGAGGAGTGCCAAAAGGGAATCTAGACTCCCCAAAAGGAGTCAAAGCGAGGATAAAGAGCAATTAGATTAAATTAGATTAAAGCACTAGTTGAGGAGATCTCGCCTTGAGTCAAAGATTTGGGCGTAGGATGGGAATACACTACTAGACACTGATTATTCATTACAGCAATTTGAGACTATTAAATTACACATACATAAACGCACCAGCGCCAGGAACAAGAACCCTCGATTCCCAACTCCATGGTGCATACAATTCAACCCTTTTCTGGCTATTTTTTTTTTCTCTTTTTCCAAGAAAAAAAAACCCATTTGGATTTCTCTTTGATGGTCCCATTATTTTTTTACAAAAGAGAAAAATAAAAGAACTTTGGGGCCAATATGTACGATGGAATCACCGTCCGCGGAAAGCTTCTTCATCTGTCAATCAATAGCCGTGGTACTGGAACTGGGTATGACCGTAACTGGTCATGAATGGTCCTCCTCTTGCCGCTCCATATTCCTCTTTTCCACCATGAAATGCGAACTGGCGAGATCGAAAAGGTGAAGAGTGAATGAATGAATCGGCAATGCAAGGGTCAAAACAATGGTGGTTGTTGGGATTGAAATCGAAGCCGGGAAAAGAGAGAAAAGAAGAAAAGTCAGAAAAAGGATTTTACCCAGAGCTCGTCGTCGTCGTCGTCGTCGTGCTCGTCTCTGGCGAAGCCAGAAACCTTGGGAGTCTCACCAGCTTCGTCTTTGCGCGCGAACCTGCCACGTACCCGCGGTCGACTGTCCGCTAGAGTTTTGCGACATGCATACTTGTCGTTTGGACATCAATGAACACACTCGCGTCATCAGTCACAAGTCATAACACCAACCCACGTATTCTTGATCTTTGTCTCTCTCTCTTTTCACCATAAGTGATAAAGAAAAAGAGATAAACCTCAAGCTAAGTTGACTACGTTCTCGGTATCAACTTGGATGTGATACATCAAAGTATCTTACGTGTTTTCAATTAAGAGAAAGGACGAATGTTTTTTACCTTGATTGTTTTGTTGAAGTTCCTGTGTGCTCGCTTTGCCCTGTACTTCTGAATCCTGTCTTTCCTCTCCTCTGCACTGTATCGCCCCACTCTGCAAGAGCTCGCTTCTTCGATGAACGGGCTCGTTGGATCGGACGTTGCTTTCACTCTCTGAGATTTGCAACAAATAGAAAATGGCAGAAATTGAAACCCAAGAATAAGATTCTATTTTGACCCCAAAAAATCACAGTGACAGAGCATTAGACTATTTTGGCTTAAGAACAAAGAACCTGCAAGTCTCCTGCGCTATGAACCCTCCTCATCATCTGTCCACTGAAGAAACAGCTCTCCGGCGAACTTATGTTCAGAAGATCAACGCGCGGTGGAGGTTGAAGAAGGTGAGGCCTCGTTCCATTGAAGAAGTCGGTACTGTAACTCCTCTGCATAGAATTGCCCCCATTATCCTCACTCCCGCTGTAACTGTTAGGAACAAACTCAAAGGCCTCGCTGTCGTAACTAGCGCGATGATGACATTCTTGATCAGCTTTGAGTTCTTGATTTGATCCCAAAAACTCATTTGAGTAATTCGGAGCATGTCTCGAGAGTTGCTGCGACGGGGTCCCTCGGCGAAGGCTCAGATGTTCGAGTTCTTGGCTTGGAGGCGAAGCGGAGAAGATGGCAGCGGCAGGGTTGTACATAGGAGGAGATTTCGGAAATGGGTTCTGGTTCTCCCAGTCGCTGCTCGAGAAATCATTGAGGATGTCAATGTAGGAGTCGTTGAAAGGAGAGACAGGGTCAGGGATGAACTGTAGGTCTGGGTCATAGGCATGGAGATAATCAGAGGACATTTTGAATGGGAACTCGGGACTTTTCTTTGTCTTGTGGGGTTGGGTGATGAGAGCTCGGAGGAGAAATTTGGCCTAGGAAACGGAAGAAAGTGGAGCAGAGAAAGGATCGACGGGAGTGCCGGTCGCGTTGTCACTTTGAATTTATACAATTTCTCGAGGACGTGTGTTCTTGGCTGCCGTGCTGTGGCCCTAAAGCGCAAAAAGGCGCGACAGTTGTTCTCGGTTTCTTGTTTTCTTTATGCTGCTGTTTGGAGGTGGACAGAGCCGCATGACGAGAGCACCATCTTTAATGGACGTTTCGCTTAGCATCGATTCACCTCATCGGTAGTCTTGCGCTCGTCATTTGTACGTCTGTATTTCCCAGTGTGTTGTCCGAGCTTGGCAATTGTATCTCTGCATTCATACTGTATTATATCGTAGTTATAATCTCTCGCTTATCAAACAGCGTATACATAAGCCATAGAGTTACAAATCGCGGTGCGCAAAAGGTTATCCCAAGACGTCGTGAATTTCGTGTAAAGTGGGAAGTCTTAGAAGCCCTCAAAGTCACAAGCTCATAAGATTCTTTCTAAAAAGCCAGCTAGCATCGTCTAAACAGTCGTGTTGAACAGATGATTTTCGGCTCAAGAAAATCTATTCAAATTTCATCAACGCGAATCGCGATAAGTTAAGGCCATTTGCACAGATCAAAAGCTCGCATTTAACCATTTCATGGTGCTTCTGGAGGGCTCCGCATGCTTGTAAATAGCCGGCCTTTGCACTTAGGTCCCCCGATTATAAAAAAAAATGAATAGAAAGAATAGCAGCCTATACAAGGAATTGCCAGACAATTTGAAGTAAAGAACGCAGGGGAAGCCATTGGCTTATACTTCTTCTACACTCTGTCCCTAATGCCAAGTGCTCAACCTAAAAGTTGAAAGAGTTCGTGCTGCATCCTTCCGGTCCGCGCGAGTTTAAGCTAAGCCCGCTTAAAACACAAATCTGTTGATCGCTCGATTTTATACTGGGCTTAAACTTCCTGTCCAGATTTGTATGCAATCCAAATGATACCAATTTTCTTCGAGGCTCTCGTGATGGGCCCCCATTGGGCCTAGAGGCCCCATAACCGGTCAACCCCACACCATGCCATACGCCGAAAGCCGTTGACCTTCGTCTGCGTCGCCATTGTCAATCTGCTCTGTTGTTAACGCCATCCCCGTACCTCGTGAAGCTTCTTTGTAAGCCGGCCATGTCCCTTTCCTTCGTTTCCAGGGAAAATTACGAAGCTGCCTATGTTCTTATTCGTTGACTCGACGACTTTTCTAAAGGAAGTCTCTCCTTGGCCAGGCTTCTTCCTTCCGTCTCTGTCTGGGACCACCTCTTCTAACTCCGAGTCTTCGTAGCATAAAGGGGCGTCCATTGTTGTTCTTGGTGTATTGCGTTCAAGCTTCTTAGCTCGCGAGTTCTTCCACTTCTTCCCCTTTTTTTATCTGCAGAGGCGATTGAGCTTCGCGGACATGGCGTCTGAAGAGCAACTGGAGAAGCTGAAACTCCGTCAGAGTTACAGGAATTTCTGGCACACTGACCTCACGCACACCATCCAAGCTGACACTCCCTGTATGGTTACAATGTCTGCGTCTCTCTGATCACATACACGGTCTTTTCTCAAAGAGAAATGAATGCACTGCATTACCTAATTTTCTTCTTTATCTCTGATGGGGTTCGTCTGTTTCTCGTTGCATGTGATCGCAGACTGCTGCTTTGCCTTTTGGTGGTAAGTTGTTCTCAATTTGCTGATTAGAGATGATTTTTTAAACTATTGCCGGAGTTATATTTGTTTCAGTGTTTACGAGCAGAGTAGCTTTGTACTTAGAATGTTGTTAGGATTATGAGATTATGGTCCATCAGAAAGCGGATGTTATGATAAATTTCTCACGGAAACATGGATTTTCAGAAGAGAAATGGGAAAAGAGGCAGTTTACTTGTCCCCTTTTGGACTATGGATTGAGCTTAGGTCATTACATGGCGTTTTTCTGCTATTTTTCTTAAACAATCAAATAAATAGAGAGAGAGTGAAGATAATCATTCTGAGTCATGCCCACTTACTCGGTAACCGCACTTTCACCAAAAAAGCACGCTTCCCAGTGATCCCTCTAACTAAGCATTTTCAAGGAAGTCCGGTTTATCAGGAGCACACAAAAGCATCAAACTTCATCTCGATTAGGTTTCTTACAGGCTTACGCGGTGTCAGACGATGTAGAAATTAGGAACGTGTTTGTCATCAGTATCAATGCATAACTGAGAAGACATTGAACCGATGGAACTTCAGAGTCTTCGCTAGTACTTATCCAAGATATCTTAATTAAATAACGGCATCACGATGTGTGAATCTTTATTTCTTGTGGTATCCCAAAGGACAACATTCGCAAAAACAGGGCCGCATCATAGAACCGCGTCCTGGAGAGTTCTCCCTAGACATTTTCTGACTCTGGAATTGTCAGCAGTGATCAATGCGTGGGATAGAGGTTTCAGCAGCAGACGCTGGTAGTTGGCCGAATGCATTTCTTGTAGCCAATTGCGACTGAAGTTTAACAATCTTCAACAACAATTCGACATTTTACAGTCATTTTTGTAGCTTCATTATATGCTAAAATTGTGGACTGCATTAAGCAATGAACAGTTCTGCTGTCAACGTCCGGCTAAATCCATTTTCTTTGTTGCAGTGGACCATGTGCTTCGTACTTGCTTCGGAGAAGAGCTCTTTACAATGACATGTCCAGGTAATGGATCTTTGCGATTCTCTTCATTCCCTAGGACCCAATTCCAGGATCTTCTGTTGAAAATCTTGTTCCGTGTCTTTAGATATGTGTGTTGCGCCGGTTACATGCCCTGTAGCGGAAGGTGTGGAGAGAGTCGGTATCCCGAGCTATGCCTCGCCACTGAGGTATATTTAGAAACCCTTCAAAGTTTTGGTGGTAGTCACTTCTTCCCCTGTTTCTCTTGTCAATCACCTGTTCCTTCCCATCTCATGCACTCGTAATCACCAATCGGGTTAAGATCTCACAACTCCACTTGTTCCAAAATTAATGGTGACGATGTTTTTCTAATCAAATAATGGCGATGATATTTTTCATTTTTGTGAATTCCTTCATCGTATCACCGCCGGATGGCCAGGTCATCTGCTGCTTTGGAAATTCAGTGGCCTCGACGCGCTTTCTCTTGCAAGATGAGTTCAACATACAGACCACTCAATGCGACAATTGTATCATTGTATGCTCTCGAACCTGTCTACAGTCATTACGAGGGAAAGTAAATTCATCATATAAGATAGCCTTTTTGATCATTAGCTTGTTCCGATGATGCTTAGGCCACCATGTTCGTCATCCGAAAAGTTGCCTGCGTATTTTCTATCATAGCAATGATATGTGGAAACAGCGAGATTCGACAGGCTTCGCAGATACTTAGTTGTTTGTCCTACATGGTTTACTGCACGTAAGTTCTACTATGCAGCATTCCTGATCATCACTGAAACTAATTTAACCACAACTCCGTGGCTTTTGCTGATTTTCCTGTTCCATTCTCGCAGGGTTTGCGCGTGTATGCAGGTATGTCGACTGAATTCTGATACGACCTCATTCCATTACTGAGCATGCATTTCACTATTGGTGTTCTTAACCTTATTCTGGCTGCTAACCGAGACCGAGACCGCTTACAGACCCAACACAAGATAGAAATGGACAAGCGAGACGGCTTGATCAACGATGGACCGATGGCTGCGCCTCGTTTCCAGCAAATGTCGCGCCTCAACCAGCGGGTGCCTCCCTCCGTCGGTTATTAGCCGCCTCAGCCCGCATGCCGACACCCCTATCCCGATTCCAGCTGCTCGAGATAAAACCTTTCCGGCTATCCCCAGCTGCACATCATGCAATCAAAGTTATCTTCCTCGCAGTTACGAATATAAAAAACTTTAGCTTCTTATTCGTGTGGGAGCCATCGCTCCTTCTACTTGGATTTGTATCCGGACATTGTTGATTCGTGCTCTTTTGTTGGGAGGAAGGATGAGATTCGGTTTGTATCGTATCGGGCACGGTCCGTTTCTTAATGGGATGACTGTAATGGGAGAGTTCTCTTGCTGCGGATCAATGAAATACAATTATCTCTTCGCAGTCTTTAACGGCAAACTTGAAAAGAAAGCTTGGGGAGAACAAAAATCTAGGTTGCCTTTAGTAACAATTTTCGATTCTCTTTTTCTATTATTTTGTTATGGGAAATATAAAAAGGACAAAAATATATTTGTGTACGTCACTTAATTTTTTTTATTCCTCGAAATCAAAAAGTGACAGAGAAAATATTTGGAACAGAAATCATTTTAATTCTCAAAAATAATTTTTTAGGAACAACTTTTTATTTTATTTGATCTTTTTTCCTTTTTCTTCTTCTTTCTCTAACCACTTGCCAAACCTATATGAAAACCGGGGAAGAATCGGCCGGCAACCGGCCAAGACTAGGGCCCATGAGGGTGAGGTCAACTTCGCCGGCCTTAGGTGAGCCTCGTTGTGGTTGGGTAGGGTTGACCTAGTCGCTATTGGGCGAAGGTCAACCTAGTCACTATTGGGTGAAAGTCGACCTTGCTCAATCATCGTCAGGTCAAGCATTGCCATGACCAATTTGGGAAATCAAGCCTTGCCTAGCCTCAGCATCATCAGGGATTTGTGAGGTCAACTGGCCTTTGCCAGGTTGAGTTTGTAAGAAAATTAGTTTTGTACTAAATCACACGTTCATTATTTTTTGATTTAGGGAATAACAATTACTAAATTAAAAATTAATATTTTATTTTATTTTTATTCTTTTCTTCGAAGTTGAGTTGGCAAGGCCACAAACCATTGGTCGAGGGCCAACAATTCTCACTAGTCTTAGGCAAAGGTGTTGCAAGCCCTCATTGACGAGGCAAGGGCATCACAAGCCCCTGCCTACCCTCATTGTGGCTGACAAGGGCGAGTGACGCCCTTGTTGGCCCTCGGCCGTGGCCAACAACCTTGCCAGCTCAACGAAGAATAAAATAAAAATCTAAAAATAAGAAAATCAGTAAAAAAATTTAAAAATTTCTGAATTTTGTTTTAAAGGATACAAATTATCAATGTTAACACTGGCTGGCCCATATCAGATAGTTAGCGCCTACTGAAGGCCAGAATGATTACATTAGCAGCCCTCTAAAAGATTTATAACTATATTGATAAATCATCAAAAATATTAGAATTAAGTTGGAACGATGAAAAGGTTAAAAACCGAATTGACAAGTTGTCGAAAGTTTTAGGATTGAATTAACAAAATTGAAAGGTTTAGAATCGAATTGACTGATATACAAAAAGTTTAAGATTATTAGAACAATTTTCCCCACCAACTTTTATATCGGGTAAGTTAACTAGGATTCAAAGTTGGTAAGTCCCCAAATAAAAGTCCGTCAAGTCATATATAGATTTAATCTGTTAGAACAAATCAATCATACTCGAACAAAATGCTCATCAGTATTAGAACACACATCATTTACAGATTACGCACGCTCTTCAACCGCCGATGCTTCGTAACTTAGTCATTACTAGCTCAACCATGACGGGCCCCAAACTCTCATCTCATTGCAGCGCTTGAACGTGCGAATGTTATTATCATCGAACTAATCTCGAATCTAAACAAGCAAAACCCAAGAGAAGAAAGGACCGAGACTGATGAAAGAAACAATTCATTGTCACCGACTTTCAAAAATTTTCCATTTTCCGATCAGCATGGCCAAGAGAACGAGGAAAATCACCAACTAGGGACGATGCCGATTGACTGAACCATAAGAGTTTCTCGAAATTCCGGATCGTAAACATAAGATTCTGAAACTTGGGCGGCGGCCCATGGCACCTTGTTTATGGCGTCTCCGATGTAATCGGGCAGCAATGGCTTGCGGCAAAGGGGATGTATGCACCTGCCGTAGTCCACCGGTCCAGGCAGCCCCGATGGTACATGTGACAGGAATTCTCCAGCTGCCGGACCTCTTCGTCCCCCTCGAACTCATTCAAGCACACGGCGCAGCTCTCGGGCGGGCCGACAAGGTCCGAGAATCTGGCCGGGGCTAGGAGTTCCCGCACGAATGAAGCAGGGACGGAGCCTGATTCGGGCACGAAGGCGGGCGGGCCGGGGAAGTCCGCGATGCCCAGGCCAAGAAGGCCCGACGAGCCCGAGAAATGGGACGAGAAGGAAATGGAGGTTTTCATGGAACGACGAGAAGTCCTGGCAAGAGAAAGTCCGTGTAATTCGCCGGGAAACCCATTAATTTCGTCAGAGAGAGAGAGAGAGAGAGAGAGAGAGAGAGCATTTTGTCCACTAATGAAACATCTAAATAGAACAAAACTAGAGGTTCTAGTTCCGGAAAATATTTTGTATGGCACCTTAATTTCTATCAAGATTTAGGGGAAAATGACACGGTTGCCTTTCAAAGCCCCCACACTAAAAGGCATAAATGTACGGGATTTTTAAAAATGAAATGAAATAATAACGATAGTAATAGTAAATATCAACACCATGGTATCATTAATATTTACAGGGCATGAATCTCTATCTAAAGTAAATTTCAAAATTACTTTAAAATTACTAACACGATTCAAGAAATTTCCTAAAACGATTCGACAAAGATAATCCTTCCTTGCCTATCTCCGGGTCACGCTGATAATGCCACAATGAAGAGTAAGACTCCATGGCCTCGAAATTCGGAGAAGTAAAGAGGGGTGTGCAAAATGACAATCGAAAAGAGTGACTAATACCACTTTTACAAATTCAAGAAATGAACATGCAATTTTATGGAAGATATGCATTCGGATCAATAAAGTAGCCCAACAACTCAATGCAGTATCAACATCAATGTCTACATACACACGAACACACATGCAACTTAAATCCATCCATATCTTAAAACTAAATTGATCATGTTAAGAACCCTGTGATCATTTTGTTAGGTAATGAGACCCCGAGTACCCATACTAGTTATGGTTATGCCGTGAAAGTCTCATCAATTGTGATTAAGTCATGAAAATCACATCAATTGTGACTTTGCTCCAAAACAAGACCGGCATGTCTACATGTTCGCATCTCATGATCTCATCGCATGTGAGTTGACCACGAGCGTAAACAAATAACATAGTTCCACAATGCCCGCATATAAACATTGCCAAGATGAAATATTTCAGATTAAAGCTTAAGCCTGTCATACTCGAACTTCTAATGACTAAGGTACAAGCATCGGGGGCTGGGCAATGTGCGTTGTCTAGGACAGATACATCATCATGAATAACATCTCGTATGCCACATTGCCCAGATGATATGTCGTGTACCTCATTTGATATGAGCCTTGTTTCTCTCCTTCTATCTTCTTGGGGTGCCGCCGAGGAAGGGTTTTCTTTATTCATATCAAGAAAGTAGGGGTTTCTAACAATAGAACGTAGCCAGTTCCATCTTCAAGATGATCTTGCACCAACTCCAAAAGATTCTTCACAGGACGGCGCACACCGAGTCGATGATCTTCATAGATGCAACGAACGCAATTTATCTTGGAGATCGTAATGTCCAAGATCATTGAGAGAGGTGATTATATCTGTGAATCCAACCATCGCATGGTGCCAAAAGGCTGGAGATACTTCTCCAGCATTCCCCGAAAACGACTGAGGAAATTCGAGACGGCCAAGACGAGGTCACTTGTCGTGAAACCAGAATAACGAAAGAGGAGAGAAAAAGCTCGTCCAGTCCAGTGTGCGAGAAGGGGCGAAAATGAACTGTTATTCACAAAAATGGATAATTTCACAACAAAATTCTAAACTTCTCTTCGTTCAAGAAAATATTTAGTAGTTGTTAAACATCACGTCAATCGCTGATGTGGCACATATTTTCTCATTTGAATCAATTACAACTTGACACGTGATATCGCAAAAATTGCATAAAAGCTACCATGCATTTATGGATGACGAAAATTTTATTTTATTTTATTTTGCGTACCACGTGTCAAGTTGTAATTGGTCCAAGTGAGAAAATGCATGTTACGTCAGCAATTGACGTAACGTTTAGCAACCACTGAATATTTTCTTGTTTAGGGGATATCAATACCTTAAGCTTTTTTTTTTCTAGTGTCGCCAACGCTTCAAACTTGTGCTAGTGTCTTGCAAGTACCTTTAGTTAGACTTTTGTGCATCTTAGGAACAAATTCATATTACATGCATGCTTCTCTGGATGCGTAAGTTCTTTACATATGAATAAACATAATAAAGGTTAAAGGGGAAAATGTGCCTCCAATTAATTTTTCGTGCACATATGAAAGTTAAGTGATCATACTCTTTACTTGGGAAAATCATTAAAAAACGCCATGAAATTATCATTCATGTACCCATTCAGTTATAAATCTTTCAATTTTATCAATTTAGTTCCAAATCTTTTAATTGTGCTAATTTATTTTAAACCTTTTAACAATTTATAAATTTAATTTTTCTTATTAATTTTGACTAGAAATTGCTAAGGTGTGATTTAGTTAGCATTGTCATCTTAGGTGGCATAATTGGCACTAACATGGACAATTTTTTGCAAATTTTTTGAATTTTTTACTCATTCCTTTTTCCTTTTCTTTTTTCCTTTTTTTCTCTATTGGGCCTCGGGTGATGGCTGCCCTCACTGGCCACCCAGCAATAGTTTTTTTTGGTAAGGGCCACCCAGCAATAGTTGGCGGAGGGAAAAAGGAAAAAAAAAGATAAGATAAAAAGAAAAATTAATACGTTAAATTATATATATATATATATATATATATATATATTGTGTACATATCAATACTAACTACTGACCATGCTGCGTAGGACGGCGAGCGCTAACTAGACCACTACTTCAACAATTTCTAGTCAAAATCACCCGAAAGGACTAAATTCGTAAATCACTGGAAAGTTTTTGGCTAAATTAGCAACTTGCTAAAAACTTTAAAACTACACTGACCAAATTAAAAAGTTATAAGTACAATTGCTTTAGGACTTTTTAAATAACTTTTTCCTCTTTACTCGTGTGACGATTAGTCAAATATATAAGTCTTCGGACTGAACGGTGACACGTTACATCAGATATCAAGAGGCTTCGAGATTTAAACAATCTAGGAGCAACGTTTCTGTTAATCCTATAACCGATTTACGGCCATGCTAACAGCTAACCGATACCGCCTCTCCGCCTTGTCCTGGCATTTCTTTGACATACTCGGATAGGATCGCGACAATAACTAACATGGGCATGCGGCCAATGGCATTACTGGTCCTTTGAGCATCCGAACAACCTCGACAATTGCCGGATTATGCGAGCCGTGCTCCTCGGTTGGCCTCAAAAGGAAATGGAAATGGAAACTCTGACTAATCCGAAGTACGAAAACTTAGGAAAATCATCTAAGGCTGATATTCTCGTCATCATCCCAAAGATCAAGACACCGACAAGGAAAGTTGTATAAGAAATTACTACAGACTATAACCGGTGTCTCCATGATAGTCATCGTAAAATTCAGGGACCCCAGAAGCAGCCCAGAGCCTCTCGTTGATCAACCCTTCCACCTCGTTGGGCACGACCGGAGTCCGGCACAGCGGGCACGTCCTCCGGACGTACCCTATCCAGCGGTCCAGGCAGCCACGGTGGAACACGTGCCGGCAGTTCAGCGGCCGCCGGATCTCGTCTTCCGCCTCGAAGTCGTGCAGGCAGACGGCGCAGGTGCTGTCGGGCGGGCCCAGATCGCTGTCGGCGAGGTCCGAGAATCTGACCACTGGGAGGAGCTCGTGGATCATCGTCAGGGACAGTGAGACCGGGGAGTGGTGGGACTCGGGTTCCTGGAGGGGGGTCGGTTCGGGTTCATGGTGCTCGGGCAGGCGGAGGAGGGAGCGGACGACGGTCCGGACGAGGGCGAAGAGGGAGTAAGTGCGGAGGAAGAGGTTTGGAAGGAGGAGGTGGGAGTAACATACTGGGAAGCCCATGTTTTGGGGTGAGCGGATCCGTGAGTGGGAAATACAAGTGAAGCTTATATATAACATGATAAACAAGAAGAGAGGCGTGAATAATTTCATTCTCTACATTCCATTAAAATTATGGAATGAAAATTTTCAAATGCAGCTTTCTTTTCTATATTAAAGCTCATCATCTTTTTTCACATCTTTCATTTCTCGAGACTTATTCAAGTCGCTGCACCAACACACTCTTTTGGGATTATTTGCACGTGATAATGGTTTGGCCATATCTATTTGATGTCGACCGTCTTAATTTGATGTTACAAAATATCATAACTAAAAGGAAAAAAAAAAAAAACATCCTTCCACTCGTTTCCCATTAATAACTTTTCTTTTTTGTCCAACTCTTGTTATTACCAATAATTTTCATTCATTAAAACCGACTTTGGTTCTCCAGATTAGCATCTATTTCGTTTGCCTTCTTTTCCATCATATTTTCTTTCAAAAATTTCATTTTCGTCGCGGAATATTTAGACAATATCGTTTATTCACAAAATGCTTTCAGAAGGGCCAAGACGGGTCATTTGTTTGCTTAAATATTCTTATGCATGCACGCATTACTCCCACCTTCATTGCGAATTGTTGGCATAAGATCAATTTGCTTGATTAGCCAGATCGATGCCCAAATTCTCCCATTAGATTTATCTCTCTATCAAATGTTACACACATTTATCTTCCTGCTCATCAGCCTTTTGTGCCCGAGTTCATGCCTACTTTAAAATGGATTGAGGCCTCAAAGAAAAAGAAAGGAAGGAAAAGTAAAGTGAAGGAAATAGGGGTCATGTCGAGTTCACATTGCTGTTCACCCGCGTCTCATTCACGGGGCTTTTGATTTTTATTTTTATCTTTGCTTTTACAGATAGATTGTGTCGTCTTCTTGTTGTGCAATTTTGCTTTTTAACCTATGCTTGCGTGGTAATTAAAGAACTAATTATATATTAATAACTATTTTATTAGGTCAAAGTGTTCATTTCCCCCCTTATTTATAAGTAAGATAATAGCGTTCGTGCACTGCATATGGCGATGATTGTCGAAACAGTTGCCTAGCTGCTTCTGCCACATGGCTAATATTGAAATCTAATGGAGAAAATCATAAATTATTTAGTGGACCCATTTGTTGACTAGGAGGTCACATTGGATTAAAGCAAACCAATATATTAATGCGTGCGCTAGCGACTTTAATATTGTGTTTGTCACTTCGTTGGCGATTTCAATCGCATCATCGATCTAGTCATTTTCAATCGACGGAAAGCCCATTATAGGCACGCTAGAAGAATCTCAACCGGGCACTTGCTTCCCTCTATTAGTGATCAAAGAAAAATCTTCTCCACCCTTCGTACAATTTCACCAAGTGGGTTTGGATATAATTGTTTTGCTGTAGATTTGCCACTACATTTGCAGATATAAGGGATAATTATACAAATGATCTATGAGCTTCGCCCTAACGAACTTTCGATAAAAGTTTAATATGTCTATTGAATTACTATATCTTTGGATTCATTCTACCTCCTTAATTATCTAATCCATGGGTGAAATTGAATATGTACTAACCGCTGAGGGGTCATATTAAATAAATTAAAAGATAAAATTCAGGGATTATTTATGTCATTATTCCCGAATATAATCGATGCATCCCAGTGATGGCTTTTGACTTTGTTTGGACAGCTCAATTCAAGATGGATAGATCAAGTTTGTCACGTGAAAACTGACTTCAGAGCTAACCTAACATCCGCCGGTCTTCGGCGGCCGTGTGTTTCCAATTACTTTCCTAAGCAAGCACGTTCCACTTGGCCTCTTACTTTTATCAAGATCAAATTAAACCAAACCACGCACGATCATCAATGGTTCCTACAACAAAAGAAGGAACAAAAGCGTTTCGAGTCCAATAAAATACTTCGGAGGACCTTTTCCATGTCTGCCACGAGAGAGCAGAGGATGCCTGCATGCGACACCACCTTAGCAACGAACCAGAACCAACCGGACTTTGTCCCTCCCTTTGCCATCTCCTGTTCATGCAGCTCGTCTTGTCAGAGCTTGTCCCTGCCTTGCAGTCATGCCACTGACAGGAGCAAACGCTTGCTAGATCTTCATTCGGAACGTTGCTGACGACCCCGAGTGGTGCGTGCTCTTGTCCCCTGATGAAGTATGTATTTCTCGAGAATAATGGGATTCCCAGAGAAGCTTGCTTCATCTCCACGTTCAGGATGAACAAAAGGACACTTGGGTCATTCATATTCTTGTCAGAACTGGTGGGAGAACTCTTAAATTATTCGCCCAGACGAGAGTCACAAGCGAGTAGATATCATGATCTTCTATTTGATTCGTCTTTGTTTGGGAACTTCTTGTTGACTCTTCGTTGGAACCTCTCTTATGTCGTGGTTAGGACTTAAGCATCATCTTATGCATCTCCCGTCAATTTTCAAATCGATATCACCCCAAAGGGAGATGCATTTGGATCGAATGATGGCTTCTTTTGGTTGTTCGCATAAGAGAACAAACTTTGTAATCACTATAATTGAACCGGTATATAATTTAATCCTTCGGAACTCCATCACCCCATATTTTTCTTCTGACGTGGCCAAAAGGAATCTAGGTAATTTCTAATATGAATTGCAGTTTGCATCGGAACTCTGACACATTCGTGAAAATGCAAACCATGGAAAAGGGTTTTCTCAAATCTAGTAATGAAAAAGACCAGCGACAATCACGAGAGAATTTAGATTTACTAGAAGCTTGGTGAAACCCCAATACACAGTTCTGCTCGTGTTTTACTTGATTCGCCAGACTAATCTTGTTAAGGCGGGATTCCCCCTAAGAAAAACCTCATCGAATATAAGTTATAACGGGAGGAGCATGTCATCCAATATACTTTGTAAATCCCAACCTAATAATTACCATTGAAAACAAAAGCCTAATAGAGGCTTCCGCAGTCTAAAAAGTTCCTACGCCCTCTAGTTGAACTTAGCATGTTGCCAGCATCCAAAGTGTCTCGCCTATCTATCCTAGCACTTGTTATTTAAACATACGTAAGAAATCGGTCATGCCCTTTTTTTTTTTTAAGGTTAAATACATATCATAAAAAAACCCTATTTCTTCATTAACTTATAACCCGTCAATTTAAACTTGATCGACTCGTTCTACCGCATCGACAATGTAATAGATGCGCGAAGTACTAATCGAGCCCTACGCTATAATTTTTATATAGTAGACAAAGTTAGGGAAGTGGGATCACTTAGGCATGTGGGATGCCGGTGGCTTTGTACCTAACAAATTCGACAGGCCCACCAAAGCTGCGTACAATCAGTCCGATTCATTTAAGGCTCTATAAAAGATTAGCCTAATTAATCCGATGATTAGCCTTTGCGACTCTTTACGTACTTCCCCCCCTTCTTTTATCACATAATTTAGCTCACATACGTGGGGTCAAAGCACGGGAGTTTCGTACTTCCCCCTATCAAAATGACAAATGTACAGTGGACATTAAATCGACCTCTTAGAAGAATTAAATTCATCTAAATGCATTGCCAACTCTAATACTACTTTTGTCGCCGCCGCGGCCCGTTGCCGCCATCGTTGATATGTCTCGTGTGCTCCTTTTATTTCAAGAAAAGTCAATGACTCGGAAAATATCATACTTGAAAAGCGATCGCTCGTGTTGCTTACAAAATTAAACGAACGAAATACTTTTATTGTTCAAATCGTTGTCCATGATGGAAACAATTTTTGGTGGTTAATCATTTCAAGCGATATGGAACAATTATTTTCAAGAAATCAAATCGTTCGTTTTCTGCTACATAAAAGGAGCCAGGGTATCGCTTTTATCTATGGATGAAATGAACGTGAACGAAACCACTTGCCTTGTCAACACATGCAGGAACACTCTAGGTTTGGGCTCAGGCCCGTCGCTACTAATATGCGGACCCATGGAGGAGCCCACAAGACTTGTACTTGAATAAAAGGACCAAGGCCCAATTCAGAAGGCCCGTCCGGATGGCCCATCATTTGGGTACGGCCCAAAGCCCATATGTATGGTTGCTCGCTCTCAAACTCTAAGGCTACACTTAGCCGGCGTCATGTGAAACCTTGGATAGCAAAGGAATTGTCCTCTCCAGTATCTTTGCGGTGGTTATTTGGATGGGATCAGTCGAAGATCGGTCGGGATTTAGCTTCGAACGGGATAAAGAAACGTTCATAACTATAAGGCTCGGTCGAGCCCCTGGCGACCATCGCGAGGTGGCCGCGATTGAAAATAGTTTTTGCATATATTAGAATTCTCGTTCTTATTAAATTAATTCTCCGTATGCCGACGGCATCGAAATGCTTGTCTCGACATGTAGAGCACAAAAAAATCCTGGCAAAATTAGTTGAAGCTTCCCATGGAATTAAAATAAGTAATAAGTAGGGAGAGAGAAGGATCGCATGATGCCTTGAGAACAAACGGGCATTAAAAGAAAGTGAAAGCGAGGGAAGCATGAGAGGCCATGATCAGAAGTGTATTGAAATTATAATAGAAGTAATGTTAAGATAATCAAACTGACCTTTGCCCCCATTCCATCATTATTTTAATTGAGCTTTTGTGCTGTGATTCTTCTGGGTTTGGTTAGAAAAATAGAAAAAAAAAAAGTTATCAACTAGGGACTCCAATGCCGTCCCAAATAACATGATTAATCAATTGCTCTTTGGTTTTCTCCATCTATCTTCATTAGAGAGCCCTTTCCAATCTTTTTCGATATTTGTGGCTCAAGACCATTGAACCAGCCTTGGCAAGAGCATTTAGCAATAGGACAAGGCACGGCACGAGTACAAGGTCGAACATTACCGCATCTTGTATGCAATCAAGATCTGAGAGTGGTTCCACTTTTTCTAGGATATTGTTTGGAGTACTATGAGCGAGTCGGTGATCAAGTAGTCTCTTAAGTAAGTAGCATGATCCTTCCGGGGGATGCTATTGGAAGTATACATAAATGAGGTGCTTGGAATGCAAACCTTAAAACAAGGAAGACAACATGCCTTTCGGCTTGAACTACTTCTTGAGATTATTATTCTTTTTTCTTTTCTCACAAACAACTTCTCAAAACAACTTCTCACAACAAGTCTGGAGCGGTATTTCATTGAAACTCCCTAATTGAATACATCATACGAACAATATGATGAATCGACCTATTGATTTTACTTTGTAAGAAATCGGATAATCAACAAAGATCTTTCGACTTCAGAGATTTCAATTTTTGAAACTTTCCAATCCTTGCATCTGTTTGGATGGTTATTCAGCCGCATTCCAGCCGCATTCCTATCAACATAATATCAGCAATGACTCGCGCTTTATATTCAGTGCACATAAAATGTCACGAGGGTGGTGCGAAAGCATTCACAGCATGATCATAATTTGCATAATCTTTGCCAAAACAAAAATCTCACGGCTGCTCCTATGCATTGATTAAGCAAGAGTAACGATACTGGCAGGATCATTAAGATAGGAAAATTCAAAATCTTGCCCCCTTTAAATCATGAGAAAACTTGGTCGGATCAGCAAGACTGTCAGTGCACAGACTGACAATGCAAATGTCTGGTCGATTCTGGGTTTTCCGATCATTACAGCTCGTTGTTTATCTTGCTGGGATGTTTGTCGAAATCATTTTGTTTCTTCTCATCATGTCCTTTGTGCGACCCATCGCAGCACCTGATGAAGGACCCAATTGGAGAGCAACAAGGGGGATCCCAAAATCACTCGAAAAACAAAAACGTGTCATCATTAAAAAAATAATCCAACCAGAGAGAGAGAGAGGGCAAAAAAAAAAAAAAGAAGAAGAAGGAATAAAATGAAATGAAATAAGTGGAACAATACTGACAAGCGAAGCAACCGGACGGCAAAAGGACATTATTATCTTCAGTCCATAAAAATAGAAGAAATCTTAATGGAAAGACTTATGGTGGGGCTTGGGCCGTTCGTCTCTTTTCTGCTTTTATGTCGCTTCTTTTCCCGGATAATGAAAAAGAAGAATAAAAACAAGGCTGGCTTTTCGGACGTTCCTTACAAATTTTTAAAAAGATAATGATATGAATAGTCCATAAACTTTAATTCAATATGCACTATGATTCTTAAATTTTTAATTTATTCAATATGATCTTTAAATTTTAATTTTTTCAACATAATTAGTAAATTTTAGATACGTATTCAATTTAGTTTTATAGATTATGTGAAATTATCTACTATGGTCCCTAAGGTAAATTGGTTTTTTTTTAATAGCCAATGACTAAATCGAACATCAAATTAAGGGAATACTTGAACAAATTAAAATTTCACGAACCATGTTGAACACTGAAATAAAATTCGGGAACTATATTATACATTAAACCAAATTTTATAGACCATTTTGGGTCATTTTTTTCCTCCTTTTAAGATAAGGAATCTCGATCGAGTTCATTGATTCCATGTCTCGTGATGCTTTATATAAAGGACACGGTTCGAAAATTTGTCGTACGATAAATCATAAAATTCCTCCACTTTTTGCGGTCTTCCAAGCCAGCATGGATAAGGAACCTCGGGATGCTCCTCTGTTGTATCACAATGGATATATTGTGAGATCGGTCTATGATATCAATCGTTATTCAAAATAAGTTGTCATTTTCCATGTCGATTTTTCCTTTTCTTTCTTTCTGACTAATGACTTTCTACTCGTCCTAATAAATCCCGGGCTGGTAACCCTAACACCTTTTCCCCCCTTAAGGCTTAAAGGCACTTCTCAACAGCCTTTGGACCTTTTTTCTTTGGATAAATCCAGCAAATCGCATAACAACGTGTACGATATCGGACAAAATCACTCGAGACAACGCTTCGTCCGTACATATCGTGATCGCCGTTATGTTCCTAAACAAAAACGGTCTGTGACGAGGCGCTGCATCAATGACACGTGGGATAACGGCCGCGGAACGCACGCGCGGCTCGTTTCGGAGGCTTGATTGTCGCGCCACCGGATCGCTGTTCGGCCACCCCGTAGAGGACAGAGGGGCCGGGGGGGTTAGACCAGACAAGACGTGGTCGGAAACGATCCGTTAACCCCCAACGTTGACCCCATAACGACTTTTGTTGACTCTTTACCTGCGCGAGAGTACACGACAGAGCAATGCGAAGTGCATAAAGTTTTTTAAGTCATTGAGATTTAAATGGAGTTAAGATGTTTCCGTTAAAATTCAATGTGATCTTTCACGATCGGATCGGAATGCGATAGGTCGTTTGCCATTGGAACGAAGGTCGATGTCCTTCGTATGGCTTTTCGATTTTCATGGAAAATGTATGTAAAGGTGACCGTAGAGTTGTGGTCTCACAAAACAGCACAAGTTACACATGAAATGTCATTTATGAATTGTTAGTGCAATGCAATTCCCGAAAGTTTGTCTAATATGCGATATCATTTTCAAATTTGTAATTTGTTCGATATGGTCCGTCGATTGCTGTTATATGTTCCATATAATTTCACGAATTATATGAAAATATTTAAAAATGAAGAGATTGTATTAAGCATCGGGTAAAGATATTGATAAAATGTTTCACATAATTCATAAATTATACGAAAATATTTTTAAAATAAGGGACTGCATTGAAATGAATAGCAAATCGATATTTAAAGTTTATATTAAATAAATTAAAAGTCGAGACAGAATAACGAATAATGAATCTAGAAAATATGTGGAGTAAATAAAAAATTTAGAGATTGAATTACATTTTAGATTAAAAATTCGAGATGATTTATGTCGTTGTTTGAGTTCTGGACCAGACAGATCCAAGTTCCGAGCCGAAACGATTTTAGAGAGAGAGAGAGAGAGAGAGCCTCGTGCGCTGCAAACATGGTCATCTCGTACCCCGAGAAGATGACAGCGACATAAATGACTCTCTGAAACTCCGTCAGAGACTCCATTGATGCTCCTTCTCTCTCTCTCTCTCTCTCTCTCTCTCTCTCTCTCTTCTCGATCCAGCCCCCCACCTTCTCGTTTCCATCGCCTCCCAAGTTGCCCTGTATCTCTCTCTCTCTCTGTGCAGTCCCTCTCTGTGTCTGATGCCAATGTCGCGGAGCTAAGGACACGTTATTAATCACCGAGGGCAAGTTCCAATATTTTCCATGGCAACTACCACGACCACAACTACCGCTCAACTTAAGCTCCAAAACCCACCCACCAAGCCCAAACGCCGCAAGTGCCGCGAGACCACCATCTCCACCGCCCCCGGACCCTCCTCCTCGTCCTCCTCCGCCGCCGACCGCCCTCCCAAGCCGGGCCCGCCGGTCGTCTCTTCTCCCCACGACGACTCCTGGTGCTGCCCCGCCTCCAGGCCGCCGCCGCAGAGATTTGACCCTCCCCACGCCCCGCCTCCTGGTTCGCCCTTCCGGATCAGGTTCTCGCCCGGGAGCCTATCGCCGGTCATGGACTTCGCGGCGACCTCCGTCAACGGCCACTCTCCGAGCGACGACGCCTTCGCGACGGCGGGGTTGACGAAGTTCAACTCCGTGCTCACCGCCGGTCTCCTGAACCCAATGTCGCCCCGGCCGCCTCCGGCGGCTGCGGGGGCGTCCCTGCCCGAGAAGGCCCGATCCAGCCCGACCCTCTTCGAGATGATGGCCAGCGAACCCGATATGATCCAAGCGAGGATGCAAATGCAAATCCCAGCTCACTCGTCGAGCGTGAGACCCCCCTTGCCTATGCTCGACAAGCAAGCCCTGACCTTGCAGCGAATATCGGAGGTCCTGGCCTCGAGGAGTCCAGGGAGTCTCTTCAACGACTCTGCTTCGAGCGACATTAAGCTCACGTTGAGCTCTAAGGATGGGGCTATTAGCGTTTCTATGAATGTGCATAGGGAAATACTTGCGGCGCATAGCCAGTTCTTCGCTGCGAAGCTGTCGGATCAGTGGATGAAGCAGCAGCAGCGGACGGCGGAGGCGCCCCTCGTGGAGATTGCGGACTGCGATGATGTGGAGGTGTATGTGGAGACGTTGAGGTTAATGTATTGTGAGGATCTGAGGAGGACGCTCATGAAGGAGGATGTGAGCAGAGTTCTTGGTATTTTGAAGGTGAGGCATGATAAATTTGGTTTTATCATATTGATTTTGTTGATCTGGTTCTTAGAAATGTAATATAGAGGGGGAAGGAGCTACAGTTTTATGGTCTTGAATATGCAATTATTTCATAGCATCTTGAAGCAGTTGAAAGTAAATTAAAGTAAATTCAAATGGTTGTTGGTTTTATCATATCGCCTGTTTTTTATGCCACTCAGGTTGTTTGTAAGGTTGTTCGGAGCATTGACTGTGATGGTTTGCTTTAATGTTCCTAGGTTTCAGCAGCAATTGGTTTTGATGCTGGGGTGCTATCTTGTTTGGAGTACTTAGAAGCTGCTCCATGGGCCGAGGATGAAGAAGAGAAGGTGGCTTCTCTGTTATCAAATCTTCGGTTTGATGGAGCTGTGACTGGTGAAGTTCTGAAGAGGGTCTCTATGGAAGTTAGTAATGGAGTAGTTGCAGGAAATGACAATGAGGAAGTGTTGATTAAGCTTTTACAAGTGGTCCTCGAAGGAAAGGATGAAAAGGCGAGGCGGGATATGAAGGGGTTAGTGGCTAAGATGCTTCGAGAGAACTCATCTCAGAGTGATATTCGAAAAGAGTCCTTATATGCTGCCTGTGATGGGTGCTTGCAATCACTTCGCGAGCATTTTCTACTGGCCGCAGAATCAGAGCTGAAAGATGTAGCTCAGATTGCACGGCAGGCCAATAATTTGCACTGGCTTTTGGATATCTTGATCGATAGACACATAGCCGAAGATTTCCTGACATCTTGGGCTTCTCAGTTTGATATGTCTGAAGCACACCCTAAGGTTCCAGCAGTTCACAGATTTGAAGTTAGCAGGATAACAGCGCGGTTGTTTGTGGGGATTGGGAAAGGGCAGCTTTTGGCTTCAAAAGATGCGAGGTGCCTGTTATTGCAGACATGGTTGGTGCCATTTTACAATGATTTTGGGTGGATGAGGAGGGCGTCCAAGGGTCTCGATAGGCACTTAATTGAAGATGGCCTTAGCAATACAATTCTCACACTGCCTCTAGGCTGGCAACAGGAAATAATGCTTGCTTGGTTTGACAGATTCTTGAATTCAGGTGAAGATTGTCCGAACATCCAAAGAGGTTTTGAAATTTGGTGGCGAAGGGCTTTCTGGAGGAGAAATGGTGACCAGCAGCAGCCACGGTTGCTACAGATTACTGCAGGAACTGCTGAGAATTCATGAATCCTTTATCTTCTTCTCGATAGGTATACCTCACTTCTTTAGTTTGATTATTATGCTCCCAAATGGAGTGCTATGTTTCTAAATTTACTCTTTATCTCGTGAGGGTCTAACAAGATTATCAGCATCTTCATTCCAGCTGCTTTTATGGTATATTTTTTCTGTGACAAAATTGAGTTCCATCTTATTTCTCCAATGACGATGGTGAGTGTCACTTCTGTGAACTGCATATGCTGATTTTAATTCTCTTCCTTTAGGAGGATGATCTTGTTAAACTAATTTCAGTGGGCTTTCATGACAAAATGTGGGGGATGGTTGTTCAACCTGATTCAATTGTTAACTGGAAAAGATCGAGCTCAATAGCAAGTAGTTGGGCGTCTGACTAATAACAACAAGATCCATAATGTGGTGTTATTTTTGTCGAATTGGTGAATGATGAACTTGTAGTTCGTCGAATGATGAACTTACAAAGCCATATTAGTTGATTCTGGCTGATAGCCAGCACTTTCTCCTAATGTCGTATTTTCATTTGACAGCTTTTTTTTACTAGTGATCATGATAAAGTGCCATCAAATATGGAAAATTACTTTCTTGGCATGTGCCTTCTGTTGTCATTAAAAGTGTAAATATTACATCAGTGACTTGGTTCATTTTAGGTCTGTTGGCCATTTCTTCCTTGAGATTCTGCTGTTTTTGTCAATCTGATGCTATTACAAACTAGCTTGGCATAAGATGAGTTGATAACTTTATACTTTTCATGATCTTAGCATTTGCTCTAATTATGATTTCATTTTTTTAATTTTATGTAGATGCAGAAAAAAAAATAGTCTGAGATCAGAGCACCGGTGAACTTTGCTCGAGTTCGAAGGAGTGGATTGCACAACTAGATATCTAAAACTTCATTTGCATGACCTTTTGAGGCTGTATATTGAGTGGCAGGGTTCTCGAAGGCAGGATAATTGGTTTGGTACGCTCTTAGAGAGGTTAGGGAACATTGCTCTCTTCGGGCTTGGGATATGCTAACTAGAGAGTGTAAGTTGGTTGCCTAGCATTGTTCAGGATATTCATTCTAATACATGGTTTCAGAGTGTAGATAGCGGAAACTAATTCCAGGTGATATATGTAATATTTGTTGCGCAATATGGAGTTATTTGTTTGTCTGGATATATTCTGAGTTCCTCTGGAAAATTATACCATTAGCTTCTGTCTTACCGTTGTGGGAACAATGCATTTTCATGTGCCATTGCAGTTTTCGTGCTAAATTAAGTTTGATCCGAGCATTGAGCTTGCAAGCTCAAATGTACATTTTATGTCTGTATGGTCTGTTTTCAGCAAGAAAATTTTTTACTGCGATGATATGCATGTTACTTCCTTCAGAAACCTATGTCTAGAGGAACGTGCCCTTGCCATATACGCAATTCACTGTCCGTGCATCGGACAACTGTATGAATGCACTTATTCTCGTGCAGCTGAAAGATCAGTAGGATGAGCAAGTTTTCCCTCCATCTTATCCTGCTATTCCTATTGATACAGGCATAGGGACTAATGTGCTGTACATAGTTAATTCTTCTTGTGGCCTAGCAATTTCGGCACACTATGATCGAAAGATCTGTGTGTGCCCTCATATTGATCCCATGATTACAACCAGCCTGTGCTTCGATTCTGGCCCACTCCACAATTTGCTCTACCTTTCAGCTGTTCTCTGGCCGATTTTGTTCGCGTTTTCACTCTCGGCTTCGACCCTCTCGTTGCCAAAATGAGTGAAGAACGAATTTAGTATAGGGCAGTCGTAGTTCAGCTCACCTGGCTTTGCATATTTTTGCCTTTGTCAGAAAAGAAGAAATTCTTGGATCAGAACCAGATGGATAAGGACTGTCGATGATGCTAAAGTCTGTTCTCATTACCATTCTTGATCAGCCAACATGTCCTCTGTCAATCCGAACTCTCTCAGCTCTTCCTCGGTTTGATGCAATAGCAAGCTATATCTGCACCGGCGTTGGGGATCGTTTTAGCTTTGATAGCTTATGTATTAAGCAACTCTAGCAAATCACAAAAGCAAGAAATGCTCTGTCTTGGAACTGTTGCAAATAAATTCTTACCTTCCACCATACCCTTTTTCCATAACAATCATATTACCGTTGCCCAGATTATTAAGGCCCTCGAATTGAGCCGAGGTCCACTTGTACCACCTCATCAGGAAGACTCGCAGCGTGAGTCCATGCGACACGATCACCAGGTTCATGTTCTGGCTCCGCTCCCCCGGCGGTTGGAACCGTCCAATATCGATATCGGCCCTTAGCGTTTCTCTAAATCCTGTTTACACCAGGAAAAGCGACCTCAATTTTCCTGTTTGCTATTCCCAGAAAATATAAGACGCCCCAGTATATCGATGGGGTGCAAAAAGAGAAGAAGTACCAGTAATTCTATCATAAACATCTGCAGCTGATTCTCCATCAGGGAATCTGTAGAAGAAACGACCGTACAGCATTCTCAGTTGCTTCTCAACTCTCATCCTCTCTCTATCCTGGAAATTCCCTTTCAAATGAAAAAGAAAACAGTTCAAGAAATTAATTAAATTGAGGCTGGTTTTGAATAGCTACGTTGTGCAACAAACAACAGGAACTCAACATCTGTTTACCAAAATCTTGTTCTCTTAGACGTGGCTCTTCTCTCATGCCAGCAATCCTTGACCTCTCAAAAGCCCTCCCCAAGTTCCGCAGAGTTTCTAGGGTTCTTCTGTAAGGTGACACATAGAAGTAGACCTTCCAATCATCCGCTCCATCTTTCTCAATCATCTCTCTTATCTTCCAACCAACTGCCTCCGCTTCGGCCTTACCTTTGTCGGTGAGGCCGATCTTAGGATCCGGAACTCTCGTGTATACACTCTCATCCACATTACCTACCAGTGTTGTACACAGAACTTGATCGTTACAAACTCATGATGCAAAATTACAATTTCGCAGCTGCAGTTTGCTTTTTGTCTTCCTAATTGTCCTCCTACTGCAATTAGGAGCAATATAATTTTATCCTCTTGTCTAGATGGGTTCACGCACTTAACGTTTTTGTACTTCAGAGTTAGTCACTTCGTTAGGATCCAACTCTTGCACTGTGTTCCTCGAACATGCTAAACATGTAAGTGCTCTCTCTATAATATTAGCACGTCAATCACGATACCCTCATAATCATAGGTAAAAAGTAATCTTCCTCGAAACATAAGAGCAGAGGACAATCGCGTCCTCTTTACTGGTCGAATTATTTGACACATCTGACTCTTTATAACATGTGAGAAGTCTGTACTGCCATTCTTATTTCTCAGTTCTTTCCAGTGCAGATGCAATCCACACCCCTACTAATTGTGAGTGCAGGCTTTGCAAAACATAAGGACAATACGTTTATCAGATAAATTGCCGTTACTGTTTACCCAAATCCAAGTTTACCTTCACTCTGGCCATGCCGAATCAGGATAATGCGGCGAGGCCTGGGGGGTGCCGAGGCAACATGGCGGATCAGAGGGTCCTTCTCGGGGAAAGTGGCCTTCCCATTGATACTGCCGTTGCTGTTGCTCGAGATTTCGATCCTCTGAGTGCTACAGTGGATGGCGTTGAAACGGCAGACAACTCTGTGGGGAAGAGGGAAAGAAGACGCCGTAGATGTCTTCAGTTGAAGTGTGGTCATGTCTCTCTGCATGAGCGAGAATGCACTCACTCAAGAAGAAGAAGAAGAAGAAGAAGAAGATAATGATGGTGAAAACAAGCTACTAGGCAATTTGCATTGGGAAGTCGGTGGTCCCAGTCATTGGTTGCGCATGTGTGCTTTGAGCGTTATTGGCTGAGAGTGTAGGGTTGGTAGGAGCTCGCGGCTATTTGCAAATGGCAACCACGTTGTTGCACCTTCTAGTCCTAGGACTCGCTCTCAAATTGATCAATTTTCACAGAGGTGAGTGAACTCTGTCAAGCTCATGACCTCACAGAGAGAGAGAGAGAGAGAGAGAGAGAGAATTCATCTCCTTCACAACCTCCAAGCTAGGCTAACTTTTTGTGACAAGTTCAATTAACCTGCTACGAGCGAGGATAAGCAGGTATTGAGACCTCTGCGGCCGATATTGTCCCGTGTTATGAACGGTGTTAAATTTGCCCTTCAATTTCAATGCTTTGCTTCTTATCTTCAGCCCACTTCCTCCTTTACTACTGCAATCTTTGTCATCACTGTCATCACAGCTCATGCTCATTGAATGTCTCCTTCAACTCGGGTCAAGCCCGCTCTATCCGGTGCAATCCAGCACGCGAAAGTTTAACCCGTCAAGCCCGTCGCCTTATGAAAAGTTGAAAACCACAACCGAGTGGACCTCCACATAACATCAGTTTCACTTAGGTTAATCATCAACCCCGACCGTTTGTTCAGGAAGGACCGTTTGTGTTTTCAACTCGTGCAGTTCTTGCTGTCCGACGGAGGATTGTCGCTATTTCCTTTTCTCTTTGCCTTTTTCCCTTTAGGGTTTCCCAACAAGTTTGTGTCGAGAAAAATAAATGCTGTATTTCGAAAACGGGTGACGACCCATTTGATTTTTCTTTCTTGTGGGGGTCCATTTGCAGGTAAAAACAAAACGACTTTCAAAGCCCAATGTTGAAGAGCATTTGGAACGTGGCAAGGGCCTTCTGGGCCCCCTATCGGGCCGGGCCTATGGGCCTTCGTATCGAGGGACTCGGGGCTCCATCAACCGGGCCGGAATTCATCTCCTTCGGACGGGTCTTGCTCGATTCATCTCATTCGTCACGGAATGCATCCAGCCGATCGAACATGCTTCTGCCCAGATTAAAAATAAATTTCCTCCTTAGCTTTCATATCGAGCTAGGTTGGTCAAGGGGGTGGCCCAGATGATCACCGCCATCTCGTGATCTGGCGCGTTCATCCCCAGATTAAATCACGTGTACGAATTTCAGATCGATTGCAGTCAACAAGATCTAGACTTCGAGAACGAACAATGATTGGAATGTAGATTGAAAATCGAGCAACCTTATGACTTTTGTTTAATTTTATATCAAGAAGATCACGTGCTTCATCTTCGTGGTTGTATCTGAGCTAGGGAAGTTATGACCCAGGACCGGTCCGATGCGTTTACTCTCCTCCTACAGCTGTCGTGCCACACGGATCGGGCCTATCTTTTCCCAATCGGTCAATTGCATAGTATTGAATATTTCATACTTGGCGTAAAAATTGTCCAAAGAACTCTACATCTATCGCCCCTTAGTTAATCTAGTTATAGATCTTTCAATTGTTCCGATTTAATATGTTTTGTCAATTAAGTCAATTTGATCAATTTTGGCCGAAAATTGATAACGTGGATATTAACCATGCCACCTAAAATTGTTACTCCCACATGAGCCATTCATGCCCAAACGGCACCAAAGAATCGTGTCTCTAAATCTCAGGAGAGACTAGTACAAGACGCGACACCAATGACTTCCTACTTAAAATGCTAGCAATTGTAGGTTTTTCGAACTCTTGATCTTGACAATGAGGGGGAAACTTTTAACCAACACAACCACCTGCTATTGGGTGCTGTTTTGTGTTTGTATTTGTAAATTTTTTAAATTTTTTTATTTCTTTCCTCACTTTTCTTTTTGGTTATTGGAGAGAGGGACAATAACTTTTGATGGTACTAGGGGAAGGTGTCGTGGCCCTTGCCCATGCCGCACGAGGATTGCCTGCCCTCACGCCAAAAACCCAAAGAAAAAAGGTAAAGAAAACAGGAGACAAAGAAAAAGCCATAAAAGTTCGAAAGATTATTATAATACCTATATCAACGGCAATCGTGCTACGTAAGGCAGCTAGCATTCACGTCAGCAATTTCCTGATAGAAATAAATCGACATAATCAATCAATAAAACGTCAAAGTATACATGACTTATCTGGCACAATTAAAATCAATAAAATTAAATTGATAAAAATGTAAAAAATTTACATCCGTTGCGGCGGTCGAACCGTCGGTTGCAATCTACATCCAGATCATCGCATGCCGACCCCGACAGCCAATTCGAAACCGAAGGCACGCGTCTCGTCCGACGCGGTCGCCCTCTCGTCCTTGAACGAGCCACCGACACTTTTTGTCCGTCTCGGGCGGCGACGAATCAATGGTAACGGCAGAGAAAACAGGTCGACGGGTCCCACGCTCACCCACTGGAACCGACTATCATGACCCTCCCCCGGGGAGCGACAGATACCGCACGATTTGATTCATTGCGTACGGCCGAGACTCTCGTCACGGGCGCCGGACTCGACCTCATCGAATCCTACAGCTCGCAGGCCTGTCCGGGGCCGACGGACCCGACCAACCCGCGTCGATACGACAACGGATCAAAGCGCGGGGACAACGAGGGCGTGGCCGCCGTGGAGGGTCCCCATTTAAGGATCGAATTCAATGTTCGCCAGTCCCACCGGAAATGTCTGGAGACGTCCGCATCGTAAAAGCACGCCCTTTCTCGAGCAAAAGACCATTCGAGCGATTAAAATAACGATGCAAGAGATTAGGACGGGGCGAAAGGCATCGCCCCGGCCGCATCGCTTTGTCTGGAATCCGATCCGACCAAGGCTAAAGCATCGCGGAAGATTGGACGACGGAACGAGAAAGAGCTCGAAAAAGTTGAGG
Organism: Melaleuca quinquenervia; assembly: GCA_030064385.1. Classification (NCBI taxonomy): domain Eukaryota; kingdom Viridiplantae; phylum Streptophyta; class Magnoliopsida; order Myrtales; family Myrtaceae; genus Melaleuca; species Melaleuca quinquenervia. The sequence goes on from CM057722.1 coordinate 3,369,591, forward strand.
AGGCCAATCAAAAAGGCAAATGGTAATCGTAACTGCACTTTTTTTTTTAATGGGTACGTGTAATCTGCGGCTTTTATACATCGATAAGCATTTTGCGGTCTAATTTTCCCTAATTGAGACGAATCGGGTCCACTTGGGAGGGGGGAGAGCGCTTACAAAATTGGCAACTTACAAAATTGGCAACTGGACGAATAATAATCAAAACAATTAGGAGAGGGAAATAGAATTTTGGAGGAGCTAACCGACTTCCTAAGAAACCCCACGAGCTGTTGTTGTCTTTAAGAATTCTTTGTGACCTATATCTCACTGATCTCGCCTTCCCTACACACGCCGACGTCCACCACCATGCTCCCTTTCCTCTTCGAGCTCACGACGCGGCAACAGTTCCTCCTCGGTGACTGGAAACGACCAACGAAAAGCGAACGCGAGAGTTAAATGCGTTACGGTGAAGACATTTTAAGGACAGAATCGTGGGTACGAAGTTGGTCGACTTACTCTATCCCACAAGCTGGGGTCGGGCTTCTTGCGGACCACCACGTAGTCCAAGGCCTCTGGACTCGCCATCTTCCACTTGCAAAGAGGATTGGGCACCCGGTGCCGGAGGTACTCGCTCACCGTCCGGTTCGTCGGCAAGTCGAACCTCGCGTTCGACAGGTAGAACACAAAGGGCTTCTGGCACGGGTGCCGGCTGACCGGCCGGGTGTTGAACGCGTACGCCGTGTAGTCCGCCTTCCGGTACCAGTTCAAGAAGGTCCTCGAGGGCATCTCGATCTCTCGGGGCGAGAAGACACCGCGGAAGACCTGGACCGCGAAGCCCCACGACACGGAGACGGTCCAGCTCCTCGCCTTGTCGTAGCAGATGGACTGCTGCATCAGGCCAGCCGAGTCGAGCTTCATCGGCACCGTCAGCCGCTGGAGGGCCTGGACTCGGGTGACGTTCGGGAAGATGGGCTCCACCACGTCGAGATGGTGGAGCGAAACCAAGGGCGCCACCGGGTGGGCGGCAAGGAGCCCGAACAGGTTGCCATACACATCGTACTGATAGCCAACAACCACCACAAGAAGAAAAAGAAGGGAAATAAACATGATTATATTACAAAGCGGAGGATGTGCCGAAACATTAATTACCGCTAAGAGAATCTATCCGACAAATCATTCGCATGCGCAAACAAAGAAACGGTTATATTAAATTCCTATGCCTCGCTTGCGAATGCAGTAGTTTTTCCTTACCGCATTTGTTTTTTTAAGGCCAATATTTTATTGGCATATTCCTAGAGGAAAGGGACGAACCCAGTTGTCCCCAGGCGTAGACAGGACGTTGACTGATTCCGGGGCGGGCCCCACACTGAGCATCGATGCGGGTGCGGGTAAATGCCCGGGCCGAGCGCAAGCCCGGGCCCAAGCGCCACCGACACGTGGGACCCGTCACCAGGCCCTAGCGATCTAGGCACGGACAGCATTTGGCTGAACCCCCGGGCGAGCGAACGGTCTCGGAAGTCAAGATTCCCGTTCCCGGTGCTGAGCTAACCCTTCATAAATTGTCGCCACCGACGATGGCTAACAATCTCCCCCTTAGTTGATATACTCGACGACGATCCCAATTTAACATTTCACCTGACTTCCGATTGGAGTTTTTATCTTATTCACCAGATGGGTTTGATCTCTCGTGAGCCGAACTCTTAACCATTTGACTACTATGTAACTTATCTAGTCCCAAAATACCCGACGTAAGCCCCTCGGCGACCCGGTCGCTGGCGACCCGGTCGCAACACCAGCGACGGCGACGTAGGGACAGGAACTAATACGGGCGGTGGAACCCCCAGAAGAGAAGGAATCGCGCCTTCAATCACTGAGCTCCCAAGCCGGCAGATACTTTCTTAATCAGACGACAATGAAAAGTTAAATCTCTCAACTAACCCAGATTAAACACGTTTTCAGACCAATCATTGTCAATTAAAGGATCGCTGACCCCGGTTCAGAAAAGCCCTCATCGACGGAACCAGCACGAAAGCTAGGGGCCAGCGACCGGGCAATTCCCACCGCCGGAAAAGCCAACGAAACCACACCGTCAGTGTCAATCAATGCGACGACGCCAATGGCTAGCGGACACACTCACCTTAATAAACTATTCCGAAAACGCAACACGTCGACAAGAAATTGCGGGGAGCGGGCGCTATCGCACAGACATTAGCGTTTAGCCATGATGACCATAATTAACTCGATTCCATAATGGGTGATTACTGTAGATTAATCAATCCTAACATGGTAAAGACGCAATTAAGGTAAGTGGGTCTTTTGTCTCCGCATTAAGTCAGGAGCTGGTTTCTACGAGTAAAGTTAATGATCAGCTTAAGGTTTGAACAGAGAAGGCAATGCGATTGGTGTTTATGGGGAGGTGCGCACCTGGTGGAACCCTAGCTCCTTGGTGAGGGGGACGCCGAGCTCGGCCATGCACGCCTGGATCCGGTCGTCGGAGCCGTAGAGCCCCGGGTAACGCTGGATGCACTGGTCCTGCACCCGCTCCAGGGCCGCCGCGAGCGGGTAGCTGATTGCGAAGCCGCCGCCGCCGTAGGCCATCCCGTACGAGAAATAAATGTTCTGCAGGTGGCTCTCCGACAGGCTCCCGATGTAGTAGTACTGCCGGTGGTCGTACTTCCGGAGCACCCGGAGCAGGTTCTCGGCGACGAACACCGTGTCGTCGTCGCCCATCACGAACCACCGCACGTCCTTCAGGCCCAGGCGGAGCGTCTCCGAGACGATCCGCGAGATCCGCAGCGCCGACCGGTGGCCCTGCCGGTTCGTGTACTTGAAGTGGGAGGTGTTGCCGGAGATCCTCACGGGAGGGAGACCCTCGCCGGCCCGCGTCGCCACCGCTCGGTCCAGCCACACTACGCCTCTCATCTCCTCCGGCCGGTACCTGGACAGAAATAATCGGCGATGGAGATGAGTGAGAGTGAGTGATAAGATGGGCAAGAGCTGGATTTAGAAAGTTTCTGGAAGAAGGAAACGAACGAGAGCCCGATCGAGAGAAACAACAAAGGCATTAGCTTAATTTGGGAAAATGCAGGTGGATGGAAAAATCGAATTCGCGTTCAAATAAGAATTAATTAATCCGAGATTCTTCCGGGGAGTTATTTTTCGTGCACATTCCGGGGTTTCGATGAGCTAAAAGTTTTTTCAGGGAAACAGTGAGCTGATTTCGAGACATTTTCTCATCCGACTGTGGAAACCCACACGGTCTAGTCAATCAAGAGCAACAGCGAGCTCCAACTATCAGGCAAAAAATCTTTGGGGGAGATCTGTAGTTACCACAGCTTGATGTAGTTCTTCCTCTGTTCCCAGAGCTTGGCCGAGGCGGCGATTCCGAACACGATGTGCCGGAGCTCCGTCCTATGCTCAGATTCGGCGAGGGCCGTGCTGTTGCGGGCCGACGGCGAGGAGGGGAGAGATAAGTTGGCGGCGGTGGCCAAGGAGGAGGAGGAGGAGGAGGAGGAGGTGAGGCGGCGAGAGGTGGAGAAGGGCTCGCTGTCGACGCAGGCATGGGAGGAGGAAACGAGCTTCAGGGTGTAGACGACGTAGGTGACGGACACGAAGAGGATGAGCCACACCATCAGCTTCGGCAACGCTCGGGCTTGCGACCCGCCGATGGCAGACACTGCGGTGGGAGTTCCGGACGGCGGCACCCTCATCTGGTCCCAGAAGGCCATTCTCTCTGAATCTTTCTGGGTCACCTTCATCTTCGCATGGAACACGGCGAAGAAGAAGAAGCTGCACTCAATCTATCAATGTCGTCGGCGGGCATTCGGAATCAGGGCTTTTGCATTGTGGCAGTGGACGTGAGATTTTGTGGGTCTTTCGATCGGATCCGGGGAGCTTCACGCCGGTGGCTTCACAACCGATTGCTGGACAGAAAAAAGAAAGGAGGAAAAGACAGTACGAAGAGATAAGAGATGAGTAAGCACGGGAAAAATGGAAGTATTCAACCGACGGCGACGATGAAGAAGGAGAGATTTGCAGAGAGAGAGGGAGAGGGAGAGGGAGAGGGAGAGGGAGGGAGGGGTTAGAGAGAGAAAATGCCTAGGTGCCCGGTTGCATATTCTCCGGGACGGAGCTTTATTTATGTAGAGAAATAGAGTTACTGACAATATAGATAAAGAAAAAGAATTTCGAATGACAAATCGATAAGATACGCTAAAATTAGAGATCAGTACGGGATTAACAGTTTGAAGTTGCATGGGCCGAGCAAATCTATCATCATATCTGAACCACTAAACAGGTGAGCGATAATCGAAATTAGTTTCAGGATATTCTTTCGCCTTCCTTAACATAATCAGCCCATGATAAATATCATATTAGAAAAATTTCGTGGATGGTAAAAGTATTTTCCGTTTATTCATTTTTTCACGAAACGAACATCTTTCTGGAAGAAAAAATATGTTTAGATCCATTTTCAAGAAGCGAGCGAAGCCTTGATATGAATCGCTCTCAAGTTTTGTTCTGTTTCGTGAAAAATAAATAATTTAGGAGATATATTCTTTAGAAAGATATCAATCATATTGCCTTTGAAAATTCGAAAAATAAAAAAGTTTATGATAATAATTGAGTATAAATTATTGTTGACAATGGAAATGCTTTTATAAAAATAAAAATCCATTGTATCGCTATCAAAAATTTTAAAAATAAAATAATTCATTATTTATGAGAATATTTAAGTATAAATTATCGTTAACTATAGAAATACTTTTATTCATACCTTATTTTAATTCAATATTTTTGTAATTAAATCGATATAAAATTGTGTTGCCGTGTTAGCGTTTATTTATTTATTTTTGCTCAGGAGGATTTTTTTTTTTTATTCCAGCTGTGAGTGAAGGAGGCGTGTGGAGCCTTGGGCGGGTGCGAGCGGCGACGGATGTACACGTGGAGGGCAGGCATGACGAACGATGATCACGCTGGGCCCCACACGGGCGCACCTGGGAAAGGCCTGAACTGACAGAGGTCAACAAGATGCGGTGTTGCCTAAAAGGCCACCGGGAGAGCCCGTCACGGGATCCACTTGATCGACGGCCATGATTCGCCGACGATCCCGTGGATCCGGATCTACGCCAAGCATCTCTCAATGCGAATGTGATTTTACGTGATCCGATCATTTGATGGATGGTTTTCCGAAATTAGCTTCTGATCGATTTACGGCTTCGAGGCCAAAGATATTATTTTTCTGAATAATGACACGCGGCTGATCATTAAATTTTTATCCGATATTCAATCTAATACTTTGATTTTTATTTTTTTTATGTAGTCTATGTAGTTTTACTTTTAATGCTTTACGATTTTTTAGCTAAGTATAGGGTCGCGTCAGTTGCTTTTTCTTAACGTGGACCGCCCGACGGCTTGCGGGGGCATACATTATGAATGTAAATTGCCACGCCATTTTCTTTTTATTGATTTTTGTGGCGTGTGTCTTTTCCCCCCTTTAATTCTTATTGCTTTCCCTTCCACCATGGACAACAACCAGAACAACATCAGCTCAGCCCCGTGAATAGCCTTCCGCCACCGTCTCACCGCAGTCCCAAGAGGCCCATGGCCACCTTGCCGCCTTCCACCACCACTGATCCACCGAACCCCCGTCGATCTCAAACTCATATTAGAGGGGTGTGGCCTCTAATCCAAGGCCATCATGCGTGGACATGTGGTCGTGCTTGCTATAATTATGGTTAATGGATCAACGAAAGCCACTAAATTAAGATATGTATTTTCTATTCATGTATCTCTTGAATTCATGAATGTCCTAGGTTTATGTGTCTTTTAGTTCATGTATTTATTCTCTTGTATTTGCGTGTCTCTTGGATTCATGTATCTACTTATTTGTGGAATTTATGTACTTATTGGATTTGTGAATATACTTAATTCTTAATTCATGTGTCTTTAGATTTTTGTATCTGTTTAACTTTTGGTTTATTAATTCTTTATGTACATGAATTCAATAACTCTATAAATAGACTTGATATTATGTATTCCAAAAACACAAGGAAAACGCATTTGCATATTCTCTTTTCAAGTGTTCTCTAAGTGTGCTGGTTTTAATAAGTGTTCATAAAGTCATATTCGTATAGTGGTGAAACCAACATGTTCGAGGTGTTGTATTTTGGAAGGTAAAGTTCGTGAAGCTACTTAACACCGCTTGCAAGAACTGATCATCTTAAGAAGATTTGGTTAGCCGTAACTCACCTCTAATTATTATTTTATTTTGTCACCAACTCTCTTGATTAAATTTTATGGTGAAGACAATACATATTCTTCCCCCAATCTTTTTCTTCGTCTTCTATTTACCTTATCAATCCCAACAATGATGATCACGACCTCCAGGGATGAGCATGGAGGACCGCCCAACTCGGGACTGGACCAAACCGATCAGGTTGGTCCGGTTCTTCAGATTCCTGGTCCGGTCCATGGTTCCGCAAAATGGAACCGGTTCCAAGACCATCAAAACCAGTCCATATCCAGTTACTTGACTTTGACTTCAGACTTAAGAGAGCCCTAATCTAGTCTTGTCTACTAGAAGCAAGGCTGCAGGATGTGCCTAGAAAGTGCACATCTTCTTCTTCTTTGCAAGTTCTTCTTCTACTGGACATTGATGATACATTTTATTCTTCCCATGGATCCTTGTCCCATTGGACCGCCCGAGAATTGATCCGGAACCGGATCGCCTGGAGAATCGATCATCCTTAACGGCCTCATATCTAAAGCAACCATGACTCAAGAAATATTTAATTTAAACTTATGGAAGATTAATCCGAGAGCTCTATTGAATCATCAATTTAAGAAGATAAAGGATGCAAATATAATTTGTTTTCTTTATAGATTTGATTTGAAAAGAACAAAGTGCAGGTAGATAAGTCTTAATATCTTACGGTTCAATTTTCCCTGGACATGATTTACCCAGTTTTCCTCGATGGTCGCTTGTTCTTTCGATCTCCAACACGACTAGTTCTTGGTAGACATTCCAAAAGGCCGAAGACTGTATTGACTGATCGGTTCTTTCGGGAAGATGACTGGATAGATCATCCATGCCGCCATCCGCCATGAGAGATTTCGTGATGCTTGTTGTCAACCGAGCCATTCCTGCTGCCGAGAAGGTGCCCGTGGCCCTCGTTCGATGAAGTCCATGTTAAATAGCAGATGAGCTAAATCTCTATGCGTCCAGAACTAAGTTTGATTCTGTACTTATACAGTTACATCTGAGATATTCAAGCTTTCTACTTTACTGCACTCGGCTCCGACGAAGAAATCATTAGCTAGCGAAGGAAGAAGTATCTTCTTCCACGCACTCTAATTAAAGCAAATTCCAGCAGAGGTCGTACCAAAATCGTCATCATATTTAAACGGGCACTGCACATGGCATTTGCTTCATGTTACACAAAGAAGGGACTAATGCGGTCCACATCTAAGGGTAAAGGGTGAATCATATGTACTATGAATAATTTTCCATCCTGCAGTCGGGCAAGCACAGAGAAGAAGAAAGATCGCTTTCTCGCTTTTGGACGATAAAGGCAAAGGCTAACTGTTAACTGTACTCCGATGAGGAAATTCTCACGTGAGGGTTTTCTCAACTTTCTGTTCCAGATTTAATTGACGGGAGGTAAGGGGGGTGGGAATGCTCTCCTGGGTAGGAGCCGGTAAGCTCGCGGCGGCCGGGGATCATGAATGTTGCTCTCAAGCACTTCGTCAAGATGTGCACGATTGACAATGACCTTAGTGGATCCGATTTTTCGAGACCCTTATCGAGGGAAGGATTTCAAGAGGGAAGAGGGCAAACATTAGAGATTGCCGATGATGCTGTTGAAGCAATGTTCATGGTCCATAATCATCCTCGGCATCGGGTGCTCCGACCATTGAATATGAGGTAATTAAGGACCGAAAAGGTACGACATTTAAGAAGAAGAACAGGACACTTTACGGACGCGAAGTGTTGGTGGTGGAACCTTGGACTTTAGGGCCACTGACTGAGTTGGCTTCAAGCCATTTTCACGGCCCGGGCACAATTTATTTGACGTCCTAATCAACCACCGAATGGACCGAGCTCGCGTTTACTTGATTTGATTGTACCTTCTGTTTCCACTGACCATGGACGATGAATTGCGTGCTGATCGGTAGGAGAAACGCCGGCCTAGGACCAAGGGGTCGTTGAAGGCGGAGCGCGGAGGCCTAAGACATGCCGGGCAGAGAGTGATCCAACCCGTCGGCCCGGATAAGCGGTTTAATCGAATTAGACAATAGGAATCGGTAACATAACCCATCCTAAATAGGTTTAAGCACGGCGGACTCCGATCTACTCATACTCGGGCGCCTTGACTCTTAAGAAGGCAGCAAAGGAGTCAAGAAACGAGATATGGAGGAGGGAGGATGAGATTTCGATGCAAGGCATGTAAAGCTATATATCTCAACATGTGGAGCGAAATCATGCATCGATACGTAGCGTTCTTCGATTGATCCGAAAAGGGAAAAAGAAAGAAAGGAAAAAAAGACTAAGCGAAGAGATTAGAGAACCTCAAACCCTGGAATCACCCCCCATCCATCGCGTTCGGTATCAATCACGAGCCCGAAGATTTTACCATTTTAAACTAAAGCTCCATTTGGGCAACAATGATTGCTCGCGCACTCTCCATGGGCAGGCTCGGCCGTTCATTCAAGCGCATTTCCATATCTCGCACCATCCCCATTATTATCTTTCGTGCGTGGCGCTTGTCAGGTTTAGCAAAAAGCGGGTGCTAATGCGGTGGTAGGTGGCCGTTCGATGACCTTCCGTTCAGACCAACCTCTCCCATTCCGGACAAGTAGATCCGGAACATGGGGAACCGAGTTTGGTACCGAGTCTAAAAGATCCCTGTCCGGACCCTTCAATGTCTAAGAAAATACTACGTTTGTAACGTTGCTAACGTATAATCGATTCCGGGAGGAGCCGGGGGTAGGCTCGGAGATGGGGAATCTCGGCATTAGAAGGGGATTGTGCTCCGAGGCCCGCTCGGTCGCCCCCTCGAGGCCGCCGAGGCTGAGGCCTAGGCGGGCCGAACGGGGAGAAAATATGCGAGCGGGGCGTTAAATAACGGCTCCGCCGAGTTTTCCGTTCGCCGAAGATTCGGATCGCGATGAAAGTAATATAATCTGGTGTGAGGAAATTTGAGGTAAGCATCGGTCGTTGGGTTTATGAGTTTCGATTTCTCGTCCGCGGAGGAGTACCGATTCGAACTTATGGAAGTCAAGATAGGACCGCAAATCTCAAGGGCCCATCGTCCGGTCACTGTCGCTTGTAAATATGTGGTGGCATTGCATAAATTGATTGTTGGCCTAGGATCAAGAAAGGGATGGAGAGCTTGGTCCCCCCCCTCTCTGGCATGTAATGCTGGAGCATCTACACAGTTTACTTTGGAAGAATATCGGACAACAATGTTCGTGATTTGGGCCTATTGATAGTGGCCGTTGGTCCGAAATTCGAACCTGACATAATCGAAAGTTTGTGCCGATAAATCAATAAAAGTTATTCGTTTCGAGATGGATATCGATCATTCCAATTAAAGATCAGTTGGCTAACCTGTGGTCCGGTGTGCTTAACCTTTGGTCGAGTTTGATTTTGCTGGCTATTTTGAGTACGTGTCATGTGTGCTTAAAAAGGCCAGCTGGATTTCAGGAAATAGGTTTTAGATGTACACGACATGCGTTTGGCCCGTCTAACATCTAAATCAAATTCTATGTAGATTTTTCTATAGATTAAAATCTCATTTCGTTTGATTCGCATGTCCAATTAAAGAAACGAAAAGACAAAATCGGGTTCGAGATATATTGCAACGCAGTGTTTGCTTTCGTCTGATAAAAGAAGTCTAAAACCTTTCAAATTATATAGTTGTCAATCGGAATACAAATATCTTTGTTCGTAATAATTTTTAAAAAGAAAAAAGTATCTTTTAAAAAATTCATTTTCTTTTTAGAAAGGGGGCAACAGTCGGCTTCGGAGCCAGTTCAAACGGGCGCTTGCTTTCTGGCGGGAGCGCCTCTTCCCCAGCTACTCTCGGCGACGGCGACGGCGACGTCGGTGGACACCATGCATGAAGTCGCTCGCCAACTGCGTGAAGTCCCTCGTCTCTCGATCCCTCATCCCTCGAGCCCTCGAGGTCGCCCTCGCCGCGCCACCTGCTTTCTCTCCTCCCCTCACCGAACAGGCCTACGCTCTCTTCCTCAAGTCCGGCCACCCCCTCCACCCTTTCCTCTCCACGCCCCTCATCTCTCGCTCCGCCAAGAACGGAGATTTTTCTCGCGCCTCCCTCTTCCTCTCCGACACCCCCTCCCCGGACACCGTGGCCTTCAACGCCCTCATTGCTGGCTTCGCTTCTTTTCGCCGCCCCGAGCCTGCCCTCGCCCTTTTCGACGAGCTGAGGCTTCAGGGTCTCCGGCCCGATGTGTACACTTTCAGTTCCTTGGTCAAGGCCAGTGGGAGCATTTGGGAGAATGAGATCGTTCATGCGGTTTGCGTGAAGTATGGGTTCTCTTCGGGCGCTTATGTGGTGAGTGGGCTCGTGGATAATTATGCCGGTGGCAGCGAGGTCGGGGCTGCGGAAAAGTGCTTTGAGGAGTGTGAGGGAGTGGATAATGTGGTTTGGGTCGCTATGATTAGTGGGTATGTGTGGAATGGGGAGTTTGAGAGTGCGAAGGAGTTGTTTGTGGATATGCGCGGGTTGGGATTGGAGGTGAACGAGTATAGCATGACCGCTGTCCTCGGTGCTTTGCTTGATGGTAGAGAAGGGGCACAGATTCATGCGCTTGGTTTGAAGATGGGTTTGTTGTCTGGATGTTCATTGCACCTGAGTAATTCGATTATGCATATGTATTTGCGGTGTGGAAGCCAAGCAAATGCTGTCAAGGTGTTTGATGAAATTTCTGAGCCAGATGTTGTTTCATGGTCGGAAAGGATTTTTGCTGCTTGTGATGGTATTGAGGCTTCTGAATTGTTTAAATTGCTCCACTCTAAAGGTGTGGTGGTTAACGAATTCACGGTGATCAACTTATTGTCGCAAATTATAGATGTGAAGTTTTTAAATCTTGGGAAGCAAATCCATGCTCTTTCTTTCAAAAGGGGACACATTCAACTGGTTTCAGTTGGTAATGCATTGATCTCCTTGTATGGAAAGTGGGGGCAGATTGTCAGTGCCGTGCTTGTATTTGATGAGATACATCTCCCGGATCCTATTTCGTGGAACTCCCTCATTGCTGCATATTCTGAGAATCATCTTCTGTGTCAGTGTCTTCAAGCGTTCTCAAAGATGCGCTCTCATTGGTTGTTGCCAAATAACTATGCTCTGGCAAGCATCCTTGAAGTGGTTGCCCACTCAAATTTGCAAGAGTTGGCAGCACAAATTCATTGCCTAATGATTAAGTTCGATTTGATGCTTGACGATTCCATAGTATCTGCTTTGATTACTGCCTATGGAAAATGCAACGGGGTCGATCAATCTAGGAAAATATTTGCTAAGCTTGACCAAATCAAGGCAGTGCACCTTAATTCGTTGCTGGTCACCTTAACGAGTGCTGGATATCATGATGATGCTCTGGTTTTGTTTCAAAGAGCATGGCATTCATGCATTGCAGTAGATAGCACGAGTCTTAGCATCCTTCTTAAAGTTTGTGGAGCTTTAACAGATCTAGAACAAGGGAGAACAATTCACTGCCTTTCTATCAAGAACGGATTTGATTGTGACTGTTTTCTAGGGAGTGCCATTATTGATGTCTACTGCAAGTGTGGAAGTATCAATGATGCAGAGGAGGCTTATAAAAATATATCCAGAGCTAATTTGGTTGCTCAGAATGCCATGATGATGGGGTATGCCCAACACGGTTGTGAACATGAAGTTATGAAGCTATTTCATGAAATGTCTCAAGTTGGTTTACGACCCGATGAGATAACTTATCTTGCAGTACTTCATTCATGCTGCCATGCAGGGCTGGTGGAAGAAGGACAAACTTACTTAAACTCTATGCTTGAACTTCATGGGATAGTTCCAAGTATAGAGCATTATACCTGCATGATAAATTTGCTCGGTCGGGTTGGCCTTGTGGAAGATGCAAAGAAGATGATTGATACCATGCCCATGAATCCTGATGCTCGGGTTTGGCAAATTCTCCTTTCTGCCTGCCACCTCCATGGAGATGTTGACCTTGGAAACCTTGCAGGTAGGAAGCTTCTGGAGCTGCAACCTGAAAACGATTCTGCTTATGTTCTGCTATCAAATTTAAATGCTGCGGCAGGGAACTGGAGCACTGCTAGGGAATTGAGGAGAGAGATGAAAGAAAAGATGTTGGTGAAGGAACCCGGTTCGAGCTGGATTCAGGTTGAAGGAACTCTGAACTTCTTTTTTGCCGATGACCAGTCACACCCAGATAGCGAGAAAATCTTAATGAAGCTGCAAGAGTTACATGGACACATGCTTTTACAAAGAGAATCTGAATCTGGTTGTGCCTCATCAGAGGAGCCGATCTGTTAGCTTTTCAGTAAATTACGATGAGTTGCCACTTTTCATAAATTGAATACTGACACGGGGATACTTCTGGTTAACTGTAGAGGATTCGTTGAATATCGACCAACACAATTTGATTTCGGAAGCGAAGCTCCCATTAGTTTTGTCCTATAAATTATTTGGCAAACCATATTGGTTTCTTGTGTATTCAACCTTAATATACTAGCTTAGGCAGGGGATGAAGCCTATGAGGAGTCAAGTTGCCGTCGTGGATTCTTACTCTTTTTTTTTTGTTAATTGTGGACTCTTACTTGTGTACTCTATATCGTGACAAGGAATCTACAGCCTGCGCCATTGGAGAATAGTGATTCTGGATGCGAGTTTGTTCCAAGTCGTCTGACTTACGCAGTCTATTTGTCAAGTTTTTGTCTTTAGTCCGATCGAGTGCCCTTTTTCTGGTTTGTTCTTCATGAAAATTGTGACACAATGCACATGCATTATAACAGATGCAATATGTCAAAGCGTAGACAAGAAAGCTGTTGTTTTCCAGTCATATCTCTCCTAAATGGCCATAACTAACATCTACTTGTCGGATCTGTGTGAACTCGATCCTTCAATATTCAGATTCCTTGAAAATTGTGACAAGATGCACATGCATTATACCAGATGCAATCTGTCAAAGCGTAGAATGCTGTTGTTTTTCTGTGATATCTTCATAAATCTCCTAGATGGCCATATCTAACATCTGCTTGTCGGATCTGCGTGGACTCGATCCTTCCCTGTTCAGATTCCTTGATTGCATACCAGGGAAGGAACACGGACGCATGGGATCAAGCGTGTGGAAGTACAAAGCAAGAGTTAGCTTTATTCTTTGCCCCATTCGGTCCCTCATCCATTTCTATATATCTCAAGTCATCCCTCTGTTTTTAATCTCCACGATGGAGTAATCATTCGACCCGTCTTGGCCTAGAGGCGAATGGCTCACGCCATCACCATCTCTCGTCTCCCCTCATCATGCGGAGCATGCGCAAACTCCACCGTCGCCGGTGGTCTCACCCATTCCATTTTCGAGAGATTCCAATTTGCTCAAAAGGAGATTAAGACACAAGGCATCCAAATTCAGTATCGTCGCAAGCTACCCAGGGTGTTGACTTCGAGAAATGACATTCACCATGCGCTGGGATCATCCTCCCCGGGCGAGACAGCAAAGCAATTGTATGAATGCATCAACGAGAAAAACCTCAAGGCAATAGATGAGATCATCTCGGAAGATTGTTGCTTTGAGGACTTCTCCTTCCCCACACCATTCAATGGAAACAAGGTTTGTCTGTACTAGCTAGCGGCAGGATCTGCTACTCCACACATGCTCCCTTCGGTGCCTCGACAAGTCACAATTGTTGATTAAAGCCTGATCTCCACATATCAATGATTGTGATTTATTGTGACACCGAAGGCAGGTAGTCCTGTCCGAAGTAGAGGATCCATTTATTCAATTGTTAATCACGTTAAGTGCTCCTTCTTTGAGTGGACTAAGGCAAAGTTAACGCAGGAGGTCTTGCTCTTCTTTGCGCAACTCACTTCAAGCATGGGCAAGAATGTCAGATTCAACCTCATAAACGTCCGCGAAGACGAGGACACGGCATGGGTGAACTGGCACCTAGGTAGTCTTTCTTCCTCTGCTTCCCACGTTTACCTGCACAATTTTTGAACTTTGTCTAAACTTCAAGGCATTCAATTACTGCGGCAGAGTGGAAAGGAAATGAGATACCCTTCGCAAGAGGCTGCAGCTTCTATGAATGCTCAAAAGATGGCGAAAGACTGGTCATTAGGTGACAATTCTAACATTTTCAACCTAATTTCTTGCATTTATGCGTATGGAACAACGATAGTCATGGATACATAGTTCTCGCGTGCAGGAAAGCTCGAGTAGTTGTCGAGTCGCCAGTGAAACCAGGAGGCATGGTGCTGGTAATTTTGCTGAAGCAAACCAAGAAACATTCTTTAATCTCAAGTAGATAATATCTCTCTACCTGACCATCTAACCTACGCCTCCAATCATACTGCTTAACCGTTTACTTCCTCATTTGGAGAACAGATTCTCTTGAAGGCTATCACATCATTGTTTGACGATTTCCCAACAGTGACTGAAAGTGCGTAACGTTCATGAAGCACCAAGATTCTATGTACATAAAACTACTGTGACAGATCACTAATGCAGCACAAGTCTCGTGCAGGGTTCCTAAGGAGTCCTCAGGCTATCGTGCAATGGGCAAAGCGAATCTACAATATGTTTCTGGCACCATTTATCAACCCCCTACTAGCAAGCTACATAAACTCCTGGAAATTTATGGCCCGAATGCTCGGCTATGTTCTTGGCATGATTATCTTCATTCTTAAACTTATCTTCAACTAACCAGACATCGAACTGCATTGAAGATTGTCCGTCAGTCATCATTTACATCACCACTATTCCGCATTTCAAACAGAGACAGAAGAACCAGCGGTCCAAGCACAGGTGGAAGCGGCGGCGGCCTGCTGAAGGCCACAATGGGTTCAGTCTTTCCGGAGGGATCAGGCATTCTCGACTCACTTTTCTTTTGTTTAAGTGGTGTCGAACTTGTCAAAATACCTGAATAACCGAGTTTTTGTTATTGCCAAGATTGCGAAGCCACCATTCTGAGGGGGAAAATAAAACAATCAAACAAGGAATCCATGTATTACCCCATGATCCTTTAATGCAGTTGATTCGCTTGAGCGTGCTCTTCATGGGCAAAAGCAGAGCCGGTCCGCGCATGTACACTCGTTGATGATGACAATCCACGTCTCCAAAATGCTCCTAGCAATCCTGCCATGGATGCGTGCAAGAAAAAAAATATGAACACACTGTATAGCCAACTGATAAAAGAACTAAAATTCATGGAACGAGAGTTCAGAAAGATGACGGGAATCCTTGCTCCGGTTTTGGCCTCCAACTCAAGCCGTCCACTCCGTTGCACGGCATGCAAGCTTTTTTCCGGCCATGCCTATAACTCTAAAATCTTCATCGAAATACGCTAAAGCCAATAGCAAACAACAGACTTTCCGCTTCACTAGTTCATATGAAAGCGTAAGACATATTCTGTACTCGGATGAACACCGAATTCTTCTCTTTCCAGGTGACCGGCGACGGACAAACAAACAACGTAACCTTCCCATTCATTTCGGAAGAATTCTCTCGACCATTTATAAGCATGAATGAAACGCTCAACCAAACTTCCACGGCAGCAAAAATGAAAGGAAAAGCCGATCGATCGATCGGCGATCTCAAAGCACCCCGACGATCTGTAGCTTCCTACATTTCTACCTATTGCGAACGGAGCTCCGGTGTGAATTGCGCGTACCTGATACGGTTCGGGTTTGATCGACGGCGAAACCGGAGGAGGGAGCGACAGAGGACGGCGGGGGGAGTTCTAACGTTTCCCGGTCGACGGGATAGAAAGATGAAGAAGGTTCGGGAGTTTTTTACATTCGATTCTCCGACACGTGGCGGCTCTTGGGAGACCCGGCCCGTTTGAGGTGGAATTGTCCGGATTTGGATTACCACGCCCGATAAATCGGACGGCTAAGATTTAAAACAAAATTAATTTTTTTTCATTCTTTTTGTTTTTTTCAAGGCCGTCCGATAATCGGACGGTTGTGAGCTACGTCACATCATCCGCTATCTATTTCCAGGTTGTCTCGGTTTTGAACTCGGGTAAAAGGAAGAGTAGCATTGAGCCATGTAATTTTATTAGGGCATTTCCCTCCTTTCGTCCCCCCAAAAGAGAAAATTTATTTTGCTAAATGAAAGCTTACTATTGTATTATAATAAATTTATTAATTACCAATGGCGAGCACTTTTTCAAGTTGGAAAAATTATGGATACCAGCTGAAAATGTAATATCAATTTCGACGTGCGTGAATCTTATATAAAAAATTATAGAGTAAGATCCAAAGATAAATAAAACGTAAGGCTATTTTTAAGGACGTGTTTGGTAAGCCAATGGCGAAACCGTCGAGCGACATTTCAAGAGTGGATTTGGTATCTTTTTTGTTGCACTTCTATGTAATTATATTTCTTCATCTAATTCCCTCTTTCACCTGAGGCTCCTACCAAACTAATTCTAAATTTCTCTCCTCTTCGATTTCTTTCCCATTCCAAATAAATTCTAATAGGTGCGCTTTCATGCAATTTAAAATGGTTTTACATGTGTATTATTTTCGCATGGATTGTGACAGAGCACCCGAGAAGTGAGAGAGATTCATGAATTGCGTGTGCAAATTATCTATCGTTTGACTTCTCACTAATCATTCTCTTAGACCAGCACATGGGGGTTCTTCCTAGTTCTTTTGACGACCGAGAATTGAACTTGCAGAATGTGCTTGGCAATCGAAAGGAATAACATTTTTAGAAGAAGAAAAAGAACACAGAATACCAAGCTCCGAGAGCATATCTCCTCAACTATTTCTTTGCCGTTGCATTCTCTCTTATTGTCTTTGTGGGTTTGGACATGGGGGTGATCTTCAGATCCGTGGCAAGAGACCAACTGCATCACACGCCAGAACAAATGCAGCTCTGCACCCAAAAAACATGTAAAGCAAATGCAGCTGCAGATTCCCAGTGACCAGCAGAAATCGAAATCCATAACAAATGAGACGTACTTGTTTTGCTCCAATCCCAAGTTGGTTAGCTCACATAAAGATTAAGGTAGCCTGCTCTAACATGTCTCTTTTATATCTCTTATTTCTAGAGAATTGGTATTTCCCTCTGGAATGACAATTCACATCCAAGCCCCTTCATACAAGAGTTCATTTCAGTTCCCATAAATAAAACAGACAACTCTTTAACACCACTCCACTTGCTGTAGCAAATTGGCAACGGACCAATTGGATCGCAGGAGGACATGTTTCCACGACATTATCCTGAGATTGTGCAAAGCGGCATCAGATTTTTCCTAATCAGGCAGGGTCAGGATTGAACGTCACGGATTCTCTCCAGATGAGCTCTTTGATGTGCTCTTCGGTGCACGATGGATGCTCAAAATTGAAGTGGAAGGGCCTGGGGCAGACTGGCTCATCATTAATGTCGTGGAGAGATGATAGGTAAGGGTGACAAAGCGCCTCCTCAACTGCAAACAGACACACACATGAGCATTACCCTTGTTTTTTAGGCAAGGGATCTAGAGAAGGCATGGAAGAAAACATGACATCCCAGATAATAAGCGGCTCCTCGTACCAGTTATGCGCTTGTTGGGATCAAACACAAGCATTTTCTCTAGCAAGTCGATGGCCCCAGGAGACATATTTGGGAATCTCATAGAAAACTGTTGTTTCCGGTACTGTGGAAGCTGCCTAACATATCTCCTAGCATTGTTGCTTCGGAGAAAACCGAGGCTGGCGTCATCAGGAGAGCCTATCAACTTCAGATGAGAAAAGGAATAAATTCCACATTATCAACATCGTTGATATAATGGACACAGTTTGCACTAAAAGTGAGTCACTAAACAAACAGTCTCATATTCTTTCATTGTGGTCTAATAAAATCAGTAACCAAATGGAGTACAAGAAATACAAGAGGAGGTGCATGGATGAAAAATTCGGTTTTATCTGTTACAAATTTGACAAAGTGATATTTCAAAGAATTGTTAGAGTTGAATGTCCCAAAGTTCTTACCTCTGTGATTAGCCTCAGTTGATGAACGTAGTCTTTACCCGGGAACAGCGGCTCTCTGGTAGCGATTTCTCCGAGTATGCAACCAACAGACCAAATGTCGATTGCAGCAGTGTACTCTGAGCAATTCAGTAGCAACTCAGGTGCTCGGTACCATCGTGTGACAACATACTCAGTCATGAAATCTGTTTCAGATGTTGTCCTTGCTAAACCGAAATCTCCTATTTTCAGGTCGCAATTCGCATTTAGAAGTAAATTGCTAGGCTTGAGATCACGGTGCAATACATTGGCGGAGTGTACATACTTCAGTCCTCGCAACAACTGATACAGGAAGTACTGCATTGCAACACAACAATTTAGCCAGAGCAACTTGCCGAAGACAAAAGAGAGACCCGTGAAATTGAAAGCATGAGGAGTGCAATTGTAGTTCTCTTCTGTCTTATTCAAACTAAATCAACACTCTGTTAACACTCAAAAGCCAACACTCAATTCTTGCATAGCTTAACCAACTTCACAGTTAAGCCAATGATGAGCGCCTCATGCAAATTGGTTCACTTTAGTTCCCATGATTTTTTGTCAATTATTTGGGAGTAACTAGCGATTGTGAACTCTGTAAGTGTGTGCAAACAAAAAAAAAGGACTAGAAGTTTCTCCAACAAAATTATATTCTATATTCAAATGTATGGAGCTAATGCAATATCAAGTTTTCTTAAGTAGCATTTTCCTGCAGAATGCATACAATTCTATTGATCCTCTACATAGATGTTCTCATGAATCCTATATGTGGATGATCCGGATAAAGCTCAATTTGCCTCAGATGACCAAGGAAAAAAATATTACTTCATCGAATATGCACTTCACACACTGCCAATAACAACTTAACATTAAGCAGTAATAGCTGCACTTTGTTCCAACCTGACAATGATTATCCGTTAATGGCTGGTCAGACCGAATTATCTGATGAAGATCAGTGTCCATCAATTCATAAACAATGTACACATCATTGAAGGTTTCTTTCTTGGGTGGCCGTATGATGTCCTTGATGGCTATAACCTGCATCAATACAGTGCCTGAGCAAAAATTGCAGCTAAAACGGGGTGACAAATGACAGGGATTTATGTGATATAACTACACAGTGCATAAGAAGATAGTGAGCACACAAACAGAAGTAACACTCAATTAGTATGTGATACTATACACCACATGGTGCAAGTGTACACAAACTAACATTTTCATGATCCATGTGATGGAGAAGCATGATTTCTCTCAGCGTCCTTTTGGCATCTATCCTGTTATCAAATGCATTGCCAATCTTCTTGATGGCGACCTCCTCTCTGGTCTCCGAGTTCACAGCAGCACTGAAAGTTGTTAAACAGAAAATTACTGTACGCTTCTCAGCGACAAGAAAAGAAAAACGTCATTCCACTAAGTAAATAGATAACTGGCTGTGCTCATCTTTTATTCTAGAACCAGCAGAGCATCAAATGTTCTTCTAAGGTGGGTTGTTTGTCCCTGTGAGCATAAACTTGATTAAAAGGAACAATTAACTCCAAGGAAGGATTATGCATTTAACTTAACAAAGAAGAGACCACATCATATGAACTAAAGTTCCTTTTTCTTTTTCTTTTTCACTGCAAATCATAAGCTGAATAGGGTATTTATCATGGTAATATGCAGACAGTTCTTACTCCCCATAAAGCACCTCAAAAGGTCATTTCTTTGATTTGGGGAAGACATGCATAATCTGCCGTGAACAAGGCTTTGATCTGACAAACATATTCCAGTTACGATTAGGACATGTTCCATGCCTCTCCTCATAGCCAGTAATCACCTCAACATTTGATCAGCTTGCTTTCTCAATAAAATGATATTTCCTTTGAAGATGCCCTCCAACACCCACAGAAACATATACAAACACTGAGAACATCACGAGCAAAATTCATCTATATTACAAACCTCTAAACCAATTAATGGGTCTCCCCACCATCCGTTTCCGCTTTTACAGTGACCGACTGCATCAGTTTCGCAAGTTCGAGATAATTTATACAAGCAAACTTCATCTGTATTACAACCTCTATACCAAGAACACAACTTTCGCATTCTATTTGCTACCTCACCCACAAAACAACAACAAAAACACAACTTTGCAGGCAAACTTTTTCTCTCGACTTCTCATTGGAAAAACCGGAGAAGCCAAAACCCACCAAAACTAAACGTAAAAACCGCGCAGCAAACACTCACCAGACAAGACCATAAGCGCCTCGACCGATGGGACGAATGGGAGGGACATACTTGGCCGAGACCTCGAACAAGTTTCCATACACATTGTACTGAACGTAGCGACCTCCATGCGTGTGGACTCCTTTGATCTTCGCGCCTTCCGCCGAGGCAGAGCGCGACTCCTTCGTGCAAGCCATTCTTTGTCGTCCTCCGGAGCTCCCCTCCTTAACTCAGAGCTCTATCTGAACACAGACCCAAATAAGCATATGGGTCTCTCTCTCTCTCTCTCTCTCTCTCTCTCTCTCTCTCTCTCTCTCTCTCTCTATGTGGGTTGAACCTTATCGGGCTTTCTCGAAACTGGTCGTGATTTTCTCGAAACTGGTCGTGATCCAAGCGCGGGAGAAATGGGGAAAAAGGCAGAGGGATTTTTGGCGAGGCACGGAGGTTCCTTGATCTGAGGAACTGGTAGGAGAGCCCGTGAAGCGAAGACGACTTTTCATCACTTCAAACGATAAGTGTCGAGAGAAAACGAGGCGTTACGCCAGACTAAGACCCTCTGGGGTAAACGTCTTCACGGGGGGTCGCATTGCAGCAGGTTGAAGTTGAACGCGGGTCTCATGGGGATCTCGCCCATTAGAAAATCCAAGATGGAGCGTTTGACCTTCATCGCATTCTCCATCCGCTGAACCAGCCCGGGTCACGGCTGCTTCGAGCCGGGCTGGTTTAGGGCAAGATTAGAATTTTAATAGATTTTCGAAGCACTTGACTGCGAAGGAAAAGCTACTCGATTTTTAATCTTGGTTCATTTTCTTCGTACCTAGGGAGGCTGTTCATGTTAAATTTCCAAGCTGAGTTCAAGTTGCCTCTTGACCACTCGGGGTGCTCCCTATGCATGATTACACGCAGAAATTTGATGAGACATTGGATTAAAACTGATGGAGAGTAGATTTGTCGCATATATTTTAATCTGAGATTTTTTTTATCATGAAAATTAATACGGGCGTACCAATCCGACATATTTTGCAACACAAAAATTAATTTGGGTCAAACATAACATCAGCAGGCCAATTTGAGATATTTCGTTATATTAACTTAATTCGTACTTCGCACAATTTTTGCGACCAATATGTACAGCTTATGTAGAGAGAGAAAGCATGAATTTTTTTTTTCCCTTTCAAATTGGTAACCTTTCTCAGGCTATAGATCGCTTCAGCGTCCGTCTCTTTCCCCCCATCTTCATCTGCTTCTTGCCCAAGTTCCACAGCGCGATGACCTGTTCTTCGTTTCTTGACGTTCCCCCGAAACCGACGCAACAACTGATGCAATAATTGGTGAATGGCCCGTCGAATTCGTTGACGATCGACGAGTCAACCAAATGTGAAACCAGAAGCCTTGATAAGTACTTTAGTGCAGATTAGGTGGGAGCGTACCATGGGCAATCTTTCTTGAATTCCCCCAAGACAAAATTGTTTCCTCTCTTTGACCGGTTCAATTCGATTTCGATTCGACCAGTTTTGACCGTTTCCCTCTTCCGAGAAGTCGACTACATATAGCTGTACAAGACATTAGAGTACGAATATAACTATTTCGTGTATGTACAAGGATTTTGGGGTCTCCATTGTCCAAGCCATCCTCCTCTCCTACGCAACGGTATGCCGTCCCCTCCTGTACTAAGGTCCACAAAATCATCAATTCTCTCCACAAACTCTAATTAAAACGACGATATCCCGCAATCCGATTGCATTTAGTTTGGTCAATTATGACACGGTCCAAATGGGTTTTCTTCGAGGGGGTCGCCATCACCACCTTTTGGCTCGAAAGTTTGATAGGACGCGTATTTTTACGGTTGAGATTTAAGAACTAATATGTCATCGTGGTCCCTAAAGAAGGAAACAATTTGACCTGCTATCGCATGAATGTATATGATTTTTGCTTCATTTTTTCTCGCCTCGTTCATTTTTCTCGGTATTTTTTTAGGGGGGATTTTTGGAGAGAGATCTCTCTAGAGAGGGTACACGCATTGCCAACATTAATTGAGTTGGTGATAGGATGTGGTGGGTGGGTTTGGTCACGAGATGCCTGCTCAATTCTTTAAGCCCCTTTCTCTCCCTTTCCTGATAAAGCCAGTTTGCGTGCATGGATTCGCATTAACCGGAGGAAAATTCACGAGGGGTATTCCTATTTGTCATATCTTGTCAAATTGCGCGAGTTTGAGCCAATATATCGAGCCGAGCCAGAGATGCGGACGAGTTGAAGACTCTGATCCTATATTGGAGCTTGAGTTCGAATGATCTGAAATACAAATGTTTGGACTTTCCTTGAGATCAGAAGCACTGGGCACGGAAAAATTCAAGGGACCTATCCAATGGAGCGGGATTCGACATCTCATGCTGACGTCTTCGTCTTTGAATATGTGGATCTGAAGTGTGTTTGGAGAACTCCAATTCGAGCTGAAATTGGAACTTAGACAAAACTTTAGACTTGTTATCGTCAAGAGTGATTTAAGTTATTCAAGGGCCGCGCAATGCCAAATGAGGTTGGGCCCAAGACCCAATGGATTCTTCTGATAACAATATTGGCGCCACGCCCAAGATTGGGCTTTATCAGTCAAGACAAGAATGACAGTGCAGGACCAGATCGGTATCTGCCGGCCAGTTGGGCCTAACGAAGCCCACCAGATCCAGCAAGGCCCGAAACATTAACTGGCTGGGTCTCAAAAAAGGCCCGATTGGGCCCGTTCATTTTTTAAATAAAATTTGATATATTTTCTAAAAAATTATGAGCTGGCCTGGGTAAGATAATTTTGAGCCCAACATAAACCCAACCCGCCCAGGCCCATTCTTTTAGTCAAAGGAGGTCAAGTCAAGCGCCCGTATGGGCAAGATATTTTAGGCCCGCTATTCGACCAAGCATTCCCCATTGGCCAGGTCTAGCGTTCATCGTCCGAATGCTAATCTGAGAATTTCTACTTTCCATCCATATACTTTCACTATTTTCTTCAACTAAGTCCATGCAATATTTTTTTTTTCAATTGAGTCCTTCAATCAAGTCCCTTGGGCACAAAATTGTACCGAATCCGATCAACATGGCTCTCAAAAGATGATAGAGCGTAACTTGAATTAGATATATCTACAAGGATATCCGTCGCAGTGGTGTGAACAACAAACGGATAGTATTTTTTGTTTAAGTTTCATATAAAAAAAAAGTAATCAAGTTCATTTCACCGCACTTGACAATTAGAACTTGATTTTATGTATTGGCTATTGGCTAGCAATTTGACATGTTACTTGGCATTGGAAAGATTGTCAATCGGTCTAATATCAACAATGTCAATGTAGTCGGTAGGAAGGGTTTTACCTGACTAGCATTCATCCCGTGGCAAGCTAATTTTCTTGTAAAAATGTAGCAATTCATGTAACATATCGATAGCATAAAGTAACTTTGGATTATAAATAACTAAAATCTTTTAAAAGATTGCAATAACTTTTGGAAGGATCTAGTAAATTAGTATTCATAAAAAAAGGGTTCAAATTTATGGTCGACATACAAGGGCTTCACTTGCCTTCTCTTTTCTTTCTAGCTTTTTAAATAAAAATATCTAAAAATCTCCGAAAATCTTATTTGGAAGAATTATCTAACTATTGAATCACGAGAAAAAACAATCGTGTATTAAAAACTTTCGAAGCATCTGCGAAGTGCCCCATTTGATATAGGAAGTATGATAAAATGCGCTTGAATTGAGTCGGTCACCAATTTTGTCGCATAGAAGCAGTAATTTGACAAAGAAAAAGTAAAAAGAAGAAGAAGAAGAGAGGACAGGAACTCAAGAACGAGCAAGAGAAGTCTAGAACCGCCAAAAGAATCCTCTGTTTCTCAAACCTTCTCTGTTTCTCTCTCTCTTCTTCTTCTTTCGAAGCTTGCCTTGCCGCCACCTTGTCAAGAACAGAGCAGAAGCCACCAGATACCATTCTCTCTCGAGTCTCTCGCTCGCTCTCACCTTATATAAATACAGTGCTTCTCTTCACCTGCTGCCCAAGATAGACGCTCAAGCATCTGCACCGAGTTCGGCAGCTTTTAGCTTCTTCGTCGGCTTCGTTTCTTCGTTGCATCGATCGGCTACTGCGTGGTTTTTTGAGTCCGAGCTTCGTCGACACTGATGGCGGACGTTGGCATGGGGGAGGTCGAGACCTTCGCCTTCCAGGCCGAGATCAACCAGCTTCTCAGCCTCATCATCAACACCTTCTACAGCAACAAGGAAATCTTCCTCCGTGAGCTTATCAGCAACTCCTCCGATGTAAGATCTTCGGTCTCTCTCGGCCTTGTCTCGTTGTCCGTTTGAATGTTCGTGCTGTCTTAGTGGAATCGTGTTATCATGACGTCCGTGGGTTGAACAGTGTGTAAGGTGACGAGGTCGTTGGCGTGATGTTGCTGATCGGTGAAGTGTTTATGCTTAAAAACTCTGTTTTGGCTCTGTGACACACGACTCTGTCTCAGGTTTTAGGTTGTGTAGGTTCTGTCCTGTGGTTCTGTAAATTGACATAATTCGTAACAAAGTTAAGTTTAACCTAGCCATGAATCATCTAATTAGATAAATAATGCATGTGTTCCCCTCTCCCCCACCCGCCCCTTCTTTCCCTTCTGGTCTCGTCATTCTTCTCTGAGATGCCTGCGGTTCAAGCTTAGTAGCTTTTCTCTGGTTTTCTATTTATTGCTTCTCTAATGGATGACTATGGAGGATAACTCTTTCCGCTTGATTTCTATGTGAAGGCGTTGGACAAAATTCGTTTTGAGAGCTTGACCGATAAGAGCAAGCTTGAATCTCAGCCTGAGCTCTTCATCAGAATTGTCCCTGACAAGGCCAACAAGACTCTCTCCATCATCGACAGTGGCTGTGGCATGACCAAAGCAGGTAATATCAGCTTTCTAATTGTACCTGTGGAGAAATATTTGAATGCTTCTAGTGTAAACAATCACGTTCGGTCCACTATGTGCCTTGATCACCATTGGAACAATCCGGGATGTCAACAATACTGAAAGACCAAACAAGATCACTTTTATGGCCAAGCTGGAGTTTTCCATTTGTCAGATTTGAGGTCCGATGAGGTCAAACTGACTTTCAGTATGCTGCAGAGCTGGTGAACAACTTGGGCACAATCGCGAGATCTGGAACTAAGGAATTTATGGAGGCGCTGCAAGCTGGAGCTGACGTGAGCATGATCGGGCAATTTGGAGTTGGGTTTTACTCGGCCTACTTGGTAGCTGAGAAAGTTGTGGTAACCACTAAGCACAATGACGATGATCAATACATATGGGAGTCTCAGGCTGGTGGGTCCTTCACTGTTACTCGGGATGTCTATGGGGAGCCTCTAGGTAGAGGTACAAAGGTTACCCTGTTCCTGAAGGAAGATCAGGTGAGTTCATCTGAGGTCAAGAGCCCAAGTCTCTTTTACAAGTAAAAACTATCGTGCTTGTCTATCCCAAGATGTAAGTTTGTTTAGGCTCGTGTTTTGGCAGTTTTCTTGTATCTCCTGTTTGGTTATTTAGTGATGCTAATAAAGTACCGTAGTGAATAATAAGCGGACCTCTGCTCTTCATGCATGTTTTATCTAATTAAGTAGTTTGAGGAAGGTTTGTTAAACAAGTTTCTTGTGGATATGGGATATCGTTTACGGTGCCGCTGATTGTGAACTTCCGACTGCAGTTGGAATACTTGGAGGAAAGGAGATTGAAAGATCTTGTGAAAAAGCACTCTGAATTCATTAGCTATCCAATCTATCTCTGGGTGGAGAAGACTGTTGAGAAAGAAGTCAGTGATGATGAGGATGAGGAGACCAAGAAGGAAGATGAAGGGGATGTGGAGGAGGTAGATGAAGACAAAGAGAAGAAGACTAAAAAGAAGAAAGTGAAGGAGGTGACCCATGAATGGCAACAGATCAACAAACAGAAGCCTATCTGGATGCGAAAACCAGAGGAGGTGACCAAGGAGGAGTATGCCGCCTTCTACAAGAGCTTGACCAATGATTGGGAAGATCACCTGGCTGTTAAGCACTTCTCAGTCGAAGGGCAGCTCGAGTTCAAGGCTATCCTTTTTGTTCCCAGGCGAGCCCCATTCGATCTCTTTGACACGAGGAAGAAACTGAACAACATCAAACTTTATGTTAGGAGGGTCTTCATCATGGACAATTGTGAGGAGCTGATTCCCGAGTATCTTGGATTTATCAAGGGAGTGGTGGACTCTGACGATCTTCCTCTCAACATCTCGCGAGAGATGCTGCAGCAGAACAAAATCCTCAAGGTTATCCGGAAGAATCTCGTTAAGAAGTGCATTGAGATGTTCTTTGAGATTGCTGAGAATAAAGAGGATTATGCCAAGTTCTATGATGCCTTCTCCAAGAACATCAAGCTGGGCATTCACGAGGACAGCCAAAACAGAGCTAAACTCGCTGACCTGTTGAGGTACCACTCAACCAAGAGCGGTGATGAGATGACGAGCTTGAAGGACTATGTGACTAGAATGAAGGAGGGGCAGAAGGACATATACTACATCACTGGTGAAAGCAAAAAGGCGGTGGAAAACTCTCCATTCCTCGAGAGGCTGAAGAAGAAGGGCTACGAGGTCCTTTTTATGGTGGATGCCATAGACGAGTATGTGGTCACTCAGCTGAAGGAGTATGATGGCAAGAAACTGGTATCCGCAACCAAGGAGGGCCTCAAATTGGAGGATGAATCGGAGGAAGAGAAGAAGAGGAGGGAAGAGAAGAAGAAGTCGTTCGAGAACTTGTGCAAGACAATCAAGGAGATACTGGGAGACAGGGTGGAGAAAGTCGTGGTGTCAGACAGAATCGTGGACTCACCCTGTTGTTTGGTGACAGGGGAATACGGATGGACAGCCAACATGGAAAGAATCATGAAGGCTCAGGCATTGAGGGACAACAGCATGGCGGCTTACATGTCCAGCAAGAAGACAATGGAGATCAATCCCGACAACGGCATCATGGAGGAGCTGAGGAAGAGGGCCGAGGCCGACAAGAACGACAAGTCGGTGAAGGATCTGGTGCTGCTGCTGTACGAGACTGCTCTTTTGACTTCCGGGTTCAGCCTCGATGACCCGAACACATTCGCGTCGAGGATTCACAGGATGTTGAAGCTCGGCCTGAGCATCGAGGAGGACGAGAATGCCGGCGAGGACGCGGAGATGCCTCCACTGGAGGAGGAAGGGAACGAGGAGAGCAAAATGGAAGAAGTTGATTAAACAGTGTACCAACCTAAAGCAAAAATGAACACAATGACAGTAATAATGGCATATCTAGGACGGGGTATGTCGCCACTTGCTCGGTCGTGTACATAGGAGACTTTGGGTTTGGTTTTGGTTTTGGGGTCTCTAGTACTTGGCTTGTGGGTTTGCTCACTTAGTGACCATGTAGTACGTAACATGTTGTCTCGTTGTGCGTTTGTAATGAGAGAATGGTTTCATGATCAAATTTATCTGGTTTTCGCAGTTGGGTGTTGTGTTTCGGTGGGAAGAAAATTAACATGTTCTGATTTGCCAACAGTTTTAGGAACCTTAATCCCAAGTTAAGACTGGGGGGAACGTACCTTAATGAGCCATTGAGTTCTTTCGTCTGTTTTTCTTCTGCTTCTTAAGTTGGCGGGAGCCGTCGAGCGTTAAGCGGACGATAAGATCGCGATTCTGAAGCTCAGTCCCCGAGTCCTTACAACGCGATACCGTGCGAGCATCTCATTCCATCGACGACGGAGAATGACGGGCAAGAAAAGTTGACAAAAGGGAGATTGTCGAGCAGGAAAAGGGGGCGTCTCTTTCTCCTGTATCGATCCTGCTTCCGAGTAAAGATGGGTGGATGCTCCCGAAGACGCATCTTCCGTGTCCTGTCGAACTCATATCTTTGAGGGGAGGAACAGAATTTAGTTCGTAAGTTTGGTGGGTGTTCCTTTCTCGTCGCTCGTGGCACCGCCCATGAATCCTTCACTCTCGCTGTTCCTAAGTGGGTCTTTTCCGGTCGCGCTGCAAGCCAAATCAGTCGAGCCGAGGGGCTCGCGACCCTCGCACTCTTCATCATGGGAACAAGGTCGACCCTTCAGTTTCAATCACGCTCTGGACAGTTTGAGCGCTTGTGCCGAGTTGAAGGACTCAAAGTCCGGTTCTTGCGTCCACGCGGCCACTATAAAACGCGGGTTCGATGCCGACGTTATTGTTGGCAATACACTGCTGAGTTTCTACTCGAAATGTGGGCGTGTGGTCGATGCTACCAAGGTGTTCGAGGATATGCCTAATAGAACGGTAGTATCATGGACGTCCATGATGTCTGCCATCTGCGAGCTCGGAGAAAGTGACAAGGTGATCTCTATGTATCAAGAGATGCTGCAAGAAGTGGAACCTAATGAGTTCTCGCTGTCTGTGCTTCTCAAGGCTTGTGCACGGAAAGCGGATCCCAGATTGGTTGAATCAGTCCATTGCTGTGTTGTTAAGGAAGGGCATGTCATGGATGGTTTCTTGAGTAATGCCTTGGTGGATGCTTACGCAAAATCTGGATATAGGTTGGTTGCTGAGAGACTGATTGAAGAGAGCGAGCACAGGGATGTGGTCTCTTGGACTACACTTATCTCTAGGGCAGTGGAAGAGGGAGAAGTGGAGTCAGCCATGAGCTATTTCTTTAGGATGCAAGAAGATGATATTGCTCCAAATGAAATAACAATTTTGAGCATCTTGAGGGCGTGTTCCTCGATCAATGAACTTCTGGTCTTCAAATGGGTACAGGGCTTGATTATGAAAATGGGGTGGTGCTTGGATGATTTTGTGTTGAACTCTCTGTTGGAAATGTACTTGGTTAATGGGTATTTCTTCGAAGGAATGCAGATTTTCTGTAAGTATATGTTCTTAGGTGAGGAGCGGTATCTTCAATCAGAGACATTGGCTGTTATCCTTCAGGGATGCAGCCGTGTGGGCTCCCTTGAGCTAGGTAAACAGATGCACTGTTATCTGATAAAGAAGAGAGCCTTTCCAAGCTTAGTGGTAGAGAACTCCCTCATCAATTTATATGCAGAAAATGGACGTGCACATTGTGCATTTGAACTCTTCAAAAGGATGTCTGTCAAAGACATCGTTTCTTGGAATTCCATCATTTCTTGTCTTGCAAGATATGGGAACTACAGTGAGGCCTTACTGCAATTCAAAAAGATCCATCCTAATGGAGGCGATGAACTTAGCCGTCCTGATTTTGTCACGGTGTTGGCAATACTTCAGGCCTGCTCAGAAATGTCATCACCCCAGCTAGGTCTAATGTTCCATGGGTACATAACCAAAACAGGATTGGTTTGTGATATTTTCGTACAGAACTCTCTAATCAACATGTATGGAAGGACGGGTAGATTAGATTTAGCAAAGACTGTCTTCCAGGATATGCAAATTGTGGATCTACCTTCCTATAACTCTCTGATCACAGCACTGGGAATCAATGGAGATGGGCTATCTGCTCTTAGGGCATTTGACCAGTTGAAGGGACTGGAAACAATCCAACCTAATGCAGTTACATTCATCAACGTTCTTTCAGCATGTGCCCATGCAGGAATGGTTGAAGAAGGGCTCATAATTTTCAACTCCATGAAGAGAAAGTATGGTGTCGAGCCGAGCATGGAACACTTTGCCTGTGTGGTCGATCTGTTGGCAAGATCAGGTAAACTTGAAGAAGCTCTAGCCTTCATCAAGGCCATGCCAGCAGTGCCAGGACCCGCAGTCTGGGGCGCTCTTTTAGGTGCTTGTGCAATTTACAACCACATTGATGTGGCTGAAGAATCGGCAAAATGGCTATCCCTTTTGGACCCACAGGGAAAAGCCTGGAGGGTTGTCATGTCTAATGTCTATGCGAGCATGGGGCGTTGGGAGGACTCATGGAAGGTGAGAGCTGAGCTGGAGGTGTTAGATGGGAAGGAGGCAGCTTGGAGCAGCGTATCACTCCGAGGAGAGGATGTGAAGTTCATGGTTAATGACACGAAGCATCCGCAGAGTAGGCAAATTTATGAAGTCTTAACAACGCTCACAAACCACGTCAAATTGTAGAGATGTTGTCTGATGAATGAATGGCGTGGCTCTTGAACGGGGTGGACCATATATACTCTGCAGCACACTCCCTAGTGTCTAGAAGAACCTGCGTCGTTTCTTTTCGGAGTGAAGAAGATGATGGAATTAACTAATCAATCAGAGGGCAATCTGTAACGCAGTCCAATTGCTTTGGATGGCCGTTGTCTGGTAATTCACCTATTCTGGAGTTATGACGGTTTTCTGTGGGTCTGTTAAATGAAAGGCAGGCGCTCCTTTACATTTCATGGGTGGGTGCCAGCAACAACTTCAGGAGGATCCTCACCTCGATTTAACTCGTGGTAACGATCCCTGCGATGCTACAAGGTAAATGCTAGTGCCAGAAATGAAAACTTCAATTGACTCGAGTTGCGTCTAGCGTGTATGTTTTTCTTTGACATAACGTTAATCATGGAGGAATCGACTTCGGCAGATTCTTGAATGAATTTCTTTCCAGCCATTTCTATCCGTCAATATCCTAATTAATTAACATTGAACACGTTCTTGATGGCTTAGGCTCCCGATTGCTGTTTCTTGTTATCTAACCAACCATTGCATCACCTTTGACCAAAAAAAAAAAAAAACCATTGCATCACGCTAGGTCCGAAAGACAGCATTGCAAATTGGACTCTTGCCTTCATTAACAGAGTCAGTTTCATAAAGTCGCTGATTACTGTATCGTTCACTAGGAAATAAGTCCAAGAGATGCCTCACCATGAGCCAAACCCCGAGCCTCCCTATTCTCGGTTCTTGTTCGGCAAAAGAAAAAAACTGGTTTTCATTATACTTACCGGTTGCGATGCTCAGTGAAAATGCTAGGAATTTACCAAATTAGAGTTAAGCTCAAATCTATTATAGGAATCACCAAGGGGAGGCGAAGCCTTCAATTCCCTAGACATGGTGAAAAGAGCAGGAGGCCAGCAACAAAAACCCAAAAAAGTGACTAACTAAAGGTTCAAGCAAAACCCAACTGCATTAATTAAAAATACTATAACAATAAAAAGCAAGACCCCATTCTCAAAAATTCAATTTGTCAGAACAAAAGCAGTGCTTAATCCGCTAATAATAGATAACGATTCTCAGGGACTAGAGCTGACATGCAGCAGCCACTGAAGGTGATGTATGTCATGCTCTTCTTACAATTGGACAGCTGAAACTACTAGCCATGACTGTTCAAGGAAGATTCGAGCTAGCCGGTCCAGCACCAAAACCACCACCTCCCCGTCCAAAGCCAGGTCTTCCACCAGGGCCCTGCATGACAGAACTCGAATGTTATTTAGGCCCAGAAAGATTATCTTGATTGTATAAAAGAATTCTCTCTTCAACCAGCAAGGAGCGTCCAATTGCTAATGGCAAGACTGACACTGTAAATCTAATGAAAATACTTGAGTTATCTTTCCCTCATTCACTCAAGTTACTGGTGCAAGGCTAAAGTTGGAAAAGAGGAGTTAGACAAAGGAAGATCTCATTTTCTACCTAAACTCTTTTGATAACAAGTTTAACCTAATCGTAATTGTAAATACCGGTAATAAACAATTTGAGATGCATCTCTCAAGCGGCCCTAAGTAGAAAGCAATGCACAATACAATAAGCTACGGAAGGTAGCATGTAAATAAACTCATCAATCAACTTAATCCGAATTTATTATAAGGAACACAGGACCAGAGCTATAGTATAGAAAACATAGACGGTCGGTCCTAGAGATCATTTCCATGCAATAGTGAGATTCTACACCATCCAAACAGTATAAAACTTGCCAATAAAGACATTGTGACTTCATACAAATTAGAAAAGGAATCACATCACTTAAAAATAATGACAGTATGACTAAGAGGAGATTGGTATATTACCCCAAATGAAGGTCGGTAGTCAGCAGGAGCTCCACCTTTGTCACCAAAGTCACCCCCAGGACCACGGGGACCACCACGGTATCCCTCACGGTCACCAAATCTACGTTCTCCCTCAAAGCGAGGTGGGCCACTGTTCAACATTATAAACAGTAGGTATTAGGAACAGGCTATGAGCAGCAGGAACATAATCCCTCCTATATATATGGTACTGACATGAACAATATCGAATTAAGCACGAAAGAACACTAAAAATGCACCTAAATTAACAATTACCGTGGGCGATCACCAGGTGGGCCACCCATGGGCCTCCCAACAGGCTTGGCTTGTTTCTTCAAAGTGGCAGGGACAATTTCTGAAGGGAGATTCAAGTAAGTCCTGAGGAACTCGATCCCATCGTTTGTGAGGTACCAGTAATAGTGCATCCAAGCAAAGGTCTCCCTCACGTACTCCTTTGACTTAAAACTCTGCATCAGCTTAATCACCTGCAAGTTTGGGACATCGATATCCGGGTGTTTGGCGAGATTGTAGTCCTTCTTGGCAAAGCAAACTCCCTCTATAGGAAAAATAAAATGATTCAACAAAACCATCTAAAGACAAAACAAGCCAGATTCAATGGGCTTTATGCTAAACAAAGAAGCTACATTTAAAGTTCAATCCTTTGTGGTACGGCGAAAACGTTTAAGCGCAAGTCATGGTTTCTAGGAAGTCATGGCATGAACAAAGCACGATTAGATACACAACGCGCGAACGCAAGTCTTAAAAAGTATTATGAGACCTAAAGCATAATTGCCAGAACATAAAGCATAGATAGAAATAAGCAAGCCAAAAGGACATCGAGTTCCTAGGTCACTTCGTCGTAATGGATCGAAAAAGGGTCAAGATAAGTGGAGAAAAGGACTGACCTTGAAAGAGGTATTTCGAGATCTCGCGGCGGTTCTTCTCTGGAATAATCTGAGACAAAGGAAATATATATGAACTCATCAGCGCAATTAAACCCCAATTGAACACAAATAGAACTATTTTTTTCCTTGATGCGCAAGCCATGAAAACTTAAGCCTGTTCATCGTCTTCTTACGTCCTCTACTTAGTTGCTAAGCTATAGACCTACCCAGTAGAGAGCATCGACTCCACACATACGCATGGAGATAGAGAGAGGGGTGGGGGGAGGGTTACCATTGTTGCGATGAAGAGGAGACGACGGCGATTCGGCGGCGGCGGCAACAAGCAGAAATGCTTGGCTCCTCCCAAAATTCCCGACTCTTGTTGCAGTAAACCCTAGAAACAGCCATTGGCGGTATTTTATAGCGGTGCTGCTAAGGCCGTGGATATTGGGCCGCCTCTCTCCATTGGGCCGAAAGCTAAGGTCAGCCCATTCATTCATCCTGT
Organism: Melaleuca quinquenervia; assembly: GCA_030064385.1. NCBI lineage: Eukaryota > Viridiplantae > Streptophyta > Magnoliopsida > Myrtales > Myrtaceae > Melaleuca > Melaleuca quinquenervia. The sequence continues at coordinate 3,403,331 of CM057722.1, forward strand.
TTTAATCAGAATCATTCAACTCCACGGCCCAAAAAAATCTAAAAGTTTGACCTTGGCCCATGGTTATTTGACCATACGTTTTCAAATTATTGATAAAGATAGTATTTAGTGATAGGTATTCAAATTATTGAATTCCGGTAAGGGTAACGAAGATACCAAACTGCAAAGAAAATGCCAAGAGGTTAGATTTTGATGCGCTCTGTTATACAATGTTTTTGTTAGCTTGGTTGCAAGCTTGTGTCTTCATTTTCTTTTCAGGGCCAACGTCGCCAAAGCAGCCACTAAGGGCGCGTTTAGCAGCACTTATGTTTGTGGGAACAATTTTTTTTTCAAAAATTATTTATTCTATTTTCTATTCTTTGGACAGCTTTTTTGCAAAAGAAAAATAATGTGTTTCGTAACTGCTATTCCCATAATAGAAAATGAATATAAGCACTTTTGGGAAAAGGTTTAATTTTTTTGATATACTTTTGATTTTTTTAGTTTTACCTATTTTTTTCTTTTTTTTTCTTCCTCTTCTTCCCGCTCGCCACTGCCGATGACTAGATAGAAACTCAAGTTGACAAGGTTGATCTCCTTAGTCCCTAGCGACATTGAGGCCGGGCAAGCCTTGACCCTTGTAATAGTTAGGCGAGATTGAGCCTTGCCGGTGGCTAGGCAAGGGTCGGCCTCGTTATGACTAGGCGAGGGTTGACCTTACCCAAATGTTGTGAGGTTGTCGTGGCTAGGTGAGGTTGACCTCGCTCAACTGCAGGGAAATCGAGCCGCATTGGGGGTTGGTGAGGCTCACTCAAGGTTAGCGAGGTCGAACTTGCTGGCCCTGAGCTTAGTTAGTTGTCGGTTGGCTAGCAAGGGTCTTTGTCGAGGCTCGGCAATTGGTTAGAGAAAGGAAAAGAAAAAGGAAGAAGGAGAAAAAAAAAAAGAAGAAGCTTGTTTCAAAAAATTGTTCCGGACTTGATGACCAGCCAAAGAAAGGAGAGGAAAAAGGAAGAAGGAAAAAAAAACTTATTTCAATAAATTGTTCATGAAAATAAGAAGTAAACAAATTTTACTTTTGATTTTTGTTTCAAATTTATTTCCTGATTACTTTTTTATCTTGAAAAATATAAAAATTAACTGATGTACATAAATAGATTTCTGCTCTTGCTCTACTCTCGATAATTTAGAGAAACGGAAACGTTGTTAAACACAGCTCAAATTGCTGGAAGTCGACGCTCCCAACTTCAACAACCAAAATATAGGTGGAGACAAGTCCGGTAATGATGAAAGCAAATATGATAATGTCATTGGAACATGTCCAACTAGAAAACCCTAGTACGAGCCCATTTGGTGATCCTCTAGAAGCAAGCCCTTCAAGTGCGATGGCGGTTCTATCAAAGGATGTGCAACTCGAAAATCCTAGTACAAGCACATCCGATGATTCGACTCCAGAACGCAGACCATGTAAACAGACCGGGATGAAATCAAAGAATGTCCGACGACAAAGCGAATCCTAAAGCTAGCCCACCTCGACGTTGGGACTGCGGTGGCATCAAACTTCGGCATCACTAACTTGAAAAATCGAAGTTGCAGAGCATGGGAAACAGCTATAGTTTTGTTGAATATAGAAGAGCAATAAGTTCAATAGGCTTCAATATGCAGGAGCGTACAATGAGGCCCCTGTACAAAGATACAGAGGTTGAACAAGTTCCTGATGTCCAGGAATGTTCTGTCCTTGCTTTTGTAAACATGTGATGATCATACACCTTAGCTCCACAATAGAAAAGCAAGCTTGTTGAGAGCCGTTGGCTCATATTCATTTTGCCTGAAGTGCATTCTATATTCTTTGAGGGATCATTGAACAGCAGCGCGAGGCACCTCATTCAGTCACTACTACCGTCTTTACCCCTGCACAGTCGTGGTTTTGGACGATCCCTGGTAATATATCCCAAGGGGCTTTGGAATAATAAGTCATTCCCCAAACATTAATAACATGAATGTGTCATTTATGTTGAAAGGTAATTTTCGAACATTGCATATTGTGGCTCTTGTATTTAGTAATTCCTCCTCATGGCAAGCTATGAAAATGAAATAAAGAAAAATGAACTGGGAAAAGATAAATGGTTTTCGTGGTGATTTACATTTTTACAATAAGAATATGACCATAAACAACCAGTACATTTCTATGATTGATCAGTAATTTTGGATAAGGAAAATAAACAAGCGATTTTTCCTAGGCCTCTCCCCGCTAATTTTCGAAGGTGCTGAAAAAGATGACGAGCATACAAATATTACACCAGAAACAAGATGCATCATTGCATCATGACTAATCATCAACTGAGGAAAATTGATATGCTGGACTTCTTCCAAACATCGAGATTGCATCCATATTTGCATCTTTGGAGCGACAACCCCTCTTACCTTATCCAGTGCTGCCTCAGCCGAGAGACGTGGTCTCTGCTACAAGATGCCCATCGATAGAAGTCTGGCCTATGGGTAACTCCTCAGCATCACAGCAACTCATCGAGACTCCCAGTCCTTCACAGCAACTCATTGAGACTCCCAGTCCTTCAATTTCTTGCTTCCTTTGGGCTTCGCAATGGGAGCATTCATTCCAGCCATCTTTGCATTGTACTTCGACCTGAGAGGGTCATTGTAGGTCCAACTGCATCACAAGCAAACATCAAATTAAGTTCCTATCAGCATCATGAATCGGTAATAAGTTGTTCTCTTCGAACTACCATTCTCAGGTACTGGACTGCCATATCTGTAGAAAGATGGCATCTTATTGGTTTTTTAAATGTCCACACCAAATAAAGGAACTTTCCTTTTCCATGAAGACCTCAGGAATAAAAATAAGTTCTCATGCAAAACTCCACTTGAACAACATCAGACCATAGCACTTAATATAACCCTAACACAGCAACAATAATAAGCAGACCAGTGCATTTCACAATGCTTCATGTCAACAGCTGCAAGTTTTATCATAAAAAGATCACAATATAAGTTAATAATGACGACAAGCATAATATCCAGTTAACTTTGCTGTAGACACACTCCATAGTCATCAAATTACTACTAAGAATGCACGTCAATCTCAATTATGCAAACAAGAGAGGAGTCTACAAGGTGCGGATATGTAAGGAAGATAATTAGGAGAACTATATCGGAGCAAAACAATCAATAGATAAGTAAAACTTACGGATTGTTCCAATCAGTTGTATCTTCATTAACAAGATGAGTCCACTTCGTCCTTCCACTCCGACCAAAGTGCTTGACTTGCATGACTTTGGGCAATATAGTTTTGTCCATCTTATCCTCTCCAGTTGGAGCAGAGAAGTCACGGCTGTAAATGTAATCTGATCCAGCTGTTCCAGCATAGTCATCAGCTTCTGACTGGAAGAAAGCACCCTTGTGGTAATACTTCTGCATGAACCTCCACTTCTGCTTTGGTGCCGAAGCAGGTTTGGGATTCTTTCTTTCCCACTCCCTCCTTTCCTCCTCCGTCATGTTTCTCGCCTTCTCGATCTCTTCCTTTGCCTTCAACATTGCTTCACGGTCCTCTCTATCCCTCTTAATCCTTGCAATCTCTCTTGCTTTCCAAGCTTCATACTCGTCAGCCTCATTAATCTCATCATCAGTTTCCACATCAGCAATGTTCGCCTCCATTTCCAGATTCTTTTGAATTTCTTCATCTTTTCTGATCTCCTCAACCACAATCTGCTTTGTCTCCACCTTTCTCTCCTCTTGTCTCCTCTTCACTAGCTCCTCAAGGGCTCTTTCTTCCGCCTCAAGCCGCTGTCTTTCAGCTATAGTATCCCTCTCTGACTTGACAACAAAAACTGGTTTCACCATGGCAATACCTTTCGTCTCTTCTTCTGAGTCCGTCTCGTACTCGGATTCCTCTTCTTCCTCCTCCTCTTCCTCCTCCTCCTCCTCTTCAGGAAGGAGTGCCGCTGCCTCTTCCTGTTCCCTCAGAAGCAGCTTCTCCCTTATCTTTTTTCTCCTTTCTTCTAAAGCCTCTGCATCCTCTTCTTCTGCTTCCAGACCCTCCAGTCTTCTGTTTTCCTCTTCTATGGTAGAAACGATTTCAGCTTGCCGAATGCGACGGTGATCAGCTCTGATTTCGTCGCGGTTATCTATCCTGCTCTCGGCCAGACGCCGCAACCTGGGATCATCTTTCTTGCTAATATCTGAATCTTCATGAGTAGGAAAAGCTTTCTCCAGGGCAACTGCCCTGGCCATCCTGATATCCCCTTCTTCATCAGCTTCATCTGCCCACTCAGGTACTTTACCAGGCCAATACCTTTTGACCTTGGTCTGTCCAATTTTACCCCTAAGTTTATCCCTAATGGCAATTACAGTGTCACTCACTCCTGCTGTGACCGACATTGTTGTGTATATTGTTATGGCGCGTTATGAACGAGCGAAAATGATTATGACCAGAAGAACACTTTGTGCTATTGCTCCTCCAGAACCAAGTTAAGCCTCAATCACAGCTGTCATGTGCGCAATGAAAGAAAAAAACTGTAAATATACAGTTGATAATAACAGCAAATGAACCTCGCTTTCCACAAAATAAGAGATTGTAGAAAACCCTAGCTCAGGGAAAAGGAACAGGCCACCTACGTGTTTGGGCTCTTTTTCATTTTCAAGAGTTTAGAGCATTGTGGACAGGAATCTAATGCAAATTACATCCTTCTCGAGACAAGCAACTTGCAATTAGGGCTGCTTAAGCAAGGATTAGCATTACATTCAGCCAACGATCAACGACTAAAACTATTTCGAAATTGAAAGCAGGACTACCGCCAGAACACAAAGCATAGATAGAAATAAGCACGCCAAATGGCTTTGAGTTCATAGGCCACTTAATCGAAATGGATTGCAAAAGGGTCAAGATAATGGAGGAAGGAGTGACCTTCTTCTCTGGAACAATCTGAGACGAAGGGAGAAAAAATGAACTCAGGAAGAAAAGAACTACTTTCTTTCATTGATGGCCGAGCTATGAAAACTGAAGGTCGTTCATCTTCTTGCTCAATTTAGTTGATCAGCTACGAACCTAACCAGCTGAGAGCATCCACCCCACACACGCGCAATGATGGAGACAGAGAGAGAGAGAGAGAGAGAGAGAGAGAGGGACGGAGGGTTACCATGGTTGCGATGAAGAGGAGACGACGGCAATTAGGCGGCGATTCGGCGGCGAGCAGAAACGATCGGCTCCTTGCAAAATTCCTCACTCGCTTGTTGCAGAAAACCCTAGAATCCGCCATTGCCGGTCTTCCGTCGCAGCGCTGCGAAGGCCGTGTGTGTTGGGCCGTCTCTCTCCTGTTGGGCCGAAAGCTAAGCGCGGTCCATTTATTTCGATCTGTTATTATCGGAGTGATTTTACTCCACAGCCCAAAAAATCTTCAAATTTTGACCATGCTCCATTATTATTTGACCATATGTTTTCGATAATTTGAATTCATTATCTCCAACTATTCTCTTTTTCAATGCACATCTTATTTTAGTTTCATCATTTTCACATGCAAAACCTATGCTCTTTTTTTAATTACTATGATAATTAAAAATTTGTAGTTGGATATCATTAGTTTCTTTACCAAACGTAGAAAAAGACCATTTTTAGGAAGCTTCTAAATATCATCGACTATTTTTCCACTGAACAATTTATAAAACTCCTTCCTTACTTACCACGTGAAATCCATTTCTAACTCAATTGGACAATTTTAAATTAATACTATTTAAGATTATCGAACAAGCTAAATCTTTTTAAGTACCGAATTATTAGTTTCAAGTATTCACGTGGATTTTATCACGCAAATATTCAGGCCACATGATACGAGGGAAATCACTCATTGTCAAAGAATGACAGGAATGGAGAGGCCATTGTTATAGAAATGAAATGAAATGCACCAATCGAGCGATTGTTCCAACATTTGATTTGCAAGTAAAAAATAACTAGTTTAGCTTCCTGATCAATCTTTAATCTCAAAAGACCTTGAAATGAATCTAGGTCCAAGGGTACAATTGACTTTGCCACACGCATTTAGATGGAATTGTGGCGATACAGACGAACTTGCTCAATGGCTAGTTGATGGTTTATTAGGGCGAGTTTGGTAACCATTCTCGTCCCAGAAATAGGTTTTTTTGAGAATGGGTTTTTTTGAGAAATAGTCTTCGGATGAGTTTTAGGGAAGAGAAACGCGTTTGGTAACTGCACAAAATTTCTGTCCCTGGATTTTTTTCATTTAATTTAAGAAATATCAGTAAAGACAATAAATTAATACATGAAACACTTTTCTATTATCTAAGACAATAACTTTTATAAATTAATTTCATGCCTTCATAATAAATAAATAAAACTATTAAGTAAATGATTTGTTAGGTGAACAACCAAGAGGAAACAAAGTATAAAAATATCCAACTTCATTTCTTGGAGCTGATCCTATTTGAAATGGAAATTGGTCTAATTTTAGACTCAATTACTTTCATCATCATCTTTTCTTCTTTCTTAATTGTACTTGATACGATGGAGTTGTGCTGTACGAGGAACTAATAAAGTGAATTGTGGTTTGAGCGAGATCTCATCTTGAGAGTCGATTCTTTTGGTGGTGTGAGCGTTGTAGGATATGACAAAAGTGAGAGAGAAAAGTCAAGAATTGAGAAGGAGCCAAACTTTTTTTTCGTTATTTTCAATAATGAGGGATGTAAATAAACATTTAGAAAGAAATACCGTAAAACATTGCACGTTGTGAATTTGCTATGGTATATACACAATATATAAGGGAAAGTATTAAGTACAAAAAAAAGAGAAGAAATGCAATCAACTTGATCAAATGAAAGTTTGATTGTCAAAGAAAGAACTTAAAAAGATCAAATGAAATTTTATTTCTTCTTTTGCACTGTTCAAACTTATCCGAGAAATTGAGAACCAAAAAATTTTTGGTTTTGATTTCTCATCCCTAGCTCATCTCCAGCCTTTTTTTCATCCCGGGAACAGAAATTTTAAGGGTATTTACCAAACAGGTTTCTCGTCCCAAACTCGTCCAGAGACGAGAAACCAAGAAACAGAATGGTTACCAAACAGGCCCTTAGCCGCGAGTTTTCATCAAGGACTGTGTTGGTAAATTTTCAAACGAGTTAATAAATTTTAAAATTTCCCAATAGAAAATGATTCGTGATATATTTACGCAGCTAATAATTTCTCTTGGGCTCATCCTCACCAACCTCCAAAGAAAATGGCGAGGCGTTCGAATAATCGAGCGACAGCTTCACGGCTCGGGATCTAGACTCACTGAGTCATCGAGCCGAGACTAGTGACCATGGAACACCTGCACTCTAGCAGTTGCCGCCTCTTCGACTTCGCTTCCGCCATTTCTCGCGTCCGTCGTGCCCCCGGCAGTGGCGACCTTTCCGAGCATTCAATAGCCGCGCTCGCGGCCCTTGCCCGTCGTCGGCAGCCGTTTTGACTTCGCTGATTGTCTGTTCAACTCGTCGAACGCAGTATAAATTAATCGAAGCCGGACCAGCTCCTCTCCTCCGATGTCTACAGGTCTCAAGTTCACTCCACGAGCTAGCTGCTGCTTCCGTTGCGCGATCGCATTTGCTTCTCTGTCGTTCGAATCCCTAACGGCGGCTTGCTCTCTTTTCAGCTGCTAGATTCTCATCGCGCAAGGCGATGGCAAGCGCGTCAAATGCGGTGTTGCTGAAGCACGGGCTCTCCCTGCGGCTTCCCGAGTCTCCCGCTCTCGGCCGGACTCCGCAGCGTTGTGCGATCGGGGTCGGGAGCTTCCGGCGGAGCTATGTGGCGGCTGCTTTTTCGAATGAGAACAGAGAGTGAGTGAGGCTTTTGAATTCTTAGTTTTCGGCTCTGATGTGGCTCGAGTTTGGCTGGAGTTTTGAGTTTTTGAACTTGTCTGTGCAAGGTTCGTGATCGTTGGCGGTGGAAATGCTGCTGGTTATGCGGCTCGGGCTTTCGTGGAGCATGGCATGGCTGATGGGAGGCTCTGCATCGTTTCAAAAGAGGTGATTTCGCTGTTTCGTGTTGTCTTGCATGATGATGTTTGTTGAGATATTCAGCAGTGCGTCTCAGATGGACATTGTGCTTTCTATTTCCTGCAGGCTCATGCACCATACGAGCGTCCTGCTTTGACGAAAGGCTACCTGTTTCCTTTAGATAAGAAGCCTGCTCGCTTACCTGTACGATCAATGCGCTTTATTATTTCCCGTTTCCCCTTGGCTAGAGCTTTATATTGCCTCGGATGATGAGTTTCTGAGATATGACATATCGACATTTGCATTCAATGGGCTGTTTGGATGACTTGGTTAGTGGACTTAATGTTTGCTGTTGATATATACATATCTAGTTAGTGCATTAAGATATTCCAGTCCTTTTGCGATTCATACAACAGTATGGCTTCTGTTGTAGAATGTCATACATCATAAGCTAACGAGCTTTGCTTGTGATGCATTGGTACTGCAAATTGCTTTTTCAATTTAGAATTGAAACTATGGGTTTTGGTAGGGTTTTCACACTTGTGTTGGTTCTGGGGGAGAGAGGCAAACTGCAGAATGGTACAAAGAGAAAGGGATTGAGGTACTTCTTTTGAGATTATGGGTCTCTCTCTCTCTCTCTCTCTCTCTCTCTCTCTGTTGATAAATAGACTTGATTGGCTTCTAATATTTTGAACCGTTTTGTGCCTTGTTCAGATGTTTTATGAAGATCCAGTGACTAGTGTTGACATTGAAAAACAAACTTTGACTACTGATTCTGGCAAGCTTCTTAAATATGGAACACTTATGATTGCAACTGGTTGCACAGCTTCAAGGTATCTGTAGTTGCAACGCGTTTTCTAGTTCAAGGATGCTTTTGACCCTGCCATCATCTGTAAATAAATGGGCATGATGAACTGTTCTGGATCATTTTAATCTTAGATTGCCAGAGAAAATTGGAGGAAACCTTCCTGGCGTACACTATATCAGAGATGTTGCAGATGCTAATGCACTTATATCATCCTGGGTAGGGATAAACACCATATTCTTGCATCATCTCATTCTACTTGCTTATGGCTTCTTTCCAGCATTTCTTGCCTCACTGCTTCTGTTCTAAAGAATTTGTATTATAAGAGCCCGACTTTTAATACCATTGTTATTTTCCATCATAATGAGGGAGCATGAACAATGTATCAAAGCAATATGATGGTTTGTTAATTTGAGAAAAAAAAACAGATGGTTAGGAACCTTTTAAAAGAATCTTCTTTTTAAAGAAAAGAGACTCCTGAATCAATTGCTCTAGCTGTTCTCTGGAAAATCTCCAGCTACTTTTGCTATTCAGCTGCTGTTGGCAAATAATTGTACACTTAGCATACTTGTGTGACTTAGCAGCTTCTTTTCTTGTTGTTGTGTGATTCTGTTAGAAATGGGCATGGGATCATGTTTCCTGTCCCTGCCCTGTGAAGTGAAATAGTTGATGTTGGACAAGGTGAAGATGATAAACATGGAAAACAATCTTTTTACATTGTTTAATACAAATACATAAGTAAAATATATAGATATACTTTTGCTATAATAAATGCACGGGCAGATTTGCAGGGCCTGGGCAGCGCTAATACTGGCCCTGACACTGTGCCCTGCCTGCTGCCACCCGGTGTATTTGCCCTGCTTGGGGCTGTTCCCTGCGGGGCACAGATTCCTGCACCTCGTGCCCATTCCTAGATCTGTAAGTACTAAAATTGCAATCACATTATGCCGCAGAGAGGCACATCATGCTACCTGGAGCACTGGGAACACCTCCTGTGAACTTTTTTGTGGTCTAGTTCAGTGATTAAACTTTTTGTCTCTAAACCAAATCAACCGGGATAAAAGGTCTGAGCAGTCTAGTACTTGTTGCCTTGATTTTCTCCTTTTTCAAGAACAGTTTGACCTGGTGTATCTGAATATATAGCTTTCTTGGAGTTTGCTAAAATAAATTAAAAGTCTGAGAGGTACCATAAGCACTACCCAAGAAAGAAAGAGATAGCATATAGCTTCATTTTCATCTTCTCTGAATTTTCTACTGTCCTTGGATTTGGCTTGCCATAACGATTCATAGAAGTTCGTTCTTGCTTTCTAGGAAAAGGCAAAGAAATTGGTTGTTGTAGGTGGGGGGTATATTGGTATGGAGGTTGCCGCAGCAGCTGTTGCTTGGAAGCTTGACACAACGGTAAGTGGAATCATATTTTACTACAAAATATGATTGTTGAATCTGTTCAGAAAGCCTTTGATACGTGAGAATCAAAAAGGTTAGCTTGCCTATCTGTATGAGCGTCACCTGTGTTACCAAGTCTGTAGTGACTTTGCTTAGGTCTTATGAAGCCTAGGGTGCTTATATATTTGGTTGTCCAATCGATCATCTTCTGAGGGCAGATTTTACTGCGTAGGCATCTTTTATTATAACATTCTGCACCTAAATTATCTGCACAAGTATCCTGGCTTCTTTGCCTGTCGGCCATTATCTTAATTTTCAAGTTTAGTGTTTAGCAAAATTTGCCTTTTCGAAACAAGATGAATGATACTTGATGCAGAAAAACACAAACCATTTCTAATCATCGTCGGTAGGTGGAAAAAATGCTTCTAGTATGGTCAAATGAATTGGTGCTAATGGATTTGCTGGCAAATTTTGTTAACTCTTCTTTTATCCTGAATCATTTCCTTTTTTCTCCTAGAGATTTTTTTAAAGGGAAAATCTAACTCATAATCCCTTCTCTCTCTAAACAGATAATCTTTCCCGAGAATCATCTTTTGCAAAGGCTGTTTACTCCTTCCCTTGCCCAGAGATATGAAGAATTTTACCAGGATAAGGGTGTGAAGTTTGTGAAGGTTCTTCCCCTCTTTTTTACTGCCCAAATTCGTGGATCCTGAGCAGCTAGCTCTTCAAGAACACGTGTTATAGATCATTACTATTTTTTGGCATGTGACTTAGGTATGTACTGCATGTTATCATAAGTGTTCTTTAACTTGCTGAACATAACCAGGGTGCCTCTATTAAACACTTAGAAGCTGGCTCTGATGGACGTGTGTGCTCTGTTAAACTTGAAGATGGATCAATGATTGAAGCAGACACGGTACAGTTTTGAAACCTGCTGGACCTTAATTCCTTGATAAAAAGACCTTTCTTTCGGGTTATTGATTCCGCCTTCAAATTTAAAGCTAGAAACCTCAAGAAAATTTGTTCCTCCTCTTCTCTCTCCGGGCAGGTAGTTGTTGGTATTGGAGCTAAACCGGCTGTTGGTCCGTTTGAGAGGGTTGGTTTAAATACATCTGTTGGGGGAATACAGGTAAGAAAGTCTAGCTAATTTGAAAAATAATTATTGCTCTTGCTGCTGGCAATCTGTGCTCTTTTAGTTTAGCATTGCCAAGGTGCATGATCAAGTGATATCACATTGAAATTGAATTTGTCAGGTTGATGGTCAGTTCAGAACTAAGATCCCTGGAATCTTTGCAATTGGAGATGTAGCAGCATTCCCATTGAAGGTATGCTTTTCTGAGCAGGCCATTTTCTTTTTCTGAGCTGACCATTATTGTCATTCTTGTCGGCAGATGTATGACCGCATTGCACGAGTTGAACATGTGGATCATGCTCGAAGATCTGCAGAACATTGTGCTAAATCCATATTGAGTGCTCAGACCCATATGTATGTTTGATTCTTTGCTGTTAGACTGACCACTTTATAGCATTCCAATTCAATGACACTCCCGCCGACATACATGCAGATATGACTATCTGCCCTATTTTTACTCAAGGGTGTTTGAGTATGAAGGGAGCCCCAGAAAAATTTGGTGGCAATTTTTTGGAGACAATGGTATAATATGCCATTGACGCAGCATATTTTTATGTATTGCTCGTCACAATTTTTTTTATATTGATAGTTGACCCTAGGTTGTTATTCATTCTGCAGTTGGGGAGGCCATTGAAGTTGGTAGCTTTGATCCGAAGATTGCAACATTCTGGGTAGATTTTGGTAAGGTGGTCCAACTGTACGTTTTGCTTTTGGTTTAGCAGCATTTACAAAGTATGGATTTTGCTGTTCTATCGCAGGTAAATTGAAAGGAGTTCTTCTAGAAAGCGGGAATCCAGAGGTACTTTATATTCTCATAGTGACTCAGTAAATTGACTGAATCAGGCTTTAGGCACAAAACTTGGCATGTCTTTTTGCATGCGAGCAGTCAATGGTTTCATATGAAAGCACGATATTCATTGAAGCATGGTGAACTCAAAATATCGTCGCATGTATCAAATATAAAAATGATTGCTGAAAATTGAGTTCCATCAGTTTTATATTGTGACTTGGCTCGTGATCTTGTGCTCCATATGGAAGACTTTAGAAACTTTCCTTGGCTTGAAAAGAGGCGCTTGATCTGGTATATGAGAGGAGCTTGCTCGTCAATGATCTCAATATTCGAACAAGTATTTGAAAGATTACATTACATACTGCACTTAAATTCCTGATGTATTTTCAATGTCTAAATTAGCTGGAAAAAACTTCTAGGTTACTGTATGTATGTTTGCCATATTCTTCAAGAAGCATAAATTACCGTGCTGTTCCCTTAAGGTGGAGCGAACGAACATCCACACTTGGAGAAGTGGACTTAAGAAAAATGATGCAAAAGAAAATAGATTACCTCGACATTTTCTCTTTCACGATCACTAATTCATGAAGCTATCTCCTCATACTGTGTTTGTTCAGGAATTTCAGCTTCTACCTAAGCTAGCAAGGAGCCAGCCTCCTGTCGATGTAGCCAAACTCCGGAATGCATCTTCAGTGGAGGAAGCTCTAGAAATCGTTCAGAAGTCTCTTTCGGTCGGAGCTGCAGCGTGATTGCTGACACTGCCATAATTCAATTCATTTCTTTGCCGTTCACTGGGATAATACCAGCGAAACATTATGGCTCCCTTCTCATGTCCAAATGAAACTGACAAATAATTTGAGAAAGACGATGCCTCTTTCTCTGGCGTTCTGTAGAGTATGCGTCCCGACATTCGGCACTTGAATGATTTGAAAACTGTTGTGGTGTTTTTGATTTCAACTGCATGGTATCATAGGTCTGTTCCATGTGCTTATGATATATTCGGTCCATTGATGGCCTTAAAAAGTTTGGGAGGCGGCATCGCATATCAGTAACGAGAAAATCGGCAGGTCGGAAATTGCCTCGTGCAAGCGTTTTTTCAGAGGTTGGTGAAAACGTAGGCTGGATCGTATGTGATCCCGTTGGCGGTTGTCTATTGTAAATGGAATCCGCATGGCATTGATCGTTCATCTCCTTGTTTGGTGGGTCGCGTGATGCGAGATAGACCGGCGAAGATGGGCGGGAGAAAAAGAAAACTATGCGTAGTTTTAAGATCTATTCAGCAAAATCGAATCGTCTGGTCATAGAATTCGGTTGCATATGTAGCAGCGGTGTTTCCGGGATGTTGGCCTGCTATGATTTCAATTTGAAGTGTCTAACCACACGAAGAAAAGGAAGGATCGGGAATTTGAAAGTTTCGATCGTTTTGTAGAGGAGGAATCTTCGTTATCGTCAGTAACTTATATCTAAATATTTTTTTTGGTGAATTATAAAAATAGTTTATTCATTTCTATAAGTAAAGGTACGTTCTTAAAAATGCTTAGAAAAATAAATGAATGGCAAATATTTCTATCGTCAATGAAATATTTAGACATAACATCATAATGATGTATGTATCCCTAAAAAATCTTTACTTGTATCTCTTGTAAAAATGAATAAATGAAAGATATTTCTATCGTTTACGAGATACTTCGACATAAATCATTGTTGATAATGAACCTATTTTTTATTGTCTAATTATTTCAAGAGATACATACTATCAATTTTTTAAAAATATTTTCTCGATTATTCCTTTTTTGCGAAACGAGGACATCTCGATGTTTAGTTGACGTTTGGCTTGGGATAACTATCGATAGGAGCGGGCCATGGACTGGTCGATTTAAAAATTCTTTATAGGGAGTCGATTTGCGGGGTCGCAAAATCAATCAATCCCGTTGATCCCAAACCGCCTAATTATACCTAAATCACTGGGGGCAGCGGGCCTTTTGTGGCTGATAAAAGGGGCTGAAATGGTGGTGGGGAAGTTTTTTGGTAGAGTTTAGGAGTTTGCAAGGCATTTTTTACGTGCCAGCTTGTTTATACTTTTGGCTTTCTAAAAACACCCAAAAAAGCGAATGAATGAATCGGTGAAGAAAATAAATGTTAGGATCCTGGAATACTTTAAGTTATCCGATCTCCATCATTAAACGCCCTGTCCCCTCTTTAACGGCATGGATCGCCAGACATGGACTCCACCCACATTAGGCAATCCGGGTCCAGATATATCGCCCTCCTCAGATCGGCCTGTCCGATATGATAATACGTGGTTCACCATGGTCCTCATCTTACGTTGCTAAGTGTCCTGTCGCCGCCAGCCATCCTCAGGGATGTGACCGGACTAAGATCGATGCAATAGTTCGTCGACTTACACCTTGACTTCAACGTCAACGTCAACGCCAGCCATCACAAAAATCCGAGGAGAATCGCGATAATAATTGAAGAAAGAGAGAGAGAGAGAGAGGAAGGATAGGTCCTAATCACAGACGACGGAGATGACGACATCACCATCTCCTCACGGCAATGGAGACGTACGGGGACGGGATCCGACTCCCGCGTGTGGAAGCGCGTACTTTCCTGGAGATTTCGCGTTCGTCGCCCTTCCGCCTTTTTCTTAAAGAAAAAGCTTGTCGAGCCAAAAATGTCGAGATCGATTCAGCCCCGGTGGTGGGCGTTTTCAAAAAGATGATGCAGAGGGTGATGATCGGTCATCCGTCTCCTCTCTTTCTCTCTCTCTCTCTAGGGTCTCCCAATTAAATTTCATTCTGCGCGGGCTAAAAGAATCTGCAATCATGAAGTCTAAAGAAATATGTAGGACAGGGCGATTAAACCGGACAGGACGTTTCGACACGTGAGACACGGGACGTGAAGCTCAGGCCGTCGTGAAACGATGGTCGATTTCAGCGCATTTTTACAGAGGGAAATTCTTTTACCGATCCGGTATTGTGCGAGCTTCCGTCGCAGTTCTTCCCGGCCGATGGCCGCCGGAAATTCCCCGGTGTGTGGCGATTCCATGTAGTTTCTAGAGAGACTATATCCGTGTTGGTGTGTCATGTAGGACGACGGGCTGATGACGATTGATCATTGAATAGGCGATTTTCTACGGTAATTGACCGGAATGATTATATTGAATTTCGCTCGGATGGAAGACCGTGTTGACAAAATTGAAAAGTTTAAGATCAAATTGGCGCCCGTTTGATAAATTGACGACAAATTTGGAGATCATCCGGGTGGTTAAAGATTTCCAATCCTCGCATGTCCTTGGATTAGACTTGATGGTTTCTGCAGGCAATGCTTGATAAAGATGGAAATGGATCCCCTGCCATGAGACAGGGGTGATGTGACGAACCACAACCGTCCGATCTGAATTAGACGTCTGTGGTTTAAAAAAAAAACTTCATATTTAATGGGAGCCGTTCGATATGAAATCGGATGGCTCCCGCTCTACGTCACCTCCAGATCGTCAAACAATCCGAATCCGATAAAGATGGCTATTTTGTCTTGTTGTGTCAGTGTATCACGGGAATCCCGCAATGCAATTCATCCGTTAACCTTGGCAGCGAGGCCTAAGGAGCATAGGGAAAATCAAACAAATGTTGCTTTGAATTTCTACTCGATGAATAATGTGATTATTGATTTTATAATTTGCTCAATATAATTCTTGAAACTTTGTACATTTTCAATTTAGTGCATAAATTAGTTGATAATATTCAGCATTGTCTCTTAACGTGTGTCAATAGAAATCCAAAGATTATATTAAATATATTAAAAAAATAAAGAAATTTATGGATCATATAATATAATATATAGATTTAAAGTTTGAGGATGATTTTTCCCATTTTCTCTCAAAAGTAAAAGCTTGCATTTAGTTGATATCGGGCATTTTATGATACTTGTGCGGAAAATTTTACGGTCCCGGACCGACCCTGGGACCGGACCGACCCTGGACCGGACCGATAGGGTCGGTCCGGTCCTCGGTCCCAAGCTTGACGGGTTGGTCCATGGTTCCAAAAATTGAGAACCGACACTGTACGGGTCGGTCCTCGGATTGAGCACGGACCGGCCCAACCTGGACCATGCACTCTCCTAGTTGCCAACGATCAAGACCCACTGCTTTGAAAGTCCCCAAGCCGCAAGGGGCGACTGGCTTCTCTCCCTCTCTGTCTCTTCTCTACTTCGAGAAGTCGTGAGCCTCTGCTTTGAAGTGACTTGACGCTCGTATTTTTCTGAGAAACCGTGTGAAGCTCGTTTTTCCGTTGACCCGCTCTTCGTCTTCCCAAATCGCCCGGTCAATAGTTTGTCCTTTTGTTCTCCGCATCGTGTCCTCCAAGAAACTTCCCATTTCACGCACCCTCTCGTGCTCGCCACTCTATATAAAGCAAGCATTTCCTCTACGATACATGCACCCGCTCAGTTTCTCTTGCTCTGAGTGTCATTCGAGTGTTCTTGGGCTTCCAAATCAGTGAGTCAGAGCAGACACAATCTCAGTGCTTGAAACCCAAGAAAAATGAAGGTTAGATTTCCTTCTGTCCTTCGGGAAGTTAAATCTTTTTCGGCACATATGTGTGTTTATGCACTTCTGTGAGATGGGGTTCTTGATGGGATTCTCTCCTGAGTTTTCTTGAGCACTTCTCTTGGTGTCTCTCTGTCTCAAGCTTCATGAGTTATCGTTTGTTTCTTTGCTGTAGTAATTGTTGATAGTATAGCATGATTGTATCTGTTTTACGTGAATATCAATGTCCCGAACATCAAATAATGCTTCAAATTCTTATTCGTTGTTGATTATATATGGCCCAACCTGTTTAAACGCTGGTCTATCACACGCACTCATGAGTGTCGAGTTCAGTGGCCGTAAGAGATCCATATTTACTCGTAATCTAATTGGGTTTTGCTTTTCTCAAACTTTTGCAGAAGTTGGTGGCGAAAGTGGATCTACATGATGACAAGGCAAGGAGGAAGGCCATGCAAGTAGTTTCTAGTTTTGGAGGTATTGGCTCTCTCTCTCTGTTTTTTCCCTTAATTCTCCCACTGAATGTTCAAACTGTAGCTGTAATAGTAATCATCTTGTGCTTGAAATGTTCGGCTTTATCTCTAACCTCTGTCGCGTAATGCTTTCCAGGGATTGAGTCTCTGAATATGGACCCGAAGGACAACAAAATAACAGTATCCGGTGATTTCGACCCGATCAAGGTGGTGAAAAAACTGAGGAAATCATGGCACACAGATATCGTGAGTGTTGGACCAGCAAAGGAAGATGGCAAGAAAGACGAAGGCAAGAAAGACGAGGGCAAGAAGAACGAAAATCAAGTCCTTAATTTCATAAATCCCTATCAAGCACCCTACTCTCCGGCAGTTACATATTACTACATGCCCCCGGAAGAAAACCAGCAATGTGTCATTTCTTAAAATTGTTTGTGCTTCCAGACCAGATCGAGGCTTGGTCTGTGCACTGGAGAGGATCAAATAAGTCAGGTTGATCATGCCTCATAAACATAAGAACAAGTGGAGTACCTTCTTTAGAACATTAGGTTTTTATTGTGTCTTTCGGTTTTTGTATTTGCATAAGGTGTGCATAGAGATATTGGTTTTCAGTTGAGGAACTCAAATTATTAAAGAGCCATGATGGACTCCATTTCATCTAAAGGACTGTTGCGAGTGACTGGAATATGCAATGGTTGTTTTAAATTCCTGTGCTCGATATCTTAAACAATTCGTATATATGTTCCCCTAAAGTTGAGGGAAAGAAAGGAGCTTATAGGATCATTATTAGCGGTCTTGATGTGCCAGCCATGGGGCCGAGGATGCATCGTGGGATGGTCTTCTGGTCATCTTTTAAGACAATACATATACTTGCGTACCATACCATCCTAGTTAACAAACTCGCAATGGCAGACCCTTCTCAAGCTTCTCCGAACCAGCAACTATGGATGTCATTAAGGAGAGTCATACCTGTCCGGTATATTGGGAAGAGGCAGAGAAGCATGATTGCGCCCGTGATTATCAAAAGCCTTTGGCTTGGAGGTAGATCTTTCTAGTCTTTCTTTCTTGTCACCCTACTTATGACTAAGCAAAGCTCACGATGATCACAGCCAGTAAGACCATAATCTTATCTACCAGGCGACTTGGTCTGATTTTGGTAGATCCATATCCACTTCTTTGGTTGGTAATCTAGATCCTAGTCGCAAATTCATTTATGAAGAGGGTGCGTGAAAGAATGGCTTCTAGCTTGCTGTGGCCTGTCCACATGGTTGGTCAGCAGATGGCGTATGTAACCGGTCCAGCGCAAGATGGTGAATCAACACGACTTACTATCGGTATGAGATATATTTGGATATGAACTTCAGATAATGCAAGACATATTGCTGACTCATTATCGAAGAACCGCACAAACTCAGGAAAGATCGGACTGTATTTCTCACTTCAGGGGAATGTAATTGACAAGCTCTTCTCTTGGACTCATCTCACCATATGATGCTACAAATATGAAGAGCTGCAGATGTTTCATGGCACCTGACATCTGCCTACCCTTCACTTCCGCATAAGGAGAACCACAGTATGAACTGCAATACTCCAGTTTTCTCCGTGGCTATCGACCTTCTCACGAGTATTTGCTTTAAGGTTAAGAATGGTCAAATCTGCTCCGAGCACCTCCAATAGGGTTGTCCCGATATCTTCCTTGTTGCGAAAGTACAATCGAGCTTTAAAACTTATAAAAAATGTAATCGAGCTCTAGACTTATCAAATTGGTGCTATTGAGTCATTTTAATAATTTTGTCCAACTTAGTTGCCGAAAAATGCTAAAGTAACTTGTTTAATATTTCATCTATTCTATGTGGTAATAATTGGTTAACACGACATTCTTTTGATCAAGATCTTGTTTTTAATACGAAATTATATTAAATTAAATGAAACTAAGCTTAATAAAAAAAAGGTTTAAATAGGTGGCAAGAGTTGGGCTCGTAACCCTTGCCACCAAAGCCCTACCTGACAAAGGTGAGGACGGCGGCGGCGGTGACGGCGAGGTCTAACCACCCCCAAACATTGTTGGCCATCCCACCCCCCGCTAAAAAAAAAGAAAACAATCATCAGCCCTTCTTGGAGGCTGTTCATCCCTCATCGCATGATCCCAGCACCTTTTCTTTCATTTAAAATTTAGTCTAGTTTTTAATTTAATTTATATAAAATTTGTATCAAAAATCAAATTTGGACTGTAATAACGCTGTTTTAACCATGTCATTGCCATGTGAGAAAATGAAAATATTTAAAAAGCCACATTAGCATTTTTCGTAAGCCAATCTGGATAAAGTTAACAGGAGTTTTAATTATATTAACTTAACAAGTTTTAGAACTTGATTGAATTTCTGTTATTTTTAATACTCAATTGTACTTTTATGATGAGTTTTAAGACTTTCAAGCTATATGTCAATAATATTAATTAGCATTCAAGTCAACCACAGAAATGAACCCAACAAACTTTGAACCTATTATGGAGTGCATGATCATGAATCTACCAAAGCTTCATTCCTTCATACGCAACATGCCACTCAAGCAGCAGGTAATAAGTCTTAATTAGCAATCGGGTCATCCACCACACAGGGCAATCAAGCCTCTACCATGCGCTCTTGATAAATGGCATCGAATTCAGTGATTGATTAGTGGTTCACTCCCAATGTGTGTCGATGTTTGTAAACATCCGAAGGAAGGAATGAGACCAACACGATTTTTGGACAGTGACAACGGTTGTGGTACTCCCAACACTAGCATCAAAAGTTTAAGTTACCAACAAGTCTAAACTTAATAGTCATGCATACAAGATTATTGATACTCTGACTTTTAAACTAACTTTTGAGGTGAGAAAGACCCAAAATTACTCAATAACGACGCGGTCTCGATAGCAAAAGGTGTTAAAAATGTCCTATGCAAAAGATTTGTGGGTTATGGGCTTGCTTGAATTGAATATATTGATAGGGTCGGACTTTAACTTCCCTTTGATCTGATGTTTAGTATGGCCATCTTTACGACACGTTATGACAAAAAGGTCGAACAGATTACCTGGGTGGACTGACGGGGTTCCGAACGGTCGAGATTCACGGCTTCAAAAGGCCCCAATTCTCGTGGGGCCACTCGACTGAGAGTCTGAGTCTCCCGAGTCGTGAAGGGCGACTCGCCTCTCTCTCTCTCTCTCTCATGTTTTAGAGTCGTGACAAACTCTTCTCCATCGTCTCCATTCGGTGATTTTCGGAGAAACCGCGTCGCTCTTTTCCTTGACCCTTGTTGACTTGGCTTTCGTCAACGAGTCAAGAACCCATCCCTTTGTTCACGCACTGTCCTCCATGAAACTCATGCCTTCACGCGCTCTGATGCTCGCCACTATATAAAGCAGCTAGTTCGTCTTTGGTTTGTGCACACACTCGGCTTTACTTGTCCTGAGTGTCATTCGAGTGTTTAGCGTCCAAATCAAAAGTTAGAGCAAACACAATCTCAGTACTTGAAACCCAAGAGACATGAAGGTGAGATTCTTTTTGTCCATCGAGAAGTCAATCTTTTTCGGGCTTGTCTGTGTATATGTATTTTTGTGAGATGGGTTTTTTGACGTTACTGTCTCCTGGGTTTTCTCGAACACTTTTCTTTTGTATCTCTCTGCCTCAAGCTTCAGGAGTTATCTTTTGTTTCTTTGCTGTTGTAATTGTTAATCGAATCGCATGATTGTATCTTTTTATGTATAAGAATGCTAGGAATATCAAGGATGCTTCAAATTCTTATTAATTGGTGATCATATAGGGCCAACTTGTTTAAACGCTAGTCTATCGCGCCACTTGTGAACGTCCAGTTCAGCCGTCGTAAGAGACTGATATTTCCTCGAGATTTAACTCGGTTTTGCTTTTTTCCTACTTTTGCAGAAGTTGGTGGTGAACGTGGATCTACATGATGACAAAGACAGGAGGAAGGCCATGCGAGTAGTTTCTGGTTTTGAAGGTATTGGCTCTCTCTCTCTCTCTGTCTCTCTCTGTTTTTCTTGCCTTCATTCTCCCACTGAATGTTCAAATTGTTGCTGTAATAGTAATCATCTTGTGCTTGAAATGTTCGGCTTCATCCCTAACCTTCGTCACATAATGCTTTCCAGGGATTGGCTCTCTGAGTATGGACGGGAAGGACAACAAACTAACAGTATCCGGCGATTTCGATCCAATCAAGGTGGTGACAAAACTGAGGAAATCTTGGCATACAGAAGTCGTGAGTGTTGGACCAGCTAAGGAAGATGATGGCAAGAAAGACGAGGGCAAGAAGAAAGAAGATCAAGTGGCCGATTTCGTAAAAGCCTATCAAGCACACTATCCTCCGGCGCTTACATATTACCATGTGCCCCAAGCAGGAACCCCAGAGTGCATCATTTGTTAAATTGTTTGTGCTTCGAGACTAAGTCAGGGTGGTCTGTGCATTGGAGAGGATTGAATAAGTCAGGTTGATCATGCCTTATAGACATAAGAACAAGTGGATTGCCTTTCTTTGAAGATTAGGTTTTTAATGCGTCTTTCAGTCTTTATTTCTGCATAGGGCATATATATATATATATATATATGTAGAGAGAGAGAGAGAGAGAGAGAGAGAGAGAGAGAGAGAGAGAGAGAGAGAGAGAGAGAGAGAGAGAGAGAGAGAGAGAGAGAGAGAGAGAGATTGGTTGTCAGTTTAGGAACTCAAGCTACGGAAGAGCCACATGATGTACTTCGTTTCAGCTAAAGGACTGTTGCCAGTGACTGCAACATGCAATGGTTGTTTTAAATTCTTGTGCTCGATATCTTGAACCAATTTGATATATATACCCCTAAAATCCAAGGAAAGGAAGGAGCTTATATGATCATTATTTGCGGTCTTGATGTGCCAGCCACGGGGGCCTAGGATGGATCGTGGGATGGTCTTTTGTTCATCTTTGAAGACGTTATATTTACTTGCGTACTCCTAGTTGACAAACTTATAATGGCGGATCATTCTCACTCAATCTTCTCCGAACCAGCAGCAGTCGATTCGTTAATAAGAGCCATATATATGCATCGCACCCACAATTATCAAAAGCTTGTAGCTTAGCAGTAGATCTTTCAAGTCTTTTCTTTCTAGCAATTTTCACCTTATTAAACTAAGCAGAGCTTACAATGATCACAGCTAATAAGACCATAATCTTATCTACCAGGTACCTCTGATGAATTTTGGTAGATATATATCCACTTCTTTGGATTGATGATCTAGATCCTAGAGACAAATTCCTTCATGAACAGGGCGTGCGAAGAATGGCTACAAGCTCGCTATGGCCTATCCAGAAAGCCTGTCCAGAGAGCCAGTCGGCATATCGCGTGCATGACTGGTTTGGTACAAGATGCTGAATCCACATGACTTGCTATCGACAAGTTACGATATTTGGACACGGGCTGCAGAAATGATGAGACTATATTGCAGACATACCATCGGTGAATCATACATGCTCAGGAAGGATTGGACTTTATTTATTTATTTACTTTTTTGGTAAATAGGATTGGACTTTTATTGCTCACTTAGGGAAAGTGTAATTAATATTCTTATTCTCTTCGACTCAGCTTACCGTTTGATGCTCCAGAAATGAAGAGCTGCGGATGTTTAATGACACGTGATATCCACATATCATTCACTTCCGCATGAGGAGAACCACAATCTAAGCTGCAATACTCCTGTTTTCTCCAAGGCTACCGACCTTATGAGTTTTTGCTTTAAGGTTAACGGTGCTCGGATCTGCTCTGAGCAACTGACGTAAGTTTTTCCTGATAGCTCCCTTGAATGAACTGACTTTTGGTCTCTGGAGAATCAAGGTGGAATCCAAGTTTCCAACCTCATGACCTGCCTCATGCATGAGCCGAACCTCAGGCCGTGAGACACGGAACGTGAAGCTCAGGCCGTCGTGAAACAATAGTCGATTTCAGCGCATTTTTACAGGGAACATTTTTTACCGATTCGGTTCTGTGTGAGCTTCCATTGCAGTTCTTCCTGGCCGATGGCCGCCGGAAATTCCCCGGTGTGTGGCGATTCCATGTAGTTTCTAGAGAGACTATATTTGTGTTGGGGTGTCATGTAGGACGACTGGCTCACGATGATTAATCATTGCATCGGCGATTTTCTACGGTAATTGACCGGAATGATTATATTAGAATTTCGCTCGGATGGAAGACCGTGTTGACAAAATTGAAAAGTTTAAGAGCAAATTGGCGTCCGTTTGATAAATTGACGACAAATTTGGAGATCATCTGGGTGGTTAAAGATTTCCAATCCTCTCATGTCCTTGGATTAGACTTGATGGTTTCTGCAGGCAATGCTAGATAAAGATGGGAATGGATCCCCTGCCATGAGGCAGGGGTGACGTGACGAACCACAACCGTCTGATCTGACTCAGACGGCTGTGGTTTAAAAAAAAACTTTCTATTTAATGGGAGCCGTTCGATATGAAATCGGATGGCTCCCGCTTTACGTTACCTTCAGATCGTCAGACAATCCGGATCCAATAAAGATGGCTATTTTGCTTGTTGTGTTAGTGTATCACGGGAATCCTGCAATGCAATTCGTCCGTTAACCTTGGCAGCGAGGCCTAAGGAGCATAGGGAAAATCAAACAAATGTTGTTTTGAATTTCTACTCGATGAATAATGTGATTATTGATTTTATAATTTGCTCAATATAATTCTTGAAATTTTGTACATTTTCAATTTAGTACACAAATTAGTTGATAATATTCAGCATTGTCTCTTAACGTGTATCAACAGAAATCCAAAAATTATATTAAATATATTAAAAAATTCTCTTAACGTGTATCAATAGAAATCCAAAGATTATATTAAATATATTGAAAAATAAAGTAATTTATGGATCATATAATATATAGATTTAAAGTTTGAGGAAGATTTTCCCCATTTTCTCTCAAAACTACAAAGCTTGAACCCGTCGACTGAGTCAGTTGCCAACGATCAAGACCCACAGTTTTGAAAGTCCCCAAGCCGCAAGGGGCGACCGGCTTCTCTCCCTCTCTGTCTCCTCTCTACTTGGAGAAGTCGTGAGCCTCTGTTTTGAAGTGACTTGACGCTCGTATTTTTCTGAGAAACCGTGTGAAGCTCGTTTTTCCGTTGACCCGCTTTTCGTCTTCCCAAATCGCCCGGTCAATAGTTTGTCCTTTTGTTCTCCGCATCGTGCCCTCCAAGAAACTTCCCATTTCCCGCACCCTCTCGTGCTCCCACTCTATATAAAGCAAGCATTTCGTCTATGATACGTGCACCCGCTCAGTTTCTCTTGCTCTTGAGTGTCATTCGAGTGTTTTTGGGCTTCAAAATCAGTGAGTCAGAGCAGACACAATCTCAGTGCTTGAAACCCAAGAAAAATGAAGGTGAGATTTCCTTCTGTCCTTCGGGAAGTTAATCTTTTTCGGTATATATGTGTGTTTATGCACTTCTGTGAGATGGGGTTCTTGATGGGATTCTCTCCTGAGTTTTCTTGAACACTTCTCTTGGTGTCTCTGTCTCTCAAGCTTCATGAGTTATCGTTTGTTTCTTTGCTGTAGTAATTGTTGATCGTATAGCATGATTGTATCTGTTTTACGTGAATATTAATGTCCCGAACATCAAATAATGCTTCAAATTCTTATTCGTTGTTGATTATATATGGCCCAACCTGTTTAAAACGCTGGTCTATCACACGCACTCATGAGTGTCGAGTTCAGTGGTTGTAAGAGATCCATATTTACTCGTAATCTAACTGGGTTTTGCTTTTCTCAAACTTTTGCAGAAGTTGGTGGCGAAAGTGGATCTACATGATGACAAGGCAAGGAGGAAGGCCATGCAAGTAGTTTCTAGTTTTGGAGGTATTGGCTCTCTCTCTCTCTCTCTCTCTCTCTCTCTCTCTCTCTCTCTCTCTCTCTCTCTCTCTCTCTCTCTCTCCTCTCTCTCTCTCTCTCTGTTTTGTCCCTTAATTCTCCCACTGAATGTTCAAACTGTCGCTGTAATAGTAATCATCTTGTGCTTGAAATGTTCCGCTTTATCACTAACCTCTATCGCGTAATGCTTTCCAGGGATTGAGTCTCTGAATGTGGACCCAAAGGACAACAAAATAACAGTATCCGGTGATTTCGACCCGATCAAGGTGGTGAAAAAACTGAGGAAATCATGGCACACAGATATCGTGAGTGTTGGACCAGCAAAGGAAGATGGCAAGAAAGACGAAGGCAAGAAAGACGAGGGCAAGAAGAACGAAAATCAAGTCGTTAATTTCATAAATCCCTATCAAGCACCCTACCCTCCGGCAGTTACATATTACTACATGCCCCCGGAAGAAAACCAGCAATGTGTCATTTCTTAAAATTGTTTGTGCTTCCAGACCAGATCGAGGCTTGGTCTGTGCACTGGAGAGGATCAAATAAGTCAGGTTGATCATGCCTCATAAACATAAGAACAAGTGGAGTACCTTCTTTAGAACATTAGGTTTTTATTGTGTCTTTCGGTTTTTGTATTTGCATAAGGTGTGCATAGAGAGATTGGTTTTCAGTTGAGGAACTCAAATTATTAAAGAGCCATGATGGACTCCATTTCATCTAAAGGACTGTTGCGAGTGACTGGAATATGCAATGGTTGTTTTAAATTCCTGTGCTCGATATCTTAAACAATTCGTATATATGTTCCCCTAAAGTTGAGGGAAAGAAAGGAGCTTATATGATCATTATTAGCGGTCTTGATGTGCCAGCCATGGGGCCGAGGATGCATCGTGGGATGATCTTCTGGTCATCTTTGAAGACATTACATATACTTGCGTACCATACCATCCTAGTTAACAAACTCGCAATGGCAAACCCTTCTCAAGCTTCTCCGAACCAGCAACGATGGATGTCATTAAGGAGAGTCATACCTGTCCGGTATATTGGGAAGAGGCAGAGAAGCATGATTGCGCCCGTGATTATCAAAAGCCTTTGGCTTGGAGGTAGATCTTTCTAGTCTTTCTTTCTTGTCACCCTACTTATGACTAAGCAAAGCTCACGATGATCACAGCCAGTAAGACCATAATCTTATCTACCAGGCGACTTGGTCTGATTTTGGTAGATCCATATCCACTACTTTGGTTGGTAATCTAGATCCTAGTCGCAAATTCATTTATGAAGAGGGTGCGTGAAAGAATGGCTTCTAGCTTGCTGTGGCCTGTCCACATGGTTGGTCAGCAGATGGCGTATGTAACCGGTCCAGCGCAAGATGGTGAATCAACACGACTTACTATCAGTATGAGATATATTTGGATATGAACTTCAGATAATGTAAGACGTATATTGCTGACTCATTATCAAAGAACCGCACAAACTCAGGAAAGATCGAACTGTATTTCTCACTTCAGGGGAATGTAATTGACAAGCTCTTCTCTTGGACTCATCTCACCATATGATGCTACAAATATGAAGAGCTGCAGATGTTTCATGGCACCTGACATCTGCCTACCCTTCACTTCCGCATAAGGAGAACCACAGTATGAACAGCAATACTCCAGTTTTCTCCTTGGCTATCGACCTTCTCACGAGTATTTGCTTTAAGGTTAACAATGGTCAAATCTGCTCCGAGCACCTCCAATGGGGTTGTCCCGATATCTTCCTTCTGTGGGCTGACTTGTGGTCTCTGGAGAATCAAGGTGGTATCCAAGTTTCCAATCTCGTAACCTACCTCATGCACGAGCCAAGCCTGACCATCGCACAAATTAACGAGGTCGAATTGCTAATCTTCACAAATTCAAAGCAAGGAGTGGGGGGGGGGGGGGGGGGGGGGGGGGGTGGTACACTGACCAACTGACCATACTATCAAAAGCAGAAACAGATTCCTTGCCTTAGAGGCGGGGGATCCACAAATCCCAGCAATTAAATGTGCAGGGCGATCTGCAAATCCTAGCCATTAAATGTTCTGCCCCCAAAGCATGAAAACCCCTCCTCTATTCACCCTTGGATCCCGGATCTCCCTGATCTTGATCTGAGTTTGGGGATCAAAATCAGCCGAAAGATGCACAGATGAGCGGTCAAATGTGCATTATACAAGAAATTATGAACAATGAATTAAACGTCTGCTTCGAGCAGATTATGGGACACTGTGATCATCTTCATTTTCAACTCATAACTTGTCCACTCCACTCAGTTGTGATCCGCTGAGTAACCAAAAACTACCGCCACCGACTTTGAAGATCATAGTCTAGGAAGTCCCCATGTTCTTTACCATCCCTACAAACTCAAATGTCAACAATTACACATCGGCACAACATGGGAACAATACATAACTTCTTTATGTCCTCATACAAGGATAGTAAAAAGTGTTAGAAAATGTCCTATGCAAGAGAATTGTGGGTTATGGGCTTGCTTGACTATATCATAATTAACTCATAACTCATTGGATATATTGATAGGTCGGACTTTAATTTCCCTTTGATCTCATGTTTAATATGGCCATCTTTACGACACGACCTGGGTGGACTGACGGGGTTCCAAACGGTCGAGATTCACGGCTTCAAAAGGCACCCAATTCTCGTGGGGCCACTCGACTGAGAGTCTGAGTCTCCCGAGTCGTGAAGGGCGACTCGCCTCTCTCTCTCTCTCTCTCTCTCTCTCTCTCTCTCTCTCTCTCATGTTTTAGAGTCGTGACAAACTCTTCTCCATCGTCTCCATTCGGTAATTTTCAGAGAAACCGCGTCGCTCTTTTCCTTGACCCATGTTGACTTGGCTTTCGTCAACGAGTCAAGAGCCCATCCCTTTTGTTCACACACTGTCCTCCATGAAACTCATGGTTTCACGCGCTCTGATGCTCGCCACTATATAAAGCAGCTAGTTCGTCTTTGGTTTGTGCACACACTCGGCTTTACTTGTGCTGAGTGTCATTCGAGTGTTTTATAGCGTCCAAATCAAAAGTTAGAGCAAACACAATCTCAGTACTTGAAACCCAAGAGACATGAAGGTGAGATTCTTTTTGTCCATCGAGAAGTCAATCTTTTTCGGGCTTGTCTGTGTATATGTATTTTTGTGAGATGGGTTTTTTGACGTTACTGTCTCCTGGGTTTTCTCGAACACTTTTCTTTTGTATCTCTCTGCCTCAAGCTTCAGGAGTTATCTTTTGTTTCTTTGCTGTTGTAATTGTTAATCGAATCGCATGATTGTATCTTTTTATGTATAAGCATGCTAGGAATATCAAGGATGCTTCAAATTCTTATTAATTGGTGATCATATAGGGCCAACTTGTTTAAACGCTAGTCTATCGCGCCACTTGTGAACGTCCAGTTCAGCCGTCGTAAGAGACTGATATTTCCTCGAGATTTAACTCGGTTTTGCTTTTTTCCTACTTTTGCAGAAGTTGGTGGTGAACGTGGATCTACATGATGACAAAGACAGGAGGAAGGCCATGCGAGTAGTTTCTGGTTTTGAAGGTATTGGCTCTCTCCCTCTGTTTTTCTTGCCTTCATTCTCCACTGAATGTTCAAATTGTTGCTGTAATAGTAATCATCTTGTGCTTGAAATGTTCGGCTTCATCACTAACCTTTGTCACATAATGCTTTCCAGGGATTGGCTCTCTGAGTATGGACGGGAAGGACAACAAACTAACAGTATCTGGCGATTTCGATCCAATCAAGGTGGTGACAAAACTGAGGAAATCTTGGCATGCAGAAGTTGTGAGTGTTGGACCAGCTAAGGAAGATGATGGCAAGAAAGACGAGGGCAAGAAGAACGAAGATCAAGTGGCCGATTTCGTAAAAGCCTATCAAGCACACTATCCTCCGGCGCTTACATATTACCATGTGCCCCAAGCAGGAACCCCAGAGTGCATCATTTGTTAAATTGTTTGTGCTTCGAGACTAAGTCAGGGTGGTCTGTGCACTGGAGAGGATTGAATAAGTCAGGTTGATCATGCCTTGTAAACATAAGAACAAGTGGATTGCCTTTCTTAGAAGATTAGGTTTTTAATGCGTCTTTCAGTCTTTATATCAGCATAGGGCATATATATATATATATGCAGAGAGAGAGATTGGTTGTCAGTTTAGGAACTCAAGCTATGGAAGAGCCACATGATGTACTTCGTTTCAGCTAAAGGACTGTTGCCAGTGACTGCAACATGCAATGGGTGTTTTAAATTCTTGTGCTCGATATCTTGAACCAATTTGATATATATACCCCTAAAATCCAAGGAAAAGAGGGAGCTTATATGATCATTATTTGCGGACTAAATGTGCCAGCCACGGGGGCCTAGGATGGATCGTGGGATGGTATTTTGTTCATCTTTGAAGACGTTATATTTACTTGCGTACTCCTAGTTGACAAACTTATAATGGCGGATCATTCTCACTCGATCTTCTCCGAACCAGCAGCAGTGGATTCGTTAATAAGAGTCATATATATGCATCGCATCCACAATTATCAAAAGCTTGTAGCTTAGCAGTAGATCTTTCAAGTCTTTTCTTTCTAGCAATTTTCACCTTATTAAACTAAGCAAAGCTTACAATGATCACAGCTAATAAGACCATAATCTTATCTACCAGGTACCTCTGATGAATTTTGGTAGATATATATCCACTTCTTTGGATTGATGATCTAGATCCTAGAGACAAATTCCTTCATGAAGAGGGTGTGCGAAGAATGGCTACAAGCTCGCTATGGCCTGTCGAGAAAGCCTGTCCAGAGAGCCAGTCAGCAGATCGTGTGCATAACTGGTTTGTTACAAGATGCTGAATCCACATGACTTGCTATCGATTACTTACGATATTTGGACATGGGCTGCAGAAATGATGAGACTATATTGCAGACATACCATCGGTGAATCATACATGCTCAGGAAGGATTGGACTTTATTTATTATTATTATTATTTTGGTAAATAGGATTGGACTTTATTGCTCACTTAGGGAAAGTGTAATTAATATTCTTATTCTCTTCGACTCAGCTTACCATTTGATGCTCCAGAAATGAAGAGCTGCGGATGTTTAATGGCACGTGATATCCACATTTCATTCACTTCCGCATGAGGAGAACCACAATCTAAGCTGCAATACTCCTGTTTTCTCCAAGGCTACCGACCTTATGAGTTTTTGCTTTAAGGTTAACGGTGCTCGGATCTGCTCTGAGCAACTGACGTAAGTTTTTCCTGATAGCTCCCTTGAATGAACTGACTTTTGGTCTCTGGAGAATCAAGGTGGAATCCAAGTTTCCAACCTCATGACCTGCCTCATGCATGAGCCGAACCTGGAGGAGCCATCACACGAATTAACAAGGTCGAATTGCTAATCTTCACAAATTGAAAGCAAGGAGGTGAAGTACACTGACTGTACTACCAAAAGCTGCAGAGATGAGTGTTCGAATGCACCTGATACAGGGAACTATGAACATTGAATGAAACATCTACTTCATGCAGGTTATGGGACACTATGATCATTTTCACCTTCAACCCGCGACTTGTGCATTCCACTCAGTTGCAATGCATTAACCAAAAAATGCCACCACTGATGGGTGCACTTCCTACAGCATTATAAAGCCCTCCACGGGCAAGAAAACACACTTTTTAGATTATCATCTAGCAAGCCCTTATGTTCTTAATTCTTACAATCCCTACAAACTCAAAGGTCAGCAATTACACATCGGCACAACATCAAAACAACACGAAGCCCCCTTGTGTCCTCATACAAGGATACTGGAAGAGGATGCTAACCAAGAAGAGCAAGACCACGCTTTGCCAAGAATAAGTTTGATCTTCTAAAATACTCATACTTGCAGTAAAGGAGAGAATTTTAATAGTGAAACTATCATGATTATCTTCACTATTGGCAAGATAAACTTGTCAAATCATGATAAGATTGATGATTGTGATCCAATATGTAATATCTCTATATACCATAAAGATTATAGGCCAAGTTTAGTAACTATGATGTACTCTTCTTTATTTAAGAAGAATGAATCTCCCCTAAGAAGCTAAGAAAAATGAGGATTTTGACCATGAATTTTCCAATTTCTTGATTGACCAAATCACTTAAAACATTTGTCCATCTTCTCTTTGCTTTGTCTGTTTCGTCTTCGAATTAACTTGCTACATGGTATCAGAGCAAACAACATCAAGGTCAAACTCTTGCATCCTGTGCTGCTTCATTCGCTATTGCACTACCTCTATAATCAATTGAGTTTTCTTATTTTTTCGTCCATTTTACACAATGGCCAACATGTCTATTATCGCCAATTTGGTCGTTTTGGCTCGAATGAAATAAGCACTGGACTCATTTCTATTCTTTTCAATGGTCGCGGTTACCTACCTTGGTCTCAAGCTAATATGATTGCTCTTGGAGGCATATCAAAGTTGGGGTATATTAATGGGTTAATTAAACCCCTCCTACCACTGATCTTATATATGCCGAGTGGCAAGCTGCTGATGATCTTGCCATTTATTAATTATCATATCTATGAGATTTTTGCATATTATGATGCTGCGAAGGCCTTATGAGACTTTCTTAGTGATATGTATGGACATCAAGATAATGCTTTCTGAATTTTTGAGTTGCAATAGGAGATTGCTCACATTGAGCAAGCCTCTGGTCAATCCTTTACTGAACATCTTGGCAAGCTCAAACGAAAATGGGATGAACTTTGACAATATCGTTCCCCATCTCAATCTATTGATATGTATGCTCAGCGAGAAGAACAAGATCGCATATTTCAATTGATTGCTAGTATTTGACCTGAATATGAAGATGTTAAGAGATAGATTCTTGTGAGTTCTACTCTACCGTTACTTACTAATATTTGTGCAATTATTCAATGAGAGGAAACTCGCCGAAGTGCGATGAATATTGACCCCAAATCATGGGGAGAATTGGTGGAGAGTTGGGCTAATATAGCTAATGTTGGTTAAGAACTAGTTGTGGCACTCGTTTTGATGGCATCAATGGTAAATGCCATGACCATAATAGGTTTTTAGTTTCCATTGCCACAAAGATGAGCATTCACATGATCATTGTTAGGATCTACACCCTCACTTACAACTCAGCAAGGACAATGCTATAAACATTGACCAAGTTGACCTCAAAAGGTATTTTCGCTTCAACTTGGAGGAGTGTTGGCAAGATAAATTTGCCCAATCATAATTAGATTGAGGATTGAGATCCAATACGTAATATTTCTATCCGCCATATAAATTAAAGATTATACGCCACGTTTAGTAATTATGATGTACTCTTCTTTATTTAAAAATAATGAATTTCCCTCAAGAAACTAAGAAAAATATGGGGATTTGACCATGAATGTTGGCTTCCAAGAAACTTTTTCTTGGTTGACCAAACCACATAAAACATATGTCCATCTTCTCTTTGCTTTATTGTTTTGTCTTCCTATTAACTTGCTACATTGACCTCTAATGGATGCCTCAGAAATGACATAACCACATAATATTACTTATTCATTTAGGTCAACCGTTTTATTGAGCCCAGCATTATTCATACCTCTTCTCAGGTGCATGATCCTCATTCTTTTGTACACACACATGACACTCAAGCATTAAATAATATAACTCAACTAGCATTCATGTCAACCACCACAAAGAGCATTCTAGGCTTAATTAGCATTTGCATCAACCGCCACAAAGTGCAATCTAGGCTTCCACTACGTGGTCCCGATAAATGGCATTAGACTGGTGATTGTCGCAATCTGTCCTTGATGGTGCTACCCTTGGAAACATAGTTAGAAGCATCACTCAAGAGACAATCAATAGGTTAATTGATCGAGAGTTCAAGCTCTTCCAGACCCATACCTTATGTGATACATGATTTCTATTAAGTCCTTTAATAACATAAGCATTTACTGGCAAGGTTTGCTGGAAATCAAGTGAGGCATTGGAGGATTCACTTTTTATATAACCAGATCTAGGGTCAAGGATTAATGAATGCCATTTCAGCATCTAAACTAGTCATTTAAGCAATCTGTTTATCAATTATGGATTGTAAAGTTCTCCTCCGCTAAGTGCCCATGCAATATTTGTTTATTGCAATTGTAGGATTTATCCTAATCATGTTAAAAAGGAAAATAAGAATCAATGCATTGAAAGGTTGCACATTCGAGTATATAATCGGAATTGAAATTTTAACACGACAACCTAATTTTTGTCACTAAGAACTTACAACTCCTTATTGTATGGCCCTATGAGCTAGTTCAATTTTGAGTTCAATTTTTACATTAGTTCTTAAGTGTTTATTAAAATCCCTACACTGTGTGAATTTTAATCTAGGGAAATCTAAAACTGCTTGCAAACTTTCATTACCACTAAAAATCTAAAAAAATCAAAGTCCAATTTCTAAACTATTTTTTTCAATTTTTTTATTTTTTTATTCTAGGAGAGGGGACCTGGATCGAGTCAGGAGACTCGGTCCGAATATACGGAAGGTCCGGGTTGGGTCTCAAATTCTGACAAGCCCTCGAGCCCAGTCTGAACATATCCAATTCCTAACCCATTTTTCTCAGCCCATAACTCCCAGCCCGGCCTCTAAATATTGAGCCCACAGTTTTTATTTCTCTTTCTATTTATTTTATATTTTATATTTCCTAATTTTGTTTTTACTTTTACTTTTACTTTTACTGTATTTTCTTATTTTGTTTTTACAATTTTTCTATTTCCATCCTCACCAAGAGCGTCGTTTTCTGAGGTGGCCTTCCGCTTCAACGACCGCGGCCAATGTTGGCGGCCACCGCTGGCATCACAGGCTGTCGCCGCCTCCGACCGTCGGCTACCTGTTCCAGCCCAAACATATACGCTAATCCCGCCCAATGGGTTATGGAGAGGCAAGCGATGGTCATGGAGGGAGGAGTGAGAGAGAGCTCTACCTCCGGCTCGTTGAGCTCCTTATTGCGTGGTGGTGTGGGCAATGCCAGATGCAGCAGTGGCAGCGACTTCGTTGAGGACTTGATCACGACAATCGAGAAGGCCGGATCGTGTGGTGGGTATAAGAAGACGCAGAAAGAAGGAGTGTATCAATCTAACGAGGAGGTTGAAGCTGCTGGTGCCGCTCTTTGAAAAGATCGGAGAGACCCGTCGCGCTGCGAACTTCCCTAGTGATGCTTTGGACACTACTCCGGTTCATCTGAGGCAAGCACTGGTTGCAGCTAACAAGTTGTTGAAGCAATGTCACCGCTGAAGTAAGATTTTATTTGGTTTGCTACTGATGCATAGTCGTTGCGTGCTCCTTTTAAGTTATTGGTATTTGATCTTCCAAGTTGAGTTTCTATTGAATATGTAGGTGTTATAGAATGAGGTGGTCATGAGTAGCCCATCATCGAGGGGCTGGCGGCCGCGGTGGCTGCCGCCCCACCGACGATGAGGCGATAGCCATAGGCAGGAGGGCCGACCTCCCCCTGTATTTTCTTCTTCTTTTTTTTCTTAAATTTTTTAATCTTTTTTTTAATTTAAGTTGATTAAAATTTAAGTTAAAATTATTTTTTGATGAAAATGCCCTTGATCGGCTGGAATATTGGAGTTGTCGGTGATGCGAGGTCATTATTTGAAACAATAATAACAACTTCATGTTCTTATTTGAAACAATGTCCACTTTTGGTCTTTATTTGAGAAAACCTTGTCACTTTGAGTCATTATTTGGAATTTTCCCCAGACGCGACGCCAAAGTCTTCTTCTTTATTTTTATTTAATTATTGATTATTATTATTATTACAGGCGAATTTCATCTGTCAACAATGATCAATCGGCAGTCCACTCTCGACATGTATGAATTTTCGCACCGGATCGTAGTGTAGTAATACAGTTCTAATTACAACCTTTATGTATGAAAGGAGCTAGGAAAAGTCTTGCGTGATTGTTCCATATCGGTTGAAGAATATGTTGATATGTGATTTAAAAGTACGAGAAAAAGTCTTATTCTTTGAATTAACTTGAACTATCTATCGTGAAACGTTACGACAAAAAACTTGACCCCGTCCACTGAAAAGAGTTGCGAACAGTCCCCAAGCCTTTGACGGGCGACCCGACTTTCCTCTCCCTTTCGACTTTAAAGTCGTGACCCACTGTTTTCCTTTTCTCTAGTCGGTTCATTCTCGGGGAAATCATGTGCTTCTTGGGCCCTCGACTCTTTATTACGTTCTCTTGACTTTCTGACTTTCGCCTACTTGGTTTCAAGAACGTTATCCCCTTCTTTTTTCACCCGCAGGGTCCTCCAAGATGATTCTCGTTTCACTCACTCCGGTGCTCGCCACCATATAAAGCGGCCATCTCGTCTACAATACGTGCACACACTCAGTTTCACTTGCTCCAAGTGTCGTTCGGGTGTACATTGTCTTCCACGTCAAAAAAGTTAGAGCAGACGCAGTGTCAGTGCCTGAAACCCAAGAGACATGAAGGCGAGATACTTTTTGTCCTTCTAGAGGTTTTGTCTTGTTTTGCATGTGTGCGCATTTGGGCACTTCTGTCGAGTGGGGTTCTTGATAGTGTTCTCTCTTGGGTTTCCTTGGACGTTTGTCTTGGTAACTCTTCCGCCTCGAGCTTCATGAGTTAAATGTTTTTGTTCTCTCTGCCGTTGTGATTGTGAATCGCGTTGCATGAGCGGATCTGTTCATGCGAATGAGAATGCTAGGAATACCAAATGATGCGTCAAATTACTATTCATTGATCGTTATATATGACCAACTTGTTTAAACGCTAGTCCATCGCCCCACTTGAGAGCGTCGAGTTCAGCCGTCGTAAGAGATTGATATTTCCTCAAGATCTAACTGGGTTTTGCTTTTTCCCTACTTGTGCAGAAGTTGGTGGTGAGAGTGGATCTATGTGATGACAAACAAAGGAGCAAGGCCATGAAAGTAGTTTGTGATTTTCGTGGTATTGGCTCTCTCCATCTGTTTTCTCTCCCTTCATTCTCCCATCGTCGCCGTAAACGTGATCATCTTGGGCTTGAAATGTCCGGCTTTATCACCAACCCTTGTCACATGATGCTTTCCAGGGATCAGGTCTCTGAACCTGGACACGAAGGACAACAAGCTAACAGTATCCGGCGAATTCGACCCGATCAACGTGGTGAACAAACTGAAAAAATCTTGGCACACGGAAATTGTAAGCATTGGACCTGGTAAGGCAGACGATGGCAAGAAAGACGAGGACAAGAAGAACGAAGATCAAATCGCCAATCTCATAAGAGGCTATCAAGGATACATTCGTACGCCTCTCCCATGTTGCTACGAGGCATACGAAGATACCCCAACTTGTGTCATATGTTAAAATTCCTTATGCTTCCCAACCAAATCAAGACTTGGTTTGTGCACTGGAGAATATTGAATAAGGAATGTTGATTATACCTCATGAACACAAAGGCAGGTGGAGTACCTTTCGCTTTTTGTATGTTACATGAGGTACCTATGTAGAGAGAGATTGGTTTCCAGTTGAGGAAGTCAAGGTATGGAAGGGCCATGCCTGGTATTCCTTCAGCAGCTTCTTGTTGTAATTTAGCACCACGACTTTGTGGACGGCATTTCGTTGAATAATAAAACTCTCAAGAGGAGTAAATTCAGACGCTAAATCCGATTCATGCTTTTGTCATCTTGAATCAGTAATTGCTTTGGCTTTTGGTAAATTCTGGCAACTTGTCAGGTCAAGTGACTTCAGGCAAGCTGCAAGCAAGCAGGATATACTCACTGAAATTTTATGAGAACTTCTTAACCAAACCAAGAGAAGAAAGCGTGCCCTTAGATTTTGTCATTTTACTTTTACTTTTACTTTTACTGTAGTTTCTTATTTTCTTTTTACGTTTTTTTCTATATCCATCCTCACCAAGAGCGTCGTTTTCTGAGGTTGCCTTCCGCCTCAACGACCGCGGCCACTGTTGGCGGCCACCGCCGGCCATCACAGGCTGTCGCTGCCTCCGACCGTCGGCTACCTGTTCCGGCCAAAACATACACGCTAACCCTAAACACAACAGACACGGCAAGGGGAGGGAAGTAAGAGAACTACCGCGTTGGGACTTTAACCCAAAGCATCACCGACAAAGAATGTTGTCTCCGGCATGAGAGTTCGTCCGTGGCCAGCGCCGGGCCTCGAAAGGTATGCTATAGCATTGAAGAAAGTCACAAGTTCAGAAGCCGATCAATAATCAGAGAAGTATTCGAGTATCAATCTGAACTCTAAACATTGATTACGCTGTTCCAAGTTTACTGTTTCGTTTCGGCAAATCATCAAACAGATAGAATGCGTTGTAAAATACAAGCTCTGGATTCGACTTCAATGCATTTTTGGGCCTAAATATGGTACACGGGACTCCAAATCAACGCTAATCACCATTAAATAGTTCGGTTTTAACGCTATTGAGCCGCGAATCTATCAGTTGGAACTCTCGGTACCCTCAGCTTTAGTAAAACTGAGGAAAACGGGGCTGAGAAGAAGGAAGCTCGCCTGGCCGAGCTGTGGAGGAGCTGCAGTCGTCCCCTAGGTCGGAGACAAAGCTTTTGATGAAATTATTTGATCATAATCGCAGAAAATCGATTAAAACCAACGGACACGCTTCAGCGATTCCAGGACTTTCGCGGGTGAAGTCAAGGGTATTCAAGCCGATTGTTCTTGACGGAATACTACATTCCTTAAATCTTCAAACCGATTCGAATCACGCAACGGAAATAACAAAATTTAACCCTAACTTGTATCACTGATCGAAGGCATGATCACGTCTCACGAATTGTATCTGTTGTCCACCGATTATTTGTCCACTTAAGAGATCCAAAGCCCTAGAAACGCAGGAACGTCTTCCTTCTTCCTTCACGAGAACACAGAGCGTTTTTCCCTTGCTTTTTCTCCAAAAACGTACATCTTACTTCTATAGGGAGAGAGAGAGTATATCCTGGCAGTTACCAAATCTTCACCTTTTTGAAGATTTTAACTGCCATATGGTTATCCACAAATTATGGGATATGAGCTGAGTATGGCCCATTTTGAGCGGCCCAATTCAAATAAAACCCAACAGTTCTTCTCAAGCCGAAACTGATGATGGCCACCGGCGGGGACTAGCGGTGGTGGAGACGGGCGAAGAGCGACGGAGATGATGGGGAAGCTATGATTTCTCCCCTTCTTTTTACGACCCTCTCCTCCTCCGCCGATTCCGTTATGCCTCCTCCTCCTCCTCCGTTTCTTCTTGTCCTCTCTGCCACAAGCGGGCCCATCTAACCGATTTCCAGCTCAGCCTTCTATAATGTTCCTGAGTCTTGCTTGGGTCACCCACCAGTGGGACGCCCTCGTTTGGCTTACGTCGCTCTTGCTTCGCTCACAGACGCGTCGCCAAAGTCGTCTTTTTTAATTTTATCATTATCACTACTTGATACATTAAAAATGCATCGTCGAAATTCATCTATCAAAAATGATCCGATTGGCAGCTCGCTCCCGATATTTATCTGAAGGAACAAATGACATGACCGATAAATTTTCCAATCAGCGGCAATTGTCGAAACGTATCAACACAATTCCGTAGTAGCATTCATGTGCAACACAAGTCCTACGCCAAATTGGCATGTGGTAGAGTCTTGTTTGATTATATCATAATCGGTCAACTCGTTAAACGGTCGGTAGGGTCGGACTCTCCGGCTTTGCCCCTTATCTCTGGTTTTGTATGGCTATCTTTGCGAAACGTCGTGACAAAAAGCTTGACCCCGTAGACTGACGAGAGTTGCAGAGGCGACCCGACTTTCCTCTCTCTTTCGTCTTAAATTCGTAACCAATTGCTTTCCTTTTCTCGACTTGGCTCATTTTCCGGGAAATCATGTGACTCTCTTTCGCCCTCCACTCCTTATTATGTTGACTTGACTTTTGCCAGCTTGGTTCATGAATTTTATACCCCTCCCTGATTTTAGTCGAGCGGGACATAAGTCACGTCCTAACTATCTGATCTGAATTGGATGGCTGATAAAAAAATTTGAAATAATTTTCTTTGAAAAACTCCAGCCGTCTATATCAGGCTCGAATTTTACGTTAGAAAATCTGGATTCACCTTAAGATTCTCCAAGAGATTCTCCAAGATGGTTCTCGTTTCACTGGTGCTCGCCATCATATAAAGCAGCCATGTCGTCGACAATACGTGCACACACTCACTTTCACTTGCTCTTGAGTGTCGTTCGGGTGTGCATTGGCTTCCACGTCAAAAAGTTAGAGCAGACGCAATCTCAGTTCCTGAAACCCAAGAGACATGAAGGCGAGATATACCTTTTGTCCTCCTAGAGGTTTTGTTTTCTTTTCGCATGTCTGCGCATTTGTGCACTTCTGTCAGGTGGGGTTCTTGATAGTATTCTCTCTTGAGTTTCCCTGGACGTTTTTCTTGGTGACTCTCTGCCTCCAGCTTCGTGAGTCAATCTTTTGCTCTCTTTGCCGTTGTTATTGTGAATCGTTTTGCGTGAGTGGATCTGTTCATGCGAATGAGAATGCTAGGAATACCAAATGATGCGTCAAATTATTATTCATCTGTGATTATATATGACCAACTTGTTTAAAAGTTAGTCCATCACCCCACTTGAGAGCGTCGAGTTCAGCCGTCGTAAGAGATTGATATTTCCTCAAGATCTAACCGGGTTTTGCTTTTTTCCTACTTGTGCAGAAGTTGGTGGTGAAAGTCGATCTATGTGATGACAAACAAAGGAGCAAGGCCATGAAAGCAGTTTGTGGTTTTCGAGGTATTGGCTCTCTCCATCTGTTTTTTCTCCCTTCATTCTCCCATCGAGTGTTCACATCGTCGCCGTAATAGTGATCATCTTGGGCTTTTGAAATGTTCGGTTTTATCACCAACCCTTGTCACATGATGCTTTCCAGGGATCAGGTCTCTGAACCTGGACACGAAGGACGACAAGCTAACGGTATCCGGCGAATTCGACCCGATCAAGGTGGTGAACAAACTGAAAAAATCTTGGCACACGGAAATTGTAAGCATTGGACCTGGTAAGGCAGACGATGGCAAGAAAGACGAGGACAAGAAGAACGAAGATCAAATCACCAATCTCATAAGAGGCTATCAAGGATTCTGTCCTACGCCTCTCCCATATAGCTATATGAGCCATATGAAGATACCCGAAATTGTGTCATATGTTAAAATTCCTTATGCTTCCAAACCAAATCAAGACTTGGTTTGTGCACTGGAGAATATTGAAGAAGGAATGATGATTATATACCTCATGAACACAAAAACAAGTGGAATACCTTTGTCACAATATTAGTGTTTTAGTGTGTCTTTCGGTTTTTATATGTACACAAGGTACCTACGTAGAGAGATTGGTTTTCAGTTGAGGAACTCCAGGTATGGAAGAGCCATGCCTGGTATTCCTTCAGCAGCTTCTTGTTATAATTTAGCCCCACAACCTTGTGGATGGTATTCCGTTGAATGATAAAACTCTCAAGAAGAGTAAATTCAGACGCTAAATCCGATTCATGCTTTTGTCATCTTGAATCAGTAATTGCTTTGGCTTTTGGTAAATTCTGGTGACTTGTCGGGTCAAGTGACTTCATGCAAGCTGCAAGCAAGCAGGATATAGTCACTGAAATTTTGTGACGACTTCTTAACCAAACCAAGAGAAGAAAGCGTGGCCTCAGATCTTGTTTGCCTATATCCTTCTGTCACTTTCTTCCAAAGAAACCGAACTAACTGCCTTTTTCTGGGTCAATTTTTTGTCGTTTGCTTAAATTTGACCGTCGAGCACAACCCACGGATAGGACATTTAACTAGACTAGTGCCGTTCTCATCTAATTTACTAAAAAAAGAAAAAATAGTGCTGGTCCATTGGGTCGTCTGGAAGCATTTGATGATATCGGTCATCTTTGACTGTATATGTTCCCTTATTAAGTTGAAGAAAAGATAGGGAGCTTATATAATCAATATTTGCGAGACTTGATGTGCCAGCTACAGGGGCCAAAGATGGATCAGGCGATGCTCTTCCATTCATCTTTCAAGACATCGTCTATACTTGCATATGTCATCCTGGTGACAATCTTATATCATATTGGGGGATCATTTTCATTCAATCTTCTCCGAACCAGCAGTAATGGATGTCGTTAATGAGATCCACACCTGCCACCTAAATTGGACAGAGGCAGAGAAGTATACATATTGTCTCCACGTTATCAATAGCTCTCGTGTAATGGTGGATATTTCTAGTCTTTCTTTCTAGCTAGCTTCACCCGGTATATAACTAAATAAAACTTACGATGATCATAGCCAATAAGACCATAATCTTATCTACCGCGTAACTTTGATGAACTTTGCTGGATACATATCCACTTCTCTGGTTGACGATCTAGATTGTAGTTACAAATTCAATCATGAAGAGGCTGTGTGAGAATGGCTACAGGCTCACTATGGTCTGTCCCCAGAACCCGTCAGCAAATCGTGTACGTTACTGGTTCAGCGCACGATGCTGAATCCACATGACTTGCTATCCATAGATTACAACATTTGGAGTGAGCTGCAGATATGAGAAGGCATATATTTCTGACTTACTATCAATGAACCGCACTGTTCAGGAAAGATGTGACTTTATTGCTCACTTAGGGAAAGTATAATTTAAATTCTGTTCTTTTAGACTTAACTTACCCTTTGATGAGGAGCTGCAGATGTTTAATAGCATGTGATGTCTGCATACCCTTCACTTCCGCATAAGGAGAATTACAGTATGAGCTGCTATACTCCGGTTTTCTCCTAGGCTGTCAACCTTCTCGTGAGTTTTTGCTTTGAGGTTAACAACAGTCGGATCTGCTCCAAGCAACTCACATAGGTTTTTCCGGATAGCTTCCTTGTGCGGGCTGACTTTTGGTCTCTGCAGAATCAAGGTGGCATCCAAGTTTCCAATCTCATAACCTGCCTCAAGCATGAGCCGAACCTGAAGGTATCATCGCACAAATCAACAAGATTAAATTGCTAATCTTTACAAACAGAAAGCAAGGACGTGGAGTGCACCAACTATAAAATTAAAAGCCACAGAGATGAGTCTTCAAGTACAGATGATGCAGCTGATTATTTGCAATGAATGAAACATCCGCCTCAAGCAGATTCTGGGAAACTATACTAATTCCAATCTTCAACCCGTGACTTGCGCATTACATTTAAAGTTGCATTGCACTAAATACCCAAAAACTGCCACCACTGACTAGTGCCTTTCCTACGACATTATAAAGCCCTCCACGGGGCAAATAACAAACTTCTAAGATGATCATCTAGCAAGTCTCCATTTTCTTAATTCTTATCCCTAAAATAAAAATGTCTTGAGTGCCTGTACGCTCCATAAGGAGAAGACATAATTAACAAACTCAAAGGTCAGCAATTAAATATAGGCACAACAATAAAACAACACAGAACCCCTTTATGTCCTCATACAAGGATACTGGGAATAAGTCCAACTTAAAATAGCAAGATCATATCATGCCAAGAATAAGTTTGACCTTCTAAAACACTCATACTTGCAGTCAAGGAGAGGATTTTGCTAGTGGAAATATCCTGATTATCTTAACCTCTGATTCATGCCTCTGTAATGACCTAATTACACAATTTATATTCAGGTCAACCCCATCAAAGAGCCCAACAAAATTCGGACCTCACAAGTGCATCGCTTTACTCATTTGTACACGGCACATAACACTCAAGTAGCAGTTGGTATATCTTATCCTCTAGCAAACGGCAAAATAAAATTAACCATGGCCAATTAAGATGGCAGGAGGAGGATTTTGTAAACAAGAACTTCCAGTGAAATGCTCATCAGATAAACTACAGTGTCAACTGCCATTAATTTGTCAGATCACCTTCCTGTGAGAACCATGCTTATGCACTGCAACATGACGTTCCTAATTATTATCAGCAAATGAAGCGAGCCCTATTACATGGGAGTTGGAAATAGAAAGGGAAGTCAGGTCAACTCACAGCTTCCTTGATGAAAACTGATGAAGCTGCACCCTTCCACTTAGGATCAGAATCAGGAAATATCTGCCCTATATCTGGAAGGCCCAGAGCTCCCAGAATCGCATCCACCACACAGTGAAGCAACACATCCCCTGCAACCACAAAGAAAGCCCCGTAAATAACAGTTACTGCAATCATTCAAACACCCACGAGTCGAATTTCACTCCAAAGAACAACCCAAAGGGAACCACCCAATCGAACAACAACCCCGGTAATCAGTCAAACACCCACTAAAAAGAGTATTTCATTCGAAACAAGAATAAAAACAACAAGAACGACATGATTACCATCAGAGTGAGCCTCGCACCCTCTGTCGTGAGGTATATTGATGCCACCAATAATCAAAGGGTACCCAGGCTCTAGCCTGTGGAGATCGAAGCCGTGGCCCACCCTGAACGGCAAAGTCTTGGGAGGCGCCGCGGACACCGGGGGGGCTCCATCGACTGCCGTGCCCACCGCCGCAACCACCGATGGCAAACTTCTCGCTTTGAGGGTCGGAGCCGAAGCGGGTCGTACCAAGAAACTCGGGGGCTTATCAGAAATGAAGGCAAGAGAGAGTGACTTCCTGTTGCGGGAGACGATTCCGGCGGGAAGTGAAGAGGCGTGGAGGTGGAGGTGGAGGTGAGCAGCCATGGAAGGTAACAAAGAAGAGCAGGCGATTGCTGTTGTCTGTGGTGGTTGAGCGTCGGGTCTGGCCTCGCTGCTTCTGGCTCAGTTCGGACCAAAGTGTCTGGTATGAAGAAGCGGGTGACGCCGAGCACGCTTTGAATGTGCGCCACTTTTTAGCCCCTACGAATCCTTGGTGCTAGATGCTTCGGGGGGAATTTTGTCTTTTGCTCCGTGTGAAGATGCTTAACTTGCCAAACGAGGTTTTCCTCCAATTTCACGAAATCAGGAGAGAAAAAAATTTGAAATTTATCGGTTTTGCTTCACTAACTCCAGCCTCATTTATCGTTCTATGCTCTACTAGTTTAGGATTGAAAAATATATATATTTGGTGGATTCAATCAAGATGAACAATCTTCTAACTATAGAGCGAGAAAGATAGTCCCTATTGTATATAAGGATAAAATCAAATTAAAATCCAGTTTTAAGAACAAGCTATATGAATTTAAAAACTTATTTCACAAGATCAATTTAAGTATCTAAATACATTGACTGTTTAACCTAATGAGATACGAAAAATTTAATAATTGACATGGATTCACAATGAATACTTCACGATCCATTCGACAATTTTTGCACAATTTACTGCCCAAGGTCGACCATGGGAGA
This sequence comes from Melaleuca quinquenervia, assembly GCA_030064385.1. Taxonomy (NCBI): domain Eukaryota; kingdom Viridiplantae; phylum Streptophyta; class Magnoliopsida; order Myrtales; family Myrtaceae; genus Melaleuca; species Melaleuca quinquenervia. Next base: position 3,447,672 of record CM057722.1, read on the forward strand.
TACCTGCTGCTTGGAAAATGATTTTTTTTTCTTCCTTTGGATGACTGGAAAAAATCTGTTGCAGTTAACGAAAAAAGTTGCGGTCTCTAAGGTTGCTGGTAAGAGGTCATTATGCACCTCCTTCCCAACCTCATATACAAGTTAGACCCTATATCTGAGAAATTTAAGCATGGTGCGTACAAAGATGACAGGCTGATGAAAAGTAAACCCTACTCTCGCAGACCTCTGCGATTAGGCAAAGTCATTGCGAATGGTTAAAAAGATCATAGGCTCACGGGAGGGTTAAAAGAAGATAGGTTCTGCCCTATAGAGAGTTGAGGTTGCTCTTCTCGGACAACTTATTCGAGGATAGATGGAGGACTATTCGTACTAGCATTAGTTCAGAGAGGGTACTTCGATTACATTGTGGTGGAGAAATTGCAGCACCTTCTATTTCTTCCCGCTTTTGATAAGAAAATCAACTTCGGTCGAAATCGCGGCTTTACCTGCTATTATTTTTGGCCTTTTGGTAAATAAACAACACTGCACAACTTCTTGAGCCTTTTCACCCCGCTCTACTCATCTCGCGTCTATAATGTTCAGCTTATGATCGGTTAATCAAATGTAATCAACCTGCACAATCTTCTTGGCAATGTACTTCCCCAAATAATCATATCCGTGGAAGTACAGAGCTTCAATTTCGGCTCTCCGACCTGTCTCGGTCATCAATATCAATTCCTCCCGGTATTTTTCCTGCAGAATGCCCATTAAATAAAGCAAAGCAGTTCCATTGGCTTACCTTGTGTAGTGTTTTATCTAAGGCACCATTGCAGCGACTTGGAATTTACCTGCAAGAGTTTTGAGGACATCAAGCTTTTTGCTACTTCAATATCTTTTGGCTTAAGAGGAATAAAAGACTCTTCCGGCATCAGTTCCAAATCACTCCCTCGCAATCCCAACCACTTCACATTGCAAGCTGATAGCGCAATATCAAAAACAAAAAGGGAAAAAAAAAAAAAGACAAGAGGTAGTAAGAACTGCATTCTACACAAAGGATACAGATGTGCAAATAAGCATGTATTTCAAAATGAAACTTTCAAGAGTGCACCATATCGAAATGCTTCAAGACCCATTCCAATGCTCCCAAATTTAAAGGTGCACAGTATAGCTAGTCCAGCTGGATTCCTTGCATAGTCAGAAGGCAGAATTTAACAGGGATATATTTAACTCCAGAAGATACATCACATCATGCAGTAGAAACGAGAAAATATTTCCCTCACCAGTCTACCAATGCCAGAATTGGCAAATTGGGAAAATTCTGGCTCATTCGGTGGAGAAAAAACCTGCATCACTTAGTAAAACGGGCTATTGTCATAACTCTAGCAACATGGTCCCTTCAAGATTTCAGCTTAGGTCTACTAGCTGCTTCAGATTGGTTTGCTAAAGAGTGAAAGACCTGCTTAATGTGCTACCTCGTTGCAATATCTGGATAACCTTTGGCTGTGATTAATATGCTTGGGATCTTATTGAACATGTGATCGTCTACCAGTCGCTGGAATATTGCATGCTAAGACAAGAAGACAACCTCAAAAAATGTCTTATAAATTGGTGATAGTGGAATTTATCAGGTATCGACTTTATGAATGGACCAAACAGATTACCTTCTCTACTAGGATGATATAGCGGGCATCAGTCTTCATAATCAACTTCTCAAGCAAATTCAAGTCACCAGATATAGGATACCCGGAAGAGCCACATGAACAGCAGTCAACAGTCTCCTTGTTTGGCTCCTAGAGCATGTCTCATCGTAAGCAGACATAGAAGGCAACAGAAATGCGAATCCCCATCAAAGTGCAATGGAGGTAGACTAGAGCACATCCACATACGAAAGGCAGTTTGCTTGTCAACTATGACTGCAACAACTAAAAGGGGTTAAAACAAGGAGAAGAAACCCTCCCAAGGAAGCCATAGACATTCAAGCAATTCCATTTCTAAAGCAACATCAAGTTCTGCATATCTTCTGCTCATTTGACCAGTCAGGGAACTTTAAGTTTGGGTGCAGTGAAGTTTCAAAAAGATGAGAATATCAGAAATTTGCATTGATGGTCTCCTGAGTGCAATTGAGAATTCCTTCCGTGGCTTGCGATAAAACTATGGTCTATCAATCATCCATTTTAACATTTATAAACAAGAGTAAACACAGCATTGCCCATAAGCTATTTGGGGTATCACTGAGTCACAAAATAAATGCAGGAAATTCTGAATAGACTTGAGAGCAGGTACCTGCAGCGACAGTCTTCCAGCTACAAGTCCTCTGCTAGAGGCCATGATTCCAAGACTGTATCGGCTACACCGAAGCAGTGCTACAGTATCTGCTCATTTGCATCCTGTACTTGTCAAATGTATGCAAAGCAATCAACGGCACCAATAACTTAGGATTTGGACATCAATGCTGACCTTGGATTGCCTTGTTAACTTGCAATTGGGAAGTGAAGTACTCTGATGATGTGCAAATCAGTTTGTAGTAAAGCTCCCTCTGAGTGACTCTCTTCTCTTGAAGCAAAATCTGATAACACATCTCCATGACCTTCCAGACTGCAAAACATTAAAACCACATGCATTATGTCAAACGCTTTCATACTTGCGCCTTTGCAAACGAAGCTAGGTGATCTCAATCATAGAATTAGGAAGGCACCTCTAATGAAGGCTTTAGTTGCCTTAGCTCTCATCAATGACCTTGTGCAGAACGAGTGAGAGAGAAAAATCCGTGAAACATCGGTAAGTAGTCCATGATTTACTCTGCTGTTACTCGATGTCCTATTAATCTGCACGTCCATGGACACAATTCTTGAACTTGAATAGAGAGACAAGTGATGGCATTTCAACATTCACGTCCTCATTGTTTGCATGTCAGAGGCAGGAAAAAATAAATACTAACAAAAACTTATTTTTACAGTAATCAACATTTCCTCATGTAGCTTGGTTCAGGAACACTCCATGTTCTAATGGAAAATTTAAACACTCCAGCAGATAACTATCCAGATTTTGACCCCAGTTCCAGTCGCGTAATCCCTACCATGCTTGCTTGCTACTAACACGCACTCCACGACTTGAAAAACCTCTAACTGCATCAGAGCGATCTCTTATTTCAAATCAGAAACGGCAAATTTTCTCCAGGACGGAGAAAACACAGTGAAGCAGCAATCATAGAATCTTGTTTTCAGGCTCGATGAAGAATATTGAAACGCTCTCAGATCACCCCGAACTCTCGCAATCAAATCGGAAGCAGAAACGCTTTTGACACTGCAGCGGAGAAGTTGCTACATCCACGTTCTAATCTCATACTCGAGCTTGGTGAATCTCTCTACCTCGCGCGCTCAGTCAAACTTCATAAAACGCGATCATGAGCGGGAAATGGAGAAAAGGAAACGGCGGAAACTACCAGGGGAAGACGGGAGATCGCCGGATCGTGGGAAGTCAAGGTCCGGAGGAAATTGAGCACCGCGACTTCGATTCTGGCACGAGCTTCGGCCGGAGGGATGACGTCGGCGCAGCACAGCCGTTGATCGGAGAAGAACGTCAGCCACGATTCGCGGAGATCTTCCATTTCCGCTCTTCCCTTGTGATCGTCCTCTCCTTCGTCCCGCGGAGCGAGTGAAAGTTTAGGAGAGACGAAAGTGGCGGAATTTGGCGCGATTAGCTCTCGGTCTTGAATGGGAGAAATATTTTATTGATAATAACATAATGAATTATTAATATATTATAAAATTTTAATTTATTTAATATATAATATAATTTTTAGATTTTCAATACATATTCAATTTGATTCTTAGCCTATAAATATTGAACATTACTAATTGAACAAACAAAAGTTCATGAATTGCACTTCATATTTAATCAAAATTCATAAATAAGTTATGTTCATTTTCATAATTTTTCATATTATAGACGTGGCACGTGAGCGACATTTGCATAAACAAATGGCTATTTTCTCTCATTTGGAAATAGGGATATTTAACTAGATCAATTCTATTTGGGATTAAACCCGTTTCAAATTTTTATTAGAAACTAATGCGAACATGTCCGTTTCTCAATTCCAAGTGAAAACTCAGCCATTGGAACTAGTTTATTGTTTCTAACATCGGCCTCTGCTCTTCTTTCTTCTTCCTAAGGAGGCAAATCTCTCTCTCTCTCGAGTCCTTCATGTAGTTCGTGTGGCAAGGTTAATTAAACGTGACTGTATCATTCTTTCTTATTTATATAAGATTTCGTGAGACTACAATTAATTGTTCTAAAAAATTAAATGGCTGGATGAATATATGATTTAATATTTAATTATTTTAACACTCTTTCTCATGCTTACTTTGGTATTTTTGACGTTGAAAGCATGACCTTCAGTTACGATATCATGTAAAATTTTACGAGACCCATTAAACTTAAGCAGTTGGATGAATGCACAATTCAATATATAACTATTTAATATATGAATGCGTCATATTAAAATCGATTCCAGACAGATAACATAAATTCTAAATTTCAAAATTCAAAGACCGGCTTTAACAAAAGTAGACTCCAAATTTCAAATTTAGAATCCACCCGCCTTAAAACCAACCAATTCCATTATAAAATGATGCATGCCCGTGAATAATGTGATGGGCGACAATTCTATCACATCTAACCGGGTGCGATCGAGACACTATATATTTACTCTCGTTTAGGATTTTTTTTTGTCACCCTCTAAATTGACTACTTGAAGGGTTTAAGAAAGAGGTTGTAAGCTTCTGGATTTCTTTTGATTTTTTCTCCTGCGAGAATTAATTTTTACACATGTACCGTACTTACAAAAGTGAAAGCATGAAGATAAAAAAAAAAACACGCGGAGAAATTCTATAAAAAAATACGTTAAACCCGTCATAGCAAGAAAGATGACATTAGCTATAGACAAAACTGCACACGCATATACAGGGCTAACAGATCATATTGATCATTACAACAGGTGAAACCTGCGGGTAAACGCTGCACAAATCTACCGGCCACCATTAAATCCAATTTCGGTCCTCCATCTGCTGATGGGCAGTTGTCGTGGTATGGCGATCTAGCTTTGTCACTGGGGACCCCGCGGATAACCTGGATGACTTCTGCTATTCATTATAGGATTAGGAACCCGTAGGTGAGGTGGAACCGTTGGTGAGGCTGAACCCCCAGCAGATGGTGGTGGAGGAGCTTCAGCCTGTTGGGTTGGCCGGATCACATTGAGATTATTATCCAAGTGTGACCGCCCAGTAATGCTTCCGCGCATTGGACGTGTCGGACGCCAGTTTTGCTCTGCCAACAACTCCCCAGTACCTTCACCACCTGAGGGAGCGTGTACACCAGTGTTAGCTCTTTGGTCACCTGCCGATGACCCGAAACTGTCAGGTAGAGATGTCCTTATTCTCGAGGCTTGATTCTGCAAGTGCAACGGACTTTGCGCAGGCATGGCTGGTTGTTGAGCAGAAGGCCAGAATCTCAATGAACTAGGTGTTTGACTGACTGGAGCTGGAGTGTGAGGAAGAGGTGATCTACTTGTGCTTGGAGAATGGGTGGTGGATGGTGAAGTCACCTGGTTCAGAGCACGCTGTAAGTGCTGGTTTTGGAAAGTTTGGAATGAGCCAGAGGACGTTCTAGAACGACCCTGGAGTTGACCAGGAGATGGGCGCACCATAGGCATTGCGACCGATTGCCCTGTGGAGAATGATCGATCCTGATAATAACGTTTGAGTAGAAAATGTATCAGACAAGCAGAGGTAACCTATCCATTCTTGTTTGTTTATATATATAAATGATCATAACTGGCAGGAGTCTTCCCAATTAATGAACATGCAACACAAGGGGGGAAAAAAACCTGCATTGATGAGCTCCGGAGCAATGCTGATGGAGGGATGTTTGAGACTTGAAGGGGATTCGCTGAAGGTCTAGAAATTTGCTGCTGCCTCACCACATGCATTCCTGCTCTTCCAAAACCTTCTAGAGGCTGAGTTGTAGACATTGTAGGCTGCGGAGCCATGGAAGGACCACTGGGCATCATAGGCATCATCATACCCCATGATCGCTGCAATGGGCTTGGTGTCAGGGCCCGAGCTGGGAGGATCTGCATTCTCCCAGGAGTTCTAGTCACATGTCTAGGTATGGAGTGCATATTCCCATATTCATTTCCAACAGTTGTATTTACTACTGTTGACTGTTGTAGGTTATTGGGAACAGACAAATGAGTATGCATCATAGAGTCCATGAAATTAGCATTTCCAAGAAATTGAGCATCTTGAACTGGTGCAGGGGAGACGGCCCCAGCCAATGGTGAAGTGACGATCACAGAGATTGCCTGAGGTAGACCCCCATGTATTTGCATCTCCTGCCCAGCGTTTGATATTGAAGGAGTTCGCACGAATCCACGCAAGTTGTTTCCCGATTGAGCAAGTTGGTTTATATTGCTTCCATTGTTTGATGTGGATGGCAAAGATGGATTTGTGGGAATGCTCTGAATCATCAAATCAGATTGCAAAGGTTTGTCTTCAGGTTCAGAAGTATAGGCTCCATACTTTTCATCATCATCCCCTGTCAGATCCAAGACATTGGGAATGGCATTTGGAGAAACAGTACATTTTTGCTGCTTGGACCCTCGTTTTATGCAGTTCAGGGTCTCATTGGGAGTCTCATATGGATCATCATCGCATTCCATAACTGCCTTCCATGAACCATCAACAGTGATTTTCACCTCAGAAATGTCATCACCCACTTCTTTCAGGACCTGTCAGACAGAAAAAACTGAAAATAAGAACTTCATGATTGACAGCGCACAAAGACCTGATTGCTTCGAAAATAGCATATGGAAGATGACCACAGGTATCAACTTACCTTTGCAATGTTTTGATCAACACGGATGTCAGTAAAGCAGACAGGTTGGTTGCAATGAGGGCAGCGCCAAGATGGTATTTTTGTATTTATACTGAGAAAATTACTATAATCGAAACACTACAAAAGGCAAATGTAACAAATTACTGAAGTAGCTGGGAAAGAGGCCAAAGTAAGTCCAAGAATAACATGAACTTTCAGACTTCATCAATACTACCATATCAAGAAGTTGTCATAAAACTTTCAACAGTTTCAGGTAAAGCACAACAACAGAAGGTTTTCTAACAACCAGCAACTTGTAATCAAGCAATGAGGTGACAAAAGCTTTATAGTTGTTCCATCAACGTACTAGGGCTGTGGAGCTTATGAAACCACCAAATGTATGAGGCACATATACACAAACCATCATTTGCCCCAAATGCTTTTCCCACGTTCCAAAAAATATTGATAGAAGTGTAAATTTCCAATGAACTATGCTTTACATTACCATCATAGGATGGTGCAATGACCACTTACCTGATGGTGCTTGCAGGAGTATCCTTTAACAGGTAATTGGATATGGGTCCGGCTGTTTAATATGGAAAGGATAACACATTATCGAACATAGCAATGGCTTCAAAAGAATCAGCACAGGCAGCTTAAATATAAACAATGTTGACCATATAAATCAAACCACATTTCAAAGGAGAGCCAAGAAAAAACTGGCACAGGCAGCAAAAACCTAAATTTCACAGAATCAAGCTTCCAAATGAACTATCATACAGTTTAGTAATCCTGGAACGGATAAGTACCTAGCAATCCATAAGTAACTCACTCAATAGGTAACATAGAATGATTATCTAATAAGCAGGAAGAATTCTACATCAACTTTCTAAAGAAAATAATCAGTATTCTTCAGAGGCATATCTTCACCTAAGTCCACTTTCCCACAAGCAGCCCAGATCATATCAATCAAATGAGTAATTATTATTTAAAAGGAAGCAACAACTAATGACCTGGGGCACCGACATCGAACAAAGCATTTGACAAAATGATATTTCCCCTTCCAAATAAACTTGTCAAAGAATTGTGGTTCTACACCTTTTATTTTCATACAAATCATCGTAAAAGTCCAAGACTCGGCTCAAATGAAACACACGGCAACTCATCCCTTCAGAATCCTAATTCTTAACCAAACTATTCCCATGTTTCTCTATGTACTTCAAATTTTGTGCACAACTAGCCCATACATAGACCAACCAAAGGTAACTGAAAAAGAACTAAAAATAACAGAGTATCAATTTTGACAAGAGATCAGGCATACCTTATGGGACAATTGAGACATATACGAGATGCCACCTCTATTATGTCGGAGTCTGAAATATGGAGACAAAAGCCCAAAAAAATAAAAATAAAAAACCATTCTTTAAGCAGTTTAACATCCTGTTCTCATCAAATGAGAAAAGGCAGCAACAGCAAAGCAAATTCTATCAACCGAACTTTTCTCTTGAAAAAATGTACCTGAATCTGCTGCAGCAATGGTTGCTGGAACATAATCTGATAGTGTTGATGAATCGGGTTGTGATGCCACACTCATAAAGGCAATGAATATCACATGATGACCTTTTCAAAAATTAAAAAAAAATTTCACTTGGTGAGGCTTCCTTCCAGAAAATAAACAAAAAAAGGTGGGAGGGGGAAAATATTTACTCAAGCATACCATTGAACTGTCCAACAGCTTGGAGAATGTTTGAGCCGTATTTAAGCATATGAGTCACACTAGTAGGCATCTGAGGTCGAGTATCCTAACATCATCCAAGGGGAAAAAATATAACATTTCCGGTTAAAGGAAAAGAGAAACCCAACAATTCTTTATCTGATTTTACTGCATGGATAGTACATTGAGTTCATCTAGAGAATTCAAGAAGACACAAACCACGAAAGTATTAGTCCTTCTCTCTACTCCCTTTCCATTTAGTAGAAAGCTACAAAATCGAACAAAAAAGATAAGGACATTAGGATAACTCAAACAAATCACATTTATGAAGTTTAGTGAATCAGGAAAAGTCACACCTTACTTGTGGAGGAGTTACAATGCATGCAGATGTCTCTATGTTATCTGTCTGCGCTACAAATAACCTCTGCAAGAAAGACAGGCAGCAAGCATTCCGTCATTCCTATCTCAAGGTCTCTGTTTGAAAGAGTTGATGTTGAGTTTCAAATATACATTAGGAAGAGAAAGCAGGTCATATTAATTAAACATGACCAGCCCACAGCACAAGAATCATCCACTTAGCTGGAAACACATATGTGGGCAATTATGCATTTGTACATTAAAACCAAATAAAAATTTTAATCTCTCAATAACTTATACATGCAAATATAGGCAAACAGATGAAAAGACCTTTATACCATCAAAATTCCAATGACTCTGGATAGTGTGCAAATATCTGAATCATTCAGAATTGCTACGTCAAGATAAGAAAAAGAAATGAAAAGATCAGGACTACCTGTGGTTGAAGACTATAAATCTCATAGCTGCTAGCAAAAAGAAGTGTACAAATCTCATGGGTTCAAACAATGGAAAAGATGTCAATATCAAGAAGTTGGGCACCAAAAAGAAAATTCTGATCAGGACAAAGGAAAAACTTGAATCCGAACCATACCTCTACATTCTTTTTCCCATTTTATTCTCTTGTTTCAGTCTTTCTCAACAGAAAAATATCCACTCTCTCCCATTTTTTAAGAAAAGTTTCAAATAGAGTCAGCAAACATCTGTCCCGCCACATCAAGAGTTTAGAGTCCCGAATCCAACAGATTATCATGATAATTTCTATATTTAGAGACACTCCATAGCAGTAACAATGCTCAGTCATTGATCTCACTTTTACAAAAACCTCACGCCAGCATGCTTAAGTTGCTCCTCAATGCATAGAAAGAATCACTGTCAAGTTATCTAAAAACACTATGTTAAGTTGACACAACTATAATGGTAGATACAGAGGTTACTTACTATTTTTTCTTCTCGAGAGTGCACCACACTCTTAGATATGTTAAAATCACAGACATATGCTCCATATCCAGGCTACAAACCAAACAGAAAAGGAAATTTATACTGATGGTGGCCCTCAACAATTATGATAGTAGAAAATGCTAAAAGTGCTACCTCTACTTCCAGTGAAGTAAGAATTTGGCCGATTCTCAGCTGTGGATAGAATCTGTGATAATATAAGATAAAGAGAGGAAGTAAGGTAGCAATGCCCTCAATGATCAGTGAAGATAAGATCAACATGAACATCTCAGTGGTGACTGATAGTCACAATATATGTATAATTTATCCCAATCCTAACAAAGAACCTTCTTCAATAAATGTACAATGGAAAAGCAAATGCATTCCTACTTTTCTTCAACCGAACATCTAATGCATAGAACCTGCAACATCATTCAGGTTTTGAAATAAAAATTACACTTATCACTGACCAACTATGGGACGCCTAGATCTATGGAATTAATTAAAAGTAAACATCCCATAGCTACCAGGTTGAACTTAGCTCCTCTCCAATGGATAATAAAAGCTACTCAGTCAACTATACTATTTAACCAACAAATTGAGTATGACAGAACATTATATGATGAGAAATAAGAAATGCGTCTCCTCATGTAACAAATATCCCCCTATAGGATTCGAAACATATTGAAATTGAGAAACTTGAAAAATCACACAACTATGAAAGACTTTACCTTGACATAATAATTGAAACTAGGGAAAAAGAGGCAGTACTTCCAACAATTGTGTCCCTTGGACTTTGAAAGCTTTTCCCAATCTATATGCAGCATTAGCAGTTGCTAGCAAAATCAACAGCAAAGCAATACAATTATAACAGAAAAGTAATTTAAGAACAGAAAAGTACTTCATCAACAAGGGCAAGGAGCTCTTGACAATCCTTCTCTGAAAACCATTTAAATTTGCATGCATTCTGCAATGTTAAATAAATTGAAACAGACTGTAGTTAGATTAAGAAAATGACTGATAAGAGCCATATGTTTGGCTGTAAAACATAAAATTAAGCATACTCAAAAGTCAAATCAAATTAAATACCTTCACAGAGATCATCAAAACCATAATAATTGCAAGATGGAAACCGTCATCTTTAAGAAGGCAGAGCTAGATAACACAGAAGATTGGATTAGTCTTCGATAAGATAACACAGCAATGGACAAGTCACAGAACCAAGAAGCAAACAAATTAAAACTCAAAAACCAAAAGCCAAAATCAAGAGAATGGTGTTTCTGACTTCTTTCTTTGTTGGGCTTAACTTTTTTCATCTTTTCCTCTTGATGAAGCCATGGTAGTCAAAATGAACTAGTTTGTACAATTCTCATTCTTAAGAGGAGATAATATTACCATAATAATGTTGCTAGTTATTTCCAACATTTTTATGCAAATGAAAGCCTATAGCCTACAAGTTAAAAAAGAGGCCATCCATACAGGCTGCAGTATACTCATATCAAAGCTGCTAGAAACATGAAATTTCCTTAAAGAAAGTAAGCTACATATATGTCGACTTTTAATGAGAAAATCATCTTCATACATAATGCACGGATGAAACATAATACAGGAGCCACAAATTGCTCTTTGGTACAGGAAAACACCCAGCCCTCTTGTTGGAAAATGAAATAGCATGAGGGTTACTATTCTTAAGAGGATGAGCACATAAAAATCTGAATGCAGACAGCTTAGTCAATCAAGAATTTTGACAGAAAATGCCCAAGTATTATCATTTCCCCTTTAGAGATCAACTTAGATCTTTCTTATGTCCACATGCTATGTCGAATTATTGATCAATAGCAATGTTAGTCCTGTTGGTGGAAGCATGAATCAACAGCAGTTTGTATGAACAGACAGTTAATCTTAAAATATCAGGTATAATTGATGAGACATTAAATAAAGGACATTTCACAACATTGCGCTTGAGAGAGAGAGAGAGGGAGGGAGAGAGAGGAGCCATATCCAAAATGGGTAAAACTCTCTATTGCATACAGAAAGCTTCACTTATTGTTTGCATCGCTGATGAGGCTGAACAAGCCAGTTACAATGTCCTGTGACAGGAATCCCAACCAATGACGTCTTAGTTTCAGATCATCTAGTCTCTGATTTGCTTGCTTCAACATGTGTCATTGCCACATGATAGTATCCGATGTACAAAACACCTTCTGCTATTGCATGAGTTGCACACTTTTGATAGTTATGGTTATCTGGGACTTAAGTAAAAGCCATAGCACACATTTGACTACGTCTCCAAAGGTTCTACCAGTCTAACCCAGAGAAGAAAAATGTTTTGACTTTCATTAGCAATACAATCTGCAAAATGAGGCTGCAATCTTGCTGACAGCATGCATAGCGAAAGATAATAGTAAAATTACTAAGACGATGATCATGGCATATATTATGAAAATTGCAGGAAGCATGATCAAGGACCTAAAAAGGCATGGAGTCGATTCCCTCAACTTATTCAATCACTGTCCAAAAGCGATCCTCTTGAATCGAAAAACCAACTAGATATGACCAAGAAACAACACAAATTGCACAAAGCAAGTGCAGGCAGCCAGGCGTTGACTGACTGTGTTAAGCTTAAGTTCCGCCTAACTAGCAAGTATGTGTTCAAAATGTTAATCAAGCCATAGTTTAGCAAAACCAAGTTGTTCACATGCGAGCAAGCGAGCAATCGATCAAGATTGCTGTCAGAAACGCAGCGAGAAAAGAAAGTTGCAAGAAGGTCGAAAGCGAAAGTTATCGCAACCACAGTTTGTGACAAAAATTACCTTTTTCAATAATGCGGGTAACTCATGTGCTATGGACAGAACCTCGTTGTTTGCAACAGCATAGTCAATGCCTCTGATTCTCGAAATCAATGAAGCCAATTAGCCAAAAGAAAATACCGAAAGACCAAAGGGGGCCAACAGGGTAAGGAGGACAGAGGAATGTGGCAACAGACTCAAAAGCTCTATATGCTACCCGATAGCCACAACTTTTTAGTAGACGCTCGCGATTTTCGCCATTAACAGGGACAGGGATGCTAAAGCTAAATTCTCCCCCAGGCTTTCACGAAGAACCGCTTCGTCAAGAATGGGAGCGCGGCTTAGGACGTACCTGGCGATAGAAAGGCACGAGTTCAGGAAATCCATGGGATTATCACAAGGTGGCGACGAGGCAGAGCCCTCGTCGGCGCTGAGATAGAGAGAGAGCCGCTGGGCGCCGGCGGCCACCCTGAGTGCGTTATAGAAGGAGAGGGATAACCCGCTCGAGGCGGCGGACGCGTCTTGCAGCAGCTGCGGCGGCGGCGGGACCTGTTGAGGGATCTGATGAGTCGCTGCTCCGATCATCACTCAAATTTCGAGCGCGTTGTATTGTGAAGTGAAGAGCGCATTCGAGAGGGAAATTCGCGTCGCGAAATGTCCGGACTTTTGTGCGGCTTTGGGGTAATTTCCTTTCGGTACGGCTTCTGGGGTGGGAATGGAATTTCCGCAGTTTTTATTTAGAGTTAATGCCACAAAAACCGCAAATTATATAAACATTTCGACCTTTTTTGTCACTCAAATCCCCTAAATTTATTTATTATGATTGTGAATACTTTAATTTTTTTTTGTATCAAGTATACATTTGATGGAACTAAAATATAAAATATATATTTATTAGGTTATTATTTGGTAATCGACTTATATTTTGTATTTATATGTAAGTAGATGTCGATAAATCGGTACTCATTTACGATTTAATATCAATTTATCTTTTTTCCGTAGTGAAAATTTTCATTTATCGAAATTATCTTGAAAACTTTGTCACTTATTTCTAAGAAATTATAAATAAATAAAAAAGCACTTCACAAGGTTATGTTTGTTTGAATGCCAACACTAAGAATAGCTTAATTTTTCTATTTAGTGAATTAAGTAAGGAAGGGTTACTCTAGTCATTAAATAGGAAAATTAATTGGTTTTCAACACATAAAATTCAATGTTTAATTTTTTTCTAATTATTTTCAATTTTATCAAAAGAGCCGTCTAATCTAGGAATATGTTGTTATGGTAAATACTCATGCTCAACTCCCTCCACTGTTCCCATTACTCTCTCAACTACCTAATTAATTTTCCTCACTTTTCTCTAGGGCTGAGCATAATGGAATAATTTCTCTCTCAACTACCTTATATCTCTAATATAAACGTTGGCCTGGTCCTTCGGAGTTTTGGGTCGGCCCATGGTTTTCTAAAAATGGAATCGGTTCTTGAGTAGTCCAATTTTTGGTTCCAAAGAGGGCAGGACTGAATCAAACACACTTGGACTGAAAATTGCAACAAACCTAGTCTCTCTTTCTCTAAATTCTCTCCATCTCGGTGTCTCTCTCAAGCCTTATTCCTCAGTCAATTGAGAGTTGAGATTCTCATTTTTCTTTTTCTTTTTCCTTCTTCATTCACTAAGTCATTGGACCTTGACAACCAGCCACAAGCGCCAATTGGCGAGGGGCCACCTCAAGTAAGATTGAGTTTGCATAGCTCAACACGATGAGATTGACCTTGAGCCTTATCAGATTTGGTGAGGTCAATCTTATCCGAGGCCAAGTTCACTAAATCCTAGTGAGGCTAGAGGTTGTTGGCTTTCGGCGAGCTCCGACATTGCCCGAGGTCAACGACCTTGAGCCTTGTTGAGATTTGGCTAGATCAAGCTTGCTTGAGGCTAGTCTCACCATATCTTGTTAAGGCTTGACCTTGTCATTCTCGGGCAAGCACGGCCTTGACGTGGGGAGTTCAAATAGGCTCAAAAAGCTCGGTTTGGAGAGAGAGCAGGGAGGTGGTGGTGCAGAGGAGGAATGAGCGGTGGTTGAGGTTGAGGTGGAGAGGCATGTAGGAGGAAGAAAGAAAGAAAATATTAAAATATCAAAAGTATCTATTGTCCCGATTCAACTTGATATGTCGTTGAAACCTTATCATCCACTTAAGCCGGTAAGGTCCGTTCTTTTCTCCTAAAAAAAAGAGGAAAGTTTTGTTTCCTACATTGAATTATTTGAAAACTCAAACGAAGTTCAACCGATGCCCGTCAATGATCGAGCCAAATCATAATTTTGTGTTTCTACTGAGAAACTAGAGTGGAACGCGTATTTTGCGAAGTTGAACGAATATGTAAAAGAGAAAAAATTAACAAGATTTAGAATCCCCTAAGAACAAAAGGGTAGTTATATTCCGAATGAAGGAAATGAATGAGAATGTTATTTTTTGGATGCTCGATTTGTAGATCGAATTCAATTGTTAATCTATCTAAAGTATGGCTTTTGAATGTGTTATCCACCCTTCAAATATATAATATAGTGTCATCCAATATATCCAAATGTGACCTCGAAAGAAAATTTATATAATCAAAGGACCTCAAAAGAGCATCTTCTTATATTTACTATTCCATGCAATTCATTCATAATAGAAATGTCAGATGCAAATAGTAATTTTAGGGTTAAGTGACAAGGAGAAGTAGAAATAAATACATATAAGAGAAAATAGACATTGAAAAAATTCTGAAAGGGCCACGTCATCTCACTATTAATCATCATCCAATGACCCCTCCTCTCTCTCTGTATATATTATAGATAATAGATTAATAAAAAAAAGACCTTTAAAAGAGAAAAAAAGAAAGACAAATTCAGCTGATTTTTGCTTGGGCACGTGCTTACGTGGGCCGGGCCACTTCCAATCTGTGCATAACTCCACGCCAGATCCTTCCAAAAAGCGCCACGGCGGTGCGTGCACCTAATAATCCTGTACTCCTCCGCACCGGAACGGCCCCCCCCCCCCTTTCCCCACAGCGGCTCGAAATCCCACCGCGCGGCTCCTCTCCTTTTCCCGAAAACTATAAATACCTCCCATTTTCCCCCAATTCGTGCCCTAGAAACCATCCGTCCTCTCGCCACCATCGTCTCTTTTACTTCGCCGCAAAGATGCGCTCTCGAAGGCTGACCTCCATCGCCACTCGGTCGTCGCCGCTCCCCCGTCGAATCCCTCGCTCGCAGACGCTTCCGTCGCCGTCCGACTCATAACCGAGCTGAGCCTTTCCGGCTCCTTGGATCACCCGGGATCTATGGTGCTAGGGTTTCCGTGCTTCGTCCGTGGGTGGTGATGCACGCCGTGGAGCCGCCTCGTCCAGTTGATGTTGCGGCGCCCGTGGTTTCTAAGCTTATGGGGTCGGATGGGCTTGTTGGCAGAGCTGGCGTCGGCGTCGCGGTGAAGAATGTTGAGCCTCGTGGCGGCGAGTCAGACGGTGGGGTTGGGATTCCTCCGATCAGGCCGTGTGGTGCAGTTGCTGACAGGAAAGGTGAGTGTTTTTTGGGCTTATTTCTTTCGGTCAAGCGGTTTTGATCCCGCAAATCGTTTTGTATAATCAGTTCCGAGGCTGTATAGCTGGATAGAGAGTTTTGAAGCTAAGGGGATGGGTTACTTTTTTTTTGGATTCGGTTTGTCAGTTATGGGCTAAAATTTGTGGTTCTTGCTGTTTTATTTACTCATTTGTGTTTTCTTTGGGGAAATTGGATAAGTTTTCAGTGTATGTGAAGACAAAAGGGCAGCTGTACTTGGAGTTCATGCTCGTCAGATGACTCGAGTCGCTTTTCTAACTGATTGCTAGTTTGAGAAGTTTGCTCACCGGTGGCTATTCTAACTGTAAAAAAAGAAAATAAGTGCTGGTGAAAGAGGTCCTTATGTAAGGCGATTTGACTTTCTGCTGGATTGTCGTTAGTCACAGTCCATCCCCAAGGGGCAAGTTTCCTTCCTTGCTGGTAATTAGACCCAGTATCGTTCCTTTATGAAAAATGGAGATTTCAGCTTTCTGTGGTCTCTTGTTCTGATCTTTTTGGTTATTAGTTGAAAGCCTGGCCTTCATCACTTTTTTAGTGATCTGAGCGAGAAATACAGAACAACTATTCCCTTAAACTTCTTCTATGAAAGTTTGTTGGTTCCCCTTATTAGTTATCATTGAAGGGTTATCTTGTTCTATCATTATCTTTCCAGATGTGGCAACTCCTGCAAATGCTTTGGACATGCCTTCCCAGCATAGAAGTACAGAAGCTGAAAGTTATAGGCGTAATCATTTGCCGCCGGATTTGAATAGTAAAGATGTATCTCAAGATCTTCCCAGGACTGATGTGAATTTTGTTCGTAGCCCTGGTTCTGAAGATTTTCGATTGCCATGGAAAGCAGGGAAAGTACCAAGGAACAATAATACATGCTCCAAGAGAGCACGAAGTACTCAAGTGGAAGATGCTTCGGCAATTACTTTAGTTGATGAAGTTAAGGGATTGACTGATAAATCTTTGACAAGAAGTGGCTCTTTAGGTAATTGCTGATATTTTTAAAAGTCAAAAGTGGAAGCTATGATTTGCCATCAGCAAATATATATGCTCCAACAAGTTAAACTTTTAACTGTTTTTTTTTTTTTGGTAAATGTTAAACTTTTAACTGTTAGGGTATTGAATGTCCCAAAATGGTAGTACTTTTGCTGTCTAAATGGAAAGTTTTGTTGGTCATGCTTTAAATCCAGCCTTTTCAGTTGCTAATGCTCTATTTGATTGGTAAGACTAAGGCATCCAATAGAATATTGATGTCAGAAGGTTAATGTTATTCATAATATGGGTGTATGTCTGATGCCATTTAAAGTGTTGGCTGTAAGCATTTAACTAAGATTCCCTAGGTGTACGTGTTCGAGAGGCATTTTTGATTGTTGATAAAAGGATTTGTTCTTTCAATGAAGCATGCTCTCTGGATGGTCTGAATATGAATTTATACCTTATTTTTTCAGCCTTCCAGTTATATCCTAGTTCATATAATTTAGCAGGAGATGCATATCCCATACCTCGAGTTCAAGTCAAAGGAAACCGCATTTTCCACAATATAGAATCAGAGAATTTCTGTCTGTTTTACGTTCTGCCATTTCCTTTTATTTGAATGTTTTCTATTAAGATAGAATTATGCCAGATACTTCTTCCAAGCATATAATATTGTCTTGAAATCAGTCATACTTGAAAGGTTGTTTGAGTAATGGTTTAGTTTGTCATTATTGAAGGTTTGTGCTGTCATTGCTCTGATAGTTAGTATGGATCTATATTTTTTGTACAAGCTAGTGCTGGGTATTTTTCAACTTTTATGTGCTGTTGCACCACTCTTCAGAGAAAAATCATTTGGGGAAACAGAGGACGGTTGGCAGTAAACGGGGTGATAGAAGAAACAGCAAAGCCCTTGTGAAGAATAGATTTGATGCTTTCATGATGAGGCCTTGTTCTTCAAGTTTCACTGTCTCTCCAGGAGGAAGCAATTTTCTAGGTACAGCTGTTCTACATTTTAATCATAAATTTATCCATTCAGAAAACTTTAGATCAATTTTCAGTTTCTTTTCTTTTTTCAATGTTGAGGAAAAATGCACATTTTTGTTTAGAGAGAACTTTCTCCAAAGAGTCATCTTCTGCAGAGAAGTGACTTGAATGCTGTACAACAAAAGTATCTTGTCATTCACAATGCTCTGTGACTATATAATCCAAAATGCTGACAGCAAAAGGTTCTCATTTCTGGCCGATAAAATAACTCTGCATCTGAGCCTCTGAATGTGCTGCAACTTTGAGCATTTACTTTGACTCAGCTCCATGATATGCTTAATGGCGCATGCAATTTCTGATGCTTGTTATGCTTTTGATATTGCAGTCCATTTGTAGAGAAAGATGTAATCATTTTAAGATATGTTCCTTGGCAAAAACTGGAAATACTGGCACTGTAAGGTGCAAAGCATTTTTAGAGATTTAGGAGAATGAGAGTGAGATTACTGATTGCCAACAGCCAAGCCATTTTAAACGACTCTTATTTTTTATAGTATTGTTGATAAGTTTACCGTTGTCTGCAAACCTGCTTAAGCATGAAACCTGACTCTTGGCTTGCACTTCAAGAAGAGAGTTGAAGCAGAGAACAGAGTAATGAGCAATTGCATGATCATGGGCACGGCAGTTTCAGACGTAGGCGCTGAATAGTTTTTTTTTTTTAATCCTAATTGTTTGAAATAAAGTATGCCAACTCTGTTTGCAGAATTTTTTCGTATGTTGGCATGGTCATTGTAAAAGTCATTGCTCTGGATATGAGCTTGTTAAGAAGATGTGATGTATCCCCCAGAATCAAATTTGTGCATTAAGTTTTTTTTTCAGTTGCTGGAAAGAGAGATACATAAAAGATGCTGTTGTACTTTACTGGAAATGAATATCCTACTACGATCCTCTTGTCCATTCCTAGGACCAACCAGTACCCATGCACACACAAGGTGACTTTGATCTTTCAGGTGACATCACTCTGACTTACAGATGCACAGGATATATTGACTGAATCGAGAAATATCTTTGCTGTTTATAGGAGTTATATCTCCACTGTTTTACTGGAAAGCAAAGATCATCATCTACTATTCGCCGAGTCTAATTTTTTTTTTCTTTTTATGAATAGCTTTCTCTGCTAATATTACTGATTTCATCTTGATAGTCCCAGATTCGATCACGAGTGCCATTGTGAATGCTTCTTCTTTCTTCCTTTCAATAAAACAGATGCTTCAAAGATCTTTAAGGGCCTAAAGCCTTTAAGGACTGTCAACCTGCATCTCCTTAATCATTCATCATAATTGTCTGAGAATGCATGGATTTGCTTAGTTTTTTTTGTTGGCTGGCTTCTCTCGACTGAGGTGTTTTGGGCAAGAGCATTCTGCTGTAGTTCTAATGTGGTGTTAGTCCTTCTATTATAAAAGTGCATCTCCTTCATTTATCCTAATTCTGTGGGAGAAAGCCTGGATTAACTAAAATTGTCATCTGGCTGGCTCTAAACTGCATCGCCTTCTCCATTTGTCCTAATTCTGTTGGAGAAAACCTGGATTATCTAAAATTGTCTTCTGGCTGGCTTTAAACTACATCTCCTTCTCCATTTGTCCTAATTCTATTGGAGAAAACCTGGAGTTTCTAATATTTTCATATGGCTGGCTTTTCTGGACTGAGGCTAGTTCTTTCAGGATTGTGCTACTTGATGTTTGGGCAAGAGTATTCGGAAATAGTTCTCATGTGATGTGCTGCCGTAGGATTGAGGTGTTCTTATTGCTGGTTAATATGATTCTCTTCTGTACAAAATTGCAAACCAGAAATAACTAAACATTAGAGTGACTTAGCTCATCAAAAGGAAAAATGGAGCGACATAAGCTATGGACGAGCTCTTCCTCTGATCTACCATGCTGTTGTTTGGCTTCTCAAGTGGCATATAATAAGTGTTAGCATTATTGTGGCACAAGATAGTAGCTTGGTTTGCTGTTCACCCGTCCTTTTTTTTATATATATATGTTGGCTCGTGGCTTACATCTTCGGAAGTGTGATGTTTTAAGAGGTACTAAAATTGATTTGATGTGGACATCCTATTAATGACAGGGTTCTATGGTCTGAAGTCAGATAATCGTGATGTTACAGCGCTTGTGGATGACCTTTCGTTGATTGACATCCTTGAGGGTAAATTTAAATGCCCTAATCTAGGAAAAGGGAAAGGGAAGAAGTCAGTGAATGGGGATGACAAATTAACTCAATCAGTTAGAAGGGCGTGCTCTGTGCTTCAGCCCCTGAGGCGAGGCCAATCTGAAAATCTTGCTGAGATAGACATTTGCGAAGACAAGAAAATATCCTCTGTGTTAAGCTCTGCGTCCCTTGCAGAAAGTGGTGCTGAGGGTGATTACAGGGACGTGTACTCAGTCGACCCCTCTTCATCCAGTGAGGTAAGTCAGAGGAGTTTTTTGAACTTTCATTTTGAATATTCCCAGGGAGAGAGTGCACATAGCTGGGCCAATCTTTGATCTCCATGCACGCAGACCTTTTGCATATGTAACTTGATCAATTGTTCTTCATGCTTTTGGTAATGACCGCATAAATCTTTGCTATATGTTGGTGCATATTTCTGCTCAAACAAACATAATTGCCCTAACGTGTGATGGATTTGTTGTACTCTTGGACATCTTAGGATTTGGGTTGACACAGTGGGAGATGACCAGTTACCTATTTATTTGCTCTAATTCTGTTCATAACAATCAGGGCCCCTGTGGGAAGCCAGAGAACTGTGTGGATCTTCTTGATTTACCACTTTATACTCCAAAAGACCTACGGGAGAGATTGTCTCTTCCTCCACCTAAAGATTTGGACTCCTTGCTCCTTGATGCTGCAAAACCTGCTTTATCTTCAAAGAGTATGTCTGATCTACGTTCAGGCAAGCAAATAGTTCGCCGAGGTTGCTTGCCACCTTTTGCATGGTCACATGCTTTTAATGGACATTCTAGGAATAATTCTGATGCCGCTAAATTGTCCATTAGTAGGAGTACTTGCCAGGGTCGATGGGTAAGGGTTGCAAGTCCTGTGATTTTGGCTGCAAACTCAGCTGATTGTTATACAGACTTGGACTCTGTCACCTATAACGAGGGCCTGGTTCCCTCTGTAAAAAGAAAAGCAGGGTTTTTGGCAAGTAAAATTGCTTCTCAAGAATGTGCTGGGATTCCACCATGGGACTGGGCATCATCTTCTTCTGCAACTTGCTCTTTTCCCTCCAACCCAACTCTTGGTAAGACATTCTGGCATTACTTAGATTCTATGGATTGTATAAGTTTATCCTCTTGCTCCTTCTAACAGCCCTTGTTTGGTTGAATGGAGCAGCACAATCTAGAGTTGAAACGGAGAATGGGATTAATGGTATGATTTAGTTAACAATTGCATTAATAGGAAATCCAGCATCAATTCTCTTGGTTTGTTTTTCTGCTAAAACATGATTTTATGTATCTGGGGATGACAGGTCTAAAATAAGACTATGTCTACTGATATACCTAAATTATGTTGTATATTGCAGGATAATATTTTAAACATAGAATTTCTTATTTTAAGTAGGCACTAAAGAATTATAACCTCAATGCACTATTCTGATGTTAGATGGTCACATACGATTCTCTGACTCTAGACCGGCTATGTTTGTCCTTTTGTTAATGAGAGCGAAAGATAGTGAACCAACCAAAATATGCGATCTCCTAGTATGATGGGAGGAGCTAAAAAGATATAGAAATTGTTGCCAAAAATTTGTATAATGCATAACTAGAGCCTGTAAACAATAGAACGATTGAGTTATGTTGATTTCAATGACCACTCTCTAATTAGTAATGGGACCTTGGTAAACCAGAGTAGTGGACCCCCATTACCAGTTGGAAACTTATTCTATAAATTAACAAACTCCTTTGTAAGCCAAGCAAAAAGAGAGAAAAAAAGAAAACCCTTTGCCCTTTTTTTACATGGAGTCTTATGCCCATTTTCAAGGTTTGGAATTGAAGAGATCTCAAGGCAGTTGAGGTAGAAAGAACTTCTGAAAAATTTAATGCTGAAGGGTCTACTTCATCTGTGCAGCTCCTTGAGGTTGTTTTGTTTTCCCTAGTTTGATGTGGCATGTGATGAGTGTTGTATTCTTTTTTGTACCTTTTAAGGCCTCCTCAAAGAGAGAGCAGTGTTTATAGCCGTACGATAGATATAGACTGATTCGTTCACCTTTATTAGATGTTAACTTCCTGGATTTATTCCCAAAACCTGTTTCTGTTACATGACAGATATTCTGTGCCCAAATCTGTTAGCTGCTGCGCGAACCTTGTGTGGTATTGCAAGCAAAGAATCTGGAAGGTCTCTGCTGAAGTGGTCAAGAAAGCCTCTGCAGAAGGCACTCAAACCTCGGAAGTTGAAGTCGGGTAAAAATTGTGAAGAAGCCTTTGTGACGCCAAAATCAGAGACAAAAGATGTCACCAATAGTTTGGACCAAATACTGTCATCGAAGAAGCCTAAGCTCTCCAACATGGACATCTGCTTTACCAGATCTCCAATGAGTTGCTCTACCCCCAGGTCGAGCAGATCATCACCAAGCAGATCAGTTAGGGACTTTGTTGCCGAAACTAGACATTCTGTCACTAGCATCTCAAAGCAATCGAGCATGTTGCCCCCAGTGGCACGGGTTTTTGATAAGGCTTATGACAGCCAGCAGAAGCCCAAGACGTCGACGTCGTTGTATTGGAGTAGAGGCAGGGACGGTCTACGCTGACATGCCCTCTACTCCCATAAGGTCCAATTTGCACTGTATTTACTATTTTAAGATGGGGGTTTGGGACAGAAGAAGGGGCGGCGGGGGGGGGGGGGGGGGGGAGTTGGGAGAGATTTTGTACATAATGTATTGTCGATACTGTGGAACAGTTGAAATAGGAGATGCCCCCTCCAGGATGCGGAAGCGGGTAATGTTGTAACCTGTAACAATTATTAGGCTTCGCAAGCAAGTTTAGCATACCCGAGAGGAATTGTTTGCCACCACCCTGTGTAAAGCATTTCCAGTGGCAGTTGAATTCTCACTCTCCTACCCCAGATCCTCATACGACAGATTGCTGCTTTTATTTCGATTTTGACGGCGCTATTGCAATGGCTCTTGTTTATTACTAAAGATTGTAGAGGACGTGATTTGAGGAATGACGATGAGAACACGGAGAATCATGGTGCCATCTTTAGATTACAAGTAGCTGCAGCTTGATTAGCGCAAAACGTGAGTATTCCCCCCTTGCGTTGGCTGAGTTTGGTGGAATCTTGCGATTTGTGGACCGGGTAATCCTGGAGAAAAAGTCGCAAATGTGTCGGAATTGGAAGAAATCATGCATTTTCTGCCCTCTCTATTGTCGCATTTATTCTCCTGGAAGAGTTTTGCAGCCTCTCTTGCACCAACGCCAGATACAGAGTTTCATATGAAGTTCGAAACAGCTCTGTATCGAAAGGTCATGATTCGCGCGAATAAACATGCTGCTGTATAGGTATTCAATTTCAGGGAGAACAAGCAGTAAAAATTAATTTACTATTGTAATTTGGGAGAAATGTACAGCGTGGGGATGTAGCTCAGATGGTAGAGCGCTCGCTTAGCATGCGAGAGGTACGGGGATCGATACCCCGCATCTCCATTTCCTTTTTCACCATCATCTCTTCTCCTCCTCCTCCTCCTCCTCTCATTTTTGCGGAACACTTGAGTTGATTTTCATCCACAGTTGCCACTTGCCAGAACAAAGAGCCATTGGCAACTTCTCTCGTTATCTCAACCTCAAACCTAGGAAAACATTTGATCCAACAGCAGAACAAGAGCCATGGCGAAACTGCAGTCGAAACCTGGCCGCACGACCAGCACGAACACCTCCGTCCCTAACGTCCCCCGGCCAAGACTGGCTTCCTTCCTCTTGATTTCCGCCACCACATCCCGCGACGACTCCTTGAGCACTTTACATGACCGGTTTGCGTACGAACCCTCGATCACATACTCAGGTGCCTTACCCGGCGCAGCACGGGACACATGGGCGATTGCACTGGAAGCAGCTCGTAGGATGCCAACCCGCCTCCTTACGCAGCAAATGGGCTTCTTTCTTGATAATTTGGCAGATTTGTATGAGGGTCGGTCGTCGCCAGCTTCACCTTCATAGACCAGCCAGTCATCTAGCCTCGCAAGTAGTTTCTGCATTTCATTTCCCCAGAGAGGATGAATGATGAGTCTATGCACTCGCTATCTTAGTGAACGCCATTAGCAGATGTAGTAAACGATGTGCACAACGCTACCCTACCTTGAGACGGCGCAGGGTGAGAACGGATTTGCCAGCACCATCCATGAGGATGACCTCCCGCGGATGCCTGCCATAGCTGTCGACTCGGTAGACTATGTTCCCGCGCGAGTCGATAACCGTGAAGCCATTGCAGTCGATCAGGAGCGACTTCCTCCACACCGTAAAGGAAATGCAGGCCTCCTGCGCGTTACTATCATGGCGGGGTTCTCCGATCCGGTGTTGATCCTCGTTCGGGATAGTCTCAAACAAGGGCGAGAGGCGTTCGTGTTCATTCTCGAACTGCTGCTCTTCGTGGACGTGTCTTGACAGATATTTCAGGAACAGCAGCATCTTCTTGTCGGCTACGTCTCTGCGTTGGAAAGCTCAAAGTGGCAAGACGAGCCCCGGTCTGAGGTTTCCTTATGTTACTACTTGTTGACGTTATAAGCGGATGGTCGGACGGAGCGTTTGGGATTGTCTTTCTCAACTGTGTAATCAGACGAAACGAAACGTCGAGTCAGCTGTAGTCGTCAACCCGAGTTTCCTAATTTTTCCACCCACCAGATCTAGACATTGCCTTGATGGACCTCGCCCGACAATCCCAACCTCTATTGAATCGAGCCATTCAACACGTGTGCCAATGCTCCTTGCCCGCCCTGAGCCTAACCGGTAGGTCCAAATGGGGTCAAGGGCTTATTAACTAACAATTTGTTGCAATAATTATGTTCAGTTCATCCCATAGTTCAGATGGGATCGGCCCTCGTCCACGCGACACGTGTGCGGGTCGAGCACATCGTGTCGAAGATTCCATTTCACTTGGCTTAAATTTTTATTTCATGTTGGGATCTTCGATGAGAGTTACGCAAGTGGGCGGGGATCAAGAAGACCTAAGAAGAGGGAAACCCAAGAGAGTTGATGGGGGTCGTTGCCGCCAATGGCTCTTTCTTGGTTCTTCTTCCCTTTGCTGAGGTTTGCCCTAATGAGGTTAAAAGTTGGGCTGGAGATATTTCCCTTGCATCATTTGAAGGCGACTTTGTTGCATGAATTGGAACAACGTATTTTGGTGCTTTGATTCTTGCCAATTTGTCTCTGGTTTGAAAGCGATTATTACAAGCATGCGCACCACAGAACACAGAGAGAGAGAGAGAGAGAGAGAGAGAGAGATGCACGAGTCTGCAATGCATTCGTTAGTCCAAAGTTCATAGCCTAGAAAGTCGGAAAAAGGGTTTACCAAGTAGAAAACCGAGGCCTCTAATGAATTCCTACATGGAGAAAATTCGTAGGGCTTGAATTTTAATCTTTCGAATGACCACGTTCTAGAATTTGGATGACCTCCATATATAAACCAGTTGAGGAAAATTTTTTCCCATCTCTGTTTATACAAATTAACCTGAAAATTAAGGTTATTTTGACTCTGGCTTACTATGTTTTAGAATTTGGACGACCTTACTTTTGTCAAACTATTAGCGTCGATTAGGATAAAATTTTTCCCTTCTCTGCTCATATGAATCGACCTGGAAACTAAGATTATTTGACTCGTGGGTTATAATCTTGACATAAGAATGATTGGCCTTTTTCACTTGGAGAAGCAATCGGATGTATCACAAAATGATAATCTACATCCAATATTACAAGACCAAATAGATTCTTCTTGTTTCTAGAGTTTGGGTGAGCTCTATTGACGATAAGGAACTTGTTAGAAAATGTCCGGAAGTACTTATTAAGTGATTGATCGGGGAATGTAACGAAATCTAATACATTTAGTGATCTTTCAAAAGGCCAGCAACCATTACTCCGAAAATTGAAGCTTACTTTTCTCATCGACAAGTATCTCTAGATGATATTCGTTAACAAGATTTTTTTAATGATATAAGATGTCAAATGCCAAACGGATTCTTGTTTGGAAAATGACATTGGCCATGTCAAATTCTGTCGTGAGCAGCCGACCACGATCAATTTCACACCGACCTTCCTATCACTCAATCATTCAATCTTCTCTCTGTATCTCTCTCCGTAACAGCAATCTGTAATTTTCAATATTTTCTTTCTGAACTTTCTGGGTTTCCAATCCTCTTCGCCACAAATCTAGACACTTTCGGAAAGGCTGGATACACTGATGAGGAATCATGATCAAGGCGCCCTTCACGGCACTGCCTCACATTGGCCCTTGTTGCTCCTCTTCCATCGATTCATGATCTTACCTGTTCCATCATCGAGATTCGAAATAGGGGAATCAACGGAAACTGCCTTGTGTCTTCATTAGGATTTCTGCTTAATCTAATGAAAGTTCCTTGTTTGGTCAAGGAAGACAGCTAGAACCAGACGAAATTGTCCGAGTTCCTTTCCATAATTTGAATATTGAACTTTCAGTACAGCTTGACTTGTGTCTCCAGCTACCAATGATTCGTGATCTCATTAGTTAGTGTGTCAATCTTGACACGCGGCCTCCTCCGTGACCGGATTGCGGCTGCTGTGGTGCCTCGTTTTTGTTATTTTTGGCGATGTTTTAGCCCCCCACGACTGTGCTCCCTGAAATTCTTTTATCAAGTAACACACTAACAAAGATATTTTCTCTATTGAGCCTTATGGAACTGAACTCCTTCGAGGCTTTTGCTGTGACGCCTCAGATTCACCTCACTTAATATCTCCCCCTATCAAGTCTCACGATTTGTAGTGCTATTACAAGAGATCACCTATCTTTGTAATGCTCCAATCTAGGCTCACTTAATTTTGAAGTTTCGAATCAAAGTTTTCCTATATCATCAAAAGACACCCATGTGAGTTAATTTTAATTTTCGCAGGCACACACATATCCTATATTCTAAAATCACTATTTTGTCATTTGGTGCACAATTCGATTCATTCTTGTTCTCTTCATCATCCTAGACACGTGTCAAAAGCTACTCTTTGTCTAGGCCCTTTGGCCTCGGCACCACTTCCTACCCCTTGTTGGACCAAATCGTTATAAGCCTACCTACTTCTGCCTAGTTCATCTATCTTCATAGTGCTCCCATTTGAGTTTGCTTAATTTTGGAATCTCAATGGGAAGTTTTCCTGTTTCGTCAAAAGGCACTTCCATAACTTTAATTTTAATGTTCACATATATATTCTAGAACTGTTGTCTTACTGTTTGGTGCATAATTCAATCCATTCATGTCCCTTTCGCCATTCTAGAAGTCTGTTAGGTGTTGCTCTTTTGTTCAGGTTCTCTGTCCTCGACACCACTCCCTACCCTTATCAGATAGGATCATTGTAGGCCTACTGTCTTCTACCTAGTTTGTTCCAAAGCCATATGCTAGCTGGAGAAGTTCTACTTTGATATCATATGGTAATACCCTGGATTAACTCATTCGATATATTGTGTGTTTTGCTCTATCCAATACCGAGTCTTTGTCCTTTGGCTTACAGATGGGCTTTGTCTTAAGAAGTCATCCATCCCGATTGTGTTCCCACTTGAGCACATTTAACTTTGGTTTTCAGGGAAATTTTTTCCATTACGTCAAAAAGCAATTCCGTGGGTTAATCTCAATTTTGCTTTCTCCTATTATGTATACAATTTAGTTCATTTTTATCCTTTTGTTATTTTAGAAACTTGTTAGGAGCCGCTTCTAATCAAGACCCTCTGGCCCTAGCCCCATCGATTGCTCGTTGCTCTCGTCAAATAGGGTCGTTACATTTGCGATGAGACAATTACAACTGAATTTGGCAACAGCGACCACAGCGTAGTGTCTATGAAGCCTCTAATAATGACATAAGAACTTTTGGCGACAAGTTATGTTCATCAATAGTGATGTGGAGTCGAACCCCAAACTAGTGTTACTCCGTAACATATAGTAGGACTATAAGAACGCCGATATTTAGTCTTAGGCCCAGTAAGCTTCTAATCTGAATAATTCCTTAATTGACGAACCAGTGTGCTAAGGTGACTTAGGGTCATCAGGCTATGATCTGACCTGATCGCTGGGAAAAGCCCATATTGACAGGCCACTCAAGGTGTGCTACGTTTCCATCAAAAAGAGCACGCAGGGCCTGTCAAGGACCACCAGCCCTTGACAATTTCAGGCCTAAAATACTCATGACTGCTCCTTTGGGCTTAGCCACCTCAGCCCCACCCCATCAAACATCAGGGCCCATTCGAACAAATACATAAAGTCCATGCCACTTGGCCCATATGAAAATGGGGAGAAGCGTTTAACCGGGAGATTTTCTTCCCAATCCGAGATCGTTCAAGGTTGACGTTGGCGAGCGAACAAGTCGTGGCCATTAAGCAACTGAAGATGGCTGTTAAATGCAGAACTGTTAAATGCAGAAGTCGTTTGGATGTAGACAGTCTAAGGTGATGATAACTTCTTAGAATTAAGTATGGATGAGTGGATTCGAGGAGATTGAAATCCATTCATATACACAATAAATTATGAAGTTGGGCCATCTTTGCCGGGCCTTAGTTTAAGACATAGTCTTACAGCTTGCGGAGCCTTCGGTGTGCACTAATTGGGCGCACAACAGTAGTAAGAGGCATAGTTTATTAGAATTCGATGCGATAAGGAAATTAGTGAGCTAGGATTGAGGTTAATCGCATCTGGGTCAATTACGTTTCAACGTATTAGTGTCCACTTGGCCAAAAGTACCGGTTTAAGTTCTTGGGTTAGTGATGATATGACATGTATATGACCAATTCCAACATGATTAGCTAAAATGTTCATTGTTTTCTTGTCATTCACTATCATGATTTCAAACTTGATGGCATCTCATTAATTACACACGACATTGTTTAATTTGACCTGATGATATCTTATTGTCAAGTCATCACAATTTGTGAACCATTTTTTTTCGAATAGTGGAGGATATTTGATGTCAGGTTCAAGTTAGTGGGGTTGATTTCGTGTCATAGTGAGTCGTGCAATCATGGCGACTGATCAACCCATTATTTGATTGTGCTACACAGGTCGTATTGTGTCATCCTTTTAATTTGTAGACCACATTCGTGTCACGTAGGTCCAAATGATCAGCTTAATTGTACCGTATTCTTGTTAACCCATTTTCTAGTGCAACCTTATGGCGGCATGACGCGAGCAACCATCGCGAAAGAAAGGAAAAACTTATTAGGCTACTAGTGCATTACAATATTAAAACAATAAACCCCATCTTTATTTAACAGCATAATCCTTTGGGTTTGATTTTATAATATAACATAGGTGTCAAGAGGGCTTGAACTAATCCTTTCTAGATTCCTAATTTGCATCCCTTTTTGTCAACAAGTGAGCGCCCTGCAAATTGAAAACCGCCTCTCCTCCACAAGAAGACATGCATGGGAGAACACCTAACTTGAAAAGCTGGCTGGTGAAACTTTAAAAAACAGAAAAAGAATAAGGAAGGGGGAAGAGGAAGTCATTCAATCAGCTTCCTAACTTGAAAAATACTCCATCCCTTCCTTCTGGGACAGGGAAAGCATAGTCATTGATGAATCGCTCTGTGGATGAACGAGTACATGCATGTACTGTATGACCTGTTGCAGCTTTTTGATGGAGAAGTACAATCAAGTGAACTGCGACAAAGTCTCTACCTAACAAAAGATAGACCATGAAATGTGTGGCTGCGAGTCTCTGAATACCTCACACTTTCAGCAGCCGAAGCAAAGATGGAGCCTGAGGCGAGTCTACGCATCGAGACATTGACTGAAACGTTGCCGTCGATATGATCTGTGAGCATTTTGTAGAAGCTGGGTTACAGCTAACCCTACCAACTCCCTCTTTGAACGAGAACGCCAACGAACGAGAATGATCCGACTTCTAGATAAAGACTGCTCTGGACATGACGTGAAGTATATCGCACTGATCTTGTTTTAATGGTAAATTTCCCGTCCATGTCGGATTCACTTTTGCTCGCACCTCAACTAAAGATCCATACATGATGCGTTCGTTATCATATCTTGACTCGAAAATAACCGGATCTACGTGGACCGAGAAAAGAGTTGGAAGCATGCCAAGTGTCGACTCCGTCTCGAGGCCGCTCCGGTAATTTTCACGAACTTCAAGGGCGGTTTTCTAGTGAGAGAGAGGGTCGGACCATTTTCGGCCCAGCGAACTCAGACCGAGTAGTTTTTTCCCAAGTTAGAATGTCGAGTCGGTCTATGCAATCGGTAATGAATGTCACTTGCTAACGGATATCATAGATCAATTGCTTAACGATGGAATGTTACTATCCCACCATCTTTGCCACAACTATCACGTGTACTTCGGGTTGAATCATGCGAGACAAAAGTTTTGGAGCCCACGCCCCATTTGATAGCATAATGAATTTCGTGAGCCATGCCAATTCATTGTTAATTCTATATGTCCACGGTGGCTCGACGCGCCGGGAATAATTCGTATAATTGGTCATAAATCTATTATACGAATATCAATTTAGTCCTACGTTTTTCAGCTTTGCCTTATTTTTAAGCTTTAGCACGGAATTTCAATGAAGTACTTTTAGCCAATTTTAGCTAAAAATAATTGAAGTGTAGGTGTATTATATAGGATATAAACAATGATTAAATCGTTAAGCCAATGATTGTTGGATAAAATTAATTGGGAGGACTACATTGTAAATCTGCGCAAAAGGTATGGGATTAAATTAGTTAATTTTTTTTTTAAATTAGTACTAAATTAATATATATATATATATATATATATATATAGTGAATTGAAGACCGATTGAATAATTTATTCATTTGACACCGATGACTTGAGGTGGAAATTGGCTCTATCTATTGATTTACTGGGTCCAACACATTGGTTCTATTTTGGTGGTCGGCTTTCCAAAGGGCTTAAGAAACACTTCACTCGAGTCTTCGCGCAGGCACCAATAAAGACCGAGAACTCCACAAAAGGAATTAGCAAAACCAATTAGTGAGAAGATTGGAAAGTTAATAATCCAGTTACAACAACTTGAGCACCTATAAATATGGCATTGAAATCCATTTATACTGTATACCTAATAGTTTGCGAGATTTTAAATAACTTAAGTATAACGATACATGCCTGAAAAGGGGGAACAATCAGACGAGGCCCTTGGCTTGTCGGAGACAACTTTAGCTGAAAACCCTATCCGATCGGGGGCGACAGATAGCATCATTCCGACCGACTCATTTAAAACATGCGAACGACCGAGGTGAAGAGCTTCGTTCACACGGGCACTCTCGGAGACGGCCACGTCGAGTCCTCAATGTCGGCTTTCGAAAGATCGCAGTCCGACTCTGGTTGAATCCCGACGAATGCACGGCATGGGCAACTCACGTGGGGATAAAAAGAAAAGAAAAGAATCATATAGAATCGAGTGCCCCCTTTTTTTATCCAAATTTTCTATTGATAAAGACTACGCATAGCGCACTTAGTTATCACAAAATGGATTAATAAAGATCTTTTCTTTCCCTTCCCTCCTTCCTTGTTCTTGTTTGTTTGTTTGTTTGTTTTTAAATGTTATTTGAATAGTGAGATGAGTGAAGATTCCTACAAACGGGAGTTGGTGAGCCTTTGACTAGGGGAGCCGGGTGGGCCCGGGGAAGTCCTGGGCTTCGTGCTCCAAAAGGACCTTCTAGAAGCCCAACTGTTTCGGGCCCACTTCTCGAATCCCCCAACACGGATCAGTTTGAGTGGCCATCGCGCGGTCCTCGTGCCGAACCGTCCCACTACTTCTCGTGGGCCCGCTGGACAATCCTCTGATGCTCCGAGATTCCCATTTATTTGTCTTCTTCTTTTTCAATTTTAATGGAAAAAAAAAAACCACAAAAAAAAAACCCTTAGCTCGTCGGCCAATTATTCTTTTTAGAAAAGGAAGAGGAAAAAAAATTGTGGTAAAAGTTTGTCACCTCGTTGTCGCCGGCGAGAGCCGATTGCGCCACATAAGTATTTTCCGGTTAAAATCCGTCGAAAGGACTTAATTGATAAAGTTTGCAAAAGGTTTAAAAATTATTTGGCAAAAAAAAGTTTATGACTGAATTGACAAAGTTGCAAAATGTTTAGGATTTAAATGGCAATTGTTCCAATAAAACCTCAAGATGGTCGAATGTTCACTCGATTTCACGGTGGCGTTGTTGACGCACGGGTGCTCCCCACAAATTATACTTTGGAAATTCAATTTGGTGTTAGGTTTCTGACAATAGGAATAAGAATGAGTCGGGGTTAATTTAAAGGGTTGAAGCCATCGGATTATCCAATGAATTTTTGCAAATTGTATGGTTGGATTTTCCGATTTTGTTTGGTGCCAATTGCGTCGTTGGACCGTGCACTCTTTATTGTTCGTATCGGCCATTCCTTTAAAAAACCGCCAACTTGACCGCCACATGACCGTCGAATGATGTGGCGACATCCTCGTTGATATTTAAAAATTCAGGAAGTAATAAATGATTCAAGTAGACATTTCTCAAGAATTAAAAAAAAAAGGGACATTTGAAATGGAAAAGAAAAAGAAAACCAGAGTACCTTTTCTTGTCTCCTTTTGATTTTGTTCTTTCACTTTTACGAATGACACTTCTCATTCTCCAATCCTCATGTATGAATCAAGGTAAAGTTCATTAACTTCTTTTTTTACATTAGGTTTCACAGTCGCTTACCGTAAATAGTTATTCATTTTGTTTATTTCAGCAATTTTATGTGCTCTTCTTGCAAGTTTTATATTATGAATTTGCCATCTTAGAAGTCGGTTTTTCTTTTTCCTTTTTTCAGATCAAGTAAACTGTTGATTATAGAAAGGGGGCAAAAAAAAACTAGACCATAGTCAAAGTTTAGAAAACGATACATCAAATCCAGTTCGATTTTAGAGAATTTTTTTTTTGCGTAACTTTAACTATTTTATCGAGTTGACTTTGTTTGAGGTATATGTTAGCAACGGAAAAGAACAAAATTGTTAGCTGCATCATAGTGAAAATATTTTCTCCCTGCCTCTCAATATCATGGTTCGATCACTGCCGCCGCGAATACGGCCAGACTTGTCGAACCCAGATCTTCGGTGGCCATGGCAATCGCCATCAGCATTTTGCTTTCATGGTTAGCTTTTAAAGAACCTTGCTTTTGAAACTCTCCTATTGAGGCATACAGGAAGTCGCAATAACAAAAAAGACTGCTAAATGCCATGCACGCAAGTCATAAGCCGAAGTCACCCAAGAATTCAGATCATAATTCCTGTGGGTAACTAGATTGCATGGCAATGTAATTACATCAATATGATAATCTAGAAGTACAACAAATGTATCTCCGAGTTCCAAGTCGAATCCAAGAATGACGAGTCGAAACCAATGCAGAGTTAGGAGGACTATAATCACACTGGGTGAGCGACAAGAAGAAAATGGCCAATCTTAAAAAGAGAAAGAAAAGGAAAAAAATTAAAACATTTATTATATTAGTAACAAAAGATATTCTGTTTTGTTCTTCTTAAATTATCAGCTTCCCACGTAGGTTGATTGACATGACTGGACTGTCATATAGGTAACTTCAGATGAAGATTATGTTATGAATTTATTGCTAGAGTTAAAAGGTTTAGAATTGAAATAGTTACTGTAGAATAGATTTAGAATTCAAGTGGTAAATTTTCCTGTAACGGAAGCAAGTCTGAAGCTGAAGTTACCTGAGAATTTAGATTATGATTCTTATATGTGACTAAATTGCATGGCAACGTAATTGCAGGAATATAATCTAGAAGTAACCCAATAGTATCTCCAAATTCTAAGCCACACGCCTAGATGATGACTCAAAACTGATATGACTAAGCCATCCTCGACGAGTGAGGATTAGAAAATTTGAAGGAAAAAAAATCAAAAAGAAGATGAACAATAATCACGAAATAGGAAAGAAAAGACCAAAGAGAAAAAAGATCCATAACATAACTCAAAACAACGTCGCGTTGAGTAAATCTGTTCTCCTCAAATTGCCAGCTTGCCATGTCAGCCGATTGTCATTGACTGGATTGCCATGTCAACAATTTAGATGAAAATTAGTCGGAAGGAAAAAATTGTAATTACATGCAAAGACTTATGAATATATTGACTAAAGTGAAAAGTGTAAGATTGAATCGACATCCACACAATAAGTTTAAGATTAAATTGGTACGTTTTCTATAATGCAAGCAAGCCCTAAGCTGAAGTCACTTGAGCATTCAGATCATGATTCTTGTGCGTGACTAAATTACATGGAAACATAATTACAACAACATAATCTAGAAGAAACCCAAAAAAAAATCTCCAAATTCTAAGTCACATGCATCGATGATGACTCAAAACCGATATGATGAAGACGTCCTCGATGAATGAGGATTAACAAAATTTGAAGGAAAAAAAAAGCCAAGAAGAAGATCCACAATAATCATTAACAAATAGAATTCAAATTATAACATTACTCAAAAGTAATAATGGCATAAATAGTCTGTGAACTTTAATCTATTTCCAAAATTTTAATTTGTTTAATATTGTCCCCAAATTTTACCTTGATGTATAATGTAGTTCATGGAATTTTAATTTATACGATATGATAATTGAATGTTTGATACATGATCAATTAGTGTAATATGTGAAGAATATTCGATATTACTTCTATTATATTAAGGCTAGGGATAATACTAATTATTTTTATATAATTTATGGACTAAATTGAATATGTATGAAAATTTTAGAGATCACATTGAATAATCTAAATCAATGACCACATTGCATATCAAGGTAAAATTCATGGATGTTATTGAAAAAAATTAAAAGTATATTGATTATATTGAACATTGAGCCAAAACTTATGAACTATTTATGTTATTTTTCCTCTTCAAAACGATGTCGTGTTGAGCAAATTTATCCATCTCAAACTGCTAGCTTGCCATGTAGGTCATTGATGATGAGTGAACCGCCACGTTAGTATTTTCAAATGAAAATTAGCCAGAAGGAAAAATGAAATGTTTATGACTAAATTGACAACTGCAAAATAAATATCATGATAGAATTGATAATATTTCTTGTAACGCAAGCAAGTCTTAAGCTGAAGTCACATAATAATTCAGATCATGATTCTTGTACATGACTAAACCGCATGGCAACAAGTCTTAAGCTGAAGTCACATAATAATTCAGATCATGATTCTTGTATATGACTAAACCGCATGGCAACATAATTATAGCAACATAGTCTTTAAGTAACCTTAAAACATCTCCAAATTCTAAGTCGCGTGGACGGATGATGACTCGAAACTGATATGATGAAGACATCTTCGAAGAGGGAGGATTAGAAAATTTGAAAGAAAAAAAAATCAAGAAGAAGATGAATAATAATTATCAAATAGGAAAGAAAAGAAAAATGAGAAAAAATTATGGCATTACTCTAAACAATAATTGTGTTGAGTAAATTTGTCCATCTCAACCAGCTTGCCATGTAAGTCAATTGGCATTGACTGAATTGCCATATCAACAATTTCAAGCAAAGCTAATTAGGAGAACTATATCAAAATTTCAAGAAAGAGTTTACGAATTTATAGGCAAAACTAAAATTATTAAGATTGAATTGATGTCCATACATTATGTTTGCAACTCATTCAATACTTCTGCCAATAATCAGTAATTTTTCCTTTAATGCAAGCAAGTCGTAAGCTGAACTCACCCAAAAATTCAAATCATAACGCTTGTAAATGACCGAAATCCATGGCAACATAAGTACAACGGCATAATCTAGAATAAAGTAAAAAATTTCTCCAAATTCTTTCTCACGTGCACGAGAGTGATGACTCAATATTAATACTTTTCAGAGTTAGAGGGACTATAATTATTCAAAGTTATAAGTGTTGGGAATATAAATCTCAAACTTCATTCACTTTCATCTTGGTTCAGGTCATTAAATTGTCAAGTGACTCTACCATTTGGATATCGTTTATCGTAACACTTGGATTCATTTGAGTCCTGTAACCTAAGGCCAAATATATTGTTCGATAAATTCAGGGTTCTGAAAAACTCATAAAATTAGGGTTTTAGACTTACTTATACTTAAAAATGTTCACAGATTATCAACAGATTTTTGCTAACAAAAAAAAGGGATTGAATTCTCTCTACGTGGAGCACAGAAGGGGGAAAGGGAATGACAAAACGTGGCGCACATCGCAGCAAGGTCAAAATGCCGTCATCAGTTCCTGATGTCCCCTGGTATTTTGCAGAAACCTCTTCTTGGTTTGGAAAACCCTAGTTTCAACATAGCCAACCAAATTTTCAAAGGGACGACCCCAATGTGACAAGTTAGCAGGCGATAACAAAGTGGTTGGTAGGGGGGATGTTTTCCAATTTAAACTTTCTTCGTCTGGTGCTGTGCGGTTTGGTTTTGGTTACGGAGGTTGCTTCCGGGACAAGTCGTCTGCTTTTAGTTGGTTAAACATTACACTAGATGACGCGAAAAATAAAAAGCAGAAGGAAGACAATCTCGATGACCCTCGTATCTTTTCCCTTTAGGACGAAAGGAAAAACACGAGATCATGCCTTGACCCTTCTGCTCAGGGCAAATCTCCCAACTTTCAAACGTATCCATACTCCCCATTTCTCCTTAGATCGATTTTTGTAATCTGCTTTTCCCACCTTTTCTGCTTATTTTCCTTCCTTGGAGTGAAATGTCGTCAGATTTCTCGGTGGAGATAATGGGAAAATGATGGTTGGCAATGAGAAAACAATATGCTAAGTGGGCCTGACTTTTCTCTTAGCATTTATTACAATATGAATTCAGGAATGGGATAAGATCATGGAGCTTGGAGAATGCATAAGAATGAGATTACAGGAGAAGAAGCACTTACGGCTAATGATTTCAGGTTGGACGGTTGAATTTGACTGGAGAAAACATGCAAGTGACCATCCGAAGTCAATTAGAAGCTGTGGGATTTCGGTCCATGGAAACAAAAATGAAACCGCCATTACATTCAATGCTACATCACTGATGACATCTTGAGTTCCACGGACAGAAGCAATGATGGAGTTTTTATTCCGTCCCTTGCTAGTATGTACAATCTGTTTGTATTTATTTTTTAATTCCAACCTTAATTTATGGCTTCCTTTCTAAAGGTTGAAAATAAAGAACATATTATTTAACTTTTGAAGCATCGCAGAAATAGATTATATATCATTTTATAGGTCAAGCTTTGAATATATTGAAGATTTCAAGTATCTCTGTTTGAATAGAAAGGATCAAAGTCCAGAGTAAAAACTACTCTAGATAGGCCTATCTATCAAAGTTAGCTTTTGAACTGAGGAAGTTATGATAATCAATGTTCATTTCGTATCATGGTTCGATTATGAAAGCAAACACCAATCGAGGAAATTCGCAAAACAAACATGGGAAAGCACAATCGCGTGCTACCCAATGTGAAATTAAAATAGTCCTTCACATACGTCTTAGGACACCGTCACTAAAAAGAGGTCAAAA
Source organism: Melaleuca quinquenervia (assembly GCA_030064385.1). NCBI lineage: Eukaryota > Viridiplantae > Streptophyta > Magnoliopsida > Myrtales > Myrtaceae > Melaleuca > Melaleuca quinquenervia. The sequence continues at coordinate 3,485,594 of CM057722.1, forward strand.
GGAGCTGTTTTGAACAGGAAACAAGCACTAATACTTTGTTGTGGAGGATCTTGAACATTTCAATTGTCAAAGCAAACCAAATCAAAATCTTCACAACCCCCAACTCCAACGTAAAATATGCTCTATTTAGGTCCTCGTCATGTCATCATGAGCCTCATCACCACCGTCATGTACATTGGTATTATAATCCAAAACCTCAATGTCGAAGTAGTATTATAAATATAGACCCACCCAGCATGACATGTGAATCCTACGTATGAACTGTAAAGAGACAACGAAGCACGAATCTTGAATTATACATTAAGGGAAGTGAAGTCATAAACGACTCCATTACGCATATTCATTGGTCAAAACATCCGAATTCCGTGGTGGGTACCGTGATTTCTAAAAACATTTCGGATGTAATCTTGCTATGATGATCACCTCACTCAATTCTTTCACACATCGTTCTTCGCGCACAGATGTTGAAAAGAGTTGTAGGATCAACAAGAGATTGCGATATTGAATCATGTTAAGTGATTCAATTAAACTTGTATTCATCGACTAATAAAATGCGCTCAATTAACATCAAAATCAACCCTGGGATCACAAAATTGTCAACCCTAACAAACCCCACTAAGCAAACAAAAAATCACTGGTTGGCGGCGGGTGGTTTCTGACGACTTTGACATTGTTCAGATTGCTTCAAGAAGCTCATCTCAATTCGAAACTGATGGAATAATTGGCCTTGGGATATGTCTATTTCATCGGACGTGCAAATTCTTCCTTCCTTCCCGTGTCTTGGTCTTACCACTATAAGAAATTAAAGACGAATACCTTAAAAGTTATGTATGGACCTATCAGTAAAATATCAATAGAAGCAAAAATGCTAGGTCTCTAATCTCTCTATAATAAGATGATAAAGACGCTCTAAATGGTCTAATTTTCCACGCTTTCCGTTTCATACCGTTGACTTCCGGACTAATAACCAGGATTAAGAATAATGACAACCGAGAATTATTGTAGGCACCTTCTCATGACTCATGAAGTAAACCCCACTTCTACCGGGTTTCCAAATTCTGCTCCCGCGGATCAACTTTGTGTGAAGTTTTGTGAAGGACCACCGCCAACTGTCCTAAAAGCTTAAGCCGTTAGGTGAAGACGTGGTTTAATATTTATATACTTTCACACTCCCCCTCACGCTTAGTCTGGTCTTTTTTTTTTTTTTTTGCCTAGTACTAAGCGTGGAAGGACTTTGGGGAGACTAGGGGCCTAGTAAGATTTGAACTCAGGACCTCCTGCTCTGATACCATGTGAAGTTTTGTGAAGGACCACCGCCAACTGTCCTAAAAGCTTAAGCCGTTAGGTGAAGACGTGGTTTAATATTTATATACTTTCACACTCCCCCTCACGCTTAGTCTGGTCTTTTTTTTTTTTTTTTTGCCTAGTACTAAGCGTGGAAGGACTTTGGGGAGACTAGGGGCCTGGTAAGATTTGAACTCAGGACCTCCTGCTCTGATACCATGTGAAGTTTTGTGAAGGACCACCGCCAACTGTCCTAAAAGCTTAAGCCGTTAGGTGAAGACGTGGTTTAATATTTATATACTTTCACACTTTGGTGGGAACTTCTGGTGAGCTATCTCCTTAATTATTAATTGTTTTACCGTTGATTAAAGATTACTTTTTTGACGTTCTGTAAATTGGACAAAGGAGATGCCCTGTTGCCCAATCGGGGTATGGAATATGTTAAGATGTCACGTTAATTTCAGTTTTTTGTTCGAGTCCCAAAGCATCACAAGAAAAATAGGGCAGTCTGAACTTGGGTTCTGTGACCACGTGAAATTGACATTGAGAGTTTCCGCTCCGGTTTAGTCAAATGAATGTTGCTCGTGCCATTTAGAGGGGATGAAAGTCAGATTGCTTCAAGGATGGGGACTTCTATCTTGATCGATTTCTCTTTCGCTTTTCTGATGATCTTCAATAAAAAGTTTTACTGAAGCTAGGAAGAGCACAAAGGGAAAATAGACAATATTGGCTTTCTATGTTCCTTGGCATTTGTTAAAGAACGTCGGCAAGTATTTATATTGAGCAATTGTTTTACGCTAAATAATTATATTAGTTACGACTAAAACATTCAAAAATTATTCAGGAATTGATTTCTCGTGTAAGCAACATGAAATCATAAATTTAAAGGTAATTTTTAAGCTTATAGATCACGTGTGCATGTCGTAAGAAATGAAAGCTAAACAGGCTATTTGCTCTTTCAAGCAATCCTACTCGATCTTGTGTTGTTATCAAGGTCATGGTAATTAGAAAAAAAGAAAAGAAAAACAGATCACCACAATTTCCAAAAAAACAAAAAAACAAAAAGGAAGAAGAAAGTGCTTTTTCAACACATCCAAACCAATGTCATCCATATGATGCCGTGTAGTGTTTTTGGACAGGTACTGCATTCAGGATTCGGATTCCCTGCTTTGCCTCCTAAGCAAAGCAGGGGTGCTCTATCAACAGCAGGATCGAACGGCTGCCTTTTAAAAAAAATGTAAAAGAGGGTGGGCCCCACTTTAATAGGGGACCTACCGGAATCCATTCCCTGCACTCATGGGAACTTTCAACGAAACACAACAAAATCATATAAATCAAAAGAAAAGAATGACACAGATGATGTAATATAATTTATAAAATTTTAATTTATTCAATTTGATTCCCAAAACTTAATTCAATGTGTAATGTGGTTTTCGAACCTTTAATTTGTTCAATGTGATCTTTCAATTTTTCGTATATGTTTAACGTAGTCCCTAAACTATAAGAAAAAAATTAATATTGTCACAAGGAATAATATTGAATATTTTCATATAATTCAAGAACCGATCGAACAATTACTAAAAGTCCAGTAATTACACTGGACAGACTAAAATTTTAGTAACCACGTTACATATTGTGTCATCATCTCAAATAAAAAAAGAAATGAGATATTGAGATTTATCAAAAGAGGATAAAGAGAGAGTGAAATCCAGATGGAACATAGCTGTATTGTCCGGCCATTAAAAGCATTACTTGGTTGGAGGAATTAAGGACGGCATACATCAAATATAAATCAACCAGAATTCCTCATTGCTCCTGTTTTTCCTAGGCCGGCAATGTTATGACAAAAGGGTATCACGAAACTACGCATGCATTTTCTCCTAGGAAATTGGTTTGCGCGAGAAAGTATCTTATTGGACTTTCCTTCTATATCTTAAAGGATAAGATTGCAAACAATTTTCAGAAAATTTTATCCAGTCAATTTTAGATTTATTATGCGGATATCAATCCGATCTTGAACTATTCAATTTTACAAATCTAAACCTAAACCTTTTTGAAAAATCTACTAATATAGTCATTTTGACTAATTTTGGTAGAAATTTATTGACATGGACAATTGAAAATTGTTTTGAAAAAATCTGGATTTTTTCCTATTTCTTTTATACATATTTTCATTTTTTTCCCTATTCTATCCATTCATCTTCTTTCTCTATTGTTTGCCGGCCATTGGCAAGGGTGACCTACCCTAGCCATCATGAGGCTCTATCAACCGACAGAGGAAAAAAAGATAAAAAAAAATAGAATAGGTAAAAAAAGGAAAAAAAAAAGTAAATTTAAAAATGCAAAAATTATTCCGTTGGCACCGATTGTGCTACGTAGGATGACTAGCATGGACTTGAACATAATATTAGTGATCCTTGGCCTAAATTGTTTGGATGAATTACATTAAAAAAAGTCAGGATTATGCTAGCCAAATAAAAAGTTTTGGATGAATTGGCGGGTCCTATAGTAGGTTTTGCTTCCATCCTTAAACAAGCTACCAAATTAGCAAAAAGAAGTTTCCCCTTTTTATTTATAGATAAGGATTTACTTTTTTATATACTAAAGAAAAGATACTCTAATCGCTCATGATTATGTCACGAGCAACCTTAGGAAATCAATTCCCAAGTTAGCCTTCCCAATTTGAATTGAAGAGTTGGCCAAGCGAGAAAAGAAAGTTTAGTGAATATGAGATCTTATTTACTTGACTGAAAATTGAGCTTGGTGAACTAGCAAGTTGACGATGAGCGAGATCTAGTGCTTGTTCTTATTGGTTAACTTGTTCAGCATCCAGCGGTGCACATCCAAATGGATCCATCATGTTTCTTCCAGAAGAGAACTAGGTCACCGAATGAGGCTTTAAAGGGCCGGATATATCCAACATCGAGCAACTCTTTCAATTGCTTCTGAAGTTCTTCTAGCTATGGAGGGGCCATGACTAGTGGTCGAGCATTCAATTCTAACTCGATCCAGTAGTTCACCTTCCTCTTAGGAGGTAGTTTCTTGAGCAATTTTGAATTATCATATTCTTGAAGGAGTCAAGGATCTAAGTCACTTTGCTTAGAGACTTCTCTTTCATGTTCACCTAGTCCTTGGGTCCTGAGCAGGACAATGAATGTCACATCTTCGTGTTTCACTCGACTATATCAAATGGAGCTCTATACCACTTGCCAAGGCATACTCTCTAGCGTTCCCATCCTGTGCGGCTTTAGAAAATCGATTCCTAAGTTAACCTTCCCAGTTTAGATTAGAGAGTTGACTGAGAGAACTTAGTCAATATGTCAATCGATACAAATGAAGAATGGTGGACTCTTTAACTCTTATATACAAGGGCAAGATACTAGGGATAGCCACCCCCTTTTCTTAGTCTTAGCCGACCGTTCCTTAAAATCCAAAGCCATGTCCAGGCATAGGCCTTAGGCCCCGTTGCTCATCCATTCGTTGCCTATCTCATTGCTCGGCCATGTGCCATTGGAGCCTATATAGCACAAGTAGGGGTGAGCATGTAGGACTGCCCAACTCGGGATCGAATCGGACCGGCTAGTTAGTCCGGTTCTTCAGATTTGTAGTTCGGTCCATGGTTCCAAAAAATAGAACCGGTTCTCGAATGGTTCGGTTCTTGGTTCTAGGGTGGAATCGGACCATTAGGACCGGCTCACCTCCAATCCTTTTACTTGACTTTGACTTCAGACTTAAGAGTTAAGAGACGGAGCACCCTAATTTTTTCTTTTCCTTTCCTCCGTCCCACCCAGCAAGCATGAGCAGGCAACAACAACTTCGCCCATTGCTCGTTGGTCTAGTATTGTCATGCGACTATAATAATGCAGGTCAACACTAGTGGACAATTTGTTGGTCTTGCAAAAATGGTTGGGGGAGAAGGATGTTTGCTGGAAGTAGGATGTGCACATTCATCATCATCATCTTCTTCTTCTTTTTCTTTGTTTATTCCCCAATTGAAATTATTCTTCTCATAGATCCTGGTCTCATTCGATCGCCTGAAAATCGGACCGGACCGGCCCTAAATTGTGTTGGTCTGGTTCTAGGTCCTAAAAATTGGGAATCGATTTTGTCGGTCCAGTTCCTGATTCCACAGGAGGGATCAGACCGTCTGAGGAACTGATCACCCCTAAGCATAAGGGCTTATCCTAGGTTTTTCAAGGCCATGTCTGGAATCGATTCAAGGATGGACGCTGGCTCGTTCACAAACCAAGCGCGGATCGATCCAAAAATCAATGTTGAGTGGGCGATGGACAAGCGATTGGAGAGGTTAGCGCCTAATCCGTGTCAATTACATGGTTGATTGGGGTTTCGAGAGATTCCAACAAAGAAACTAGAAGCCATTTGCTTTAATCATGCCAACCGTATGGAAGCTACTTTGAGTCAGGATTCATTGCACAATCCAAAGGCATAAACTTAAAACAGTTCATAAGAGAAAAGTATTTTCATCGTCCGCGAAAATATTTTAATATAAATTATTGTTCATAATGACAATATTGTTTATTAACTAATCATTTCAATTGATATAAGCTATAATCATTTATTTTTCATGAAACGAACCGAGTCTCTATATCCAAAATTAATTCGGATGAACATGTGTGGATACAATAGATGGCATTTGGGGCGGACCAAACACAAAAGAAAATAGGTGAACAATGAGGCAATCAGGCAAGGGCAAAATGGCCTGATTTGGGGCCGGCAGATGTCCCAAAAAGCACTGTGCATTATTGTGAACAACACTGAATAGATGAACGCGTTCGTGGGGGAATCGTAGGCATTACAATGAATGAGATTTTGTAGTGCAATTAATCACGTTTTCTTTTGGCTACTCAATGAGATTTTAGCTCAGCCTTTTGTGGATCATTTGCCTGATGTAGGGAAAAGGCTCCGCAATCGTAATGTGAAAGTTATCGCGTCGCCGGGGCGATGGTCACGAGGAAAGTTGCCTGTCCACTTTTATTCAATTTACTAAAGTTCATGCAGGCAGCGCGATAATTCAATGTTTAATTCCCAGGACCTGTCCTTTCTTTGTCATATAGCCATCCATTAACATCTATCACTTGTTCTTTTGGTAAAATCCCATCTCCACCACTTGCAAGTCCGATGTTAAATCTTAATTTAACAGTGTCACCTACAAAAACATGAGGGGGAGAGAGAGAGAGAGAGAGAGAGAGAGAGAGAGAGAGAGGAAAAAGAAATGTCCGTCCAAGAAGGGTTGACTCGGACAATATCTGCCGTGGATTCGAGAAAAACTCATCCTCCTCCCCCTCCCAAAGGGGGGGCCCCACACGGTGCGGGCCATAGGTTTTTCCAAAATAAGGCCCACAGGGTGTGGGCCCCGCCCGTTTCCGCGAACGGGAGAGATCAGACACATTTTTGGTGGTCGCACACAACATTTTTCACAAATACGTGAAGAAAAAAGATATGTATATGTATTTATATACGTGAGTCCATCTGTGTATATTATATTCCTGCTACTATAATTCTTCTGCATCGGGTCCATTCGATCTCCTCCTCAACCATATCGACCTTTGTCATCTTCTTCTTCCTCCTTTCTCTCTCTAGAACTCCACTTGGTTACTTTCTCTGCATCTCTCTCTAATCTTCAAAAACCTGCGCACCGCGTTTTCCTGTCATTTTTCCCGGATTCTCTGCGCGTCGTCCCACAAATTCCACTCCATTAATATTTCCCGATATCTTAGTCCAAGATATATACACACGCCACAGACGCCATAAATAACCGCACCTACCTACTGAAGCTACGGCTTCGCTCGCGTTCTCCATTGGCGACCGAAACCAGAGATGAAGGGTCTCGCCATGCACGGGCGACGGTGGGCGTCGGACACCGTCCCCGGCAAGTCTCCGGCCAGCGACAGCACTTCGCCGGCGGGTACGGAGTTCAGCTCCGGCGAGGAGCTTGTCGAGGTGACGCTCGATCTGCAGGACGACGACACGATCGTTCTCCGCAGCGTCGAGCCCGCGACGACGGCCTTGGCGTTAATGATCAACGTCGATGACGACGGCGGCGGCAGCGGGGCTGGGACCCCCCGTTCGGCGTCGGCGTCGGCGTCGGCCCCATCCCGGTCGCCGGCGATGCGCCGCAGCTCGTCTAGCCGGCTCCGGCAGTTCTCACAGGAGCTCAAGGCGGAGGCCGTGGCGAAGGCGCGGCAGTTCTCGCAGGAGCTCAAGGCGGAGCTGCGGCGGTTCTCGTGGAGCCACGGCCACGCGTCCCGCGTGCTCTCGGCGTCCACGTCGTCTGCTGGCCAGAATGGTGGCGGGTTCGATTTGGCCCTGGCGGCCCGGGCCCTGCGGAAGCAGCGCGCGCAGCTCGACCGGAACCGCTCAGGCGCGCAAAAGGCGTTGCGCGGCTTGCGGTTCATCAGCAACAGCAAGAATAGTGGCAACGTCGATGCATGGAACGAAGTTCAGGCCAGCTTCGATAAGCTTGCCAAGGATGGTTACCTCTACCGTCAAGATTTCGCACAATGCATAGGTTTTCGTCATTCCTCTCTCTAAATTTACGTACGTTTATGATGAATTTTTCTCCTCAAGGTTAATACTGATGACGTTCTTGTATTTTTCTTTTCTTTTTTCTTGGTGAAGGAATGAGAGATTCGAAGGAGTTTGCTTTAGAGCTGTTCGATGCATTGGGAAGAAGAAGGAGAATGAAGGTCGACAAGATCAGTAAAGACGAACTCTACGAGTTTTGGTGTCAGATCACCGATCAGAGCTTCGATTCCAGACTCCAGATCTTCTTCGACATGTACGCATGATGATGATGATGATGAATCAAGAAGAATAGATCTTAACTTGATAACTTTTTTAATCAATTCTTTCTTTCACTGTTGGGTTTTGATAAAGATTGCACTTCTTAACAAACTAAGGACTAGACCGCTTCATCTTCGTTAGGTTTCTTTTTCTTTTTCTTTTATTTTAACGCTATATGATTGCATCGTCAGTGGGTAAAAGCCAGAGGGGAGAGAGAGAGAGAGAGAGAGAGAGAGAGAGAGAGAGAGAGAGAGAGAGAACAGGGACCCCTGAACAGTATCGAGAGAGAGAGAACAGGGACCCCTGAACAGTATCCAAATTATGGACCTAATTATTGATTGTGTCATGTGTTTTTCTTTGCTCCTAGTACGTTTTTCCTTAAAATAAGCATATGCTTGGCCGACAATTAATCTCTTCTCTTGATGAATGTATGACAGGGTAGACAAGAATGAAGACGGTAGAATCACCGAAGAAGAAGTAAAAGAGGTGAGAGTTCTCTTCAAACCGGTTCTGATCCGCTGTCATTTTCAAGTAAATTAAGCTCGATTAGACTCGGCGACCCCCATTAAATTAAGCTCCTAAACTAATAAACTCTATGTGTGATCGATTGGACTGTACTTAATTATTTGAAATCAAAGCTAGTGTGCATGAATTAGCCAACACTCTTGCTTGGTCTCCCATAAACCTTCGCAATAAACTAGGGTTTTCCTTACAGGGTGTCATGTTCCGGTCGCAATATACTAACTAAGGTTAGGCACGATTCGGTGAGCCCTGAAAATCCCTGAAATTCCACAACGGAACTACTCCATCATGATAATGATGAAAATAAAACACGAAGTTTTATAAAATGACGTTTCGGGATTTTCTTCCTTTTGTCTCCTTGGGTTTGCTCTGACGTTGCCCATGTTCCAAAAGCATATCTTCTCATCCGGTGAAGATTTCTGGGGATATTCGTGGGTGTTTCTTGAGCTTTAGGCCCCTCCTTGTCGTGATTTTTGGGCGACACGTGGCAGCCCCAGGATTTTCCACTATGACCTTATTCATGCAAACAATAATGACCAATTTTAGTGGGGTTGGTGGGGGCTTTTCGGTCAATTCGACGCGGTGGTCCTTTATGCCATGGTTCCATCCTTGATGCATGCAAGCTGGTTACGTGGACTTGTGCATCATTTATTGTCGTTTGACAAAACCCTTGTTCTGCAAGTCTCTGTTCTTGATTCTTTCTGAAATTGTTGCAGATCATAATGCTGAGCGCTTCCGCGAATAGATTATCGCGTTTGCAAGAGCAGGCGGAGGAGTACGCAGCTCTGATCATGGAGGAGCTGGATCCCGAGCGGCTTGGCTACATCGAGGTCGGTCCATTTTAATCTTGACCTAACATCGGAAGATAATGCAAAGTCCGAAATATTATTCCGTCAAACTAAACTTTTGTTTTACAAATAGTTAGTGGCGTACGTATCTTAATGGAGTCAGTTTGACCAGTAAATATTTATACGACTAAGCTCCCGTGGTCTGAACATTAGTTACGACTTTGTCTCCCAAGTCCATGTCAGGCGGAAAAAAAGGAAAATTTTTTCTATTGGGTAACCGTGTTGTTGAACCGTGCAAGAAGAAAAACGAAGAGCTTAGGAACATTTATGTTTGTATATGTAGCTCGCGCATTGCTTTCGGATTGACCAAATTGAATTGTTTACGAGACAAAAGCAAGCAAAGAATTTTCTAAAATGGGTATTAGTTGAGCGACTAGTCTTCGGTTTTCAGAACATTTCTTCTGAAAGTTTCGGTAATTAGGTTTCTCCTTTCCGTCCTGGCTTTATTGTTTTTAGACTAGGGCCATAACAGTGACGGCAAGCCACACATATCATGTCATTTTCCTTACTTTATTGCCCTTAATTAAGCAATTATGTCTAGGGTTGTAATACTAACCTAATGGACTTAAATCAAAATGTCAAAAAAAAAAAAAAAGGTTTGTGGCCGATACATTAACACAAGCTAGTTAAGCTCATAATCTGAGCTTAGGATAACATATTCTCAAATAATTATATTTTTTATCGTTTTGTTCCTTAAGTATATAGTAAGAGTCGGTGAGTTACGGTCTTTCAGGGTCGGAGACTTGTATTCATGTCCGGGGTTCTATCGTTTGACAGCTGCCGTGACTATTCTCCACGATGAACCTTCTGAACTCATTCTCCATTTTTCTTTTTTTACCCTTTTTCTTGGCTGCTGAAACTTTTCCCGGAAAATTTAGTCCTCCAAACGACGGAGAAAACAGATGTGGACATGCATAAGAGTAGGAGGGCTATCATAGCGTTGCTGAGGCAACATGTGTAGGTAGGTGGGGCCTTCTTGGTTGTCCCACACACGACGCGTACGCCACACTTAGTGCACGTATTGCCCCCCTCGCGTGCTGTTTGGCTTTGATCGTCACTGTCGTTGGGGTCAGTCGAGCTTCTCGGCACGATCCCGCTTGTCTTGTCCCCTCCCAAGATTCTGCTCCTTAAAGAGCTGCTCCTGAACTCGTGAGGATCCATGATTTGAAACCTGCTCTCTTTCGTGAACATGAGAACGATAAGAAGCACCAGATTTCGAGGCTAACATCATCTAGTTCTTTAACAAAAATCATATCGTCATATGGATCGTTTCTTATATTGTTCACATGCGATGGTGACTCATCGAGTCCGTGGATCAACGGCTGTTGCACATGTCATGCCCAGGCTTTCTACTCGTGGCTGGAAAAGAAAAAAATGAAGAAAGATTCCACTCAAAATGCATATAATATGGCAGAAAAGTAAAGTTTCTTGTTTTATTATGCAAATTTAGCCAACTAAATTCTTGGTCAAAATTGAACGCAGCTATGGCAACTGGAGACGCTGCTGCTGCAGAAGGACACATACCTCAACTACAGCCAGGCACTGAGCTACACGAGCCAAGCGCTGAGCCAAAACCTACAGGGGCTGAGGAGGAGGAGCCCCATCAGGAGACTCAGTAACAAGTGTCTGTACTATCTGGAAGAGAACTGGAGGAGGATTTGGGTCGTGGCCCTGTGGGTCATCGTCATGATCGGCCTCTTCACCTGGAAATTCTTGCAGTACAAGCAGAAGGCTGCTTTCCAAGTCATGGGCTATTGCCTCCTCACGGCGAAAGGCGCTGCGGAGACGCTCAAGCTCAACATGGCTCTCATCCTGCTGCCCGTGTGCCGGAACACCATTACGTGGCTTCGGTCCACCAGGGTCGGCCTTTTCATACCCTTCGATGATAACATCAACTTTCATAAGGTACACGAGTTTACCCCTTTTCTATTGTGAAAGAAATTATATCTCATACATGATTCCCATGATTTTTGAATTGCTACCAAGGCTATCTTAGATTCATGCCAGATGTTTTTCGTGAAATGTTGCATTATTGTTGGAGTCGATACCGTGAACTAAGCTACATCCTTAATTAGTGATCATTCCGAATGCCATATACCTCATCGTGGACCGATAGCTCTAGTGACCCATGCTCCAATACTAATACGCATTATTTTAAGCTTGCGTATGCAGAAATTTGAATGATAACTTAGGCCCGACCTATGCAATTAGACATATATAATCCATCCGTACGATTAGTGCCGCCATCTTAATCTTGGAACCTAACCCTCCTTTTTGAAATGTCCAGTACTTCAATTATTTTCCGCATCTTTGAGCCAGCTTTATCGTGCCCCCACGCGGTGGAAACTTTATTTTCCATATTTTGTTTCCTTGGGGACCCGCGAGGAGGACTTCCGTTGCAAGTCAACGTGATTGATTGGATCTGGACAATCGGGATTAAAAGGGAAAAAGTAATGGCTCACGATACGTCTCTTTAATGATGATGATACGTCCTGTGTAAGAACGCGTAAAATGCGAGGCATCATCTTTCTGTTTAAAGGCAGCAAAGGTTGACAAATGAGAATCTCCCCAAGCCATTGTTCTGGGCCAGAGTAATCGTGCTTGTTTTTGTTTATATGCAGAAAATTTAAAAGAACATGTGGGAAGCCCTAAAGATTGACTTTATTTGAACAGGATAAAATTGGAGAACCACTAGTGTTAAAAGGAAACTCTGTTCTTGTAATGGTTGCATGTTAGTCTTTAAATTATGAAGCTTTGTTTATATGCATGCACAAGCTGAGCTAGGAGAATGACTTCCTAGCGACATAAAGAAAGAATCTCTTGCATTTCCCAAGATCCTTCCCTATCTGTGGACGAGTGGAGAGGAGACTCTGTATCCCGGTATCAGAAATGGGCAGGAGAGTTAGGATTCACCGGTCATTGCTTAAATAAATTTCGATACAGAAAATTACAATTTAGAGCCTGTAACAGGAAACAGATGTGACCTGTAGAATGAATGTAGATCATGATTTCCAGATTCCGAACATGGAGAGAAAGAGAGTGGCTAATTGAAGGACAGATTATATTTCACGGTGTCTTTCTAAGTAATAATGCCTGATAATGATACAGAATGCTGCTCGGATATGTAGAACCACACGTGATGTGGAATGAGACTACTAGGAATTTTCTAGGTTGTCTGATTAGGGAAAAAGCAGACTGGGAAGAGAATGTTCCTTTTGGAGTCAGTAATCTTGGTGAAGGCGACCGAAGCGATGTCTCTACCACTCGCCCTATTACCAGAATCATGCTTTTTACTGATACTTTATATTAATGAGAATTGAAATGCCGTCCCTTTAGCCTAACAGCTAGTGAATCATCAGTTGAGTCATCGGATGATACTTGAGTTTCAGGATTCATAGCAAGAATTGCAACATCTGAATAACATCTTTCTGGTTTGTACACTGGTGCAGACAATTGCTGCTGCTATTGTAGTCGGAGTCATCCTCCATGTGGGTGACCATCTTGCATGCGATTTCGTGAGGCTCGAACATGCGCCTAAATCTGTGTACGATCAATTCTTGAAGAATGATTTTGGTAATCCAAAGCCAACATATGGTGATCTCGTCAAGGGAAAGGAAGGCGTAACTGGGGTCCTCATGGTGATCTTGATGGCAATAGCCTTCACATTAGCCACCCGATGGTTCCGGCGAAGCCTCGTCAAGTTCCCGAAACCCTTTGACCGGCTCACTGGCTTCAATGCATTTTGGTACTCGCACCACCTGTTTGTACTCGTCTATATCCTGCTCCTCATTCATGGAGTCTTCCTTTACCTCGTTCACCACTGGTACAAAAAGACGGTAGGAATCATTTTCTTTCCCTGCATTCCATGAACTTTCTGAGAATTAGGCTTCTTCAAATGTGCTGCATTCTTTTTCCAGCATTGAAATATTGAAAGATGACTTGTGTGCTCCTAATGTATGTCGCATAATGTCGAGTCTGTGTCTATGCAGACCTGGATGTATCTTGCCGTTCCTGTGTTGCTCTATGCTGGAGAAAGGACCCTGAGATTCTTCAGGTCTGGAATGTACACGGTCCGACTGCTCAAGGTGACAAAAGCATTCACGCATCATCCATCTTCCCAAGTTGATTTTCATCTTCATTTGTTGGACGTTCAATTATAATCGGTGACATCTAGAGCGAATTGTCTTGATTGTTTAGGTTGCGATCTATCCTGGAAATGTCTTGACGTTGAAGATGTCGAAGCCTCCCCAATTCAAGTACAAAAGCGGGCAGTACATGTTTGTCCAGTGTCCTGCGGTTTCTCCATTCGAGTGGTGAGTTCCCGAGTAATGACGATAACTGCCAACAGAGAACAACGCATTTTGCTTATGGTGATGGGCGCGCCATTATAATCCGCCCTAGGTGTATTTACTTCTTGGGGCGGACTGCTTTGACTGCATATGGTCCCGATAGTTATGAAACCTCGCATATGTACTGATCTCTACTCCTGACACATACTGCCAGGCACCCCTTTTCAATAACCTCAGCTCCTGGTGATGACTACCTCAGTGTTCACATCCGTCAACTAGGTGACTGGACACAGGAGCTCAAAAGGGTGTTCGCCGAGGCTTGTGAGCCTCCTGTTGCAGGAAAGAGTGGCCTCCTCAGGGCTGATGAAACAACCAAGAAAAGGTGTGTACACTTCTTGTACCATTCTTTCATCGTCCACAAACTATAGTTTTCCTATAATGATATTAGTGAATATCGAGCTTGTGGGATTAATAATAATCGAGGCCATATTCATTTATCGATTACAGTTTGCCAAAGCTCCGCATAGACGGCCCATACGGTGCTCCAGCGCAAGACTACCAAAAATACGATGTGTTGCTACTGGTTGGTCTCGGGATTGGGGCAACGCCTTTTATTAGTATCCTCAAAGATTTGATCAACAACATCGTCAAAAGCGAGGAGCTAGCAGTAAGTACTATGTACTCTTAAGTTATCTTTTGAACCACTTAATTGTGGGCTAGTGCTAACGAGAATGAATTGGCATCGCACCTGTGATAATTTCAGACCTGTTTTCCTTTTGCCTCCCTTCTTTGTTTGCAGGATTCAGTCACAGATACCAGCAGGAACTCAGATCTAAGCATCGGAAGCGTAGAATCTTCCAACCCGAACCGGGTTTCCCCGAGGCGCAGGAAGACTCTGAAGACCACTAATGCTTACTTCTACTGGGTGACCAGAGAACAAGGGTCATTCGATTGGTTCAAAGGGGTCATGAATGAGGTCGCAGACCTCGATCAAAGGGTAAGAAAGATAACTACGCTTTTTTTAGTGCCCAATTTCCTGCTAATTGATTGAATTGATTAAGTTTTCTCTTCATCGATTGTGTTCTTTGCTTGGGACTTTTAGGGGGTGATTGAGATGCACAATTACTTGACCAGTGTGTACGAGGAAGGCGATGCAAGATCTGCTCTCATCACTATGGTCCAAGCTCTTAATCATGCCAAGAATGGGGTAGACATTGTTTCTGGAACGAGGGTAAGAATCCTTCTTCGTCGTCCTCTTCTGTTGTCAATTTAATATTTTTGCTTCTCGTTTCCAATCCACCACCATACGTCACCTCTTGAATCACCAAAAGAGAACGTTTTCATTCAGGTAAGGACCCATTTCGCAAGGCCCAATTGGAAGAAGGCTCTCACAAAACTATGCTCCAAGCACAGCGGCGCCAGAATAGGTAATCCTCGATCACCGAACCTCTCCAAAAGTTTTATAAAACCAACTTAACCCAATCTCCAAACATTTACTCTATCGGCTCCTTGAATCAGGCGTTTTCTACTGCGGAGCGCCTGTCCTGGCCAAAGAGCTGAGCAAGCTCTGCTACGAGTTCAACCAGAAAGGTCCCACCAAATTCGACTTCCACAAGGAGCATTTCTAGGCTACCTTGCTCCTCGAAATCCCATCAGCTTCCACACACCACCATCCACCCTCACAGAGACTCAAGAAACTCTATTAATTTTGTGTTTCGGGATTATTTCAACTGTAAGGAGGCCCGAAGATTTTGTACAGGATAGCGTAGGGAGAGAGGAGAACCCATAAAGTTAGCGCCAGCAAAGTACATTACAGCCACTGTAATTAATTACAAGATAGCCGTAGGACCCCGGAGAGGAAAACCAAGGCAGAAAAGAAGCAAGGAAAGGAGGCTGGTCCCTCCACCTCACCGCACGTGGCGACAGCGCTGAGGACAAATGTGGACGGCGGCCCTGGACGGCACTGCGGGACAGCTGCAAAGGGGCGGGTCGACCTCAGCAGGCCCTTTGACAGTGGAACAGACAGCACGGTTCATGATTGGGCTGCTGCACATGCAGCCATGGGTGGTGGGGTTCAGACGGTGACCTCATGTTGTCGTCTATCTAAGTGGATGGGCCTAAGTATACATTATGCTTTTCCTATGGTTCAGCCATGGGGGGCCTCCAAGAATCCCTCTAGAATCGAGGAAAAGGTCAAGACACGTGCCATGCTAAGTACCTCTTCTTCTTCCTCCTCTTCTTCTTCTTGTTTAGATTATTATTATTTCTGAAATTTTATCCATAGAATAAAGGGGAGCTCGATTATAGTGTGGAAAGAGCGATGATCATACACTTGTGTTTTTGTCTTCTATTGATGTACTAATGCTTGACAAAGGAGGGTTTGCTAATTGTATGCTCCAATCGTTTGAGTAAGATGGGTATGCCTCTTACTTGATCCGAGATGTCGATTCTGGTGAAGCAGTCTAGACTTATTCTGGAGTTCTGGCGAATGGGATCATGCACTCGAGCCTATGGTCGATGAATGAATGACGAACAATGAATCCCGCGCTCGTATTCTCCTTCGTCTTTCGGGGATCTTTCTTGGACTCGGATCTGGAGAAGCAAGTAAGTTCTCAGTAGTAGCTGCGATGAGAGACCAACTTGGAAACGTGGGGGTGCGCTTTCTATGAATCTTGCCTGTACTATGGTTCTGCTTCAGCCCTTAAGCCATCAGAACCCCCCCTTATTCTAATTTCTTACAAATATAATCATCGCAGAAAATATTATGGCGACTCCTCGAAATAAAATGACAGTCACATGTTAAATTTCTCAAAGATGGAATGTTGGGTTTTATTTTGATTGGGCCGCCCAAGATGGGCCGAACCCGGCCCATGGCCCACAAACATTCAAATCTGCTAGGCGGTTGATATCTTATTAGAGATAAGATTTTTATAACCACCTAAGTAACTTCTACAAAAGTTCTCTCATTAGAAAGGAACGTACGTTTTTTTTTTCTTTTCTATCGCTTTATTTGGAATGACGATTCTCGGGCATTTGGTGATCTCGCGAGTTCGACATATAATTTGTGGTTGATAAGGTAAGTCCGCTCGTGTGATTTGCCTTTAATCAGTGATATAAGTAAACTTCGGTTTGGGCTGTTTTAGATTGTTTTCCGCTGCGTTTAGGCGACGATTAGTTAGTGGCCTTACGTTTTTAGTAATCCTTCATGGAAAGATAAGTGACACCCATTTCCGCTAGTTTTACTTGGATTCCACATTCTTTTGCCGTGCATATTCAAGAATTGCTTCTGGAGGTGGCCGCATTAGCCAACGCATCGCGTTTCTTCCGTACAGATTCATATGCGACTTAGTATCAGGCCGATCCAAGAGAGACCGGACTGACAATTAGCTGGGCTTTGGGGTTTACTGAGCTGGACGGATCTGGGCCTCCGTGCAAAAACTCTCCTTTAAGGTTGGGAAAGATTTGACCCGTTTGGTTCGTATTCATATCGGGTCGGGCCTTGGACTTGGCCCACAATAATTGGGGACCACGCACTATATTCTTTTTGGGCTTAACGTAATCTTGTGCTCGTCGGTTGTCCTTTTTGAAATTACGAATTAACAACTGCTTAGGGTCTTTTTTTTTTTGGTAAGTAACAACTGCTTAGGGTCCGTTTGTTTTATGGCCGAAAAAAAAAAGGGAGAAGGACACCAAATGTATTAAAACTTGTGTAAGAAGTTTACTAAATCAAAAATTTCTTTATAGGTTACTTAAGTGCCAATTTTTTATATTAAAAAAACAGATTACTTACGTGCAACTACGATTTGTTTGGTTGGAAATTCGACATGGTCCTTTTTTTTCTTAATATCTTAAGTCGATGTGACTCTTTGGAAAGTCTAATTAGCATTTAAAGAATTAAAATATAAAACTAAGAAAATATTAAACAAAAACTTAATTAGATTAAAAATAAGAAGCTAAAAGTTCAAGAGAGAGAACATGCAATGAGGTTGCTGTTGCCGCCTCATCATTTTCAGAAAGGGCCAACGAGCGTGACAAATGGCTGGCGAGGGTTGTCAGGCTCTAGCCATGGCCAACAGCGTCCCAACAATGGTGGGGCGAGGGCAACTCTGCTCGCTAGGTCTCTCTATCTTTTTCCTTATTTTAAAAGCCGCATGTGATTAAAATAATAAAATAAAAGTCATGTAGATTGATATTTTTAATTATAAATGTCATGTAATTAATTTGATTAGAATTTCTCGTCCTTAACACTTTAAGTGATGCTTTTTTTCTTCAATTTGATATTCGAGCACCAAAATAAGTATTGTATACAATTTTGGGTTAATACAATGAGAAGCCCCAAATTTTGCTCATTGTGACACATTCACCCCAATTTATTTTTGTAACGTGAAAAATTCCAAAATTTTGCCAACTGTGCCACATTTACCAAAAACTTTTTTTGTGACATCAAAAACCCCAAATTTTGCTAACCGTGACACATTTACTCCAAACTTTTTTTTGTGACATCAAAAATTAAAAACTTTGCCCATTGTGATACATTTACCGCATATTTTTTTTTTAAAAAAATACTACCAGTGAGTTTTGCCCGCTGTCAGAGAAGCCATTGTCGACCACAGGTGACGGGGCTTGTGCAACCGGTGAAGACGGCCTTGCCCAGATCTAGGCGAGGAGGCCCTCACTGGCCGCGGGCAAGGGTCGTCCAGCCTTCACAGCTCTTGCTCGCAGCCGGCGAGGGCCGCCTTGCCCAGATCTGGGTAGGGCCGCCCTCTCCCGCCCGCAAGTGAGGGCCACCCAGCTCTCGTGGCCCTCCCTTGCGGTCAGCAAGGGCTGAACGTGGCATGCCTCGCCCAAACTCCGCCCAAAATCCAGCTACAGTCAAAGGTTTTCCCACACACGCCACCTGTTTGACGAAATGCGCGAGCCTCCTTCTTCATCTTCATCGTAGCTTACTCGCGATAATGACAAAAAAAAGTTTGGGGTCGTGATATTAACCCATACTTAGAAAAATGTACGAATAAAAATATTTTTATTATCCAGGCATATATTACTATTGATAATGAATATATTTTTCTTTGATTACTTTTTCAGTACGAAATTATCAATCAATTCTTGGAAGAAATTTGTTAAATTGTAAGCTTTTTCCCGAAATGAATGCGTGTTTTTAAAACCTAATCAAAGGGGTCACGTGGCTGTCCACAACGGCTGATATTTCTGTATGTTCGGTGACATTCCCACTCTTTCGTTGACGTGGAATCGATAGACTGGTCAAAGATTTGACTTTCAAACTTGGAAGCTTCGGCTACACTTTACAATCGGTCATTCAACACAATTTTTTTTTTAAATTTTCTGAACGAATCAACTTCAACCGTCGGCCGGATAACAACCGGGAGAGGGTAAATTGCACTTTAAACCGGCTCCACCTCTCCGATCCGACAAGATACGAGTAAAATCAAATCGAGGTCGCACTCTCCCCCCGGGAGAGAAAAGTGATTGCCTAAGTAATGAAGACCCTAAGTTAACACCATTTGTTCACCGTAGTTAGCCGGTGGAGGATCGATATGGATCGGCAAAAGAGCGCGCGACCATCGCCATCGCCGTTCGCGTCCATGAATTTGCGACCGGGACAAATTAGACGGCGTCTTCACGTGTTCCGACCTCATTCGGACGAGAGACTCGAAGGTGACTCCTGGATGGACCACCTCCGCCGGTCAATTGGGGCCTGCCTCCGACCAGATTGGGAATAAGACCTGGTCCTTGCTGTTCCACCGAATTACGGTGTGGACCCTTCTTTCCGCCCTTCAATTTTTATCGATTGGTGGGCCAAGATGTGCTGGTGGGAAGCATCGCAAGCAACGCGTGAAAATGGGGGGAGCATCCCCATCTCGTCTCTTCATCTAGAAGACGTGTCGCTGTCGAGTCCACTGTGGACGACGATGGCCAAGTTTCCACGTCACTCGATGGCAGTCTTTGTTGACGGCCAAAAGTCAAATCTCTCTCCTAACTAGTGGCCCAAGTTGGGCGTCGATGTGTGCTCGGGGCCCCGTTCGGGTCGGCCCGGTTCAGATTGGGACGGATCACCAGAAGGAGGAGGAGCAATTAATTGATTTTCGACATTTCAAACTAATTGAACTTTTCAGCTAAAACATAAGCGATGGGAATCGGTTTATATGCTTTAGAATCATTACATAACTTCATCGAGTCGAAAGCTCAATTTTGAAGCCCGAATTCGTGGACCGATCACGAACTCGTTCATGCCGCATCGTGCGATGAATCGAAGTTACGCATGCAGTCTACCTAATTCCCAGATACAAAATTGCTCCTTCATTGTTAATTTAATTGCAGTGCGTTGGATTCATTTGGTCGTATGGTGGGTCCAAATCTTGGGACGTTGCGTGCATGTTTTGGTCGGGAAGAACGTTCCTCGGCGGGTGCTCATTCGAGGCAGCTGTCCATGATATTCATGTGTTGTCAAATCTTCCATATAATATATGAATGGAATAATATTAGAGAAAAAGATCAATCTTGGAAATTCAAATAATTCAATCGTAGAATATTCGCATTATCCTCGCACGTTACCTTGTCCCCACAGTTGCGTCACTATTTAATTGCGCTTCTAGAATCTTAAGCAGATTACGTTTTTCAATGAAATCAAAGGCACATTGTAACGTTCTCTTTGCCATTGACCCGAAAGGAGAAAAAATGTATATATCTTTGTAGTTCCGTCTTTGACTTCTATGAAAATATGACGTTGCGACCCGCATGCACAACAATAGGTAAACATATTTGCCATGAACAGACGTCAGGCAAGCGGTTTCGGTACATTTTTGTTACATTATTACAAGTTTGAGGTTTTCGATAGGCATTTCATCAACGTATGGCGGACGCAAATTTCACCTCCGCATATATGGACCCATGTAAAAACTATATGATTCTTATGTTAGAGCAATGGGGAACGACGTAGAATACAATGTATTTGGTCATCATAAAAGTAAACATCGAACGCCTGAATTCATCTATAAGGCCATGGTCAAACCACAAGCATTTGCTCTTAGGCCCTCGAGAGAGCACTTGCGATTTGTTTAATCGCGAAATTCATCGAGCAACCTAATTATTGTAAACCCCCAAAGATTTCTTTTCCGCCACGTTTCTTGATTTAGGGAATAGTTCGCGGAACCCTGTCCCTTACAGACCAAGGGCGGCGATATACTAACATCGAAAGCCATTAGGACTGCCCCCCACTTTGTACTAAACTTACAAAATGGAAATTCGCACGTTTGGAGACCCAAGAAATAGAAGAGGAAATGATGCGAACATGTGCTGACACCTATGCCTTTAGGACATGCCAGGGCAAACGAGATAAAGACGATACCTCCGTAACGCAATCGACAGGGACATCGCCGCCGCTCGGAACTTAGGAAAATCTTGATACGACGCACGCCCTCGATTATAAACTAATCTGCTTCCAACATTAGACCTGCCGAGTTTCCTGCCAAACCAAGGTGTCATTGACTGACGATGCGAAAGCTTTTTCACTTTTTCGGAACGCAAGAGTTCCAGCCCTAGAAGATGTCACGACCTTCTTTTAATCAGGTCAATGAGAACAATTTTTGAATTTTTGCGACGGGAGATCAATCTGCGGCCTCCACTTGACAGCAATTAAGAACGTACTGTGTCCACGACAACATGTAGCTGGAGCAAACTGTGAAGCCCCACAGCATCTACTAACGAAAGCGCATCTGTCGTTTTCATGAGAAGATGTTTTCTCTATAGGTTGATATGGGCTAATTAATGATGCGACGAACGAAACCATTGCTTACTCAGAAAGACATCCAAGATGAGCCCCTGGCCAGTTTAAGCTTTCGTGTAGGGGGAAATTCTCAATTCTCTGGACCCTTTTCCGATTTTTCAGATCACGGAAACTCGATTCCTACGTTGATTTTTCTCCGAATTATTCAGTTCCCAACTGGGGCATCTCCTTTTGCCAGCCAACTTGATTAGTAATTAAGCGACGGAGGCGGGGACATGAAGGTCACCAAGATGATTTCGACATTTTCTCACCCAAGATTGTTCCGCTGCTCCAAAAAGTCTTCACGGAAGTCACGACCGTTTACAAGTCCAACTGGTCCAACCTCCCGAGCCGCGTTTGGCGGCTCAAGCATCCTTGAAACCCCGCCCCTCTCTTCCGAGAAGGAAGCCTGGCCCATCACGTTCCACTATATATAAAACCAACTCCCACGAACCCTAAAAAAGCACCAACAAGAAACAACCCAAGAGAGATCCCACAGAAGAGAAACCCATATTTCAACCACTTCGCCCCCCACCCTAAGTCCACATAAAAGCAAGAAACCTCATATCAATGGCCGACAAGACTCACAACGACGCCGAGTCTTTACCGGTCCCGTCCCAGGAGGAGAAGCGCAAGAAGAGGATGAAATGGGCCATCTACATCTCCGCCTTCGCCGTGTTCCAGACCGCGGTGATCCTCGTCTTCGTCCTCGTCATCATGAAGGCGCGGACGCCCAAGTTCCGGATCGGCAAGTTCGACATCCAGAGCTTGGACACGGCCCAAACACCGTCCTTCAGCATGAGCTTCGTCGCGCCGATCAGAATCAAGAACAACAACTTCGGGCCCTACAAGTACGACGCCAGCACCGTCAACTTCACCTACGACGGCGTCCAGGTGGGCCACGTGGCGATCCCCAAGAGCACGGTCAACTTCATGGGCACCAAGAAGATCGACGCGAACGTTAATCTCAGCTCCGTTGGCTTGCCCGGCATCCTTAATTCGACCCTCAGGAGCGATCTGAGCTCCGGAGTCCTGACTCTGCGCAGCGAGGGCACGTTGAGCGGGAAGGTGGAGGCGCTGATCATCTTCAAGAAGAAGAAATCGACGAAGATGAACTGTACGATGGAAATCGACGTCACGCCCAAGACGCTCAAGTCTGTGTCCTGCAAATGATTGGACGGCGGTTCGTCTCGTCTAGCGCAGGATCGGGCTCGCTGTGTCGCGATCGAGTTGCCATGAGCGGAGCTCGGACAATACGGTCGGACTGAAGGCGATACGCAAAAGATTTTCGAATTTTCTTGCTTTTTCTTTTGTTACTGGAATGCGATTCGGTGTGAATGTGATAGGTGTCGGGCCATGTTGGCCTACCAAGGCTTGTGAGTCTCCATTATTGTGCAGAAGCTCTTTGAAAAAATCAAGGCCAAGGGGGGTGGGATTCAAGATCGGCGGCCGAGAAGACTTCATTATTTTTGTACTTTTGTGGGTATTACTGCTAGTATTTTTATTTTTGTGTATATCGTTTTATATTAAAGCGTTATTATATCTTTAGCATGGAAAAAATATGCCGTGACTATTTATATTCAATTTGAACCCCGGTCAAGTTTGGTATTGGGGTGCGAAAGCTGACCCAAGAGGTAAACCCAGGCACTCACCCCTTTATTCACGAAAGTAAAGTTGAAATGACCGCAAAGAATCCCGACCTCGCCATGAGAAAAAAGAACATATCCTCCATGATTTCGGACTACATGGGCCCAACTCAACCTCCACTTTCAGACGAAAGGCAGGGCTCCACGTGAAAACATTCCATGTGAGGGATCATCCGAATCGGGCCGAAGCGCCTCCAGTAGACAAGAATGACTCGTGAGAGATAGTGAATGGCTCCAACTAGTGGCAACGAGATGTCATCACCAATACAGATGGGGCAACGCATGCTTCAATCGATAGAGTGATGCATCATTAGTTAATGCGTATTGACTGATAGCTTAGCCACCTAACTTCATTATTAGCTACTTGCTTTTTGACATGTTAAACCGACGGAAATCATCTCTCTCATTATGAATGATCTCACTATGGGCTAATTTCTTAGAATGGTAATGAGTTATATTGACTGTTTAATTGTACCATTAATGCCTAATGTTGCGCGGCAATGTAGTTGGGACTCGGAGTATGTTAGGAAGATTGAGGTACGTTAATCAAAAGCATGATTTAAACATACACGCATTTGAAGTGGCTTTAGTTTTCGAACCAGCAAAAGCTTTAACGTTGAATTGTTTTCCGCAGCAGTGCTTGCGTTGGATCCTGTTAACAAAAAGAACCCACTCCCTAGAAAGGACCCTCTCTTGCCCACGTTGCTCGAGAAGGGTCAGAGAGGGTCCCTACGGGGCAAGGACCATGTCACTATGTATATCCAGCTCGCCAGTGAAATTCGTGCTATAGATTATATTACTCAAAGAGAAGACGGATATGAAAGAAAGTGGAATAGGAGCCAGAACAAAAAGCAAGTGAGGAAACATGGGCTGGAGACATACATGGTCTGAAACTGGTTTCCGATCTATACCAATGACCCTATCGCCTCTTTGAGAAGATAAGTATAAGAAAAAGTAATAAATTTGTTGCAATGGTGTCAATGGAGCCGTAAACCGACCCATTTATTGAAATACTTCCATATTTGTACCATCCTATGCAATTCTATATCCACCTAGTTAATTGACTTTGGGCTCTTTCTGTGTATATCTTGTTTGGATAAAATTACTATTTCGACTATAAGATGCTAAAGAATTGGCTTTCGACGTTGTAAAGTATTTTCAATTTTTGTATTGGTTCACAATGAAGGGTAAGAGAAAATTACTACTTGGTAGGGAATTTATAAAATTATGGCAACAAATAATGTAGAGGAATGGACCTACCCATAGATAGCCCAACCGGTTAGGGCGAACTTGGACTTCTTTGAGGTCTTGGGTTCGATTCCCCATAGAAGCACCTGTGATTTAAGTGGAGGGTCATAGCGGTAGGTTGTTGTGCTAGTCTCCCTTGAGGAATAGTCGATGTGCCCGCAAGCTGGCCCGAACACCTCGGTTATCAAAAAAGAAAAATAAATAAAGCAAAGGAATTACAAATTTACTTAAACGGACCAGAAGATATTGAAGAAGATGATTTATGTTGACCATTGATTGCAATGACAAAAACTAAGATTAAAATGTTACAAAACATGACAATGCCAAATGTAACAAAAAAAAAGCCCTCTTGATATTTTTAATATGGGTATGGATGAAGTGAAAGTATCTTGCTGGCTTACTAGGACTCGTTTGAACTTAGAACAATCCCGATACGTTCATTATTTTCTCATAAATGGTAAAAAGAGAGTCACAAAAGGAAACTAGATTTGGGTAAATTGTGATACCATTTAGCATCCACATATTTATTTCATCCTAAACTCATTTATTGAGTATAGTTGACTCACATAATGACTCAATCCACCAAATACGGGTTAAAAAAGTAGGTCTATGATCCATTTCCACAAGCTTACCATAAATGAACGAATAGCTTAGTCACCAAGCTTAAGTATCAAGCATATGCTTTTAACATCTAAGATCGAAGGGGATCCGCGATCTCGGTATGAGATCCATATTTCATGGGAACACTTGTGCTTAAAACTAAGGGGCCCAGCGTCGAGATTCAATGTCTATTACCCACGTTGATGTACATTGATCAACAGGATGATTACAGGACATGTATCATCATGCATCGTTAGAAATTACAATTTTCAAATCAGCAAAAAAGATTTTGAACAGTCCATTTTCCGCATTAATGCGCGTATCGAAGCCAGTTAACAAAAACTTAAATTAAATAGAAAGTGAAAGCATGCGGGTGGGGCAGGGAGGTTCCTAAGACCCAATTAATCCTCTCCCTGGGGTCGGAGATGGGTCCCCACGGGACAAGGATTTTTCTCCATACATTGAACGAAGTTCGAGCTGCAGATCACAACATACTAAAAGAAAAAACGATATGAATGAGGCCGGAGTTAGGTCAAGAACAATGCATATAGGGAGATAATTAAGGTGGAGAGATGTGCATGATTTGATCCAATTGAGACACATAACCCTATCTAACCTCTCAAGCCATCACAATCCCCAGATACACCTACCGATTTTCCAAAAAAGAAAAAGCTCCAAACACTTAGAAAACACGCCGCTTAAACCAAGGAGAATCACGAAACTCACTGCTTACTTGAACTGTAGACATAGCAGTGAAGAGAGAGATCTTAGGCACACCTTGGCCGGGAGGCGTGAGGTGTAACTTTCGCTCTTTAGCAAAATGATTTTGTTAAGAGGGGTGGTTCAAATGAGCAAGCAACTTCCATCCAACCGCCCGGGCGGTTCCGCCTTTATATTGGAGCCCTGCACCAGATAAAAATGGAAATTAAACTAATGGAAGCTTCTGCTACTGACCGTTGGTCGTCGATAAGGAAAACAGTGTCCCCACCGATAAGTCACGAGCGTCTAGAAAGTCAATAAAGACGAGCCTTCAAAAAAATAAAATAAATAAAACAACTTGTTTGGGCTCGGTATGCCAAAGTTGATCTGAACGCTGTCCAAGTCCAACTACGATCATTTCCTTGGAAGGTCCCTCAATATCTTATAATATGAGGTAGTAATGCCCGTATGATCACTATATATAACCCGGCATAGCCATTCAACCAAGCATCAACAATCCCTTCAAACACATCCGAGCACTTCACCCGCCAAAACGCGGCCGAGATAATCTTCCTTCCTTCAAGCAAACCGTCGCTGAAACACCAGCTTTCGAGCGCAGCTGAAACCCTTGTATTTCCCATAAACCAGAATCAAGATGGTGTTCCACAGGAAGGATCAAGAGTCGCAGCAACTGACGGACGAGGAGAGGCGCAAGAAGAGGATAAAGTGGACGATCGGCATCACCGCCTTTGTCATCTTCCAGGTGGTCCAGGCCCTCTTCTTTGTCCTCGTCATCATGAAGTTCAAGTCCCCCAAGTTCAGGGTTAGCGAGTTCGACATCCAGTCTCTGAACGTCGGGACTCAGGCCTCCCCGTCGTTCGACATGGCCTTTGTCGCTCCGATCCGGATCAAGAACACCAACTGGGGTCCCTTCAAATATGATGCCACCACTGTTAACTTCCTCTATGGAGACGTTCGGGTGGGACAGGTGGATATTCCAAAAAGCAAGGCCAACTTCAAGTCTACCAAGAAGATTGACGCCAACGTGACCTTGAGCGCCGTGAACTTGCCAAGCGGTTCAACTCTCGGGAGTGAGTTGAGCTCAGGGGTCATAACATTGAACAGCCAAGGCGAGCTCAAAGGGAAGGTGACGGTCATGTTCATGTTCAAGAAGAACAAGACCTCACAAATGAACTGCACAATGGCCATTGATGTGTCCACAAAGGCACTCAAGTCCTTGTCATGCAGATGAGAGTTGAGAGGGTGATCTCTGTATTAGATCGTCTTGTGTGGTTGCTCATTTGTCCGCGAATTTTGTGTGAACTATGTGTCTTATTATTATTCATTGGTTTGCAGTAATGAGTACACTTGGAATTTAAACATTGTCTATTCGTACTGTAATATGTAGTATGATTGGAATGAAGGATTCATTTGGTTAGATTGTGGAAGTAAGTCAATGCTGATTGTTTGGATGATGAGGCCCTTACGATTGTACAATCAATGCGGTCTTAACTGAATACTATCCAAGATCATATTGCATCGCCTGAGCCAGTGAACCGAAGGGCCAATCCTTGGAGCCGCGCCATCGACGCCCGGGGTTATACCTTCGATCCCACTACATTGGACCCAAGACCTCGATGATCATAATCTTTCCGGACAACTAGTAGGTTTACCGCTTCCGGCTTCCCAATAGATCAACTCAGCGATATATTGCAATACGCAGAACTTCTGGCAAGGGATTGAGGTTTTGGTGGAGAGAGGAGAGATATTGGTGGCTTGAAATTAGGGTTCTAAGTGTTGATCACTCAATTCTACCGATGATTTCGGTCATTTAGATCGGATTGGAAAAAAGGGTATACTGAGGATGACTCGCTATAACTAAGAAGGCCTATAGTTTGGTAATATCATGTTGTTCTCATATACAATGGGAAAATGCCAAATGTATTCCTTGAGATTGTGTTTGATAGTCTGAATATGATATTTGTTATCTTATCTAGTATTTGATAATGTCCTCTAAATCAAATAATTCCAAATATATCAATATAAAAATGCCAAATAAAAACTCTGGATTAATGAGCGGGATAAATTGAAATTTGATTTTTTTAAAATGACTTAATAGTGATACATCTGGCTTTGCTGGCCCCCGCCCAAGGACCGCCTCCATGATAGTCGATCGTCGTCACTTTCAACCACTGTGCAATCTTCTTACCTCCAACCACTGCTGATCGTTGTTGCCATCTAGCCAATCGTGCATCAATGTTGAGGGGGAAAATGAGAAGTCATACATCACATGGCTACCTTTGAAGAATCCAAATTCTTTCACGAGCATGCTAGGAAAAATCTCGCTGTCCACAACAGAGGCATGTCCGCCTTCATTGCTTGCTCTGTCCCAATGTCATTTACCGGTGAATCTCCATCCACTCCTCTCCGCCCCTCACCACCCAATATCATTGGCTTTGACGTCAAGTGGCACTTGAGCTTCATGCACAATATTCACCAGCCGGATTCGGATCCTCTGCCCTGGCGACAGAGGATTTGTGTAATCCCAACCATCAATGAGAGGGGAGGGTTTCCATGCATGAAAGGGCGGGTGGGCACAAATCCCTTGCCACTACGGTAGGGGATCTTTTTCCCCACCAGCCCACCTCTATCCTTCATCTTTACATTGAACGTTGTTGTCTTGTCTATTAGATCGCCACAGCTGCTACCTCCCCGGTCACTTCAAACACCGTCGGCAACTCGAGGCTTGTCTTTGCTGGTTTTCGAATTGCCTCTGATACAAGGAAATTGACGGAGGGCTATGGTTTAGAGGTGGAGATGGCGGTGGATCTGGCGAAATTGGCGATGAAGGAAATGAGAGAGCAGGCTTGAGACACTATAGAGGGAGCTCAAGCGGTGAGATCTGGACATCGCAGGAGGTTGTGCCGAGCAAAGTAAAAAATTTAAAGATTATTATCCTTTTTTTAGATTGTGCCAAACATGTGATCGGATTATTAA
Source organism: Melaleuca quinquenervia (assembly GCA_030064385.1). Classification (NCBI taxonomy): domain Eukaryota; kingdom Viridiplantae; phylum Streptophyta; class Magnoliopsida; order Myrtales; family Myrtaceae; genus Melaleuca; species Melaleuca quinquenervia. Next base: position 3,514,314 of record CM057722.1, read on the forward strand.
CAATCCGAAGGATATTCGGAAAATTTCTAATTCTATCCTATCTCAATCCAAATCTGGATGACTAAACATGGCTTAATAGCATATCTTCATCGTGTCTACTCCTCGGACATTACAATGCGTCAACCCTAGTCGATTTGAGGTCATTAAACGTAGGAATGGGCTTCACAAGCTCAGATCACAAAATCAACACCCTGCAAATACGTTTGACTATTATCTTGGCGCGTTTTTGAGAAAGAAGACGTCCATTTTAAGGATAAGTTGCTAGAGAGCGGGGAAGGTAATACGCTAAGCCTCAAACATGGACATCAACAGTACTTGGAGAGCCTAAGTTGTCGTTAACACAAGTTCTTGGAAAGAGAGCTGGGGTTAGGACCACATGTGAATCCTCTACTCTGTCTCTGATTATGCTTGGATGAGGACTGGGATGGGGATAGAAAATGAAGGTAGCGCAACGAAGTAAGAGAGAAATTGTTTCTTTAGATGTTGTTTGGACGGTGAACCATCGAAAAAGTTCTAAATTTATTGTACGGCGACCATTTCATTTTTTATTTGTAAAATTTTACTAATTTTGTCATAAAAGTTTTGACAACTGTCAACGTAATCATTTTGACAGATTTCGATCGGAAAAAAAAATTAAAAATGAATTGACTAGTGTATAATAAGTTTAGATTTTTTTTTTGAATAATTATCGTATTATTTTGAATTGATGAAAAGGTCAAGTGATGACAATGAAATGATGAAATATTTTTCCCGTCTTATTAGTATAGCGAATAAAAATAAAAAGACCCTTTTGCCCCTTATCATCGTTGCATTCAAATGAAAGGAAAAGTGGGAGGGCATGTTTGGAGATTTCACGGAAAGGCCGAGGGGTAAATTGGTGGAAAATCCCGAAGCTTTGGCTTTGCTCTCCCCATTTCGGGGAGAACCCGATGCGGCGGGCCCCGCAGAACTTAAGCAATTTCGATTTCACACCCCGACTTTTCCGTACCTTTTCCAAATTCTTCCCCCGAAGTTCTGATTTGTTTCACAATTCTTCCCCCAAGGCTTCTAGAACCCATCATCCCCCGTTCAATTGCCCCATAATAAAAAAATCTCACGAACTATTCCCTCGCCGCGCTAAAGATCTAAAGTCCAACAAGCGTGTAGATCGATTCCTCCACTCTGACGCATCGATACCGAATTTCTTTTTACCTAATTTTCAAATATACAAAAAGGACAAGCTAAGCTGACCAACGTGCTAGAATATTTTTTAAATAATAAATCACGCTTTCATCTGATAATTTAAAATTCTAATATACTTAAAAGCGGTCCTATAAAATTTTATATGATATCGAAATTAAAGATCCTGAATTTAATTTTTTTTTTTCGCGAGGAAGAGTGTTAGGATACTTTTTAAATACGAGGTCGCGCTTTCGGTTAATAACTTAAAATTTTAGAATAATTAACTATTCTCCCACGAAGTCTTATAGAGTATACCTTCAAAGTGTCTCAATCGATTTCAAGTTCAGACCTTCACTGGAGCCACCTCTCGTTTGAATAAATCAGCGCACCGTGTCTGACCAAGACCGAAGCTTCGATCGATGATGACCGTTGATGCCGCGCCCACCTTCGCCGTGTGATTTCCTCTTCCCCCGCATCTCTCTTTCTCTCGACCAAAAAAGTCACCCGCGTCTAGAAGTCAAGACACAACCACCTCAAATTATTAAGGTTTGTTCGCTTTTGCCGTGCAGCGAAGTTCCCTGACCGCTGTCCGAGCACGAACTTCTTTTCCAGGAAAAATCACTGCCATCTGCCGCCCGTCGCACACTCCACAACCGGGTCCCCCCAAGGACTAATATATATACAACCGTCTTCCAGTCCGCAGTACACAGCATCAGCAGTTGCTCTCTCATCTCCACCACTTTTTCCAGGAGAAAGAAGCCACTCTGCTGCGGGGGGGAAAACCCAGAAGTTCACTTGCTCCCTTTTTTCTCGGGATACAAAGAGAGAAGGAAAGGAGAGAATCGAGAGAAGCCGTCGCCGGATTAACTGAGCATCGATGGCGGACAAGAACCAGAACCAATACCACCCGACCGAGGTGAACGGCTACCACCGGAGTGACCAGGAGTCGCTTCAGGAGATCGAGGAGGCGAGGCGCAAGAAGAAGATGAAGTGGACGATCGGCATCATCGCCTTCGTCATCTTTCAGGTAGTCCAAGCCCTCTTCTTCGTCCTTGTCATCATGAAGTTCAAGTCCCCCAAGTTCAGGGTCAGCGATTTCGGCGTCCAATCCTTGAACGTCAGCGCGACTCCGGCGTCACCGTCATTCAACATGAGCTTCGTCGCTCCGATCCGAGTCAAGAACACTAACTGGGGTCCCTTCAAGTATGGCGCCTCCATCGTGACCTTCACCTACGGGGGTATCCCGGTAGGACAGGCTTTCATTCCTAAGAGCAAGGCCAACTTCAAGTCCACCAAGAAGATTGATGCAAACGTGAATTTAACTTTAAGCTCTGCTAGTTTGTCCGACGAAGTTAAATCGAATCTTTCGAGCAAACTGAAGACAGGTATTATAAACTTGAGCAGCCAGGGCGAGCTTAAAGGAAAAATCACGGTCATGTTCATGTTCAAGAAGACCAAGATTTCTAAGATGAATTGCACCATGGCGATCGATTCCTTGGCAAAGGAGGTCAAAACCTTGGAATGCAACTGAGGCTTTTGAGAGTTGAGAGGGTGGTTCTCGGTCTGGAGCGCTTGTATGGTTTGCTCATTATATGGTTCCGCATGCTACAGAATCATATGCGTACTTTATTTTTCAAGAGTTTCTTCGTTAACCCTTTTGGCTAAGCGATAATGTATTCTATATTTCTTGTTGTTTCAACGTACCATCCAAATCGTTATTGCGCAATACCCACATGTTCGTCCCTACCCTAAGTATCTTGAAGCATGTTCTTTCGTCCTAAAATCTAGAAATGATGAGCACGAGCGAATAACACAACACCAAGATAAACAGACCTGCCGGGCACACGTAGCTATGGCACATATGTATGGTTGCGATTTGCGTCGATGTCAGTCTTGGTACTCTCGTCTCAATCAAAAGCAAAGGCTAAGTCAAGTCTCCCAAGGCGGGCTGATATGGTCATGCTCCACTCCAAAAGTCATATTATACCTCAAATTGAACAAAGCGCTCATTTTCTTTGACATAAAGCAACCATAGATGCACGGAATTGATCCATGTTAATGTCAACATCCTATCTCAAATAGCCCCCCTAGGCCTTAGGTTTTCAAGAGTGAAAATGATCTCTACCTAGCAAGGAGTCTTATATACATATGAGAGCTTGGCAATGATGGGAAACTTGAGCACAGCCAAAATCATAGAGACCCCGCTGATATGGAATATCTGAGCGATTGGACGAGCGTTCATTAATCGGCGTTTGGATCCCCTGCCCAGATATTTTCTTGAACAAGGATGCTTTGGTGCACCAGCAGCCATTCGATTCAAAATCAGATGGCTATTTTAAAAAATCAAAAAACAAAAGATCTCCTATTAAATGGGGAGTCGTCCGATCAAAAATCGGACTGATCGAATCCCACCCGGTAAGGGGATCCGGATTTCATTAATCGAGTTAGAGTTGACGAAGCTGGCCTTTTTCAGCGCAATAAATATTCCTCGGCCTGCACGGTATGCATGGTCAATTTGTGCTTAAATGCCTCCATGACGCTTTCACTTTTGACGACTTTCATGATGCCCTTGCTTCGAGCACGGCCGTCTTTCAACTTTGATCCATCGAGAATTATACTGGTGTATTTTTCATTTTTGCTCGAGGAGAAAACTTGAAATGCAAAGACGCGAGCAAATTTAAGTTATGCAAACGTGATTTCGAGCAGAAAATATAGTCTTGGAAAGAGAATGAGAATGCATCCTCAAAGATTACTAGTCGTTTGGAATTTAATATGGGATGATGACATTTCATTAACTTTTTCTCTTTTTACAATCAAGCACATCATATTTTCAAATGTGAGTCAATATGAGATGTCCATTGAAATCGCAGACGGAAAATGCCAACATTCAACACTAATACCATCAAATAACCACGATCTGTTTATATTCCGCCCAATGTGACCTATGGAGATGACATCATGCCAAGAGAACGACCTTACCGACCATGTTTAACTTTTCCGAACAAATGAGCCACATCAATAAAATGACATAACATGACAATATATTTAATGAAGGCCTCATCTTGACCTAAATTTGAAAAATTAAATTACTTAATTGGACAAAAAAATATTGGATTGTCCAATTTGAAAAGAGCAAAAATTCTGGTATTTAGATACTATTACTCAGTTTTAAATGTTAATAATTAAGAAAATCTCTTAAATATAAAGACCCAAGGCCCATAAAAAGCAAAAGCTTGCAGTTTGAGCTTTGACGATCAGCTCGGATCCTTAGCCCCTTGCCGGCCCTATGGCGCATCTTCATTGTCTATCATGTGGTTAATAACTTGACAGCTTTGGCAATATCTAATTTCGATGATTTCTTTTTTAGATTGACTCATCAAATTTGGAGCAGAGCCCGAGCTATTATTTGAGCATCTTACTGTGCTCGTGCTTATCGATGTTTAGCTCGTTGGCTTGTGAGCAAAATTCGTGTTTCCGTTTTTTCTTTTATGTTGAAAAAATATGTATGTACACATAGTATTCTTAAAGTTGCATGATAATTGTCACATTAGTCGGGCATTTCAAGGTCGAGATCCAGCTCATGTTCTTTCATCAAGTGATTGTTATCCAAACGCGCAAGTCGAGCTCGTGCTTTGCTCCTTATTAGTATGGGTCAAGACTCTATTATACTCCTAATTGGAAGTATTCAATGGGAAAGAGAACGGTAAGGGAAGCTTCTATCGAAATATATATTAAAACAAAATATCTCTAGCACATCGCAAAAGTTCCTGTAGGTCAGGTTCCCTCTAGAAGCCCGTAATTTTCAAGGGGCCACGCGGGACGCGCTTCATCTTATCGAACATCGCCGTCAACCAAAGTAGGCTCATCTCCACTGTAGCTCCTTTGACTATGCTCCATGACAGGACCCTGCATACTGTATATAAACCTTGGCAACACCCTTTCATTTCATCACTCGCAGCTTCTCTCGCATCCCACTTGTTCAGAGAGAAAAAGAAACTCGAAATCCCAAACACGAAAGAGAAAAGGTTTTGTGACCAAAGATTAGCGCTGATGGCAGAGAAGAACGAGAACCATTACCAGCCCCGTGAATTGTCGAACGGCCACCACCGTACCGACGAGGAATCGCTGCTGACCATGGAGGAGGAGGAGGCCAAGCGCAAGAAGAAGATGAAGTGGACCATCGGCATCATCGCCTTCGTCATCTTTCAGGTCGTCCAAGCTCTGTTCTTTGTGCTGGTCATCATGAAGTTCAAGTCCCCGAAGTTCAGGGTCGCCGAGTTCACCGTCCCAACCCTGAATGTTGGGACTCAGGCCTCTCCCTCGTTCGAGATGAGCTTCGTTGCCCCGATACGGATCAAGAACACCAACTGGGGTCCCTGCAAGTATGATGCCTCCACTGTTGATTTCACCTATGGAGGTGTTCAGGTGGGACAAGCGACGATTCCCAAGAGTAAGGCCAACTTCAAATCCACCAAGAAGGTCGATGTGAACGTGAATCTGAGCTCTGCTGTTTTGCCCAGCAATATTAACTCGAATCTCGGAAGTGAACTGAGCTCAGGTATCATAACCTTGAACAGCCAAGGCCAACTTAAAGGAAAAATTACAGTCATGTTCATGTTCAAGAAGACGAAGATCTCACAAATGAATTGTACCATGGCGATCAATACCTCGACAAAGGCGGTCCAATCCTTGTCGTGTAAATGAGAGATGTGAGCGTGATTCCACATTAGATGGACCGCATTTATTTCCTTTTTTATTTTATTTGATATTTTTGGCTGGTATGCTAGTTTGTTCATTCGTTTTACACATTGTTTCCTATCATTGTTGATTTTTTTTCTCTATATTAAAGAGTGATTTCACGAATCGCACGGCTTACTATTCGCATGTTTATAATGCAGACGCGATTAGATTTGTTCAAAACTTACTTAATTGCGTGTCATATACATGATATGCAAATGAGTCATGTAGAAAATTTATCCATTTTAATTTGCTGTGTCGATTACGTTGATTGAATGGAGAAGTTGCGTGGTGACGACTATGCCGAGAATGAACCTAAAGCAACAATTTTCACAAGTGGACATGGGGGCAGGTGCGAGGAGTCAACATTTCCATGCCCCTAGTTAAAATAATTTGTGCCTAAGTTCAGGCTATCTTTGACTAAAATTTATATTTCTTTCGGCGCACTCATCAAACCTAATTGGGTGCCAGGTCACAATACATGCTTTTGCCATAAATCATGGTACTTACAAGGAAAAGCATTCCAAGTTGCAAAATCTCAGACTTTTTTCTCCTTAAGTCATCATGATCTTTTTTCCCCTTCTTTTACCATAAATACATGTAAATAAAATTCCTTATTTTTCTATTCAAAGATTCGTTTATTTCGTAAAAAGTAAATGATTTAAAAAATATATTCTTGAAAATGATGTGTTGTATAGTTTAAAAAGACAAATGAACAAAAAATAAAATCATCATCTGTGAAAATATGTAGATATAAATTATTGTTGATGATGATTTTCATTGACTAATTATTATTTTTAAATATTTTATTTTCTATAAAATAAAGGGATCCTAAATATTAAAAATTTGTAATATCGGTGGCCGCCACACCGACATGGGCAAGAATAATTTGAAAGAGGATTTTGATTGCACAAAATTGTTCAAGTTAGAGTACTTGAGGGCACATCGATCATGCAACCACAAGATCTTATATGTTAATGAAATACATATGAACTTGTCCCGTCAATTTATGTTCATAGGTGAAGATCTTCGATCCAGTACAGTACGCTTGATGGTACTTTTGCAAGTTTAACCGTTCATGAAAACCTCATTTTATGAATTGAATGGCTGAATTCTATTTAAGAATCCGTTCGTTTTACAAAAAATAACTTTTAAGAAAATATTTTCCGAATTTTTTAGCGTTCTTTTCACGGAAAATAAATTAATCAAGGAATATATTTTCCACCAATTAAAAAAACACATTCAAAAGTGAGAAAAAAATTTTCTATTTTTTAAGTGGAAAATATTTTATGTCTTCTTTATTTACTTTTAAATATCGCGACCTTTAATAGTGTGCTTCGATCTCGCTTGAGGTCGGCAAGGAGGCGGCCTTTGACAAACCATAAAATATTATAATTTTCCTGAAAAACGATTTATTGAAAAATATTTTATAGAAAGACTATATTTTCTGTGAAACGAACGGAGCCTATATATCGAAAGGAGCACAACTTGGGATGACAGGTCCACATGAACTAAATGTGGACCATATATACATTAAAAACAATAAGTTGCAAGGAAAATGTATTAAATCCATATAATTTGCATTCTTAAGAAAGTTAAAGCCCCCCTACCTCTTAATGGCAGAACTACAACCTCCTCACCATCTCAATTCTGCATCACATAGGTTGCCATGTCGTTTACACTAAAATAATTCTCAATCATACATAAATCGGGCAGTTCCACAGCATTACCCTGAATAATCCCATACGTTATCTGACACGATTTTGATAATATTAATTATCAATATTAGATTGTGTCTCAAGCTTGAGCTAACAATGTCATTGAACTCGCCTGGCCGTAAATGCACTGGGGACACAATTCATGCCGCCGAAGCTTCGTATCGATAAGTCTCTGTATTCTCCTATCAAGAAAGGTCATCAATCTCTCTTGCTTGTACTTTGAGAGATGTTCCCACTAAACTGGCATCCCTTTAGAAGAGATTATTCGAACATGGGACGCGTTTGGCGGCCGATTTCACACATCATTTCCCAGGAAAGTGGTCTCACGTCGTTTTGCAGCGTTATGGATGTCTTATGCTCAGACATGCTCCTAATTACAGATTAGCTTTGATTAGTTCGTGGGGACTTTTCTTTCGCGCAACTGATCACCCCTATTTATATCCTTTTCATTAATTATATAGAAAAGTAATGGCGATATTATGATAGATCCCTCGATAATATCCCCCATTTTAATCGTTTTTTTTTCCTTGAAAGTCCTCTTCACAAGTAATAATTCAAAAAATCGGATTTTCGAGTAAAATATTTGATTTCGAAAAAATTGGTGAAGGGAAAATGTTTCATAATATTAACAATACATATGTGTAGATATTTTGTTGTAATATTTGTTTACTTTGGTGGCCATCTGCGATGTTACTTTCTAACATTAAGGAGACCTCATGATAAATGAAACATCATCTAGAAGAAGTACAATAAACTAATATTTGTGAGATTGGACTATATGCGGTGGTAAAAATAATAAAGTTAGTATATTAAGTTATAAAATATTGTCCAAAACTAAGATTGACTAAGGTAGGCAACATCGTGGAATGCTTCATATAAGAAGTCACGCGGTTCCTCCATACCTAATTGCAGTCAAATATGTCCGGCCTTGATTGCTAGTTAATCTTTGTCCCTTATAGACCACGGGTGCGCTCGGGCAGAACGGGCTTAAAGACCAATTTTGGTAGAGCTAGAAAAGGATATTTAGTTCTTGGGTACTTTTTTCAGTTAGACCTAAGGTCACGAGAAAATGTGTATATCCCGTATGTACCGCATGTATCTATATTTAATTATGGGATGGCACCGTGGGGTTAAGGATGTTTTTGGAAGTCAAAAGACACATGCTCTGAAATGGGCTTGCTTCTGTCCCCATTGTGCCTTAAGCTTGGGGTCCTGCCATAATAAGGTCATCCTCCTTTGTTCAAAAACAATGTCCGAAAGTCATACTCATACCAAGTCGTACTCCTCTAGAAGAGCATGATGATTCCAACGTTCGTACGCGTTGGCGTCTCAAATCAATTGCAGTTTCCTGGAAACGGAGTCTCATATCCACTGGTGCTGAGTCCCGAAAATGGTATATATAGCTCAGCATATCCAGGACTTCCCAGCATTCGCAGCCTTCTCAGTACTCACATCTCCAATTCCTTCGGCCAAGCACAAGCTCAAAAATCGCAGATAAGCTCCCCAGCAAGACCATCTAGCAATGGCAGAGAAGAACCAGAACCAATACCACCCACCTGAATCGAATGGCTATCGCCGGAACGATCAAGAATCGCTTCACACCATGGAGGATGAGGAGGCCAAGCGCAAGAAGAGAATGAAGTGGACAATCGGCATCATCGCCTTTGTCATCTTTCAGGTAGTCCAAGCTCTCTTCTTCGTACTAGTCATCATGAAGTTCAAGTCCCCCAAGTTCAGGGTCGGCGAGTTTGCCGTCCAGACTCTGACTGTCGGGACCCAGGCATCACCTTCGTTCGAGATGGGATTCGTTGCCCCGATCCGAGTCAAGAACACCAATTGGGGTCCCTTCAAGTATGACGCCTCTACCGTTAGCTTCACCTATGGAGGTATCCAGGTGGGGCAAGCAACCATTCCAAAAAGCAAGGCCAACTTCAAGTCCACCAAGAAGATCGACGTGAATGTGACTTTGAGCTCCGCTAGTTTGCTCGACAGTGCTAGTTCCGATCTAGGGAGCGAATTGAGCTCGGGGATCATAACATTGAACAGTCACGGTGTGCTTAAAGGAAAGATCACGGTCATGTTCATGTTCAAGAAGACGAAAATCTCCCAAATGAATTGCACCATGGCGATTAATACCTCGACAAAGGCGGTCCAATCCCTGTCGTGTAAATGAGGATAGCGGGTGTGATTCTCGGCGATTCAATAATTATGAGCCCGCTCATACATTTTATTTCCATGAGTTTTCTGTGAATCGATGGTGGAACTTTTGTACTTGTCTTACAGTTTCTTGGGTCATTTGTTTGTTGATTCTTTATTTGTTGTTGACACATGCCAAATAATGTACCAAGGACTATGTGCCTTGGACTGTTCTTTTTTCCCCGTAGAGAATTCCGTTTTCATAACGAGGACAAGGGATACACTGTATTGATTTCATTTGCCTCCCCACGGTTTAGAATTAGCTCATCCATCTGGGACCGGATCTCTTAACTATGAACTGGACACAGAACGCCACATGTTGCCTACTCGGGGACCCCTAGGGACGAGTCGACGGTCCTTGATGATGAGCTTCGGCCATGGCTCATCTCTCGTCCCTAATGGCTCTCGACATCAAGGTATTCGTATACGTAATGTCCCATCGGTGGCTAGCGTAGACTACTTGCCACATATACGTCCCGTCCCTGAAGCTCCCTAGTGATTTCTTCAGCTTCACCGTTGCCTGAGAGTTGTTTCTTTTTTCTTTTTGGGTGGTGGAAGGTCCATTAATATGTAGATCGCATCGCTACATTTTAGACTGTACAACTATGATGAACTTGTCCTAGAATTCTGCTCGGTTGATCCAGAGTCTGGTTCATGACTCCCGAGTCAAAATACATTTGTATGTTTGTATTTACAGCAGAGAACTTTATAGCGTGCAAATACAGTCACATCGTAATAACTTCGTCTAAAAAGCGTTCTACTTTTTGTTCACACAAGACACTCATCAATGTGACATCTAATCTTACGATCTCTTGCGTTAACAAAAAGTCGAAAACTAATGAAATTGTTGTAGTTTCGGCATTATAGTGGTTGTCGGTGGCTAATTAAGTGGCGAAAATTTCAGGAAGTATGATTAAGGTTCATAGGAAGTTTGCTTGATTTCGGCCAATTTCTTGACCGTTTTCATAATTCCTTGAACCAGTGAAGTCGTATCGGTGTGTTCTAAAAACCCCACGATTTAATTCGATCGAAAATGGGCTGTGGAAGACAAATTAGGCAGTGAAATGCGCGGCGGAGGAAGAAATTCTGAACCGGCGCAAGCAGGAAAGGGGGCGCGTGCACGGCACGCCCAGCGCGTGTTCCTCACGAGCCTGACGCTCTGGCGCGTGCCAAGCACGCGCCGCGCGTGGGGTGCACGCTCCAGTGCGTGTCCTCACGCGCCTGTCATTTTTTCTCTCGTTTGAGCACAGAAAATCGTCTTCCGTGGCAGCGACCCCACCCAAATTTGGATTTCTAAGCGGCAAATACCCATAACATTTAAGTTTTTTTTTATGGAGTTAATAACGTAAACATCCAATTTGTTTAATTAACTTTTATCTGATACACTGGCTGCCAAGGAGATACATTTCATAAATAAGGTTTCGATGTATGACATATACATAATTTTTAATTTTTATAGATGTATTCATTTTCACAGTAGTTGAAAATTTTATCTTTCTTACGTGCTCGTGCAAAACATTATTTTACACCGGCATCGTTTTATTATATTTTTATGTAGGCGGCCATGCACATCGCTGCCATCTAATATCATCGAGACCAAAATGGAAAACCATATAGGAGAAGTACAACAAAGCATTATTGTGAAATTGGGCTTCGTATGGTAGCATGAATAGTCATTAACAAGAGTCCGACGGTCCTTGATGATGAGCTTCGGCCATGGATCCCATCGATGGCTAGCGTAGACTACGTGCCACAGACATGTCCCGTCCCTGAAGCTCGCTAGTGAGTTCTTCAGCTTCCTAGCAACAGGATTAGCCGTTGCCTGAGAGTTGTTCCTTTTTTTTTTCTTTTTGGGCGGTGGAAGGTCCATTAATATGTAGATCGAGTCGTTACATTTTAGACTGTATAACCATTATGAACTTGTTCTAGAATTCTGCTTGGTCGATCTGTAGTCTAGTTCATGACTCCCAAGCCAAAATACATTCGTACGTCTGTATTTACAGCAGAGAACTTTATAGCGTGTAAACACAGTCGCTTCGTAACAATTCAGCACAAAAAAGCATTCTACTTTTTGTTGACGCAAGGCATTCGATGTGACATCTAATCTTATGATCTCTTGCATTAACAAAAAGTTGAAAGCTAATGAAACTGTTGCGGCTTAAGCTTTTTCTCTTTTGGCGGCCTCTTCTTTGTCCTCACAAGAGTCACAACCTGCCGAGTCTGCCAAGGTGGGCCGAAGACTCAATCTCGTTGTCCGGATTAGCTTCGAGTCAACTGGATGAGTCATCGGGTTTGTGCATGAACTGGGGGAGGAGAGAGGGCGCCACATATGTATCAGAGTGTACTATTATGCTTAATACAACATGGAATGCAAGTATACCATTATGTGTCTTAGTGAATGTGTGATCCTCTTTGCACATGCAAGAAAATAAAAAAGAGAAAAGTTACTCGATTGGATATCCAATGTAATATCACGTCAATATATCATGTAACACGAGTATTGAATGAGATATTTGTGCAGAATAGGAGCAATTCAGGGGTTATATTTACCTCTTCAGAGATTGACAAATTAGCACAACACGTTTTGGACAATCCAAGTTAATCAATTCTCTAGTTTCCCCCCCCCCCCTTTAATTTCCATTCTTTTTTACGCTTTCCTAATTTTCTCCAAAATGCCTTCGTTCCTTCCACAATTCAAAACCGTGCACATGGCACAGATGGCACACGTGCCACGGTCAATCAAATTTCGCTACCTATAAATGATTTGAAAAATACTTGAATGAAATAAATTGCTTCTATCACGTAAAATGATCGAGCAATGAAATATATTTTCATTATTGACAACAATTTATGTCTAAATCGAGGACAATGAAGATATTTTGTGTTAATTTATTTTTATAAAACGTAGAACCGATCCTTTTTAGAAAAAATATTCGAATTATTTATTTTCCTTGAAACAAAAGGAGTCTTAATAAAAAATTTTATTTATATATTTTTATTGTAATCTTAACTAAATTTTTTGTATATCTTTTAGGTGTTATAACCCCAAATTCTTCAAGATCTAGTAATATTTATCTGAACTTAAGATATTCAAGGTTGACGAGTTCTTCTGTGGCTCCTAGGTTAGACGTCAAACTTCATGTACAATAATTTATTTACCATGTAAGACTTTCATCCATCCCCTTAAAAAAAGCAGAAAGAATATAGAACTTGACTAACTCCATATAATCTTCTAATATCTTCAAAAATATATGTTTATGAGTGGATAATTTGTGTAAATGCCTTACAAAACATATGTATGTGAGTGGACAATTTCTGTAAATGCAAAAAAGAATGCTCTTGGACCTGTGTAAACACTAAAAACACGAGCATGGAACTAGTACGAAATAAACATCGGGAAATTGAGTTGAAACAATTCATGATAGCACTCAAAGAATTAATCAAAACTCGATTGGGATATCATGTTAAAGATTTAGGAGTATCAACTCTAAAATTTTAAGTTATTAAACAGATAAAAAAACGCGGACAAAAGATGCGACAAATCTCCAAAATTTTCAAAACTACCAAGCTCTAGAGATCTGGGAGAGAGGCTCCTAGCTTTGTGGCTTAAATATTCCCACTAAACTCGCTCTCCTCTAGAAGTGAAAAATTCGACGACGCGTTTGGGGCCCGGAGTCAAATCACATTAATTTCAAGGAAAGCAAGCGATCGTCATATTATATATAAAACTGTCCATATTCCTCCAGAGGAAGACCTAAATTTATTCCTGGATTTGCAGATTATTTACCACATGGCAGAGAAGAACTAGAGCCAATACCAGCCACCTGGATCGAACGTATTGTGGAAAGCAATTGATCAAACGATAAAATAGACTGAAAAATAAAATAAATCGAACAACAAGTTTACGTGATTTGATCGGATTGATCTATGTTCGCAGAAAGAGCAAACATAATTATATTATAGATCAAGTAATACAACGGAGATTGCAATTACACACAAGTTGCTCTGAAACAACCTCTTCTGCAACAACTAAAGTAAAACCATCGTCACATTTATATATATTAGAAGATTGAATGAGCATTTGGTCAGAGTTGGCACCTATAGCAACCCTTGGCTGTATAGGCTTTATCTTGCTACAAGCACCATCCATGTGCATTACCGCACAAACACCGCTCCCTTGAGAGTTTCTAGTTGGAACTCTTCTCGTGACCTTCTAAGAGATGAACAATCAAGAAAAAGTTAATTAAATACTTGTCAGCACAAACAGTTGCTAATTAAATAGATGATGACATCACCTAATGCGGATTCTCTCAACTCATAATAATGACAGCTTGAGGCTTCAATCGAACTATTTTTAAAGATGAAATTCTATTTAGGAACCGCCACTAATTGATTAAGTCATGACACTTAAGTGATCGAAAAAAGTTATAGCACTCAAATGAGCGTCATATATATATTATGTCACTTGTAGTTTCATTATTCCTAACATAGTGATTTAAAGATTGGATTATTTTAAAAAATGTTGAAAAATATTATTCTAAAAAAAGTGGTTGTTTATATTACTCATTTTGATCACTAGAAAATGTTTTCATCATTAGCAATATGTGTCTAATGCGGCAATGTTCCACAATCATACTCTGTGGCGCATCCCACCTAAATTTGGATCTCCATCCGGCATATATATTCATAAAATTTTGTTTTATGTCGAGTCAATGGCGGAAATATTAAATTTAATCACTGAATTTTTTATTTTACACATTGAGGGCGGTCAAAATAGTCATTTCATAAGCACGACAGAGACATTGCAATTCATACAATTTTTATATTTTGAAGATGTTATCATTTCTTAAGTAGATAGAAGCTTCTATTTGTTTTATGCTAGTGCAAAACAATGTCTTGTACTGGCATTGTTTTATGAGACAACCATTAGCAATGTTACTATCTGATATTAATAAGACATGATGATATAAAAGGAACATCATCTAGGAGAAGTGCGATGAAGAAATATTATGAAATTAGACTTTGTAGGGCAGTATGAATAGTAACGATAGGTGTGATTAGTATTGTTCTAAACTAAGATTAATTAAGTTAGGGAACATTGTGGAATACTTCACACAAGCAGTCACATGATTCTTCCATACCTGACGGCAGTCAAATATCTCCAGACTTGATCTCTAATTGAGGTTTTCAGTAATTATATAGTGATGAGGTATCTTGCAAACTCGGCAAATCATGCTAAGTCCAAAAATCTCAAAATGTCAGATCTGTTCATTTACATCTCGTGGGCTTGATGGACTGCAGTTGCACTCAGGCTAAATGGGCTTGAAAACCGATATGGGTGGGGCTAATAAAGGCGATGCAATTTTCGAGTAATTTTTTTTACTTGAACTCAACATCTCAAAAATATAAGTAAATTCTTTTGTTAATTGAGCCAACACCTTTTGTATAATCTAATATTGACGGTATTCAAATATTGACGTTTGATTTGAGGATAAAGTGCCTATCATTAAACAATTGGGGTCAGCATAGTCGGGATAATGATATTTTAGAAGTCGGAAGAGGCATGATCTTGACTAGGGTTGCTTTTCTCCCCATCGTGGCTTAAACTTCGGGTTAGTATTCAGTATAAAGCAATCAAGGAGGGCCCGGCCCATCAATTCATGCCAACGAAGCTTCTACTGACAGAATAATATTGTCCAACCATAGAAAAAGGTGCCCTACTTTATTGAAAAAAAAAAAAGCAATGTCGAAGTTCGTACTACTAAGTCGCAATCCTCTAGAAAAACGTGATAATTCCAACGTTCGGACGCGTTGGCGTCGCAAAGTAATAGCATTTTCCAGGAACTTGAGCCTCTTATCCACTTCCGTCCCAAAAATCGTATATATACCTCTGCATAATTAGTACTTCTCACCATTCTCAGTCTTCTCAGTCCTCTCGTCTCCAATTCCTTCAGAGAAGCAAACACTCAGGAATCACAAAACAGCTCCTCACAAGACCATCTAGCAATGGCAGAGAGGAACCAGACCGAATACCACCCAGCTGAATCGCACGGCTATCACCGGAACGATCAAGAATCGCTTCACACCATGGAGGATGAGGAGGCCAAACGCAAGAAGAGAATGAAGTGGACAATCGGCATCATCGCCTTTGTCATCTTTCAGGTAGTCCAAGCTCTCTTCTTCGTACTAGTCATCATGAAGTTCAAGACCCCCAAGTTTAGGGTCGGTGAGTTCGACATCCAAACCTTGAACGTCGAGACTCAGGCCTCCCCTTCGTTCAACATGAGTTTCGTCGCCCCAATCCGAATCAAGAACACCAATTGGGGTCCCTTCAAGTACGACGCCTCCAATGTTTACTTCACTTATGGAGGTGTCCAAGTGGGACAAGCAATCATTCCTAAGAGCAAGGCCAACTTCAAGTCAACCAAGAAGATCGAGGTGAATGTGATTCTGAGCTCTGCTAGTTTGCCCAGCAATGTCAATTCAAATCTTGGGAGTGAACTAAGCACTGGGATCATTTCGTTGACCAGTCAAGGCGAGCTTAAAGGAAAGATTACAATTATGTTCATGTTTAAGAAGAAAAGGACCTCGCAGATGAATTGCACCATGGCAATCAATACCACAACAAAGGCGGTTCAATCCTTATCATGTAAATGAAGATATTGAGTGTGATTCTCCATGATCGGCAGCTTGTGAGCTCGCTTTAATATTACCATTCCGTGGCTTTTTCATTGACTAAATAGAGAAATTTATATACTTCTATCCTTTCATTGATAAGATCATTCATGTGTAATTTCTTTATTTATTTTGTGGCTGCCAATGGAAGCAGATCACCTGCTGCTAGGGCAGGTGATCCATTTTCCATTTTCCGTCCCTAGTGGCTCTTGACAGCTGGGTTCGCATCACCAGCTAGACTAAGGGCCACCACCAGCCACAGCAACTTCCCATTGCTAAACCTCCCCGGCGACAGTTTTTCAGCTTCTAGCGACAATATTAGTTGCTACTGGACCCTTTTTTTTTAGTAGTGGAAGGTCGATTAGTATAAAAATGGACAATGTCACATTTTACATTACGTAATGATGACAGTATTCACAAATGAACTTGTTGTAGAGTTCTGCTCGATTGAGCCCTGAGATCACCTTCATAGCACCCAATCAAAATTGATTTCTGCGTTTTTACTTGCAACGGAAAACTATAAAGTATGTGAACACCATCACCTCGTAATTGTGCAAATGGTATCCTGGGTATAGTTTGTACACACACGGCACTCTATGTGACATCTAATCTTTCCATCCCCGGCATCAATTGAAAGGGGGAAAGTAAGTGAACTGTTACGGTTTAAACTTTCTCTCTTTTAGCGGCCTCTTCCTTATCCTGACGACCTACCAAGCCTGCCAAGGTGGGTGGGAGACTCAATCCTGTTCGTAAAGTTAGCTTTTAGTCAACTTGTCCGCCAGGCGTGGATTGGAGGGACAAGATAATCTATACTATTGTGATTATACAAAATGGAATATAAAATCGATATTGTCTATCTTATTTTATATGCGATTCTTTCAATATATATAATACTTGATCCTCCTCATATCAAGTAATATCTTGCATATCCTTCAGAAATACACTCTAGTCATTTAAATAGCAGTGGTAAAGGTACAATCATGTGCGGATTTGGATCTATTACGGAGGTACATTTACCTCCTCAAGGGAACAACACATCATCACAACATGCTTTGGACGGTCCAATTTCATTGGCTCTCCATTTCCTTTTCTTCCCTTTGATTTTCAATCCTTTTGACGTTTCTGGATTTTCCAAAATGCCCTTCTTCCTTCCACGATCCAACCTTGTAGACAAAGCACAACATCAAGAGAACAACACATCACCACGACATACTCTGGACAGTCCAAGTTAACTGGTTCTCCATTTCCGTCTTTTCCCTTATATTTTCAGTCTTTTTGACCTTCTGGTTTTTCCAAGGTGTCCTTGTTCCTTCCTCCAGCAGATATTGTAGACGAAGCACAGATAGCGTGAACCACTGTCGTTAAGATGCTCTCCCTTGATTCGTGGATAGAGCGGCAGGGCCATAGAGATACGAGAGCCTAATGGGGTTTAGATGAAAATGAAAAGGATTTTAAAAAAATCGACAGTCGAAGCACAGGATAGCCGTGTTTTTTGTTTTTATTTTTGTCAATTACTGTTGAAGATTTGGTGGGTTAGTCGTATTAATTAGAGATTATTTTTCTGTTATTATCGTAAACTCAACTGAAATCTCTATCTATATTTCAAGTGTTATAACCCACAGTTTTTCACGATTAATCCTTCACCATCTATTGAGATGTGTTTCAACTCAACTTGAGTTGATATCAAAATTCACATAGTACTTATTTATTTGTCATATTGGACTTTTAGGCTCCCCCTTAAAGGCATAATGCAAATATAACTTGACTAATTTCAAATAATTTTCAAAGATCTTCAATAATTTATATATAAAAATGAATTATTGGTGAAAAGACAAAAATCGAATGCCCTTTGACCTGTGTTAAGCACGACCATTCAAGTAGTACATAATAATGTGAGAATATACACTCAAAATGATGATCATAATAATAAAGATGATGATGATGATAAATTAATATCAACAGTAAAACTTGACTGAAAAATCATGTTCAGATTTGAATTTCCAATTCTTAAAGTTTTAAGTTTTTAAATAGACAAAGTAACGTGATAAAAGGTCGTAAAAAATCAGAAGACGAGTCTTGCTATGAGGTAACCATAAGCCAGCGATACTTCAAAAGTCAAAAGAATCAAGCTCTAGGATCGGAGACGCCTCCATTCTTGTTGCGGATATATTCGCACTAAACTGGCGTCCCTCTAGAAGTGAAGACTTCGATGACGCGTTTGGCATTGATTTCCAGGAAAGTGGCTCTCTTTGTTCGCGGGATGCTTCTTTGGACATACTCTCTCTCCGAACACCCTATATAAACCCGACCCGCGCCCCTCTCTTCTCCATCCTCACTACATTCTCACATATCCAATTCCTTCACTGAAACACCCGAATTCATTCCTGATTTTGCAAAATATTACCAAATGGCAGAGAAGAACCAGAGCCAATACCAACCACCTGAATCGAACGGTTATCACAGGAGCGATCAAGAATCGCTTCATACCATGGAGGACGAGGAGGCAAAGCGCAAGAAGAGGATGAAGTGGACGATTGGCATCATCGCCTTCGTCATATTCCAAGTCGTCCAAGCTCTCTTCTTTGTCCTGGTCATCATGAAGTTCAAGTCCCCCAAGTTTAGGGTTGCTGAGTTCGATGTCCAGAGCCTGTCCGTCGGGACTCCGGCCACGCCCTCATTTGATATGAGTTTTGTGGCTCCAGTCAGAATCAAGAACACCAACTGGGGTCCCTTCAAGTATGATGCTTCTATTGTTAACTTCTCCTATGGTGGTGTTCAAGTGGGACATGCGACCATTCCCAAAAGTAAGGCGAACTTCAAGAGCACTAAGAAGATCAATGTGAACGTGACTTTGAGCTCTGCTACCTTGCCCAGTGATTCGAATCTGGGGAGCGATTTGAGCTCCGGAGTCATAAATTTGAACAGTCAAGGTGAGCTCGAAGGGAAAGTAACAGTGATGTTCATGTTTAAGAAGAGGAAGACCTCCCAGATGAATTGCACCATGGCCATCAATGTAGTGACGAAGGCAGTCCAATCCTTATCGTGCAGATGAGAAAGAGGACAGTGGTTCTCCATTAGATGGTTCCACAAGCTTTCCACGGATTATGTGAAATTATATGTATCTGTCTTGTCATTCTTCCGTCAATTCTTTCATTCCTTTTGTACAAATTGCGTATCGTTGTATAAGAACATATTTTGTTGGATTTTCAAGGATCATTGTTGTGGTGGAGCTTGATCATTGGACATGTTTATGCAATCTGATTTGTTGTATAGATGGAAAGATGGGCGCTAAATTTACTCTAGTCATAGTAGTCGCATCATATATTTAAGCTTAGGCGAACCATAAGATGAATTCGAACAACTCTACCAAAAAGAAACAATCGTTATCTGGTTATTCACATGTGAAAGTGTTTCACCCCTATAACAGGCTAATTCCAAATAAATAAATAAATAAAATTTAGATCGAATGACAAATCTAGCCTTTTTTTTGTCTCGTTATATGCACCAATTTTAAGTTGAGTAACAACTCTGATTTCAACTTTTTTTGTCTTTTAAAAAAACATCAACTTCCACCCTTATCTCAAATGTAGCCCTCCCTAGATTCTCTATCTAAAGCCATCCTTTGTTCAGATAACAAAATGTTCTAATTGTGAGTTTGACATATCTCATCCTTGGTGTCTCTCAATAAGTGGTAGTTTATAATTTCATATTACGACAAAATGGCAAAGTGTAGTTTAAAAGATTTAACTTAGAGATCTTTTTACACGTAAGTGAAGTGTAGATTCTTTAGATGTGGCTTAGAGAAGAAGATAATAAATAGTATTATAAATTCAAATAGTAAGTCATGTGAATGTATTGTTGAAACATAATAGTTATGTTGGACAATCAATGGTTCTAAGTTAAGGGTGTCGAATTCGGGACTTAAGTGAAGGTTTGTGATTTATTACAAGACAAAAAAAAAGGGTCAAAATTGTCATTCATGATAAATTTGGGTCAGAATTATTATTTGACCTAAAGTTTGTACATTTTGTTTGGAATTAGCCTCTCTATAACAAACCCCTTTTTAAAAATTAAAAGGCGAAAAAAAAATTGTGATATTATGATAAGTCCTTCAATGGCATCACCTTTACTATTTTTAATTTTTCTCTTTAACGTCCTATTTCTTATAAAATATTAATGCAAAGACTACATATTTTGCGGAGAATAATTATTTAAAAATATTATGTTAAAATTGATTTTTAACAATAAGTGTATGTCTAAATATTTCGTTGATGATGAAATATTTATTTGTCGCTGGAGCATAGAAATGTTGCTTAATTGTGTTTCGTGTCAATGAACCTACCAAAATTTGGATCTCCAAGCGGCAAATATCATAACCTTTTGTTTAATATCGAGTCAATGACATTAATATCCAATTTCCTATATATTAATTCTTTCTTGAAACGCTAGCGGTCAAAACAATTTCTTCCATATTTACCAAAAAAAAAAAACAATTTCTTCCATAAGTAGAGTCGAGACATTGCCATGTATATAATTTTTACCTTTTGTAGTTTAAATTATTTCGTTAGTAGATGAAAGTTTCAATGTCTCGTACGCTTTGGAGGCCATCTGCAATGTTACTATCCAAAGGTAACGAGACCCCATGATATAAAAGGAACATCACCTAGGAGAAGGACAATAAAGCAATATTATGAGATTGGATTGTGCAAGTTAGCATGAATAATGATGATGGGATATTAAGTTATAAAACATTGTCCAAAATTAACTTCGATTAAGATAGGGAACATCGTGGAATCCTCCTTATAAGCAATCACACGTTTCCTCCATACCTAAATGTAGTGAAGTATGTCCAACCTTGATCTCTCATGAAGGGTGCTTTTTTGTACTTATATAGACCTCGACATATCCAACCAAGCCCCAGAAAATGATCTTTGTACCTAAAGTCTAAAAGCATGCATCTGCTCATTTACATCTTCCAGTATGTGAAATTAACAAGATCGATGTGAGCAGACTTAATGTCCAGTTCTGAATCGGTTTAAGATTTGATGCCCAATTTAATGTTCCAAAACAATTCAAAAGTAAAGTCCAGATTTATCATTTGAAACGGTTTAGACTTAACAACCAAATTAAAGCTCTGGAATGATTTTAGAATTGATTTAAATCCAAAACTGACAAATAGACGTGTGGAGAGTGGAATGTAAGAATATGTAGACCATTATAAGACGGTCTAATATCAATGTAGATGCTAAAATAAATATTGGCTATGAGAATACATGACTATTCGTGAAGTAACGTTTTATATGAAATGATGCGATTATGAATTTGAAGAGTTATGATGGAAGGCACCTATTGAAAAAGCACGTTGAAGTATATAAATGAATGTCTAGTCTTCTCTCCACCCATACGGAATAACATAAACATTTTCTCTCTATCAGAAAATTATATTAAGGTTAAATTGGATTAAGAGAGAGAAATCAGATTTCGTCAATTATTCCGTCAAGAGAAAAGTTATTACGCTATGGAGAAAAGCATATATTCAATCATCTTATCATTTGTGAAAATCGTGAAGATCTAAAATCCTTCGATAATCAATTTTTCGTGTTATAGAATTATGATTATCGCTTACAATTAGTATCAGAACATAGTTTTATGATATCATGTTTTTCCATTTAATGAAACATGGATGGTTTATGAGTTTAATTTCATTGAGCGGCTACTGTTTGAGTACATGTTCGATAATTTTGTGAGATTTTTGAATGAATTAAAATCGGATAGTTTTGGGCAATTTGAGGCCAAAAAGATGAATTGGCAATTTCGGCAAAATTCCGGCGATCCACCTGTCGGATGCTAACCAGTAAAGTCGTACCACTATGGGACAACAAAAGCCCTAATATAATTCGCCATTATAATGGTTGTCGGTGGTTAATTGAGTGGCGAAGTTTCAAGAATTATGGTTAAAATTCATAGGAAGTTTGCTTGATTTCGGCCCATTTCTTGACCCTTTGCCTAATTCCTTGAACCAGTGAGGCCGTATCAGTGTGTTCTTCAAAACCCATGATTTAATTCGATCGGGAATGAGCTGTAGAAGACGAATTAGGCGGTGAAACGCACGGTGAAGGAAGAAATTTCGAACCGGCGCCGCGAGAAGAAAAGGGGGCGCGTGACCTCACGCGCCTTACGCTCAGGCGCGTGCATGCACGCGCAGCGCGTGGGATACACGCGTGAGCAGTCACGCGCCAGTGCGTGTTCCTCACGCGCCTAACGCACAGGCGCGTGGCTGCACGCTCCACGCGTGGGCTACACGCGCCTGTCATTTTTTTACCGTTTGAGCACAGAAAATCGTCTTCCGTGGCAGCGTCCCCACCCAAATTTGGATTTGTAAGCGGCGGCAGATGTCCATAACATTTTGTTTTTTTTTTTTATGGAGTTAATAACGTAAACATCCAATTTGTTTAATAAACTTTTATCTGAGACACTAGCTGCCAAGGAGATACATTACATAAATATGGTTGAGACGTACGATATATATGCAATTTTTAACTTTCACAGGTGTATTTATATTCACGATTGTTGAAAATTTTATCTTTCTTACATGCTCGTGCAAAACATTATTTTACACCGACATTATTGTATTATATATTTATGTAGGCGGCCATGCACATCGCTACCATCTAATATCATCGAGACCAAAATAGAAAACCATCTAGGAGAAGTACAACAAAGCATTATTGTGAAATTGGACTTCGTATGGTAGCATGAATAGTCATTAGCAGGAGTCTAACGGTCCTTGATGATGAGCTTCGGCCATGGATCCCATCGGTGGCTAGCGTAGACTACGTGCCACAGACATGTCCCGTCCCTGAAGCTCGCTAGTGAGTTCTTTAGCTTCCTAGCAACAGGATTAGCCGTTGCCTGAGAGTTATTCCTTTTTTTTCTTTTTGGGTGGTGGAAGGTTCATTAATATGTAGATCGAGTCGTTACTTTTGAGACTGTATAACCATAATGAACTTGTCCTAGAATTCTGCTCGGTCGATCCGTAGTCTGGTTCATGACTCCCGAGTCAAAATACATTCGTACGTCTGTATTTACAGCAGAGAACTTTATAGTATGCAAACACAGTCACTTCGCAACAGCTCTGCGCAAAAAAACATTTTACTTTTTGTTGATGCAAGGTACTCGATGTGACATCTAATCTTATGATCTCTCCCATTAAATAAAAAGTTGAAAGCTAATGAAACTGTTGCGGCTTAAGCTTTTTCTCTTTTGGCGGCCTCTTCTTTGTCCTCACAAGAGTCACAACCTGCCGAGTCTGCCAAGGTGGGCCGAAGACTCAATCTCGTTCTCCGGATTAGCTTTGAGTCAACTGGATGAGTCATCAGGTTTGTGCATGATCTAGGGGAGGTGAGAGGGCGCCACATATGTACTAGAGTGTACAATTATGCTTATACAACATGGAATACGAGTATAGCATTATGTATCTTAGTGAATGTGTTATCCTCTCTACAAATTCAAGAAAATAAAAAATGAGAAAAATACTTGGTTGGATGTTAATGTAATATCACGTCAATATATCAAGTAACACAAGTATTGAATGAGATATTTGTGCGGATAGGAGCCATTTAGGGGTTATATTTACCTCCTCAGAGATTGACAAGCCAACACAACACATTATTCAGTCAGCGTCACAACAACGTCACCCCTTTAATTATGTCGTGACGCTTTGGTTACCCGCGAATGCTTCGAAAGGCAACCATCTTGAGTTTCTGGCTCTTTCCTAGATTGAAGTAGCCTTTGGACAATCCAAATTAATTAATTCTCTATTTTCTTTTTTTCCCCTTTAATTTCCATTCTGTTTTATGCTTTCCCAGTTTTCTCCAAAATGCCTTCGTTCCTTCCACAATCCAAAACCGTGCACTTATCATAGATGGGGCACAGGCCATGGTCAGTCAAATTTCGCTACCTATAAATGATTTGGAAAATATTTTCACGAATTGAATTGTTTCTATCCCTTAAAATGATCAAGCAACGAAATATATTTCCATTATTGACAACCATTTATGTCTAAATTGAGGACAATGAAGATATTTTGTGTTTATTCATTTTTATAAAAGGTAGAACCGATCCTTTTTAGAAAAATATTATTTGAATTATTTATTTTCTTTGAAACAAAAGGAACCTTAACAAAAAAATTATTTATATATTTTTATTGTAATCTCAACTAAGATTTCTATCTATCTTTTAGGTGTTATAACCCCAAATTCTTCAAGATCTAGTAATATTTATCAGAACTTAAGATATTTAAGGTTGACAAGTTCTTCTGTGGCTCTTAGGTTAGACGTCAAACTTCATGTACAATAATTTATTTACCATGTAAGACTTTCAAACATCCCCTTTTTTAATTAAAAAAAAGCAGAAAGAAAATAGAACTTGACTAACTCCATATAATCTTCTAATATCTTCAAAAATATATGTATATGAGTGGATAATTTGTGTAAATGCCTTAAAAAACATATGTATGTGCGTAAATAATTTGGGTGAATGCAAAAAAGAATGCTCTTGGACCTGTGTAAACACTAAAAACACGAGCATGGAGCTAGTAATGATATAAATGTCAGGAACTCAAATTGAAACAGTTCATGATAACACTCAAAGAATCAAAACTCGATTGTGATATCATGTTAAAGATTTAGGAGTATCAACTCTAAAATTTGCAGTTCTTAAACTGATAAAGTAACGTGGACAATATTCCCACTAAACTCGCGTTCCTCTAGAAGTGAAAACTTCGACGACGCGTTTGGGGGTCTGGAGTCAAATCACGTTAATTTCCAGGAAAGCAAGTGATCATCAGATAATATATAAAACTGTCCATATTCCTAGAAAGACCTAAACTTATTCCTGGTTTTGCAGAATATTACCAAATGGCAGAGAAGAAAATCAAATGATACAATAGACTGAAAATAAAATAAATCGAAGAAGAAATTTACGTGATTCGATTGGATTGATCTATGTTTGTGAGAAGAACAGACATAATTATATTATCGATCAAGTAATATAACGGAAATTGGAATTACATTCAAGTCACTTTGAAACAACCTCCTCTACAACAAATAAAGTAAAATCATTATTACATTTATACCTATCAGAAGATTGAATGAACATTTTAGTCAGACTCAACATCTACAGCAACCCTTGGCTGCATAGACTTCACCTTGCTATAAGCACCATCCATGTGCATTACCGCACAAATACCCGCTCCCTTGAGAGTTTCTAGTTGAAACTCTTTCCGTGACCTTCTAAGAGACAATCAAGAAAAATTTAATGAATTACTAGTTAGCACAAACGGTTACTAATTAAATAGATGATGCCATCACCTAACGCGGATTCTCTCAACTCATAATAATCACAGCTTGAGGTTTCAATCATACTATTTTTAAAGATGAAATTCTATTCAGGAATCGCCACTAACTGATTAAGTCATGACACTTAAGTGATCGGAAAACGTTATAACACTCAAAAATAAGCGTCATACATATATTATGTCACCTACGGTTTCATTATTCCTAACATAGTGATTTAAAGATTGGATTATTTTCAAAATTGTTGAAAAATACTTTTTTAGAAAAGTAGTTGTTTATGTTACGATCAATAGAAAATGTTCTCATCATTAGCAATACGTGGCTAACACGGCAATGTTCCCCAATCATACTTTGTGGCGCAATCCCACCTAAATTTGGATCTCCATGCGGCAAATATTCCTAAAATTTTGTTTTATGTCGAGTTAGAGGCGGAAATATTAAATTTATTCACTGAATTTTTTATTTTACACATTGAGGGCGGTCAAAATAGTCATTTCATAAGCAAGATAGAGACATTGCAATTTATGCAATTTTTAAGTTTTGAAGATGTTATCATTTCTTAAGTAGATAGAATTAGCTTCTATTTATTTTATGCTTGTGCAGAACAATATCTTGTACTGGCATTGTTTTAACTTCTAATATCTGTTTATGAGACACGCATCAGCAATGTTACTATCTGATAATAATAAGACATCATGATATACTATCTAGGAGAAGTGCGATAAAGCAATATTATGAAATTAGACTTTGCAGGGTAGTATGAATAGTAACGATAGGTGTTGTTAGTATTGTCCAAAACTAAGATTAATTAAGTTAGTGAACATTGTGGAATACTTCACATAAGCAATCATATGATTCGTCCATACCTAACGGCAGTCAAATATCTCCAGCTTTGATCTCTAATTGAGGTTTTCAGTAGTTATATAGTGATGAGGCATCTTGCAACGTGGGAAATCATGCTAAGTCTTAATAACTGATCATATTTGCACCAAAAATCTCAAAATATTGATCTGTTCATTTACATCTTGTGGGCTTGATAGACTGCAGGAGCATTCAGGCTAAATGGGCTTGAAGACCGATTTTCGGTGGGAATAAAAATGCTATTCAATTTTCGAGTAATTTTTTCATTTGAACTCAGCATCTCAAGACTATACATAAATTTTTCTGTCAGTTGAGCCAACACCTTATTGGTTTATCAATTTTATTTTATTTTATTTCATCTGATATTTGACGGTATTCAAACAATTGCAGTCAGCATCGTTGGGATAAGGATATTTTAGAAGTCAAAAGACGCATGATCTTGACTAGGGTTGCTTCTCTCCCCATCGTGGCTTAACCTTTGGGTTAGTATTCAGTATAAAGCAATCAAGGAGGGCCCATCAATTCATGCCATCGAAGCTTCTACTGACAGAATAATATTGTCCAACCATAGAAAAAGGTGCCCTACTTTATTGAAAAAAAAAAGCAATGTCGAAGTTCGTACTACTAAGTCGCAATCCTCTAGAAAAACGTGATAATTCCAACGTTCGGACGCGTTGGCGTCGCAAAGTAATAGCATTTTCCAGGAACTTGAGTCTCTTATCCACTTCCGTCCCAAAAATCGTATATATACCTCTGCATAATTAGCACTTCTCACCATTCTCAGTCTTCTCAGTCCTCGCATCTCCAATTCCTTCAGAGAAGCAAACACTCAGGAATCACAAAACAGCTCCTCACAAGACCATCTAGCAATGGCAGAGAGGAACCAGACCGAATACCACCCAGCTGAATCGCACGGCTATCACCGGAACGATCAAGAATCGCTTCACACCATGGAGGATGAGGAGGCCAAACGCAAGAAGAGAATGAAGTGGACAATCGGCATCATCGCCTTTGTCATCTTTCAGGTAGTCCAAGCTCTCTTCTTCGTACTAGTCATCATGAAGTTCAAGACCCCCAAGTTTAGGGTCGGTGAGTTCGACATCCAAACCTTGAACGTCGAGACTCAGGCCTCCCCTTCGTTCAACATGAGTTTCGTCGCCCCAATCCGAATCAAGAACACCAATTGGGGTCCCTTCAAGTACGACGCCTCCAATGTTTACTTCACTTATGGAGGTGTCCAAGTGGGACAAGCAATCATTCCCAAGAGCAAGGCCAACTTCAAGTCCACCAAGAAGATCGACGTGAATGTGATTCTGAGCTCTGCTAGTTTGCCCAGCAATGTCAATTCAAATCTTGGGAGTGAACTAAGCACTGGGATCATTTCGTTGACCAGTCAAGGCGAGCTTAAAGGAAAGATTACAATTATGTTCATGTTTAAGAAGAAAAGGACCTCGCAGATGAATTGCACCATGGCAATCAATACCACAACAAAGGCGGTTCAATCCTTATCATGTAAATGAAGATATTGAGTGTGATTCTCCATGATCGGCAGCTTGTGAGCTCGCTTTAATATTACCATTCCGTGACTTTTTCATTAACTAAATAGAGAAATTTATATACTTCTATCCTTTCATTGATGAGATCATTCATGTGTAATTTCTTTATTTATTCTGTGGCTGCCAATGGAAGCAGATCACCTGCTGCTAGGGCAGGTGATCCACTTCCCATTTTCCGTCCCTAGTGGCTCTTGACAGCCGGGTTCGCATCACCAGCTAGACTAAGGGCCACCACCAGCCACAGCAACTTCCCATTGCTAAACCTCACCCGCAACAGTTTTTCAGCTTCTAGCGACAATATTAGCTGCTGCTGGACCCTTTTTTTTTAAGTAGTGGAAGGTCGATTAGTATAAAAATGGACAATGTCACATTTTACATTACGTAATGATGACAATATTCACAAATGAACTTGTCGTAGAGTTTTGCTTGTAATTGTGCAAATGGTATCCTGGGTATAGTTTGTACACACACGGCACTCTATGTGACGTCTAATCTTTACATCTCTGGCATCAACTGAAAGGGGGAAAGTAAGTGAACTGTTGCGGTTTAAACTTTCTCTCTTTTAGCGGTCTCCTCCTTGTCCTGACGACCTACCAAGTTCGCCAAGGTGGGCGGGAGACTCAATCCTGTTCGTAAAGTTAGCTCATCCGCCAAGCGTGGAATAGACGGTCAAGAGAGATTCTATACTATCGTGATTATACAACATGGAATATAAAATCAACATTGTCTATCTTATTTTATATGTGATTCTTTCTATATATATATAATACTCGATGTGATATCTTGAATAATATCACCTCTCATATCAAGTAATATCTTGTATATCTTTCAAAAATGCACTCTAGTCATTTAAATAGCGGTGGTAAAGGTACAATCATGTGCGGATTTGCATTAATTACGCAGGTACATTTACCTCCTCAAGGGAACAACACATCA
The DNA here is from genome assembly GCA_030064385.1 of Melaleuca quinquenervia. NCBI lineage: Eukaryota > Viridiplantae > Streptophyta > Magnoliopsida > Myrtales > Myrtaceae > Melaleuca > Melaleuca quinquenervia. The sequence continues at coordinate 3,543,510 of CM057722.1, forward strand.
TCACAACATACTTTGGACGGTCCAATTTAATTGGTTCTCCATTTCCTTTTCTTCCCTTTGATTTTCAATCCTTTTGACGTTTCTGGATTTTCCAAAATGCCCTTCGTCCCTCCACGATCCAACCTTGTAGACAAAGCACAACATCAAGAGAACAACACATCACCACGACATACTCTGGACAGTCCAAGTTAATTGGTTCTCCATTTCCGTCTTTTCCCTTATATTTTCAGTCTTTTTGACCTTCTGGTTTTTCCAAGGTGTCCTTGTTCCTTCCTCCAGCAGATATTGTAGACAAAGCACAGATAGCGTGAACCACTGTCGTTAAGACATCGCTACCACGTCTTCGCATGCTCTCTTCGTGGATAGAGCGGCAGGGCCAGAGAGATACGAGAGCCTAATGGGGTTTAGATGAAAATGAAAAGGATTAAAAAAAAAAATCGACAGTCGAAGCACAGGATAGCCGTTTTTTCGTTTTTGTTTTTGTCAATTACTGTTGGAGAATTGGTGGGTTAGTCGTATTAATTAGAGATTATTTTTCTGTTATTATCGTAATCTCAACTGAAATCTCTATATGTATTTCGGGTGTTATAACCAACAGTTCTGCACGATTAATTCTTCACGGTCTATTGAGACGTATTTCAACTCAAGATATTCGAGTTTGATATCAGAATTCACATAGTATTTATTTATTTGTCATATTGGACTTTTAGGCTCCCCCTTAAAGGCATAATGCAAATATAAATTTACTAATTTCAAATAATTTTCAAAGATCTTCAATAATTTATATATATAAATGAATTATTGGTGAAAAGACAAAAAAAATGAATGCCCTTTGACCTGTGTTAAGCACGAGCATTTATGTAGTACATAATAATTTAAGAATATAAACTCGAAATGATGATCATAATAATAAAGATGATGATGATAAATTAATATCAACAGTAAAACTTGACCGAAAAAGCATGTTCAGATTTGAATTTCCAATTCTTAAAGTTTTAAGTTTTTAAATAGGAAAAGTAACGTGATAAAAGGTCGCAAAAATCAGAAGACGAGTCTTGCTATGAGGTAACCATAAGCCAGCGATACTTCAAAAGTCAAAAGAATCAAGCTCTAGGAAACGCCTCCATTCTTGTTGCAGATATATTCCCACTAAACTGGCGTCCCTCTAGAAGTAAAGACTTCGATGACGCGTTTGGCATTGATTTCCAGGAAAGGGGCTCTCTTTGTTCGCGGGATGCTTCTTTGAGACATACTCTCTCTCCGAACACCCTATATAAACCTGACCCGCGCTCCTCTCTTCTCCATCCTCACTACATTCTCACATATCCAATTCCTTCACTGAAACACCCGAATTCATTCCTGATTTTGCAAAATATTACCAAATGGCAGAGAAGAACCAGAGCCAATACCAACCACCTGAATCGAACGGTTATCACAGGAGCGATCAAGAATCGCTTCATACCATGGAGGACGAGGAGGCAAAGCGCAAGAAGAGGATGAAGTGGACGATTGGCATCATCGCCTTCGTCATATTCCAAGTCGTCCAAGCTCTCTTCTTTGTCCTGGTCATCATGAAGTTCAAGTCCCCCAAGTTTAGGGTTGCTGAGTTCGATGTCCAGAGCCTGTCCGTCGGGACTCAGGCCGCGCCCTCATTTGATATGAGTTTTGTGGCTCCAGTCAGAATCAAGAACACCAACTGGGGTCCCTTCAAGTATGATGCTTCTATTGTTAACTTCTCCTATGGTGGTGTTCAAGTGGGACATGCGACCATTCCCAAAAGTAAGGCGAACTTCAAGAGCACTAAGAAGATCAATGTGAACGTGACTTTGAGCTCTGCTACCTTGCCCAGCGATTCCAATCTGGGGAGCGATTTGAGCTCCGGAGTCATAAATTTGAACAGTCAAGGTGAGCTCGAAGGGAAAGTAACAGTGATGTTCATGTTTAAGAAGAGGAAGACCTCCCAGATGAATTGCACCATGGCCATCAATGTAGTGACGAAGGCAGTCCAATCCTTATCGTGCAGATGAGAAAGAGGACAGTGGTTCTCCATTAGATGGTTCCACAAGCTTTCCACGGATTATGTGAAATTATATGTATCTGTCTTGTCATTCTTCCGGCAATTCTTTCATTCCTTTTGTACACATTGCGTATCGTTGTATAAGAACATATTTTGTTGGATTTTCAAGGATCATTGTTGTGGTGGAGCTTGATCATTGGACATGTTTATGCAATCTGACTTGTTGTATAGATGGAAAGATAGGCGCTAAATTTACTCTAGTCATAGCAGTCGCATCATAGATTTAAGCTTAGACAAACCATAAGATGAATTCGAACAACTCTACCAAAAAGAAACAATCGTTATCTGGTTATTCATGTGTGAAAGTGTTTCACCCCTATAACAGGCTAAGTCCAAATAAATTAATAAATAAATAAAATTTAGATCAAATGACAAATCAAGCCTTTTTTTTGTCTCGTTATATGCACCAATTTTAAGTTGAGTAACAACTCTGATTTCAGCTTTTTTTGTCTTTTAAAAAAACATCAACTTCCACTCTTATCTCAAATGTAGCCCTCCCTAGATTCTCTATCTAAAGCCATCCTTTGTTAAGATAAAAAAAAAATGTTCTAATTGTGAGCTTGACATATCTCATCCATGGTGTCTCTCGACAAGCGGTAGTTTGTAATTTCATATTACGACAAAATGGCAAAGTGTAGTTGAAAAAATTTAATTTAGAGATCTTTTTACTCGTCAGTGAAGTGTAGATTCTTCAGTTGTGACTTAGAGAAGAAGATAATAAATAGTATTATAAATTCAAATAGCAAGTCATGTGAATTTATTGCTGAAACATAATAGTTATGTTGGACAATCAATGGTTCTAAGTTAAGGGGGTCGAATTCGGGACTTAAGTGAAGGTTTGTGATTAGACATTATAGTGGTTGTTGGTGGTAAATTGAGTGGCGGAAGTTTCAAGAATTAGGGTTATGGTTCATAAGAAGTTTGCTTGATTTCGGCCAATTTCTTGGCCCTTTGCGTAATTCCTTGAACCAGTGAGGCCGTATCAGTGTGTTCTAAAAAACCCATGATTTAATTCAATCGGGAATGGGCTGTGGAAGATGAATTAGGCGGTGAAACGCGTGGTGAAGGAAGAAATTCCAAACCGGCGCGAGCAGAAAAGGGGGGCGCGTGCACAGCACGCCGGCGCGTGCTCCACACGCGCCCGATGCTCAAGCGCGTGCAAGGCACGCTCAGCGCGTGGGATACACGCGCGGGCGGTGCACGCGCCAGTCCGTGTTTCTCACGCGCTGACGCACAGGCGCGTGGCTGCACGCTCCGCACGTGGGTTACACGCGCCTGTCATGTTTTTTTTTTTTTTTACCGTTTGAGCACAGAAAATCGTCTTCCGTGGCAGCGACCCCACCCAAATTTGGATTTGTAAGCGGCAAATATCCATAACATTTAGTTTTTTTTTTATGGAGTTAATAACGTAAACATCCAATTTGTTTAATTAACTTTTATCTCATACACCGGCTGCCAAGGAGATACATTTCATGAATAGGGTTGAGACGTATGACATATATGCAATTTTTCACTTTCACAAGCGTATTTATTTTCACGGTAGTTGAAAATTTTATCTTTTTTATGTGCTCGTGCAAAACATCATTTTACACCGGCATTGTTTTATTATATATTTACGTAGGCGGCCATTTACATTACTACTATATAATATCATCGAGACCAAAATGGAAAACCATCTAGGAGAAGTACAAGATAGAATTATTGTGAAATTGGGCTTCGTATGGTAGCATGAATAGTGATAACATGAGTCATTAAATACTCTTCCAAATCTAAGATCAATTTAGGTAGGGAACCTCGTCGAATACTCCACATAAAGAAATCACACGTTTCCTCCATACCAAACTGTAGTCAAATATGTTCAGCCTTGATCTCATATTAAGTGCTATTTTTTTAAAATTGTTATTACATAATATTTGATCACCGACGATCTCCGAATAAAACCATGGGAAATATTTATATGCCAAATATCCCGTATGTATCACATGAGCCGACATTTAGATGTTGGATCTAGTAGTGTGACAAGAAATTGGGCTTAGCATCATGGGAATAATGACATTACAGAAGTCAAAGGACACATGCTCGGGACCCGGTTTGCTTCTGTCCCCATTGTTCCTTAAGCTTTGGTTTAGCACCCAGTTGCAGAAAACCCAAAAAAGAAGAAAGGAAAATAGAGTATTGTTCAGATGGGAATATTTATGTGATCGAAGCTTCTATTGAGGTCCAACCTTTTTATTGGGAAAAAGCAATGTCCGAAGGTCATACTCACATCAAGTCGCATTCCTCTAGAACGATATAATGATTCCAATTCTGGACGCGTTCACGTCTCAAATCAATTGCAGCTTCCTGGAAATCGAGTCTCATATCCACTTGTCATATGTCCCCAACATAGTATATATACCTCGGCATAACCAGGAGTCCTCAACATTCTCAGCCTTCTCGTTCTCCCATCTCGAATTCCTTCAGAGAAGCAGAAACTCGGGAATCACAAATCAGCTCCCCACAAGACCATCTAGCAATGGCAGAGAAGAACCAGAACCAGTACCAGCCACCCGAATCGAATGGCTATCGCCGGAACGATCAAGAATCGCTTCACAACATGGAGGAGGAGGAGGCCAAGCGCAAGAAGAGGATGAAGTGGACGATCGGAATCATCGCCTTCGTCATCTTTCAGGTAGTCCAAGCTCTCTTCTTCGTCCTGGTCATCATGAAGTTCAAATCCCCCAAGTTCAGGGTCGGCGACTTCGCCGTCCAGACTCTGAACGTCGGGACTCAGGCATCGCCTTCGTTCGACATGAGTTTTGTTGCACCGATCCGGGTCAAGAATACCAATTGGGGTCCCTTCAAGTACGACAGCTCCACTGTCGACTTCACTTATGAAGGTGCCCAAGTGGGACAAGCAATCATTCCCAAGAGCAAGGCCAACTTCAAGTCCACCAAGAAGATCGATGTGAACGTGACTCTGAGCTCTACTAATTTGCCCAGCAATATCAAATCAAATCTTGGGAGCGAACTGAACTCTGGGATCATAACATTGAAAAGTCAGGGTCTGCTCAAAGGAAAGATTACAATCATGTTCATGTTCAAGAAAACGAAGATCTCCCAAATGAATTGCACCATGGCTATCGATACCTCGACAAAGGCAGTCCAATCCTTGTCTTGTAAATGATAATTCCGAGCGTGATTCCAGATGATCCATAGTTTATGAGCTCGCTGGTCTATTTCACTTCGACGACTTTTCCGTGGATTGTATCAAGAGTGATTTATGTATTTTTATCTTATTTATGATTGGGTGCGTCCCTAGTTTGTAAATTCTTTACTTGTTCTGGAGATATGCTACATAATGTGCCAACACTATGTGCTTTGGATTTTTCTTCCTTTTCCCCACGGAGCAAACCGTTTAATCGTGAGGATGACTTATGGCCGGGCAAAAATATCACGAGGATGACTGGTCACTGTACTTCTTATATACAGATTGCCATTGTTTAGAGTTAGTCCAGACGCAGTAGCGCAGACCCCTTCGATTGGATCTCTTAAAGGTGAAGTGGATAGAGGAACATTACTTGTTGTGTACTTGGGACCCTTGGAAAGGTATGGACAGTTGATAAATAATTGAACGTAAAAATGAAATCAGAATTTTGAGACCTGAAATTGCACTGTTTTAAAGAAATTGTTTACCTTGCAAGGTTGCCAATGGTTATGGCAAAAATCCAAGTTAATGATTATAGCAAAAATCTTTAATGATACAACAAAATCTCGAACAAGAAACGGATATTATAGAGTCAAGTCCACTTAGCTCATTGTCTTTACTTGTAATGTTAGAAAATTATCACACTTATATATTCGCCACATACTCACATATTTCCTACTTGGGATAAGGCACTTTAAATTTGTTTTACAAAGAGACTATCAACGCGAAAAGTCCCTAATGATGAGCTCTAGCGATGGCTCATTCCGTCCCCATTGACTCTCGACAACAAGGTACAGCCTAAGGGTGATGCCTCGTCTCTATCAAGATTTTGTAGAATCACCACCAACTGTTCAAAAAGCTTAAGCCGTTAGGTAAAGGCATTGACTAATAATTAAGTACTTTCATGTTCACGCTCACCCTCGTGCTTAATCTGGTCTTGGGAAAGATTTTGGAGAGACAAAATAGGGGCATTGTAAGATTTAAACTTAGGACCTCCCAATATGATATCATATCAAGATTTTGTAGGACCACTGCCACTGTCTTAAAAATTTAAGCCATTAGATTAATGCATTGATTGATATTTAAGTACTTTCATAATCTCTGAACCTCTCTAGTGACAATTTTTCAGCTTCTAGCGATAGTAAGTAGCTATTGTCTGAGATTCTTTTTAGTGATGAAACCTCAATTAGTATAATTGTGATATGGCATTGACAAATGAATCAATCATAGAGTTCTGCTCGGTTGAACTGTAAAATGAGTTCATAGCCCTGAATCTAAATGTGCTGATAGTATTCACAGTGCAGAAATTTAATGCATGCGAACACAATCACCTCACCATATTTTTGCGCCAAAAGTGTTCTACATATAGTTTGTTCGCACGAGATATTCTGCACGACATCAAATTTTACAATCTCTAGTGTTAAGTAAAAGTTTGAAAAGTAATGGAACGTCAAGCGTTATGGTTTAAGGCCTTTCTTCTTTTAGCCGCCTTTTCTTTGTCATGAGAGCCTGCTAAGTCTGCCAAGGCACGCGGAAGACTCGATCCTGTTTTCAGATTAGCTTTGAGCAACTGGCAAGGCGTCAAGTTTGATCCACTTTTTGAAGTGGCGTGTCGATATTCTCGAGGCATTTATTCGGGGGATTTACAGAAGAGGAGAGTATGCCGCACATGTATGAGAGGGCCAAGACAAATTCTGTATCATTATGCTCATACACATGTATCAGAGGGCCGACACTTAATGCTTATACACGATGGGTTCAAGGATGGTAGGCATAGTTTGCGACGCCCTTTGCGGGTGTTGGTAGCGATGATGAGGTAGCAACATCTGATTGATGGTGGCTTAGAGAGGGAACTAGACCGTCTTGGACCATACATACCCCCAGTGGAAATAGGATTGACTTGTGAATTCATAAAAAAGAAACTATATTTAATGTATTGTAGTCTTTTGACCCTAGAGAATCATAATGATTTTGTTCATTGCAAATTTGCAAGGCACTCTCTATGGCATGTAATTTTTCACTCTCTGTGGCATGTTTCATGAAAAATGTAGCATTTGTGGGAAGTCATTTTTTTATAAAATAATAATATTTTCAGGTGCTCGTTTAAAACTTATGAAAAATTATTTTTAAAAAATTAAAAATTTTAATTTTTTTTTCTAAATTAGCTAGCCGCTGGTCACAATAAACTTTTGAAAGAAGATGAAAAATATTTAAAGATAAATAAAGAAGATAGAACATATTTTCTATTTTTTAAAGAAGTAAAAAATAATTTTCTCATTTTTGAAGATATTTTTTTATCGACAAAAAATATTTTCTCTGACTATCTTATTTTTTGTGAAACGGTCCACCAAACTTAGATGGGTAATAATGGGCATTTAAGTTGAAATAGTGTTAGTACTTAAGTAGATGTGGATCGAAGGGGGGTGACTTAAACACATGAGCACATATGAGGGTGTTAGGTGAAAAATGTTGCACATCAGAAAATATTTCCTCATTAGTTCACGATTTAGTAACATAGATTTTTTTTAATAAAAATGAATTCAATTTTATAAATTGATAGATTTTTACTTAACAATATCTCTAGCGAAAGGTCTCGGGCTCTTGTTGCTCCTCCCAACAGAGACAATCGAAAAGGTCAGGTTGGTTATGAGAAGATGAATACTCATGCAGGGTTTAGCTGAACTCGTAATGATATGGGTGAGTATAATCTAGGTTGGGCCAGTCTCGTACTCAACTCGAGACCAATTCACATAGTTTTAGTCTTCAATTTTTGAGATTATTAATCGACCTGTTAAGCTTGGGACCGAGGACTGGACTAACCCTCCGATCCTTGGGTCAACCCGGGACTGCTAAATTATTTTTTTATGAAGCAAGAGTTTCAGATTAGTGGAGGGTGGCAAGCGGATTACCCTCAAATTAGGGTGACAAAGGGTGTCGAGCGGTGAGTGAGGGCAACGGAGGAGAAAGGCTAATGAAGAGTGGCGAGGCGAGCGGCGAGTGAGGCCAATGGAGGAGCGTCTTGACAGAGTAGTGATGCCGACTGGGAGTTCCTTAAATTATGGCTTAGTTTCTACTAAGGAAGGCAAAAGCTATTGATGGATGCATGATTCAGCCTCCTGTTGTAGCAGAAGGTAATAGCAACACGGACGAGAAGTACGAGTTGGGCCCTAGCTGCTCCTTGGCCATGGGCTTGGCAAGAAGAGAGAGTTTTGCCTTTTACTCTTGGTCCTAGGCTCTGCAGGAATAAGAAGATTGAAGTTGATTTTTCTCCTTGGCTTGAGAAAAAACGGCAGATTTATTTTTAATGTCGGGTTCATCCGGTTTAGACTAATCTAAAATCTCAAGATCGAGAACTAACTCGTACAGTACTGGGTTAGAAATTTCAGGACTAATGACTGATCCATTCATCTAAAGAACCCGAGTTGGGCTAGTCCATAGTCGATCCTAAACCATTACTCACTCCTAAGTAATGATCCAGATCCCTTGACGTACATAAGGGATTTAACCTTGGGGGCAGTCCAATCTCCATTATTAAGAAATGGGATGCTTTCGGACGGTTGGACCTTGACTTACATCACACGGGATCCTTTTCCAACCCGTAAACATCGGGCACTCGACACACGCTTTGAGAGTTGACAGCCTTCAAGTACTTCTCGATCAACTTCGTCCAATGGGTCGTCCTCGAGTGGCCACGTGGCTGGATTTGTACGGTAATGATCGTGGAGACGACTCTGGGAGTCGAAACTTCTAATTTGACCATGGCAGGCCACAAGAAGGAACATAAATAATAATAATAATAATAATCCCATCAGCACAATATGAATTCTCACATCAAGAAACAAGGCATCACTCTTGTTGGTGGATCTTTTTCTCCGTAAACTCGCGTCCATCTAGAAGTGACAATTCCAACATATGACAGACGCGTTTAACCTAGTAACCCAATCTCATTTTCCACGAAGGTGGTGTCATATCCGTTCTTCCTAGCTCGACTAACTCTTGTCTCATCTGGAGAAAACTTCACATATAAAAACTCATGCTGACCCTCACTTCTTGAAATCCTCACAGTTATTTAACCCACCCATCATTCCTACCCTATCTAGAGAAAGATTCAAGGAGAACCTCGGATCAGTTGCAATGGCAGAACCCAACCACAATGGCAGGATGGACGAAGAGGCGTTGCTAAAGATGGAGGAGGCGAAGCGCAAGAAGAGGATGAAGTGGACCATCGGCATCATCGCCTTCATCATCTTTCAGGTAGTTCAGGCTCTCTTCTTTGTGCTGGTCATTTTGAAGTTCAAGTCCCCCAAGTTCAGGATCAGCAACTTCGACGTCTCGAATTTGGACTTCGATCAATCCGCGCCCTCGTTCAACATGAGCTTCGTGGCTCCAATCCGGGTCAAGAACACCAACTGGGGTCCCTTCAAGTACGACGCTGCTACTGTTAACTTCAACTACGGAGGCTTCCCAGTAGGACAAGTGATCATTCCCAAGAGCAAAGCCAACTTCAAGTCCACTAAAAAGATCAATTTGGACGTGACTCTGAATTCTACTAATTTGCCTAGCAATTCGGGTCTCGGGAACGATTTGAGCTCTGGGGTCATCAACTTGAACAGTCAAGGCGAGCTGAGAGGGAAGGTAACGGTCATGTTCATGTTCAAGAAAAAGAAAACCTCGCAGATGAATTGCACCATGGCAATCAGTACCTCAACAAAGGCGGTACAGTCGTTGTCATGCAAATGAGCATGCTCGGGAAAGGTGGTTCCGCATCATAGTATGGCTTTGTATGCTCGGTCTTTTATTTGTTCACGATGCATTTTTAGTGGATCAAATCAAACTCAGTGTTTTATCTTGTTTGAATTTGCCTCGCCTCTATGTACTCATCACATGTACTGCACTCGGATCGAAGCTATAGCTTGATCTTCCTAATTATGTTTCTCCCTATATTTAAAAAAAGTACTTCTCTTTATCATGACAATCGCGGTTCATGCTTCAATTCGCTTTGCATACATGTATGAAGAAGGCATATTGATCCGTCGAAGATCTTGCACAGAGATGATCGGTTAGTCTAATGTATGTCACACGTACTAAGTTATGCAGTTTGATGTTGCTTTGATCTGATTACTGGGAATCTACATTTCTTGTGCTTGCGCCCTTCTTTTATCCGATGGGGCGTCGTGGTGAATGTTGTCTAGCCCGCACTGCATTCTCTGAAGCGGCAAAATAGGTTTAAGATAAATATAGTTCCCACGACGAAGTCACAGCACGCCGATGTCCAGATTTTTGACTTTTCGTACTTTGACTCATAGCCTTGTCGGGACTTTCCCATACTCATCTGGGCCGGCATTATCGCCGGCGTGATACACTTGTAATCTGTCCATTTCGAGGCACAACCCCAACTTTTGGGTAACATATTCAATTTCATCCCTAAAATTTTTTTTATTCGATTTGGTCCTAATTGTACATAGTTAAAGCAGCAGAATTTAGTCGTTATGTTGATTTTGCTATCAAGAATTACCAATATGATCGTCCACCGTTGTCTTGGCTGTTAACTGGTTGTCCTAATTGTATTTATTTAAACTAGCAGAATTTAGTCGTTATATTGATTTTGCTATCAGGAATTATCAATAAGATCATCCACCATTGTCGTGGCTGTTGACTTGTTATATGTTCGCCACATCAAATTAGCAGGCCCCACATCGGTCGACATGTCAAATAATGTCAGCAAAATAAAAAGAAAAATAAAAAAGATGACTTTGCTGGAGTCTTGAGCAAAAGCAGTTGGGCCTGGAGTAGCTGACTTGCCCTTTGCTCAAACCTGCATAAGGCAAGCCCTCTTAGTGCAGTATGCTATAATATTTAAATAACTAATCACGCATTTATATAACAACTTAAATTCTTTAAATGATTGATAGTAATCCCTATATCCCGAATTCAAATCTTATCAAGTTTCAATTGCACTCCCAATTAACATGTGAACGCTTAATATTAGTCAAAAAGATCAGACTCGGTTGACAATGATCTCCAAAATATCGCACAATGGTCACCATCACTGACAGGTGATTTATTGTTGCCGCCACATACGCGAAGCTAAATTACAAGCTCTGAGTCACATGTTGTGACGTACACTCCATCCGATATTAGATGAGATAACGACATTGATAGGGTTAATTTCAAAAAATCACCATGTTTTTAAACAATATTAGGAAACTTTTATATTGTTATGGAAGCATCATATAACCAATCCACCCATCTAATTATGACGCCCAAAACGTCGGGAATGTGTTTGTTTCCGAGGGAAAACAATGGAATCTGTAAGACTTTGTCGTCCACGAATTGTTTAAAGGATGAACGACATGGTATTTCAGAATTGCGTTAAGCTCCTCGGAGTCTTTCAATAATTATCTCAAATGTTTCGTAAAGTGAAATTTTTTTTTTTATGTAAACTATACTACTCTTAAAAGGCCATTTTTAAGTTGAATGGAAATTCTAGTTTCAAATTTTTTCTGTCTCGTAAAAACTAAAAGTACTAACTTAAAGTCGAGTGACAATACTTGTCCCAAATTTTTTTATCTTGTAAAAATTCACCAGTTTTCACTAAAATACCTAATCTGGCTCCCTTTAATATAGAATCATTGATTCTCCAACTTGATTATTCCAATTCAGTAATAAAATATGGCATGTTTTGGCTTATTAGCTAGCTTTAGAGCGCTTTTATTGTCTTTTCATTTGAGCAACAACTTTAAGAATAATGGTAAAATCATTCATCATCTCCTGCATTTCACTGTCAAATCAAAACGATCTCGAAATTAAATCTCTCTAACTCGACTTCATCGTTTTATTGTAATCTAAAGCTATAAGTTATTACTCATCAAAAGATGCCATGGACGAGATCAGCTGAGCTCACTATTAGAACTTTTTTTAAAAAACAATAGTAATATAGACAGAGAGTTAATATGAGACCATATTTGAAATAAATGTGAGTGTTGGTAATTTTTTATGAGAAAAAATGCAACCTAGATTTGAGATAAGGATAACAATATATACATTTTTCATGACACAAGAAAAAAGTCGAGATCAGAATTATCTCTCGACCTAAAATTTATGCCTTTTTTTTTTCTAGAATTAGCCCACGCTGAAATGGCGAATCGTTAGATTAAATTATCATTTGAAAAATCTTTTCTTTATTCTGACGTATTAAGGAGTTCATTGAAAGCAAATCCCCCTCGAAAAGTCAGCCATGATAGGCGAAAGAGACACGACGTCGCTCGTCCCGATTCTCCCTCCATGCAACTTTCGGGCGACCTTTCGGTCAAACCCATCAGTCTACATCAATCCTCGTGCCTGGATCATAATAAAAAAACATATAACATGAGTTCATTTTCTCGACCTTCTAGATGACCGTCCACGTCACAAAACCACCATTTCCATCAAATAATCTCATTGTGGACCTACATTTGGATATGAAAACTCCACCGTTGAAATTACTAACTTGAGAGTGTGAAAGAAAACTCAGGCCACCATAACTTTTATATAGTGCTTACTTAGATATGAAAATTTCTTTTTGCCAAATCAATTAAGTACCGTATCAAACAGGAAAAAAATTACTTAAATTTCTTTGGCAACAAATCCAGACCAAAATGTTATTTGATCTTGTTCTTCGAAGCATGGGAGAAAAGAGAACTTGTTCTTCGATCTTGGATGAAGAATGAAAAATCGCTAGTACAATAAAGAACAAAATGTTATGTGCGAGCAAAGTCTACTAGAAATAAGAGAAATAAAGAAAGAGAAATAAACGCAAAGTTCATAGTGGTTCGGCTTAAATCAAGTTTACGTCCACTCTCCCACGATGACAGCTTATTGGCTGGAGTTCACTATGAATCAAAAGAGCTACAATCTCAAAATCGAAGTTTTCAATTAAGAGTCTTCGACCCTCTTGAAGCTAATATGATCTCTTTTTTGAGTATAATGTAAGCGCTTAATGAATAACGAGTGAAATAATCAGCTCAAACTTGAAATTGATCTCTCATCCACACTCTTCTTAAATGATAAGATATATCTTTCTAATATATTCCTTCATACATTTTTTATTGTTGGCACTTTCCAAAGGAATTCTTCCAATCAACTAGTTGGACAGAATCATTTAAGAGATCTCAAGCTATTTAAAGAATGTGATAAAAGTCCATCAATCATGACCGTTCATACAATCAAGATCTTTAGTTTACATAAGTAAATACTTGCTATAAAGACTCGCCTTTCAGTTGATTGATTGTTTTCATAATTATAAAGATAATCAACCATATGTATCCAATCAATAAATTGTCAAAGATCCACACAGATGGAATCAAATAAACATCTTAAGATATCACGAGACAAGCTGTAAGAAATTCAAAACACATCAGACTATGTAATCAACACATACTATACATGGTATGACAACTTCCAGACCGCATATTATCTCTAGACCGTCTGACATCTCCAGACCTTCCGATTTCTCTAGATTGTCTGATAACTTTCTGACTTTCTGATGTCTCCAGATCGTCTGATAAATTCTAAACCGTCGGGGCCTTCCAAATACGTACATCCAAACTTCTTGTTGGATAGGAGATTTTCTTATCCATATAATCGAAATTTCCAGCTTCATAAGTAAATACTTCCATATTCAGAGATCATGTCCTTGATTCATATAGTAGGACAAGAAAAAATCACGGAATAACAAAAAAATAAAATGGAACACCGCAACTGTCACATCACACCAATCCAAAGTCGGAAATTGATTTTGTCATCTTCAAAATAATTTATACAAATAAATCCTTCAACAAAGAAAAGGAGGCGTTGCAATGAAAATGAGACCATGAGTAGAAGATTGAAGACAAGGCATTGCGGTGAAGATGATGACAAAGCCGGGGAAACACATCAATTGATTCCACATCCTTGGCAAACTTCAAGGAGATCTTGAAGACCATGATGTATCCCATGAATGAGATATACATGCCCAAAGTGTCACTAAGGTGATCCATGAAAAAAACTTATACACTTGATTGACCGTCGTACAAAAGTTATGATACTTATAACGTTCTTTTCCCGAGAAACTACATAGACCGATCCTCACTCGTGGATAGTCTGGAGACTTGGCCATGGTTTTCTTTTCCAGTTTTTAAGGCGGTGGTAGGAGCCTTTGTCCACAAAGGGATCAACACCTATCTCAGCGGCTGCTGAAATTTCTGGTCTAAGGCATCGACGGAGCAACGACTGACCATAAGTGAACACACCTTTTCAACCGTGTCAAGTGCAAGTGGGAAAGCTTAAAGCCGGCAATACACCGAAACTTACATTGTCTTTTACAAACTAGCCAAGATAACCTTAGATCGAGGATAGGGTAGGCAACCGAAGCTGTGGCCTTCCGCTTGCTAATCAAGTTTTAGACCACTCAATGAACCACCTGATGTTATCATTGATCAAGTGTTGAATACGATCCGCGTACATAAATTTTCAATCAAATAAACTGAAGTCTGCGTATCGATCTCCGTAAACTTCAGTATTGCTCTCCGTTTTTTTGGTTTTTTCCATTGTCTACATGAGGCCCCACACGGTTGCGCAGTTCTAGTATTATCGGAAGTCAGAAAGACACGAGCACCCCACCTGCTTTCTCCATTTTTCTTACCTTGAGCAAGGGTCAACAGCGTTTGTCGAGGCCGTACAGTGACGATCTCGGAGATTATTCTTGCATTCGAACTTTCGATGGGTCAATATATCGTGTTGACGAGCCTCTTATCGTTGCCGACGAATTCCTGCTCGCGGTTTCGTCTGGAAGTGAATATGCCACGCGCACGCGTTTGGCGACCCTTGATCGAAATAACTCCTTCTAGGAAAGAGCCCGCCTCCATTTAATCATATAACAATATGGAATCGAATCCTATATATACCCTACCAATTCCTCATATCAATCTTCACAACTTCTGCAATCTCCAAACTCGTTTATAAAACCGAGTCGAATCACAGAAAGCAGAACACAGAGAGAGAGAGAGAGAGAGAGAGAGAGAGAGAGAGAGAGAGAGAGAGAGAGAGAGAGAGAGAGAGAGAGAGAGAGAGCCTCTCTGTTTTCCATTCTTCCAACTCTTCCAAAGAAAGAACAATTGAGAATGGCGAAATCCGATCACGAGTCTCTCCACACCATGGACGAGGAGGCAAAGCGCAAGAAGAGAATGAAGTGGACGATCGGCATCATTGCCTTTGTTATCTTTCAGGTAGTCCAAGCTCTCTTCTTTGTGCTGGTTATTATGAAGTTCAAGTCCCCCAAGTTTAGGGTCGGCGAGTTCAACGTCCAAACCTTGAACGTCGGGACTCAAGCCTCGCCCTCATTCGACATGGGCTTTATCGCTCCGATCCGGGTCAAGAACACCAACTGGGGCCCCTTCAAGTATGACGCCACCACGGTGGACTTCACCTATGGAGGTGTTCAGGTGGGACAAGCCATCGTTCCAAAGAGCAAGGCAAACTTCAAGTCCACCAAGAAGATCGATGTGAACGCGACTT
Source organism: Melaleuca quinquenervia (assembly GCA_030064385.1). Classification (NCBI taxonomy): domain Eukaryota; kingdom Viridiplantae; phylum Streptophyta; class Magnoliopsida; order Myrtales; family Myrtaceae; genus Melaleuca; species Melaleuca quinquenervia. The sequence goes on from CM057722.1 coordinate 3,559,307, forward strand.
TGAGCTCTGATGCTTTGCCCAGCACTTCGAATCTTGGGAACGAGTTGAGTTCGGGGGTTATAACGCTAAACAGTCAAGGTGCTCTCAAAGGGAAGGTGACAATCATGTTCATGTTTAAGAAGACCAAAACCTCCCAGATGAATTGCACCATGGCAATTAATATAGCGACAAAGGCGGTTCAATCCTTGTCATGCAAATGAAGATTGGCCAGAATCCTTCATTAGACTGCTTGTTGCCATTTTTGTGAGTGCTTTAGATAAGACAGTGTACTACATCTCAGCTTTTTCCTATTGTAATTTGTTATCACATATTATTGAATCATGGGATGAACCTTTGATCATTCTGCATCTTTTCTCACTTTTGAACTTGGAAGCAAGAAAAACTTACTAAACATTGCGATTGTCACGAGTGCCAATATATATATATATTGACTCCCCTACCTATTACTCAAGGAACCCACGCCCTTTATTTTATATACATACATATATTGACGCCCCTACCTATTACTCAAGGAACCCACGCCCTTTATTCTTCTTCTTTTCCTCGAATTCAATAACTCAACTGCTTAACCTGGACCCACCAATAATCTGGCGTGGCTTCTAGATGGACACCCACTACTGGTCCTCTTAAAACTGGATCGGGAACTGTCCAATTTTTGATCGGAAGGTCCCTTTTTAATGGGGGCAAATGCTTTGGGGGGCACAAATTTTTTTTTAATAAAAAACTAGGGTCGTCTGATAATCGAACACCCCAAGGTGGAACCAGATTAGGTGATCTCATATCAGGTGATCTGTTTCCCTTAAAATTAATAAATATGGCGATAGTAATAAGTCTTCAACAGCAAAAGAAAAGGTCCAGTAAATAATTCTGATTCACATCCTCCCATTTGAATCGGCTTTATACCCGAGCTCAAACTCGACACATAATTTAATAGTTGTAGTGTGGGTAGTTCGGATTGCCTTTGGCTTTGATCAACTCATCAGTCATCAATGTTACTAGTTAATGTCACCCTGGTCAAAATTATGTCAAGGCATTATCTGGTGGAGAGTTGGGGACCACGAAAGCAAAGGGATGGAAAGTCTGGCGGATGAGGAAAGCCAACTAACGTTGAAAATCTTTTCCAATTTTCAAAGGAGAAATAGTATGTAAGTTCACTCTTACAATATGCATGATTTTGTGGAAAATGATTCCTTTGTTGCATAGGCATTTTTCAAGATATATTCTCAAAGATCTTTATGTACTATAACATCATTCACGAGCCTTGATATAGCAATCAACTACCAGTATGTCAGTTCAAAACATTGCCGTTGAATTATTTATCTAACTAGTTGAATCAATTTATATGCATTAACAGCTTGCAATTGATCGACAGTATTGTGATACTTTCAAACATTGCAACAAGGAACCTACTATCATTGACATAGGATATAGCCATAGATGTGTACATATTTCGACATACCATGTTGGGAGTGTATAATAGAAATAAGATTTTTACACATGATGAGATCACCGAGAATGAACCCAAATTCAAATCCATCGACATATCTAATTGAATTAATCTTCACTCAAACTAGGGTTACCCACCTCGACAGTATTGATTTGACTCTACTCCACCCAAGTTAGACTTTTCCATGCCCATGAGCAATTTTCGATAAATATCAACTTCACCAGTTGTTTTTGGACGGAAGGTATCTGACAAACTTGAGGTGGCTAAACAAAACCGATCCGCTACTTGTCGCCCTCTCGGCTCTACTCCTCAGGCACGCAGCCAACCACTTGGGGTCCGCCAAAGTGGAAATGGTCAGGGTGTCAAACCTCACGTTTGTGTCGTTTAAATGACATTATCAGAGCTTCTCTCTTCCCGATCAGAAAAAGCGAAATGAAACTGCAGATGCGTCGGCTCGTGACAAGTCAAAGAACTCCAGCTCTCTTGGTTTTTGACTGTTTGTACCGAGAGCTGGCGGAACTATCATAGATAAGACGGGTTGTGGACTGCAACCTTGTCGATCATGGGCTTGACAATATTTAGTAAGAGAGTAAATGGTTAAAACCCTCGGGGCTAGCTGTCCGCCGCATCATTGTTCGCAGAACTTGTCTGTGAACTTTTCTCTGATCACCGTGTGTTCGCGGGTGTTACTATCGCGGTTGAAACCGTACAAATCCGACCATGGAAGCTTCCATAGGAGACCTATAATTGCGAATTAGGGAGAAATCTCTCTTTCCCTCTAATCCACTACCAAACTCGCCTTCGTCTCTGGTTAATAATAATTAAAAAATATCCTCTTTCCTCTAGAAGTCAGACTTTCAACTCACGCGTTTGGCGACGCAAACAGCATCATTTCCTCGGAAAGAGCCCTCCTCGATCATTCTCATCCATATAGTACCAATTCTTATATAAACACTACCTGCTCATTTCAGTCCTCGCAGCTTCTCCAACCTCCAGAGTCATTCAGACAACCAAACCCCATTGACAGCACAAAAGCACGGAGAGAGGAGAGCCCCCTTTTTTCCCCCTTCAACTTCTTAACTTCTTAAACTAGAGAAGAAATATTAGCAATGACGAAAACCGACCACGAATCGCTGCGACACATGGACGACGAGGCGAAGCGCAAGAAGAGGATGAAGTGGACGATTGGCATCATCGCCTTCGTCATCTTCCAGGTAGTCCAAGCTCTCTTCTTTGTGCTGGTTATTATGAAGTTCAAGTCCCCCAAGTTTAGGGTCGGCGAGTTCAACGTCCAAACCTTGAACGTCGGGACTCAAGCCTCGCCCTCATTCGACATGAGTTTCATCGCTCCGATCCGGGTCAAGAACACCAACTGGGGTCCCTTCAAGTACGATGCTTCTACTGTTAGCTTCACCTATGAAGGCGTCCAAGTGGGACAAGCGATCATTCCTAAGAGCAAGGCCAACTTTAAGTCCACCAAGAAAATTGATGTGGATGTAATCTTGAGCTCTACAACTTTGCCAAGCACTTCGACTCTTGGAAATGAGTTGAGTTCTGGG